>CANXME010000615.1:325000-925000 GCA_948144175.1 Closterium sp. NIES-65 | reverse complement strand
TTGGGTGACGCGGAATGGGTGAAAGGGCTTGGGTTTGATGTCAATGCAGTTGCCGTCCTCCAAGTGTGTTTGAGGTGCCTCAAAGACCATTACAGTCACACTCGACCCTTGTTACAGTCACAATCTACCTGAATGACGCCGATGGTGGACGGCTTAGGCTCGATATCAATGCAATCGTCGTCCTCCAGGTGCTGTAGCGCATCCTAGACCATCACAGTCACACTCGTTACACTCACACTCACCTGAATGACACCAATGGTGGAGGGCTTAGGTTCGATGTCAATGCAGTCGTCGTCCTCCAGGTGCTGCAGCGCGTCCACGTTCACGTGTTCTATCTCCACCGTCACCACGTCGCTCCTGTTTATAACGAGGACAGAGAACCACGCACATATCCAGCGAGTTTGAGAGCATCTGAGAACAGAACGGACGGAGCTTGAGTGACTGCATATCACAGGGAAGGAGAACTAAGCTAATGCGCAGCTGATATGCGCCTAGGAGAACTAATGCGCAGTTCGCTAACTAATGTTTGTAGACTGAATCGTTCTGCCCGACAGATGATTGTGAGCACCTTTTATCGCGGCGGATTCGACTCACTTCTTCGCGAATTCTCGCACGGTGTCCATGTCCTGGAAGCTTCCTACCACGTGGCGGAACGCCACTGGACGAGCCGGCGCGTCTGGCAGCGGGTCGAGCACCGCGACCTTGATCCCCAAAGGCGACGCCGCCTCGCACAGCATTCGACCCAGCTGCCCGCCGCCCAAAACTCCCACGATTTGGCGGGAAACTCCGCGTCCCTCGGGCTCCCGCTCCCACACCTCTTCATCTTCCGCCATCGCCACTGCGCCGTTTCCCGCCGCTTCTTCCGCGTCGAACGCGACGACGCCGCCGTTCAAGCTCTCGCCTTCCTCCGCGATTACCGCTCCTTCAAGAGCGCGCGGGACGAGTCGCGATTTCGCGGCGCGCGCGGGTGTTAAAGGGTTGAGCGGTACGCGCGAGTAGGGCTTCTGAAGAGCGAAGCAGCGCGACATTGTAGGGGTGGAGGAATTACAAAGGGGAGCTTCAGCGCGTGACGTCAGCAGTTGAGCTCGGTAAAGCGCCACGTGGCAACCAAGTGAGGAAGCGGCCATGGGGTTTTGCTGACGTAGCGCGAGGAGCGACACGGGCCCGACTATCCTGAACACGACGAAGTGGGCGACTTAGGACGCACTCTGCAGCGAGCTAGGTGTCGAAGGGTGAGATCAGTAGAATACCACTCCTTGAAGGGGTTAGGCGTGGAGGCAGAGCGACGCCTGACTGACCCTTGACGCCAAGCTAAGAGAAGGGGGAGGAAGCGCAGTGTGCGTGAAGGACCAAGTCACCTTGGGAATTCACTGTGCAGTGGAGACACATATCTGCTATGAAGCAATTTTCTTAAACACAAGCGTGTTTCTTATATGGGATACATTAGGTGTCCTCCATGTTCTGAATATCTGGAAACGAAACGCATGTACAATATCAAGGATTACCATATCCACCTTCCCCCCAATCACAGCATTGCGCCGTCAGAAATGTGTCGGCTACAGTGTTCGCGCGAATTGAACCTCGCCGTCACATCCCCACCAGAAGACGGAGTCGCGGTCAGGAATTTAGGACTTGTTGCGTCCAGGAACCAATCAGGCAGGGGCGCAGGCGCGCGGTCAACTGTGCGCCCGAAGCAAACTGAGAAATGTTTTTCTGTGCAGCTGGAATTGGGTGGGTCAGCCAGCTGATGACATCCCACTTGCATTGCAACCAGATGACAGATGCTGCTATGCTATGCCCGCAGCAAAAACATTCAAAAGTTCGCGCGAAAACGGAGGGGGAGGTGAGACCAACCAACTTATAGGCTGCCTTGACGATGCATACAAGGTATGGTAAAGCCCAGGGGCGACGGTTTCTGGCGATTTATTAGCACTGCCTCATAGATATCTCGCAAGCTTTTGGGTAGTTCTGGACGTCAGGGACGTCGAAGGAGCGTACGGTACGGAACCTCCTGCGCAATGGCCGTTCCAGTATTACAGTAACAGCAGCCGCTAGTGATTATAGACGCGCCTATGGCGGCCTTTCGGGCGCGAGCCCGTAGAGGCTGGCCAGCGACGACCCGAAAACCTTTTCGAAGGCGTCAACAGTCCTCGCTTTTCGTTATGCCTGCGCACGAAGCCCTCCTGATCCTCGTCATCAGCTGTCTCGCTTTTAGCGCCACCGTAACAGCCGCTCCCGACTACCGCGACGCGTTGTCGAAAGCGCTTCTGTTCTTCGACGGCCAACGGTCGGGTAACCTCTCAGGCGCCGCGATCAAGACCAGGGCGACGTGGCGCGGCGACTCCGGCCTCACCGACGGCAAAGCGCAGAAGGTGAGGCGTTGCGATCTTGACAACGGAATGACTTTTGAGACGTCTCAAAACTTGACTACGGAATGCGATACTAACTGCCCATCGATCATTCCCGTCCGTTCCATCAGCGGCCCTCACGCTGATCGACTCTTCGTTCTCTCCGTCCCCTTCTCTGCTTCCCGTTCTCCCTTTCCCTCCCATCCCCTCTTCTTTCCGCGCAGGTCGACTTGGTAGGCGGCTACTATGACGGCGCGGGGAACGTTAAGTACGGCCTGCCGCTGGCCTTCTCCCTCACGCTGCTCTCCTGGGCCGCCGTCGATTACCAGTCGCAGCTCGCCGCGTCAGGCGGCCAGCTCTCCGCGGCTCGCGACGCGATTCGCTGGGGTACGGACTACCTCCTTAAAGCGCACACGAGCGCGAATGAGCTCTGGGTGCAAGTAGGTGACGGTCCGAGCGACGACCTGTGCTGGCAGCGGCCCGAGGACATGACGACGGACCGCACCGCGTACCGCGTGAACGCGACGCGGCCGGGATCTGACGTGGCAGGGGAGACGGCGGCGGCGATGGCGGCGGCGTCGCTGGTGTTCGCGAAAGTGGATCCGCCGTATTCGTCGCTGCTGCTGAACCGCTCGCAGCAGCTGTTCACATTTGCGGACACTTATCGCGGTGTATATTCGGATTCTATCCCCATTGCGAGGCGGAACTATCCCTCGTGGACCGGATACGAGGTGAGGAAGGGTGACGTGGAAATCTAGGCGCGGGATCACGACACTGCCTAGTTCTGCGCGGGATCACGACACTCCTGGTTCTATCTCGCACCAAGCGATGAGCAGCGCGTTCGATGCATTCAAACTCTTCCTCTCCTCCGAACGTGCCCCTAACAGGACGAGTTGGCGTGGGCGGCGGCGTGGCTGCACCGAGCCACGGGGTCATCGCAGTACCTCGAGTACCTGGCGACGAACGACGAGCAGCTGCAGGGGTCGTCGCAGGCCACCACGGAGTTGAGCTGGGACGACAAGTTCGCCGGCGCTCAAGTGCTGGTGGCTAAGGTATGTTGCTTTACCTTGAAGCGTGGCGAGGGGAGTGTTGCAGGTGCAGCTGCAGGGGTCGTCGCAGGCCACCAGAGAGTTGAGCTGGGACGACAAGTTCGCCGGCGCGCAAGTGCTGGTGGCTAAGGTTCGGCCTTTTGCCATCCGCGATGGTCAGGGGGTGCTGGTGTGCAAGAGGGGTAAAGATCTCTCTCCATCCCTCCGTCCCTCCCTGCCCCTTGTCTTCCGGCACAGGTTGCACTGCAAGGCAGCGGGGCGGGTAATCTGAGCACAGCAGCACAGGCGGTGGTGGAGGGGTATCGCGGCATGGCGGACGCCTTTGCATGTGCCTACATGCCCGATAACCCACTGCACTCCGTCTACATCACGCCAGGTGAAGATTCTGATTCATGGGTGTTTCTCATTCCAAGTACAGCCTTCACCGCTTTTGTTGTGTCGAGCCTGCCTGCCCAATGCTGCCCTCCTCCCCGTGCCTCATATGCCCTGCCACTAAGACTATTGGCTGCTCAGCGCCTTCGCTTCTTGGCCCTCTCAAATCCAGTCCCTGCATCAACCCTCCCTGCATCAAACCTCCCTGCATCAACCCTTCTCTTGCAGGCGGGCTGGTGTACATTCGAGCGCGCAACAGCCAGTACGCCACGTCGGCCGCGTTCCTGCTGCTGCTCTACAGTGACTACCTGGCGTCGGCCAATCAGACGCTCTCGTGCGACGGCACGCAGTACTCGCCTGCTGACATGGCAGCCTTCTCCAAGTCACAGGTGGGATTCGCTACAGTCACACCGGATGGGTTACCCGCCGACCTCCAACCCTCTCAACGCATTGCAAACATTCCCCTCCACTTCCCCCCTCTAAACTGATTCCTTCCCTCTCTCTCCACCCTCCTCCACCGTACTCAACCCAGGTGGATTACCTGCTAGGCGCCAACTCCCTCAACGCCTCGTACATGGTCGGCTTCAGTGTTTGAGGTGCCTCCAAGCTAGATGAAATTTTAGTTTTGACTCAAAAGTCACCTCACCCCCTTCCCATTCACCCCAGATGGATTACCTGCTAGGGGTCAACCCCCTCAACGCCTCCTACATGGTCGGCTTCGGCCAGTCCTACCCGCAGAAGCTGCGCCACCGGGCGGCGTCCATCGTCTCTTTCAAAGCGGACAGCACGCCGGTTACCTGTGAGGGCGGCAAGACGGATTGGCTGCTGAGCCCCGACCCCAACCCCAACGTGCACGTGGGAGCCATTGTTGGGGGCCCTGATGCGGTGAGCGAAGCGAAGCACTTGTACTGATTATGCTACTACGGTGTGTGAGTACCTGCTGTGACCCCATCGCACCCCCAAGAGAGCGATGCATGCTTGAATGAATCGCTGCTAGCAGCAGCAGTCACCGAGCCTGTGCCCAACCCTCGTCTAGTAAGTCGATTTTTTAGTCGACTCAAAAATCGAGCCTGTGCCCAACCCTCGTCCGCCCCCTTCGTTTCCCTTTCCCCCTCGCACTCCACCCCCTCCCCTCATCCCACCCACAGGACGATGCATTCATGGACGACAGGCAGCAGGCAGCATTCAACGAGCCGTCTCTCTTCACCAACGCTGCTGCCGTCGGTGCCTTCGCCCGCCTTGCTGCAGGCGCTCTCCCTCCCGGCCCCTCGCCCCCCCCTGCTCCGCCCTCCCCTCCCCCTCCGCCATCCCCTCCCCCCGCTCCCCCCCCTCCCCCACGCCCGCCCAAGCCCCCTCCGCCTCCCCCCAGCCCGCCCTTCCCCCCGCCATCGCCCCCACCTCCAGGTATGCATCCCTAAGTTACTGTCATAAGAACGCACCCCTCTATTTTTATCATGAGCTGAGTGTTTTTATCTTGTCTTTCTCCCGTTCCCTTGCTGGCGCGTGTGTATGCCCCTTGATCTTCCTGCTCTTTCACCTCCGCTCTTGTCCATTTTTGTGCATCACCTGCCCACCCTCCTGCCCTTCTGGTAAAGCTATTCTCGGTGCTGTAGGGTTTTTTTTGAAAATTCTCAAAAAAAACGTAAGAGCCATTCTCGGTGCTTATCCTCCTTCCTCGTGCTCTCATTCACCTTTTTCCCAACCCTGTCCAACGTTTTTTCCCTCTCCCACCCCCTTCCCCCCAGCCTCGCAAGTCACCGTCACCTGCACCATCTCGGGAGGCTGGACGGCCGACGGCAAGGACGTGGCACAGTGGGGATGCACCCTCACCAACACAGACCCCCTCTACCCTGTCACAGCCATCTCGCTGCTCTGCTCCTCCTTCCAGCCACAACAATACTGGAACATCGACCCGCTAGCCTGCGCTCTCCCGGACTGGGCCCGGAACCTGGGTCCAGGCGGGAGTGCGTCGTTTGGGTTCATTCAGGAGAAGGCAGTCACGCCGCAGTTTAGTGTTCTCGGGTATTTCTCGAATGCACCCCCCGCGCCTAGTGTAAATGGCGGGTCTCCTCCTCCCCCTCAACCGCCTCCCTCTCCCCCGCCGCTTCCGCCGCCTCCCCGCTCATCTCCTCCTCCCCCTCCGCCGCCCACAAGCTCCCCCCGCCCCCCTCCCCCTGCAGCATCTTCCCCCCGGCCTCCTCCCCCGCTGCAGACCGGGTTCCCCCCTCCTCCAACCAACACCCCTCCTGCTGCCACTCCCCCTCCTGCCTCTCCTCCTCCCTCCTCTGCCTCTCTCTCGCTCGAGCAGAACCTGCTGTACGAATGGCCTCCTGACGCTGCTGCATTCAACATCACCATTTCCAACCCCTCCACCCGCACCGCTGTTGCGGTTACCATATCTGTAACCGTACCGGTAGACGATCCGCCTATCACCAGCGTCTGGGGTCTTTCCGCTGCGGGCAGCTCCACCGACAGCTCCTCGGGCAGCTTGAAAATTGTGACGCTGTACCGGGTTTCGGCGAATCTCTTGCCCATGCTGCCCGGAGAGTCGGCGCAGGTGGGGTACATCAAGTCTGGGCTGCCCGGAAATGTTTCCATTGCAGAGGTTGCATGGTTGGAGCAGTCCCCTCCTCCCCCTTCTCCCACCAAACGGTCCCCTCCTCCTAAACCCCCCCAACCCCCTCCCCCTCGGCCCCCAAAGCCACCTCCTCGACCCCCACCCCGCCCTCCCCCACGCCCTCCCCCACGCCCTCCCCCACGCCCTCCCCCACGCCCTCCCCCACGCCCTCCCCCACGCCCTCCCCCACGCCCTTCCCCACGCCCTCCCCCACGCCCTCCCCCACGCCCTCCCCCACGCCCTCCTCCACGCCCTCCCCCACGCCCTCCACCAAGACCTCCTCCCCCCAAAAAAAGGTAGGTAACAACTGGATATGGACGTAAGCGGTTAGCTTTGTAGTGGAGCAGATATGGTGCAGGATTGAAGTTAATATGAGTGCTTCGGTGCCTGCAAGAGTTTGAGCCTTACCTTGAGGCAGTCAAATGGACAATATCAAACTTTACTACCCTACCGTACATGTTTTTCTGTGAAATGAGAAAATTGTTGCCTGCTCAAGATCCTATGAGTGTAGTAGAACGGTACCTACATTGCGGGCTCTTTTCAATCACAAGTTGCATCCTTACCGATACACGCGGCAGTATCGGTAGCTTGACAGTGCATAACATTACCATGAACTCGCAGCTTTGCTGCCGTTTCATCAAGCCATGTGTCCCATGCACGTGGCAAGCGCACCATGTGCTTCCTGCGTTACACCCAACTGATGGGTGGTGAAACTCAGTGTATACAGTTGCTGTCAGTGGTGCTATAGAACAAACATATCTGATTAAAATTGAATCAGTGCAAGCACAAGCAGAGATGCAGCACATGGCACTGGTTAATAAACGGCAGATGAATGGCAAATAATCATAATCAGTAAATAACACGAGCAAGAATGTAGGGCTATGAACGAATGGAGCAATGCAGAAACACCACCACACGGCCATGATGCCTGATATTATTGTACCGTATGTGCTGCTGACTCTGACACTGTCCGAGACTCCTTTTACCATAAGCAGCACAGTACAATGACACGTGATGTTTCACGTATCGCATATGGTACTGTTTATTATCGGTTATAAAATGGAGGGTTACTGATGACCGCTGGTGTAACCCCGATTGCGCGGAGCTGCTGCGACAGAGCCCCGTTCTGCCGCTCGAGCGCTTTACACCGCGCCTGCAGCGACTGAATGTACACCACCGCGTCTTCCAGCATAGCTGACGTGTCAGTCTTAGCGTCCATCTTAGGAAGCACCTCCTTGAGATTTTGAAGCCGCGACGTGATCTTTTCTCTTCGCATGCGCTCCGCGACGCTCCGCGGCTTGGTAGAGTACCCAGCCATGTTGCCGTGCGCGTTCGCGTTTACGCCGGTCCCCCCGCCTCCGGCACCTCCGCCGTCGGCGCCGGGACTGCCGGCAAACGCCGTCGCGCCTTCTGTATGGCCGTCCATTGAGTAATCTGATCCGGATCCCTGCTTCTGGAGCGACTGCTGCTGTCCCCCGCCCGCAATCTGCTGCTGCGCTCCCAGACTGCGCGCACTCGAAACACTTCCGCTTGCCCCCGGCGGGCTGTCGTCCTGCTGCGGAAATAATCCCGCCATACCCCCTGACCCCGCAAACCCCCCTGCGCCAGCGTGTCTTTTCCCCCCTTCCTTGCCTTCCCAACTCCCCGTCCGCGCTTTCGGGTTTAGCCCTCCCCTTCCCCATTGCGCGGAAGCATCCCCCATGCCGCCTCCTACATGCCCGCCGCCGCCTCCCGACACGTTGCGACCCGACGCGCCAGCGGCGGCGGCAATGACGGCAGGCGACACGCCGATCTTCGAAAGCTCCGCCGCCAAAACCGCTTCCGGGCTGATGGACAGGTGCGCGCTGTCCCCAGATACTCTGCCTCCTCCTGCCAGAGAGCCTGCGCCCATCCCTTGCGCTTCCGCCACTTGAAGGGGTCCGCGCGGGCTGGCTCCTAGCGTCGAAAAGCGTCCCGGCGTGCTTACAACAAGGTTTCCCTCCGCGTCGCGCTTCCCGGAGGGGCTCGGGCGGGTAAGAGGTGAACCCGAGCCGCCGCCGTGGCCTGAATTTAAACCACGGACTTGATGTAGGTCCGGAAGTCCGCGCCTCGACCGTAGACCACCCGAACCTCCTAGCGACGAATGATCGCCGGCTATCCCGGCGGAGCTAGCGGCGATCTGTTGGCCGACGGAAAATGACGCTGATTTCCTGTGTCCGCCGCTTCTGGAGACCTCGCCAGCGCCGCCTGCGGCGTGATCGGCGGCGCCTGTTGCGGCGATAAACTCGCTGAAGCGCGCGGGAGGAGACGAGCCGAAAGACTTCACTCGCGGCACGATCTCCGCAGCAGTTCCCCCCGGTCTGCGCGCGACGGGTTGCGCCACCGCCGCCGCCGATTCCTGACCCTCTTTTTGCAGCGCCGCCAGCAGCAGCTGCTGCTCGGACGGCGTTAAAGCCGCGACGCCGGAGCAGCGAATGCGGTGGCCCACGTCAGACTTGGGGTCTAGAAGCGCCGCGGCGAGGGATTTGGCCGACAAATTCTGGGGGTTCTCGTGCTCGCCGTGCCCTCGCATCGCTGCAGCGGACACGGAGCCGTCTTGCTGCTGAATCTGCTGCTGCTGCTGAAGTTGCGATTGTTGCTGCTGCTGCTGCTGCTGCTGCTGCTGGAGCTGTTGCTGCAGCTCCTGCTGTTGTTGCTGCTGCTGCTGCTGCTGGGAAGCGGCTGACTGGAGTTGCGGCGCGGGGTCGTTCTGCTGCATGAGTTGATCGTAGAAGCTACTTAGGTCCCTATCCTGCACGAAAGCAGGGACTAAGTTAGCTTGCGCGGGAGTTTCGAGCGGCAGACTGTCGGTCGACGTATCAAAGAAGGTGTTGTCGTCCCTGCCGCCGATGTTCTGCATGTCGTCGTCCATTTGCACCCACGTTTCTGGAATTTCCTGTTCGTTGGGTCTTCTGTCTAAGTTGGGATCGAAATTGCAGACTTGTAGTGATGGGAAACGGTGGTCAACGTATGAATACGAGTGGGTCTTTCAAGGGGGAATCGCTACGCGTCGTGTTGAGGAAAATGTTGACGGACAAATTAGCAAGTAGTCAGATCAAAGGCCCTGAACTGTCCATCCACTGACGATGCGCGTTCTTTTAAACTCAAAGGCGGATGAGGCGTGAGGCGCGAGTCGAGATACATGAGCCAGGCAGCGAGAGAGAGAAACAGGGAGAGGCAGCCGCCATAGGGGTGTATGTCAACTAAACCGAGTGGTGGTGTGGAGGGTATGAATAATTGAACTGTTTACGCATGTGATAGCTTTTGACTGCTGCTGGAAAGGCCTTCGAGGAGGGTGGGGTGGGTGGGAGGGGATAGAAGGTTGGACACGAAATATGGGATTGAGGAGGGGATGGGGTGAGAAAGTGCGCGGGAAGCGAGGTTCCGGCTTGCTTTCGAGGTCCGGGTTTGTGGTGGTGAGGCTCGGCGGCCTTGCCATTGGCTGGCCTGAACAGGCTGGGGCAGCACTTCAACCGTTCTGCTCTCATGTTGGGGCGGGCAGTTTATTGAAATCTGGGCTTCCTTCATTTCGGTGCTGCGCTGGCTCCGACGGAAGGTGGTTCCAATTTCCAAATCAGGCCTGGGATCCATACTTGCGCTCCCCAGCTCCTCCCCATCTGACCATGTTTTTGGTGTACTGAGCGTTTGGGCGCCCTTAACGGTCATGGGCGCACCCCAAAGTGAAGACTTAAAATCCGGGCCTGTGAAGAGTTTGCACTTAGATGCTAAGGGGAAATTCGGGTGCTCCAAAGCTGACTTAGACACTTTTAAACCACAGGATTGGCTAGAAAACGATAAGGGAAAAACCCACTCCTCTCGCGCAACCTAAGGAGAAAGGGGGGTTAGGGTCAGGCAGAATTTGAAGGGGGGTGCGTCCAATAACCAGAAACCAAAACTTCGAGACAGGGGAAGGCCTGGTTTGGGCCTTAACGCATCCCGGGAAGGGTCGAGCGAGGCACTTAGTAGCACGGGTACAGTGCGAATCTGACACTATTGGCAGTCGAGCTGGAGCGAAAGTAGCCCAGAATGTTCAGGGCATTAAGGGCATATGCCTTTGAATCGACAGGCCTGTTCCAAACGCGCCAGTGGCGGAATGAACCGTCAGCGCATTGGAAGCCATGCTCAGCGAGACGAGAAGCATGCGCGCGGCTCAAAGCTTGCGGACGACCTGGAGGCGGAAGTGGTCGTGCGAGAGCAGTGGCTAGGTTGGGGGAAGAAATACACGTGGGCGGTTGGGAGGATTTGGTTGGGGAGATACACCAACGCCATCATGCTGTATGTGGTGAAAAGCCTCCACGCCCATCATGCTGTATGTGGTGAAAAGCATGATGGGCGTGGAGGGGAGTAGCCATAATTTATGGTTGCGGCAGCTTAGAAATCATTGTTTCTTGTTGGAACGTGGGACCTTGTCGCTCCTGGTGTGCGAATGAGACGTGCTCGTTGGCGCATTTTTCCAGATTAGGGTGTACCTCCTCTTTCGATCCGTTCTATACTTCAATAAAAGAGAAGAGAAGCAGTACTGACCAAGAGCTTCGTGAAATTGAAATAGCAGAGATACACCTGCCACTAACATTCACAATATCCATTCACCCATACGGATACATGGTTGCTAACGAGGGTTTCTAGAATTCCGAGATTCTTCTGAAAGCCTAGACACTTCGAGAACAAACTTTGAAAGGTGGTTGAACTCACTGCCCTGGCGCACTAATTTCGGTTGCCATTATGAGCTCATAACACCAGCAGTCAACATTGATCTTTGAAAAAATTGAGTACACCTGATGCCCGATTGAGCCATCACAAGGTCCCCTACTCTCTAGCCGTATAAGAGATTCTTACATTTCCCAAAAAAATCGTCAGCGCGCACCGTGCAAAAAGGCTTTCAAAAAACAGTTGTAGCTGACCGTTGTCGTTTTGACTTCGGTCTTCTGTCAAACTTCGGTTTCTGTGGCTGTTACTAATTCAAAACACTGCTCGAGGGGCTTGAAAAAAGGGTGCAACTTCACGGCACAAAACCCACGGCTGCAAGGTTTTCATCCTATAGAAGGGAATCTTTCATGCAGGGGGTGAGCATCATGTGTACTGAATTGCATTTCCTGCCTGACATACATTTTGGTAGGGAACAAGAAATCCCCAAGGGGCAGCCAGTGGACAACTGGCAGATGGGACAGTTGCGACGCAAAAGCAATATTGAATGGAGACTGGTTGAAGGTTAAGGTGCTTCTGATTAGGGTGCGATAAACTATCATATATTACACGCACACCAACCAAAGGCTGGCCCACCTTCTCAATCAACTGCCCTCCAACCAACACCATTCCCTTAGCCATTTTCACAGTCTCATGCTATTTTCTTAGAGCTTTATGTTACAGCCATGGCCCTCTATGTAAAGAAAACCTTTTTTCCCCCAACCTGCACCCAACTTCTTATTCCTCACAATAAATTATCGTGTGTCTTTCATTGTATCGCCAGTATCATTTAGTGACAACACAACCTTCGTTATTCGCTTTCTGTGGGACTCTGTTTTACAACCCATAACACTCAAACCGTTTTGGGCCATGCCGATCCATCAAAATTTGTACAGGAAAAGAACGTTTGGAAGTGTTGAAAAATCAATGTCGGTACCCAAATGTTTACTACAATTATTTGTGGGGTTATCCGGTCTTGTACAAAATGCTTTGGCCTTCTCCCTTTTTGAATTAGATGGCTGACAGAAGTGAACCTTGGGGTCTAGTATCTGGTAGATTATGTCTCTGGGTGGGTGAGATAGTGCCTCACGGCCTGTAGGTGGGTACCCAAATCTATTTGGTGGATCCAATCATCCAACCACCGTTTATCAGATATTTGTAACAGAAAGTGCCTAACAATGAGCCACCAACATATGCTCCTAGGCATCAAGGCTCAAGGCCCAAATTGCACAGAACTAGTAATCTTGATTGGGGGGGTTCAGCCTGACGAGAGAATCCCAACAGGAAGTGTGTCGGAAGTGAGGTACTTCATCAGCGAATTTGACGATTTGGCCGGTGGCGACAGCCATTTCCGCCCAAAGAATCGATAGCGACAACCATTTCCGCCCAAGGAAACTGCGAACCAGGCGCGTCAGGGGGGAAGTCAAGGAAGACGCAGGGAAAAGCACGGGGGGACAGCTTGTCCGCAGACAAGTCGCGGTCAAATGCCCGAGATCCCCAGACACGAAACGCAGACGCATCGCAAACCTTCCCCATCCACCGCAGAATAGAGGAGGTCTCCGAGAAGGAGACCCGGGGCTGAAGGTTGATCTGATGCGCCGCACACTGAACCGCGAGCGGCCACAGAAAATGGGGAGCAGCCGCATAGATCATGAACGTACGAGCGACGTCCATGACCATGCCAATGCGGCGCTCAGCAATCCCATTTTGTTGTGGAGAGGCGGGAAGAGTGAACGTCTGGCGGATGCCCTGTGCACGACAGAAGGCTCGCAGAAGGTCAGAGGAAAGCTTACCGCATCTGTCGAAGTGTAGACGCAGAACATGAAAGTCCGAGCCGAAACTCTCTCTGAGCTGGAGACGAGCTGCGCGGATCCAGTCGATCAACACCTTAGTGACTTCACCCTTGCTGCGCAAGAGGAAGACCGTGGTGTAACGCGAGTAGTCGTCAACCACCAGTAGGAAGTAACGCTCGTGACCCTGTCCACGGACGCGGGCGGGGCCCCACACGTTCAGGTGAAGCGTCTGCAGCGGAGCCTCTGTCGGAGGAAACTCGGAGGAGTGAGGAGCGTCGCGCTGCCGCCCCTCGACGCAGGGAACGCAGGTGGGAGCAGGCCCCGGAGGAAGAGGAGGGAGGGACCGGGGGAGACCAGAGACAAGGAAACGAGAGGCCATGCCTTGAGACGAGGCAGGGAGGGGTGACCAAGGCGGTGGTGCCAGAGGAGAGTCTGGTGAGACAGGAGACGACACGAGCAGGGAGCAGACTCAGGACCAGACCTGGACGCTGCAGCAAACACCTGACCCGACACAGCTACCTTACCAGACGCAGCAACCGAAGGAGACTCAGTAGTCAGTGTGTACAGGCTTGACCCCGGCTGACGGGTAAACGTGGCCAAGTGTCGGCCCGTCCGAGCACACGTACCGTGGGTCATTCGCTGACTCACAAGAGTGAATTGGTCAACCCCTCCATCCTGTAGGTCAGCACCACTCACCAAGTTCGTAGAGAATGAGGGGAGGTAAATACCTGACAGGGTGCCAGAAGGGGTCGCCGGACACGGTAAGACAGTGGAGAAATGGGCAAGGACAGGACCCCCAGAGGGGTCCGCCAGGGAGATTGCAACCGGCCGACTAAGTGGCGTGAGTGTGGTGCGGTCTCGAAAGAAGGAGCGGGAAGCACCTGAGTCAAGGGTGAAGGTGTGCAAAACCTGAGCCGACGTGGTGCTTGAGAGAGCAGACTCACTAGCACCTTGGGCAGCAGACTCACCAGTACCTGGAGTAGCAGACGCACAAGCTCCTAGAGCAGCTGCCTGACCAGCACCTAGAGCAGCAGCCTCAATGCCCGGGTCAGGCGGTACACACAGGTAACAGTTACCCTCATCACTAGTAGGCAATGCATACATGGCAGTGAGGATAGCATCATAGTCAAGAGTATAGTAATCTACCCTCTGCCCAAGTAGCTGCACCCAGTCGGGGAGCTCAGCCGCGTCGCCAAACTCTGTACGCCAGGCGTCGCTCAGACGGGCGAAGCAACGGGACTCTGTGTGACCGAACGTCCCACAAGGCTGACCAGTCCGAGCACCAGTGCGAATGACGTACGGACAGCGAGCACTACTCCGTGACCCTCCACTCTGAGCGTACCACTCACGAAGTTGCTGGGGCGAAAGGACCGCGCGCGGACGACGCTGCAGCTGCACCTGGCCACTACAAGCAGCTCCCGAACTACGCACTCCATAACAACTCTCACTACGGCCACCCCTACAACCCCAACTGGCGTACCACTCACGAAGCTGATGGGGGGCGAGGGACTCACGCGGACGGCGCTGGAGCTGCATCTGGCCACGCCAGGAGCAACAATATCAGTAGAAAGAGCTGTAGAAGCAAGAGCAGCGGTAACAGCAGTATCAGCAGTGCTCACCAGTGGCAAGAAGGGCAGGTGTACGACAGCGGCAATTGCGAGGCCGCTACCACCGCAGGGCGAGGGCTCTGCGGCTGCTGCAGGGGCTGCTGCTCTAGGGGCCAGGGGCGGGTGCTGCAGGGGCGGCTGCTCCAGGGGCCAGGGGCGGCTGCAGCAGCGGCGGCTGCTCCAGGGGCCAGGGCTCCGCGGCGGGCAGGGGCGGCGGCGGCTGACACGGCAGCGGCGGCGGCGGCTGCTGCTGTTGGCGGCGGCGGCGGCTGCTGTTGTCGGCGGCGGCGGCGGCTGCTGCTATCGGTGGGGGCAACTGCTGCTGTCGGCGGCTGACACGGCAGCAGCGGCGGCGGTTGCTGTTGTCGGCGGCGGCGGCTGCTGCTGCTGTCAACGGCGGGGGGTTGCTGCTGTTGGTGGTGGCGGGGCGGCAGGGCCGTGAAGGGGCCGCGAAGGGGCCGCTAAGGGTGGCGAAGGGGCCGATAAGGGGCCGCGAGGGGCCACGAAGGCGCGGCGACGGGGCCGAGAAGGGGCCGCGAGGGGCCACTAAGGGGCCGCGAGGGGCGGCAAGGGGCCGCGAGGAGCCGCGAGGGAACCGCGAAGGGGCCGCGAGGGGCCGTGAGAGGGGCCGCGAAAGGCCGCGGAGGGGCCGCGAGGGAGCGGCGAAGGGGCCGTGAGGGGCCGTGAGAGGGGCCGCTAGGGGGCCGTAAGAGGGCACGACGGGCCGCTAAGGGCAGGGGACGCGACGGGAGGGCAGGCACATGGGGCGCGACTCGGGCAGGGGCGAAGTGCGCTACGGGCAGGAAAAAAAAAATCGATTTTCGGTGGGCCCTAGGAAACGTTCCTACTAGGGAACCTGCTCTATACCATGTGAAAGAACGAGGAATGAATGCAGTAGGAAACAGGTGGGTACAAGTGGGAAAACCTAAAAGTGTTGTACCCCATATTATCTACCCCAGAACAGCCTACACAGACTATAGCATATAAGTTTGACAGGATCTCCCTCCCCTCCCACCCTCAACTGCTCCTCCCTATCTTCCCTGTGTCGAGGGGTGGCAGCGCGCCGCTCCTCACTCCTCCTCATTTCCCCTGACGACTGCTCCCTTGCAGACCCTGCACATGGACGTGTGGGGCCCAGCCAGCGTCAATGGGCAGGACCGCGAGCGGTACTTCCTGCTGGTTGTTGACAACTACTCGCGCTACACCACGGTCTTCCCCTTGCGCACCAAGGGTGAGGTCCCTAATGTTTTGATCCCTTGGATCCGCGCTGCCCGTCTCCAGCTCCGCGAGCGGTTCGGGACGGAGTTTCCCGTCCTGCGTCTGCACTCTGACAGAGGTGGGGAGTTTTCCTCTGACTTTCTGCAGAGCTTTTGTCGTGGGGTGGGCATTCGCGAGACGTTCATGCTTCCGGCCTCTCCGCAGCAGAATGGGGTTGGTGAGCGCCGCATCGGCTTGGTTATGGAGGTCGCTCGTACATCCATGGTCCATGTGGCTGCCCCCCCATTTTCTGTGGTCGTTTGTGGTCCGCTACACCGCGCATCAGCTCAACCTCTGGCCCTGTGTCTCCTTGCCAGAGATCTCTGCCACACTGCGGTGGACGGGGGAGGTTGGCGATGCGTCGGTGTTCTGGGTCTGGGGTTCTCGTGCCTTTGTCCGCGATACCACCGCGGACAAGCTCTCCGCCCGCGTTGTTCCCTGTGTCTTCCTTGGCTTTGTCCCTGACGCGCCAGGTTGGTAGTTATACCACCCCACCTCGCGCCGTGTCTTCCCCTCTCAGGACGTCACGTTCGACGAGTCGGTTCTCTTTTACCGTCTCTTCCCCTACCGCACTGCCCCTCTCCCCCCCCCCCCCCCGCCGCTCTTCCTCGCTCCAGGTGCTCCCCAGGTAGTCCCCCTTCCCGCTCGCGGTCCTGCTCCTTCAGGTGTGTCTCAGGTAGACCCTCCCCCCTTGACTGCGCTGGTTGAGGTCACTGGTGGCTCAAGTCCTGCTGAGGGTGGTCCTGCTCGGGGTGGTGCTTCTGGGGGTGCTGAGCCTGGGGGTGCGGAGCCTGGAGGTGCTGAGTCTGAGGGTGCTAGTGCTGGTGGCGCTGGAGCCGGAGTTTCTGGAGCTGTTGCGGGTGCTGGCGCTGGAAGTTCTGGAGCTGTTGGAGGTGCTGGCGCTGGTGGCGCTGGAGCTGGAGGTTCTGGAGCTACTGCAGGTGCTGGCGCAAGAGGTTGTGGAGCTGTTGGAGGTGTTGGCACTGGTGGCGCTGAAGTTGGAGGTTCTGGAGCTGCTGCGGGTGCTGGTGCTGGAGATGCGATGCTTGAGGGTTCTGAGTCTTCTGTTGGGCGGTCTCCTTGGAGTAGCCGACTTCGTCCGCGTGTGCCTCTCACCCACAGCAACTTCACGACTAGTACGGTCGCCGTTAGGGTCGCGCTTCTGGAGCTCGGGGCTCTGCCGCTGGAGGTACTTCTGCTAACTTCACTGGAGCTGGGGGTGGTGCTGGTCCCGGAGGTGCTCGTACTAGAGGTACTGGAGTTGCTCAGGCTGGAGGTGCTGAGCGTGAAGGTGCTACTGCTGAAGACCCTGGGTCTGGGGGTGCTGCTGCTGGAGACACTGAGGCTGGAGACCCTGAGACTGGAGGTGCCGGTTCTGCGAGTGCTGCTGCTGGTGGAGTTGGTCCTTGAGGAGCTGGCGCTGAGGGTTCTGGAGCTGTTGGAGGTGCTGGAGCTGCTGAGGGTACTGGAGCTACTGGTGCTGGTGGCACTGCACAGCCGTGCCTGTTCTTCGCTCCACCATCTCCGTCGTCTCAGCCACCGCCAGACTCTGTGCTTCGCCAGGTTCTTAGTTTCCCTTCATCTACTGGTCTTCCGTTACAGCCTGGCTCGCCGCTGCCTGCTCCTTCTCCTTAAATTGAGTAGACAGGGGGTCTTACTTAGCGTCGTGAGCCTGCGTCGAGTCCTGTCTCGCCTGTCCGTTCTAGTAGTTTCGGTCGTCGTGTTCCTCGTCCGCGTCAGCCGGCTGTCCCTGGCACCCACCTCGTAGTCCGTCGTCCTTCCTCTCCTCCGCAGCGTGTTCCTCTGCCGTGTCCTTCTGCGTCTTCTCTGCCTGACGTTCTAGAGCCTGAGTCTGACCGCGCTCGTGCTGCTCACCCTACTATCACGCGTCTTCTAGCCACGATTGTCACTGACCCGTCGTTTGAGTCTGCTGCTGCGCCTGCCTTAGTCATTGAGCTTGTTGACTTTGCTGCTGCCTGTCGTCTAGACTACGCCGCTAATCTTGTTGCTGAGTCTGAGTTTGTCTTTCCTCCGTTAGTCGGGGGTGAGTGTGCTCTTGGCACGGACGTCCTTGAGGACAGGCACGAGGACCTTGAGTGTCTTGCAGCCGCTGCGCCTCATCTCGTGTCCATACTGCTTGCCCCTAAGGGAGACCCGGATGCTCCAGACATCCCGACCCCGCGCTCTTAAGCTGAGGTGATCGCGGGTGAGTACTCCTCTCAGTGGCAGACAGCCATGGATGTAGAGATGGCATCCTGGAAGTCCACAGACATTTACGTTGACGAGGTTCCCCCTCCTGGGGTGAACATCGTCGATGACATGTGGATTTTTAGGGTGAAGCGGCCGCCAGGTTCTTCGTCTGTCTTCAGGGCTCGTTACATTGCTCGAGGTTTCAGTCAGCGAGAGGGAGTAGACTTCTTCCAGACCTTCTCCCCCACCACTCTTCGGGTGTTGCTGCATGTTGCCGCTCAGTGTGACAACGAGCTTCACTCTCTTGACTTCAGCACAGCTTTCTTACAAGGCAGCCTGCACGAGGAGATCTGGCTGCGCCGCCCTCCTGGCTTCACTGGGTCGTTCCCTCTTGGTACCCAGTGGAGCCTCCGGCGGCCAGTCTACGGTCTTCGCCAGGCGCCACGTGAGTGGCACGACACACATTGAGGTTGACACTTGCTGCTCTTGGCTTTACTGCGTCAGCTGCTGACCCGTCGCTGTTTCTGCGCACCGACACTTCGCTGCCGCCTATCTACATCCTCGTGTACGTTGACGAATTGGTCTTTGCCATTGCTGACACTAAGGGTCTCGCCCTGGTGAAGTCGGAGCTGCAGAAGAGACACACGTGCACAGACCGGGGTGAGCTGCGCAGTTACCTTGGCTTGCAGATCACCCGGGACAGAGCACGCCGCACCATCACATTGACTCAGTCACAGTGACTGATGGCACGCCGCACCATCACACTGCTTTTGCGGTGGCTAACTTCACAACATCATTGTCCTCTAATAATGGCACGGCATGTGCGATAGTTACCCTGAACTCTGATTGTTTGTTTTGACCCTGTCGGTTTTAGGGTTTTCTTACACAATCCATACCATTCTCCAATTCTAGGCATCCTTGTACACAATCTCCCTTCCGTATAATTCATTAAGGAAGCTGCATTGTTGGAACAGTTTGGTAGGTTGATCCATTAGCATCTATGAGGCGAACGCATGCACCAAAACAATGCCGTCAACAGGGCCTGTGTCAGAACATTATAGCTTATGCTATTGTGTAGGCTATAGTGGGGTATCCCATAGGGGGTACAACCCAACTAGGGTTTCATATTTGTACTCGCTTCATTCATAGTTCACACTCATTCTCGTTCTAATCTTCTCATGGTATCGAGCAGGTTCCCCCTTGGGAACTGTGCTTAGGGCCCACCACATCGAGTTTTTTTTTTTTTTTTTTCCTGCCCGAAGCGCGCTCAGCCCGAGTTGCGCTCCGGGCCCTCACTTCGTCGAGCCGCCCTAGCGGCCCTTCAATGCGGCCCCGCCGCCTGTCTCAGCGGCCTCGCCGCCCTTTTCTGCGGCCCCGCCGCCTCTCTCGTTGCGGCCCCGCCGCCCTTCACGGCGGCCTCGCCACCCGTCTCAGCGGCCCAGCCGCCCGTCTTCGCGGCCCCGCCGCCTCTCTCGCTGCGGCCCCGCCGCCTCTCACTGCGGCCCCGCCGCCCGTCTCAGCGGCCCCGCCGACCTTCTTCGCGGCCCCGCCGCCTCTCTCGCTGCGGCCCTGCCGCCTCTCACTTCGGCCCCGCCGCCCGTCTCAGCGGCCCCGCCGCCCGTCTTCGCGGCCCCGCCGCCTCTCACTTCGGCCCTGCCGCCCGTCTCTGCGGCCCCGCCGCCCGTCTCCGCGGCCCCGCCGCCTCTCTAGCTGCGGCCCCGCCGCCTCTCACTGCGGCCCCACCGCCCGTCTCTGCGGCCCCGCCGCCCCTCTCGCTGCGGCCCCGAGCCCTACCAGCGGCCCTACGGCCCTACACCGCCCGCGCCACCCGAGCTGCCCGACCCGCCCGAGCCGCCCGAGCCGCCCGAGCTGCCCGACCTGCCCGAGCCGCCCAAGCCGCCCGAGCCGCCCGAGTCGCCCGAGCCCCCTGAGCCGCTGAGGAGCCGAGCCGCCCGACCCGCCCGAGCCGCCCGAGCCGCCTGAGCCGCTGTGGAGCCGAGCCGCCCGAGCCGCCCGAACCGCAGTTGCTGCTGAGCCGTCCGAGCAGCCGCGTTGCTGTGCTGCTGAGCTGCCTGACCCGCCCTGTCTGGTGAGAGCAGCGCTCCTGTCACTGCACTGCCCCTGTCCTACAGGTAGTACTGCTAGGCTACTGTCTTTATGGCTACCCCTAGTGTCCTCGCTTTTGACGCTGAGGGTCGGGCCATTGACTTTGAGGTCTGGGTAGACGACCTGCAGCTGTTCTTACAGTGCGATAGGGCAGACGGCCTCTCTCTCTTTGACCTTACCTCTGGCGCTTCCCCTGCCTCTGCTGCTGATGCTGACGCCACTGTTTGCTCCCAGTGGGCCACGCGCGACGCTGCTGCACATCTTGCTGTGCGTCGCCACCTCCCTACCTCCGAGCGTGCGCACTTTAGTCAGTACAAGAGTGCTCAGACCTTGTATGACGCTGTAGTCGCGCGCTACTCCTCCCCTGCCACTGCTGCACTGAGCCGTCTCATGCTACCGTACCTCTTCCCTGACCTTGCTGCCTTTCCCACCGTGGCTGACCTCATTACGCACCTCCGCACTAGTGACACTCGCTACCGCGCTGCACTCCCTGCTGACTTCTGCGCCAAGAACCCCCCCCCCCATTGACATCACTCTGTACTTCCTAGTCACTCGCCTTCCTGACTCCCTTCGTGTAGTCAGGGACCACTTTCTCTCAGTCTGTCCCACCACACTCGCTGTCGATCTCCTCGAGAAGGCCCTCTTAGCAGCGGAGAAGAGTATAGTCGCTGTAGGAGCCTCTCGAGGTGACCCGCGCATCCCCATCTTTGAGGGGTGTTCCCCCTCCCCCCTGCTGCCCTCTGTTGCCTTTGCTGCTACGGCCGACCTCCTTGGTCTTGAGTCGGTCGGTGCGGCGTCTGCCCCTAGCGGGAGACGCCGCCCTGGCAAGGGCAAGGGGGGCAAGGGAGCTGGAGGAGCGGGCGGTGGAGGTGGAGGTGGAGGTGGAGGCGGTGGGGGTAGTGGGGGTGGCGGTGGGAGTGGAGGTGCAGGTGGGGGGGTTGGTGGCGGCGGTGGAGGCGGAGGCGGCGGCGGCGGTGGCGGTGGGAGCGGAGGTGGCGGAGGAGGCGGCGGTGGAGGCGGCAGTGGAGGCGGCGGTGGAGGCGGCGGCAGTAGCGGAGGCGGCGGAGGCGGTGGGGGTGGCGGTGGAGCTGGTCGCGGGCCTTCGCAGAGGAGTGGCTCCGGTAGTGGCGCGCGCCAGCAGCAGCAGCGCGGTCGTGAGACCCTGTCCCCTCAGCAGCTCCGTGAGTGGTACACTGCACGCCAGCGGGGTGGGGGTTTTGGTCCGTGCACCTACGTCCTGCGCACCGGCGACCGTGCGGGTGAGCAGTGTGGGGGTCCGCACCCCACCCAGCGCTGCTTTGGCCGCCTGACGGACGCGTGGCGTCACCAGATCCCGAAGGCCTCAGAGATTCCTCGCTGGGGCGAGCTGTCTAGGGCGGGTGTTGCCATCTTTGATCTTGACTTTGATGCTATTCTCTCTGCCATGTATGTTGTGTCTCATAGTGATGAGGGTGACTGCTACCGCTGTTTCCCGCCCGATCCGGGCATTGAGGCTGCTGCTCTAGGTGCTTGGGACGCTGCTGCTCTAGGTGCTAGTGTGTCTGCGTCCTCAAGTACTGGTGAGTCTGCGCTCTCAGGTACTACGTCGGCTTCGGCCTCCCTCACCTTCACTCTTGACTCTGGGGCGTCTCGCTCCTTCTTTCGGGACCGCACCACACTCACGCCGCTTGGTCGGCCGGTTGCGTGTCTCTGGCTGACCCCTCCGAGGAACCTGTACTGTCTCGCTTCTCCACAGTCCTCCCGTGTCCGGCGGCTCCCTCTAGCACCCTATCTGGTCTCTACCTCCCCTCGTTCTCGACGAACCTGGTGAGTGGTGTTGACCTACAGGATGGGGGAGTACACCAGTTCACTCCTGCGCTTCAGCGGGTGACGCACTGTACAGAGGCTAGCACAGGCCGGCACCTGGCTACGTTTACCTGTCAGCCGTGGTCGAGCCTGTACACACTGACCACTGCGTCTCCTCCCGTTACTGAGTCTGGTAGAGTCGCTTCGTCCGGTCAGGTGTTTGCTGCAGCGTCTAGGTCTGGTCCTGAGTCTGCCCCCTGTTCGTGTCGTCTCTTGTCTCATGAGACTCTCCTCTGGCACCACCGTCTTGGTCACCCCTCTCTGCTTCGGCTCAGAGGCATGGCCTCCCGTCTTCTTGTGTCTGGTCTCCCCCGGTCCCTCCCTCCCCTTCCTCAGGGCCCTGGCCCTGCCTGTGTCCCCTGTGTCGAGGGGCGCCAGCGGGCTGCCCCTCACTCCTCCCAGTTTCCTCCGACAGAGGCCCCGTTGCAGACGCTTCACATGGACGTGTGGGGCCCGGCCCGCGTCCGTGGACAGGGTCACGAGCGCTACTTCCTGCTGGTGGTTGACGACTACTCGCGTTACACCACGGTCTTCCCCTTGCGCAGCAAGGGTGATGTCACTGAGGTGTTGATCGACTGGATCCGCGCGGCTCGTCTCCAGCTCAGGCGGAGCTTTGGCTCGGACTTCCCTGTT
The DNA here is from genome assembly GCA_948144175.1 of Closterium sp. NIES-65. NCBI lineage: Eukaryota > Viridiplantae > Streptophyta > Zygnematophyceae > Desmidiales > Closteriaceae > Closterium > Closterium sp. NIES-65. The sequence goes on along the minus strand of CANXME010000615.1, from coordinate 902,482 downwards.
TTGCGTCTGCACTCGGACAGAGGCGGAGAGTTTTCCTCTGGCCTACTGCGAGCCTACTGTCGCGCACGAGGCATCCGTCAGACCTTCACGCTTCCGGACTCACCGCAGCAAAATGGGATTGCTGAGCGCCGCATTGGCATGGTCATGGACGTCGCTCGTACGTCTATGATGCATGCGGCTGCCCCCCATTTTCTGTGGCCGTTTGCGGTCAGGTACGCGGCGCATCAGATCAACCTCCACCCGAGGGTCTCCAGGCCGGAGACCTCCCCAGCCTTACTGTGGACGGGGAAGGTTGGCGATGCGTCGGCGTTCCGGGTCTGGGGATCTCGGGCGTTTGTCCGCGACTTGTCTGCAGACAAGCTGTCCCCTCGTGCTGCTCCTTGCGTCTTCCTGGGGTTCCCCCCTGACGCGCCTGGGTGGCAATTCTACCACCCCACCTCTCGACGTGTTTTGTCCTCCCAGGACGTCACGTTTGACGAGTCAGTCCCCTACTACCGCCTCTTCCCCTACCGCACTCCGTCCCTCCCCCCACCCCCGCTCTTCCTTGTACCAGGTCCCCCCCAGGTAGACTCCCTCCCCCCTCAGGGTCCTGCCCCTTCAGGTGTGTCCCAGGTAGACGCAGTCGAGCCTGTCGAGGTCACTGGTGACTCTGGTGCTGCTGGGGGTGCTGAGCCTGGGGGTGCTGGACCTGGGGGTGCGGAGTCTGGGGGTGCTGAGCCTGGGGGTACTGCGTCTGGGGGTGCTGAGCCTAGGGGTACTGAGCCTGGGGCTGCTGAGCCTGGGGGTGCTAAGCTTGGGGGTGCTACGCCTGGGGGTGCTGAGCCTGGGGGTGCTGAGCTTCGGGGTGCTACGCCTGAGGGTGCTGAGCCTGGAGGTGCTACGCTTGGGGGTGCTGAGCGTGGAGGTGCTACGCCTGGGGGTGCTAGGAGTGGAGGTGCTCTGCCTGGAGATTCTTCGGGTGCTTCTTCTCGCCGGGAGCCACTCTCTCCACAGGAGCTGCGCGAGTGGTTTGCCCAGCGATGGCGCCGTACTGCTGGTGCTGGAGGTTCTTCGGCTGCTGAGGGTGCTGCGGTCGCGGGTCCCGGAGGTGCTCGTGCTGGGAGTACTGGAGCTGCTGGGCCTACGGGTTCGACTGGAGCTGATGCTGCTGAGGGTGTTGGCGCTGAGACTACCGCTGGCGGTCCTACTGGGGGTGCTCCTGGTGCTGCTGGAGGTGCTGCTGGAGCGGGTGCTCCTGCTGAGGGTACTGGTGCTGTCCCTGCTGCTTCTGGCGTCGTCACGCGGCCTCGACCGTACTTTGTTCCACTCCTGCAGCAGGTTCTTGGTCTTCCTCCTTCTACTGGTCCTTCTCCTCCCTTAGAGTGTCCACAGCCTGTCCCGTCACAGTCAAAGCTATAGCCTGCCTCCCCTCTGCCTGCTCCTTCTCCCTATGCTGGTCCTACTGGAGGTCTTACTGAGCGTCGTGAGCCTGCGTCTCGTCCTACGTCGCCTGTTAGAGCTGCTCGCGCTAGTGGTCGCAGTTCGCGCCACCGTCCTCCTCCTGTCCCTGGCACGCACCGGATGTCTCTGCGTCCGTCTACTGCTCCTCTGCGTGCCCCTTTGCCTTCCCCTCCTGAGTCCTCTTTTCCTGCACTTGCCGACCCTGAGTCGGACTCTCTTCGTGCTGCCAGTCCTACTGTCACGCGTCTCCTTCCTACTGTTGTCACTGACCCTTCTTTCGAGTCTACTGCTGCGTCTGCTCTCGTTACTGAGCTCGTCGACTTTGCTGCTCGCTGTCGCTTAGACTACGCTGCTAGTTTTGTCGCTGAGTCTGAGTCTGACTGTCCTCCGTCCGTCGGGGGTGAGTGTGCCCTTGGTACGGACGTCCTTGAGGACAGGCAGGAGGAGTTCCAGTGTCTGGCAACTGCTTCACCTCATCTCGTGTCCGTACGGCTTACCCCTGAGGGAGACCCGGATGCACTTGACATCCCGACTCCGCGCTCTTACGCGGAGGCAATAGAGGGTCCCTACTCCTCTCAGTGGCAGGCAGCTATGGATGCAGAGATGGCTTCCTGGAAGTCCACAGGCACCTACGTTGACGCTGTCCCCCCTCCTGGGGCGAACATTGTCAGTGGCATGTGGATCTTCAGGGTGAAGCGGCCGCCGCGTTCTCCGCCTGTCTTCAAGGCGCGTTACGTGGCTCGTGGCTTCAGTCAGCGGTAGGGAGTTGACTACTTTCAGACCTTCTCCCCCACTCTGAAGATGACCACTCTTCGGGTACTGCTACACATTGCTGCTGACCGTGACTACGAGCTCCACTCTCTCGACTTCAGCATAGCTTTCTTGCAGGGTAGCCTGCACGAGGAGATCTGGCTGCGCCGCCCACCTGGCTTCACTGGGTCTTTCCCTCCTGGTACCCAGTGGAGTCTCCGGCGTCCATTCTATGGTCTCCGCCAGGCGCCACGTGAGTGGCACGACACACTAAGGACTACGCTTGCGGCTCTTGGGTTTGCTCCTTCTACTGCCGACCCGTCGTTGTTTCTGCGCACCGACACCTCTCTGCCGCCGTTCTACATCCTCGTGTACGTCGACGACTTGGTCTTTGCCACAGCTGACACTGCTCGACTCGCGTGCGTGAAGTCCGAGCTGCAAAAGCAACACACGTGCACAGACCTGGGTGAACTCCGCAGGTACCTTGGCTTGCAGATCACCCGGGACAAAGCACGCCGCACTTTTACCCTAACTCAGTCACACATGGTGCAGCAGGTCCTTCAGCGCTTCGGCTTCACGTACTCCTCGCCTCAGGCCACTCCTCTGCCTACTCGCCACTCACTCTCAGCTCTGCCTTCGGATGAGTCCGTAGAGTCGAGTGGCCCGTATCCAGAGCTTGTTGGCTGCCTCATGTACCTGATGACCTGCACACGACCTGACCTTGCATACCCTCTTAGCATTCTCGCACGCTATGTTGCTCCTGGGAGACACCGACCAGAGCACATGGCTGCAGCAAAGAGGGTGTTGCGCTACTTGTGCAGTACGTCGGGCATGGGGCTAGTGCTTGGAGGGCGCAGTCCAGTGGTCCTCACTGGGCACGCAGACGCTTCTTGGGCTGACGACCAGGCTACGCAGCGGTCGTCACAGGGTTACATCTTCAGTCTTGGTTCCGGCTCTGTTTCGTGGCGAGCTACCCGCTCGTCTTCTGTTCTTGGCTCCAGTTGTGAGGCTGAGATCTACGCGGGGGCTATGGCTGCCCAGGAGCTTCGCTGGCTCACCTACCTGCTGACCGACCTTGGAGGGCCGCCTCGTTCTCCTCCAGTCCTGTACGTAGACAACTAGGCCATGCTGGCCTTGTGTCGAGAGCAGCGACTGGAGCACAGGACAAAGCACATTGCTCTCTGTTACTTTCTACTCGTGAGCTACAGCAGCGTGGACAGTTGCGGCTTGCGTACGTGGCCTCTGAGGCCAACACTGCTGATGTTTTCACCAAATCACTTGCGCCTTGTGATCATCAGCGCTTCTGCACTCAGCTGGGTCTTGTGCCTGTCTTGCCTCACTTGCTCACTTCTTGACCTTGCTTGTACTGTCACATATATATACTCCTGCTCTTGCTTGCTTAGCCTCGTATATATATATATGTGCTCTTGCATGTGAACTGGCCTTTTGACTTTTGAACTTGTGCTCGGAATGTGTGGTGACTTTGTGATCCACCCTGAGCTTTGTTTTGCTTTGCTTGACTGGTCTTGTGACCCCTTGTTCTCCCCCACTTTGCCTATGGGGGTGTGTCAGAACATTATAGCTTATGCTATTGTGTAGGCTATAGTGGGGTATCCCATAGGGGGTACAACCCAACTAGGGTTTCATATTTGTACTCGCTTCATTCATAGTTCACACTCATTCTCGTTCTAATCTTCTCATACTCGTTTTGACCCTGTCGGTTTTAGGGTTTGCTTACACAATCCATACCATTCTCCAATTCTAGGCATCCTTGTACACAATCTCCCTTCCGTATAATTCATTAAGGAAGCTGCATTGTTGGAACAGTTTGGTAGGTTGATCCATTAGCATCTATGAGGCGAACGCATGCACCAAAACAATGCCATCAACAGGGCCTGTATACAGGAGTGGGTGAAAAGGAAGCATAGGACTGGAGAAATCAGGTATTGTGGGAGGCGGGATCGTAGTGGAGCAATAAGAGTTGGCAAGAGCATGCGATATCAGAGTGGGTGTGTTGGGAACCCGAATTTGTGGGGAATGAGATGTGAGATGCAGGGTGAGTTTGGAGTAGGTACGGCGTGGTCACGGAATGAGATAGGTGAGGGGATAATGGTTAGGAGAATAAAGTGGAAGAATGGGGTGGTGGCACTGAGCATGTCAATGGGTAAGTTTATGTGAAACTATTGAGTTCGATGGAAGCAGAGAAAGTTTGATTTGACAAGATGGAAGAAATGATTGCGGAGAGCTCATGAGCGGGAACGGACTTGGGAGTTGTGGATGGAACAGAGTGACGAGCGTAAGAGGGTAGAGGGGTGGGGAGTGCGATGAAACAAGCAGCGACAACAGCGCACGTAAGGCAGCAAGTTGGTGCGATATGATTGCCCCCTTCCACCTGTTGGGCTGAGATAGCCCCTTAGGATCTTTGCAAGGGATAACTCTAGGTGAAGTAGTTGTAACAGCGGAAGCGTTTAGTGAAGAATTTGAACCGACCTTGCACTGGTGTGTGAGAGCAAAGTTGATTGAATTAAACAAGCAAATACAAGGATTTATATAAGAGTACAAGGAATAGATAGATAACTGTATTGCTGTTGCGGTTCGATATAGCGCGACTCGGGCAACTGCTCTGTAACGAGTCAGTTGTGTGTCCTTAACTGTCGCGCTGTAATTGTCGAGTCAAAGGTCAGCGACCTTTGACTTTCTCGTAACCTCCAGGCGGTTACCCTAACCTCCGAGGTTGACTCGATGCTTCGATTGGGACTGCTTCGCTTGGTACCTTGGATTTTGATACGACAGAAGCGCACTTAGGACTTATTGTTTCCAACACTCCCCTTCGCTTCTGGAGTGTTACTGCTGGTGACGTGGCCTTGTCCAGTCAGCATCATGCAGTATTCGAACTTCTGCTTGCCGAGTTTCTTGGTCAAGTAATCGGCTGCCATCTCGGATGTTGGACAGTATGACAGATCGAGTTTCCCTTTTTCTATCTCGTCCTTCACGAAGAAATAGCGCAGGGCGATGTGTTTCGTCCTGTTTGCGAAGCCGTTTTTGTTGGCGATGCGAATCGCTGACTGGTTGTCGCAGAACACGGTGAAGCTGGGTAACTCGGCTAGCTTCGCTTCTTCCAGTAGTTCGCGAAGGTAAAGTCCCTCCTTGGTGGCTGAGCAGAGTGCAATATATTCTGCTTCTGCTGAAGATAGTGCGATTAACTCCTGCTTGCTCGACTGCCAGGAGATAGGACCGATAGGCTCAAGGCGGTAGACATAGCCGGTGCGTGAGCGCCTGTTGTCGGTGTCGCCGGCGTGATCGGCGTCGACGTAGCCGATTAGCTTAGTCGGTGTAGCTGCGCTCTTGTGGTAGGTTAGCCCGATCGTCGCGGTGCTGACGAAGTAGTGGAGAGCGCGATCAAGTTCCGCCAGGTGTTCAGCTTCAGGCTTCTTGAGATAGGTGGCGAGCTGACTTGCGGAGTAGGATAAGTCAGGACGGCAGGTGACGGCGGCGAATAGCAGGCATCCGAGCTTCTTCTGATAGTCGCGTATGCCGGCGGGCTTGAGTAGAGTAGTTCGTTCCTTCTCGGTTCCTGATGTGTAGCGGTAGGGCGTGGAGATGGCGCTTGGTGTGAGGCTGAAGCGTTTCGCGATGGTGTCGGCGTATTTCTCGGCGCTTAGATAGATGGCGTTTTCTTCTTCGCGGATGTTGAGCCCGAGGTACTGTGTAACGGTGGAGGAGACCGTGAGCGTGAGGTCTTTCTGGAGCTCTCCTTCGAACCACGTGGCGATGCCGTCGGTTGACCCAATGTAGAGGAGATCGTCCACGTAGACGATCAGGAGAACGTAGTCGCTTCCCTTAGTGAGGCGGTACATGCCTTGGTCGTGAGGTAGTTGACTAAAGCCGATGCGGATGAGACGGGCGTGCAGGTACTGCTGCCACAGTCGCGGTGCCTGCTTGATCCCGTAGAGCGACTTAAGTAGTTGACAGATTCGGTTGGGTTCGCCGTGGGAACCGTGCGGGAGCTCGACGTAGATTTCTGCATCCACAGGTGCGTAGAGGAAGGCATTCGCGACGTCGATCTGCCGTAACTTCTTCTTCTTCATGGCGGCAATGGCGAGGAGAATTCGGAGTGACGTGTGGCGGCTGACTGGAGCAAAGGTCTCGGTGAAGTCTCGTCCTTGCTCTTGGTCGAATCCACGTACGACCCAGCGTGCTTTGAATTTTTCGATCGTGCCGTCTGCTTTCGTCTTGATGCGGAAGACCCATTTCCCGGTAAGGATGGTTTTGTTCCGTGCCACGCTTACGGGAACAACCTTCCAAGTGTTGCGTTCCTCTAATGCCTTCAGTTCTCTATCCATGGCTTCACGCCATTTCTCCCTGTGTTCCCCCCCCAGAGCCTGCTGAACCGTTGCAGGCTCCTTAGGAAGCGAGCTGCGTGTGTTCCCGTGGACTGCGGTGACGAGGCCGAGGATTTGCAGCCCAGTCTGTGAGTATCGAGGGAGTTCTGGATCCTCGGGATAAGCTGCTTCGTCTCCCGTTTCTGGGTCGGGCATGAAATTTGGCCCTACCCTTTCTGCTTCGTTGGTGTTGACTGTCACAGGTGTTACGTAACCATCGTCGGCGAAACGGTAGAAGATTTCGGCGTTGTTACTGTCGCGAGGATTATCCTCATCCATGGGCACGTCGACGGAGCAGTATGGGAGAGGTCCGGCTTCTTCTGAGGCGTTGTCGACGTTCTGTTCATCCCAGTCTGCTTCGTCCGCTGCTGACGCGAAGGCTCGGTCACCACGAAAACCACTGGTGAGGTCCCGATTCTCGTGCAAGTTGGCGAGGTACGTCTGAAGGGTGAGTCTTTCGTAGAAGATCACGTCACGTGCTGCTACTGTTTCCTTTGTGTGGACGTCGAAGATTTTCCATGCGTTGTAATTTTTCTCGATGCCGAGGTGTAGTCCCCACTGTGCCCGTTGCGAAAATCTTCCCGCTCGTGCTTCTGGGGGTCTGTACTGTACCATGCACCCGAAAACTCGTAACATTTTCGTGCTGCCCTGCTTCCCTGTCCACAGCAGATGCGGTGATGCGTTGTTCGGGAGTGACGACGACGACAACAAGTTGTGTAGCATGACAGCGTGGTCCATTGCTGCTGGCCACTGGTGGTTGGGTAGCCGCATGCCACGTAATAGTTTGCGCATGCTGTTCTGCAGGGTCCTGTTCAGTCGTTCTGCAACACCTTGCTGCTGATGTGCGTAAGGAAGGGAGAGGAGTTGCTTGATCCCCCTTTCCGCCAAGAACTGCTTGAAGCGGTGAGAGGTGTACTCGCCACCTCCGTCTGACTGGAATTTTTTCAGTTGTGTTCCAGACTCTCTCTCTGCTATCGGTAGCCAGGCGGCGAATGCTGCGAGCGCCATGTCGCGGCTGGGTAGGTTGCGATGCCAGACGTATCGAGTGGCGGCGTCGATGAAGGTGATGGTGTAGTTGTAGTTGACTTGTCCTGGCTCGCGATTGTAGAGGATGTCGCTGTAGACTTTTTCGAGTGGTGCGTACGCTGTAGCGCTCGGGTTGTGATGTGAAGCAAACGGTCGATGAGGTAAGTCAGCTTCGGGACATATAAGGCAAGTCCCTCGTGCCTTCTGGAGTTCTCTGCCATCGGGTAGAAGTAGAGAATCTTTGTCAAGGACTCCTGCTCTTATCGTGTTATTCAAAACCGTGTTACTTGGATGTCCTGTTCGTGCGTGCCAGATCTCTTCAGAGGCACGGTGTCCAGGTGAACGCTGATATGCGTCGGAGTTGGAGTAAAAGCTGGCGACGAGGTTGGCGCTTCGGTGGACTTCACGTTGAGTCGGATTCAGCTGTTTCGCGGGTGTTGGTGGTGCTTCGTCGACTGTGACTGGTGTCGTTGTTCCTGCTGCTGCTGATGTTGTTGCTGCTGCCGATGTTGTTACTGCTGCTGATGTTGTTGCTGCTGCCGATGTTGTTACTGCTGCTGATGTTGTTGCTGCTGCCGATGTTGTTACTGCTGCCGATTGTCGAATTGTTGCTAATGCTCGTGTTCGTTCTGCTTCAGGAATGGTGTGCGAGTACCAGAAGCCTCCTGGGCTGAAGTCGGGGTCGAGATCCGGAGGGTGTGTCCAGTCAGTGAAATTCACGATGGCGTCGCTGTCTGCAGTGCCCAGGTCAGGAACGAAGTCGAGGACGAAGACGTTGTTCTTCAGCACTGCTTTCCCGATGTAGAGACCGCCTCTCCCGTGGTAAAGTTTGAACTCCTGGGTCGTGCTGTCGGCTTCCAGATGAATTCCTTTCGCCATCAACTGGCTAACGCTCAGTAAGTTGTAGCCGAGTCCTTCAGCGATGAGTACCTTAGACATGTGCAGTATGACATTTGTTTCTCTTGACTGAAGCTGTACCACTCCTTGTCTTCGTGTGCGCAGGTTTTGGTTGTTGGCAACCGTGATGATCACTTCCCGTTGGAGTCGATGTTCGCGTTGTACGAAACGCCCGGACGAGCACATGTGTTGCCCGCAGCAACTGTCCAAGAACCAGGTGTCTTGGCCGGACGGTTCACTTTGAGCGATGGCGGCGTACGTTGGATTCGGCTGGAGTAGCTCACGGCGAGGCGTTCTGTTGTCAAGCTCTTCTTCCGGTGAGTAGTGTGGTGGTGATTCGGTTGTACATGAATCGGTTATCTTCGTCATGCAGTTGATTATATTTCTTGCTCCTTGTGCAGGTTGTCCGGGTGAAGTCGTTGAAGCTTGAATAGTGGTCGTCGCACTTGCTTGTGTTGAAGCCATTTGGGAGCTTGAAGGTCGAAGTTGTCGCTGTGGTGCCGTTGATTGCTGACGATTCGGGCAGTGTGTGCGCGGGTGCCCTGAAGTCTTGCAGATGTGGCAGAAGGGAGGTACTATCTTCGGTTGCTGCTGTCGGTTGTTATAATTGCTGTGTCGTCGTTGAGTGTGGAATGCGAACTCTGATACTGTCGTTTTCTTCCTGTGTCGTTCTTCCTGCAGGTCCATATCTTGCTGCTCGGCATGTATTTCGGCGCAGAGTGCAGCTTCAGAGATTCTTCCGTGGGCTCGAAGAATGGCTTTGGTGGCGCGCCACTGAGGACCAAGCCCACCAATGATGACTGTCACGAAGGCGTCTTCAGAGATTGACCCTCCGCATCGAAGCAGCTTGTCGCGCAGTTCGCGACATCGGCTGATATACGCCAGTCCCTTTTCTCCTGGTTTCATTTCGACTGTCGTCAACTGCGCCATTAACCTGCTCTGGTTTACACTGTCTGTTGCTTGATACAGGTTCTTCAGATGGCTGTACGCGAGCTCCGCCGAGTTGCCGAAGGTCCGGTAAGAGCGAATGTTCTGCTGCTGAGTTGGTGTCACGTTCCTCAATAGGATTGTATACGCCATCATTGATTGATACGTATACTGCTGCTTTTCATATTGTGTCCCGTTGGCTGGATACTGCAGGGACCCGTCGAAGAAGCCGAGTATCTGCGCGCCCTCCATCATCAGCTCGAATTCAAAGGACCAGGTAAAGAAGTCTTTGCCGTCGAAGGGTCTTGACGTTTGCAGTTTTAAGACGTGTGCAAACTGCGACTGAACTTGAAGTGCGTCCAGTGGTCTTTCTTGTCCAGGTGAAGGTTGCGGGTGGGGCACGAAGCTGATTGACCCGCGCTCGTACGGAGCAAAGGTAGGTTGCTGCTGCTGGTTTCCTCGCGCATATGACGACCCATCAAGACTCATGGGTGTCGCTCCGTTGTTGCTGTTGTGTGTTTGTGCAGGTCCCGACTGCTGGTGTTGTTCGTAGAAGGACATGAAGGAGAAAAATTTCTCCATCATGTTCTTGTCAAAGTCCGAAGGGTGGTTCATGGGGGTCTCGGTTGACGTTCCTCTTGGTCTTGTTGCCGTGCCTTCTTCTGTCTGCAGGCCAGAGGCTGACGGTGGAGTAGGAGTAGTGCCCGAGGAGCCATTAGGGGAGCTCCTTTCCTTGTTTGTTGCCATGTCTTGTAATGATATTGAAAAAGAGTAGAATTTCCCTTGTCTGCTCTCATACCATGTTGGGCTGAGATAGCCCCTTAGGATCTTTGCAAGGGATAACTCTAGGTGAAGTAGTTGTAACAGCGGAAGCGTTTAGTGAAGAATTTGAACCGACCTTGCACTGGTGTGTGAGAGCAAAGTTGATTGAATTAAACAAGCAAATACAAGGATTTATATAAGAGTACAAGGAATAGATAGATAACTGTATTGCTGTTGCGGTTCGATATAGCGCGACTCGGGCAACTGCTCTGTAACGAGTCAGTTGTGTGTCCTTAACTGTCGCGCTGTAATTGTCGAGTCAAAGGTCAGCGACCTTTGACTTTCTCGTAACCTCCAGGCGGTTACCCTAACCTCCGAGGTTGACTCGATGCTTCGATTGGGACTGCTTCGCTTGGTACCTTGGATTTTGATACGACAGAAGCGCACTTAGGACTTATTGTTTCCAACACCACCGTGGGCGTTCTACACATGCAGGCATTGGTGCGCAGGGCTTCAGATTCGTTTTGGGCCACCCTTAGTAATCAGGGTTCTAGGTATAGTCAACCCTGATGCGTAGGGTAAATTTTTTGTTTCCCTGACAAATGCAGGGTAAAAAAACAGTTAGTCTGTTTGGGCAGGGTATTCTTGAAAACTTGTGATTATGTGAAGTCCCGAAACACTCAAGATCAGTGGCTAGTAGTTAAGCTGGTCAATTGCGCATTAGATCTGTAAAGTCGTAAGTTTAAATCTCGCTAGTGGTATCGTTTTGCAGGGACCTGTATAGTGTTTCGTCTCGCTACGGAGCACTTAGTACCAGTATAGCTTGGATTGTACACTGTACAGTCGGAGTAATGTGTTCCTTATGCTGTTTTTCAAAGGGTATTGAAAAACTTACACTTTCTGGCCTAGGGTAAAAAATCCACTACCCTGCCTGTGAAAGGGTAACTGAAAAAAAGCGGCCGCCAGTCAGTGCAAAAAGGGTATTTTACCCTGATAACGAGAGGCCTGTTGGTGCGGCAGCCAACTGTAAAGGGAGTTGTTCCTGGAGTTGTTATCGGTGTTGTTATGCGCAGGGGTCGAGGGCGATGGCACCTGTGCAGGTGAGTGCTGCCTATAATCCCAGGCGACAGTGCTGTACTGTAGTGAGGGCTTCGCCCTGGGAATGGACGGGAAACCGGGAGTTGGGATGGGAGGGGTCAAGAGGAGAGGTGGGGTGGTGTATGGTGGGGTGGGGTGGGGTGCTACAGTGTCTAGCGTGTGGGGAGTTGCCCTGGGCAAATGGAGGCCACATCAAATGGCTAGAGGGGCTGGCTCGAGGAGCAATGAGCAGATGCACCAAACCATGGGTTGTTGAGGAAGGAGAGGATGGGTTGGAATGGAATAGGGTGGGGGAAACAGAATTACCCCTTGGGGGCAACATAGAATTTCTACTGGGGACAGGACAGAATTACCCTTAGGGCCAAAACTGAACTTGCCCGAGATTTAGAATCTCGCATGGAGGGACTGAGAATTTTCTAGGGTTGGAAAGAGAATGGCCTGGGGTTGAAAATCAAAATCTGGTCGGTTGGGATGGGAAAACAGGAGGGACGGAGTGGTGACGAGGAGAGGAGAGAGGGAAAGTCTTCAGGTGCGGGAAACAGAGTCCCCCCGTAAGGGCAGGTGAGAAATTTCTACTTCTGGCAAAACAGAAGTACCCCTGGGGGCAAAACAGAACTACCCCTGGGGCAAAATCCGACTTCCCAAACACGGCAAAGCGTAGCCCCTCCAGTGGCGAGGGGTTGTCGTCCTGGTGGGGGCAGAGGAGGTGCCCATGGGACGGCTGGGGACTGAGGTATGAACAGAGGGGTGGTGGCAGGTTAACGGCAGAGCATGAACCAGTCATGAAGGGCAACACGCACGCGCTGCACCTAGCCTCTCCACCGCTGCTTACCTCTACCTCTGCAGCAGCAGCATCCACTTGAAGAAACGCTGCACACCGTCCGTTGGCTCTCCGTCAACGTAGCTGCCCATGGAAGAGGGAGGGGAGGGGAGGAGGTGCGCAATGGGGGAAAGGTATGAGCACATGGGGAATGGCATGGGCAAGGGGGAAAGGCATGGGCAAGGGGGAACGGCATGGGCAAGAGGGAAAGGCATGGGCAAGGGGGAAAGGCATGGGCAAGGGGGAAAGGCATGGACAAGGGGGAAAGGCATGGGCAAGGGGGAAAGGCACGGGCAAGGGGGAAAGGCATGGGCAAGGGGGGAAGGCATGGGCAAGGGGGAAAGGCATGGGCAAGGGGGCAAGGGGGAAAGGGACGGGCAATGGGGAAAGGTCTGGGCAAGGGGGAAAGGCATGGGCAAGGGGGAAAGGCATGGGCAAGGCGGAAAGGCATGGGCAAGGGGGAAAGGCATGGGCAAGGGGGAAAGGGACGGGCAATGGGGAAAGGCATGGGCAAGGGGGAAAGCCATGGGCAAGGCAAAAAGGTATGGGCAAGGCGGATAGGCATGGGCAAAGGGGGAAAGGGATGGGCAATGGGGAAAGGCATAGGCAAGGGGGGAAAGGCATGGGCAAGGGGAGAAGGCATGGGCAACGGGGAAAGGGTCGGGCAATGGGGAAAGGCATGGGCAAGGCGGAAAGGTATGGGCAAGGCGGATAGGCATGGGCAAAGGGGGAAAGGCACGGGTAATGGGGAAAGGCATGGGCAAGGGGGGAAAGGCATGGGCAAGGGGGAAAGGCAAGGGCAAGGCGGATAGGCATGGGCAAGGGGGAAAGGCATGGGCAAGGCGGATAGGCATGGGCAAGGCGGATAGGCATGGGCAAGGCGGATAGACATGGGCAAGGCGGATAGGCATGGGCAAGGCGGATAGGCATGGGCAAGGCGGATAGGCATGGGCAAGGCGGATAGGCATGGGCAAGGCGGATAGGCATGGGCAAGGCGGATAGGCATGGGCAAGGCGGATAGGCATGGGCAAGGCAGATAGGCATGGGCAAGGCGGATAGGCATGGGCAAAGGGGGAATTGCACGCTCACCAACTCCGCGTGCAGCATGCTCGCCCGTGTTGTCCGCGCGGCCAGCAGAGCGCGCGGCGCTGCCTGGTGAGCGGGGGGGGCGCTGACCCGGTGGGGGGAGCGGCGTGTGGGCGCTGTGACGTTGGAGCCTGTCGTTCATGCACAGGGAGGAGAGGGAGGGGCAGAGGGGAGAGCGGAGGAAGAGACGGAGGGAGAGAGCAACGCGGATCCAGGAAAGGCGAGAGGGGTGGAGGCGCATGCAGTTGTAGAGCGCGCGGACTGCAGTCTTCCGCAGTCGCATGGCGCACATGCAGTCGCATGGCGCACATGCAGTCGCATGGCGCACATGCAGTCGCATTGCGGCCATGCAGTCGCATAGCGCACATGCAGGCGGCATAGCGCACATGCAGTCTAGGTGCGCGCTCGTGAATTCACAGCGCGCACACATGCAGTGAGAGACGAGCCCGCACCAAACACGACGGCGGATGAGAGACGAGCGCGGATTGTGGGCCAGTATGGATGAGAGATGAGCGCGGATGCGCGAGGTGCGCGGATGAGATTTCGAGAGCGGATGAGCGACAAGCGCGTCCCGCATTTCGCGCGCGGATGAGCGACGAGCGCGTATGAGATTTCGAGCGCGGACGAGCCGTGAGCGCGGGTTCCCAAAGTCTTAGAATCTAGGCATCAATGAAGTTGACTATTGAGAGAATTGGTACAAGGAGAAAACCTGAAGGGGTTATACCCCACAGTATCTACCCCACTACAGCTTACCCACAAATAAAACATATGCATATCTTTGACACACCCCCATAGGCAAAGTGGGGGAGAGCAAGAGATCACAAGACCAGTCAAGAAAAGCAAAGCAAGCTCAGGGTGGATCACAACGTCACCACACACACTGAGCACAAGCTCTCAGACTAATATATAATTCTATATATTGTTGTATAACTGCTTGTAGTGTAGAATACTGTAGTCATATAACTTTCTAGTTGGTGGTGCACCTTGCATGCTCTGTTTGCTATATGTACTCTTGTGCTATAGTGAACATCATTCCCCTCTCAACTTTCTCGACACTTCTCCTTACCCTCGAACTCGATCACTAAGCTACCATAGCCATGGCTCCTAAGCCCACCTACTCTTAGCCTATCTCAACATGGAATCGGAGCGACTACTCTCTTGGCCTGTGGGCCCCACATGCTTCCGCTGCTTTCCTGTCTGTCGCGCGCCCCGTGGCGCGCGACACCTTTTTTTTCCCGCCACGCGCTCGGGACGCGTGGCGGTTTTCCGCCCACCGTGCGCCCCGAGCGCGCGGCGTCTTCCTGCCCCGTCGCCGCCCTTCTCGGCCCCTCACGGCCTCTTCGCGGCCCCGTCGTTGCTCCTCTCACGGCCCCTCGCGCCACCCTTAGCGGCCCCGCCGCCACACCTCGCGGCCCTGTCGCCGCCCCTATCGGCCCTGTCGCCACTCCTAGCGGCCCCGTCGCTGCCCCTAGCGGCCCCGTCGCCGCCCTTCTTGGCCCCTCGCGGCCCCTTCGCGGCCCTGTCACCGCCCCTTCTCGGCCCCGTCGCCGCCCTTAGCGGCCCCGTTGCCGCCCCTAGCGGCCCCGCCGCCGCCCTTCTCGGCCCAGTCGCCGCCCCTCGCGGCTCCGTTGCCGCCCCTAGTGGCCCCGTCACCTGCTCGTCGCCCCCCCCCCCCCCCCTGGCTGCCGCCTCTGCCTCCCCTGTGCCCGCGCCTGCTTTGCAACAGCGCGTGGGCCTGCCTTGCAACTGCAGCCGCCCCTGGAGCAGCCGCCACTGCAGCAGCCGTCCCTGGAGCAGCCGCCACTACAGCAGCCGCCCCTGGAGCAGCCGCCATTGCAGCAGCCGCTCCTGGAGCAGCCGCCCCTGGACCAGCCGCCCCTTGAGCAGCCGCCACTGCAGCAGCCGCCCCTGGAGCAGCCGCCCCTGCAGCAGCCGCCCCTGGCCTCTGGAGCAGCTGCCACTGCAGCAGCCGCCCCTGGAGCAGCCGCCCCTGCAGCAGCCGCCCTTGGAGCAGCCTCCCCTGCAGCAGCCGCCCCTGGCCTCTGGAGCAGCCGCCCCTGGCCCCTGGAGCAGCCGCCCCTGCAGCAGCCGCCCCTGGCCACTGGAGCAGCCGCCAGTGCAGGAACCGCCCCTGGCCCTTGGAGCAGCCGCCCCTGGAGTAGCCGCCCCTGGAGCAGCCGCCACTGCAGCAGCCGCTCCTGGACCCGGTGCAGCCGTGGGGGGGTGGGTATGGGGGTGGCGGGTGTGGGGGTGATGGGTATGGGGGTGGCGGATGTGGGGGTGATGAGTGTGGGACAGGTGGGGGAGGTTGAGTGGAGGTGGCCGCCGTGTCGTCAGCAGCACCAGTAGTACGGGGCGTTGCTCCGGTAGCCTAGTCGTAGCCAGCTGCGCCAGTCTCCCGTGGGTCCGTTGCTCCTGCCGCTCGTCTTAGCCGCGGAGCCAGTTACTCCAGTAGTTCGGGGCGCTGTTCCGGTAGCCGCTGTGCCAGTGTGACTCCTGTTGCCCGTGTGTCTGCAGCTTCAGCCGTCGCCTCCCATCTCCTCACTTCCTCTCTTCTTCTCCTGCGCTTGGTGTACCCCTTCAGGGGGCGTTGACTGCACATTCTTCCCTACAGGCACTTATGGGGGCGTGTCAGACTAATATATAATTCTATATATTGTTCTATAACTGCCTGTAGTGTAGAATACTGTAGTCATATAACTTTCTAGTTGGTGGTGCACCTTGCATGCTCTGTTTGCTATATGTACACTTGTGCTATAGTGAACATCATTCCCCTCTCAACTTTCTCGACACTTCTCCTTACCCTCGAACTCGATCACTAAGGTACCATAGCCATGGCTCCTAAGCCCACCTACTCTTAGCCTATCTCAACACAAGCAAAAGGCCACAAGGCCAGTTCACATGCAGAGGTATATATGCAACAAGAACAGTACAGTGATCTCTACCTAGCAAGAGCAAGCATACAGGTGTATATATATAGATCAGAATACAAGCAGAGTCTACAGCAAGTGTGGAAACGTAGGCACAAGGCCCAACAAAGTACAAAAGCGCTGATGATCACCAGACGGAAGTGCCTTGGTGAATATATCAGCAGTGTTGGCCCGACTGGCCACGTGAGCAAGATGAAGCTGACCCCGCTGCTGCAACTCTCGAGCCAGGAAGTAACGCAGAGCGATGTGCTTCCTTCTGTGCTCCAGTCTGTGCTCCTGTCACAAGGCAATGGATGTCTTGTTGTCGACGTACAGAATTGGAGGAGAACGAGGCCTCTCTCCCAAGTTGGTCAGCAGGTAGGTGAGCCAGCGTAACTCCTGTGCAGCCATGGCTGTGGCGTAGATCTCAGCCTCACAACTGGAGCCAAGAACAGAAGACGAGCGAGTAGACCACCAAGAAACAGAGCCAGAGCCAAGACTGAAGGTGTAACCCTTTGACGACCGCTGCGTAGCCTGGTCGTCAACCCAAGAAGCGTCCGAGTGACTAGTGAGGAAAACGTCGCCCCGTCCTCCAAGCACGAGCCCCATGCCTGATGTACTGCACAAGTAGCGCAGTACCCTCTCAGCAGCATCCATGTGCACCTTTCGGAGCCACGCAGCGAGCCAGAAGGCCAAGAGGGTACGCAAGGTCAGGACGAGTGCAGATCATCAGGTACATGAGGCAGCCAACTAGCTCTGGGTAAAGGACCACTCGGCTCTACGGACTCGTCCGAAGGTGGAGCTGAGAGCGAGTGACCTGTAGCCAGAGGAGTGGCCTGTGGCGAGGACTAGGTGAAGCCGAAGCGCTGAAGGACCTGCTGCACCATGTGTGACTGAGTCAGTGTGATGGTGCGGCGTGCTCTGTCCCGGGTGATCTGCAAGCCAAGGTAACTGCGCAGCTCACCCAGGTCTGTGCACGTGTGTCTCTTCTGCAGCTCTGACTTCACCAGGGCGAGAACCTCAGTGTCAGCAGTGGCAAAGACCAAGTTGTCGACGTACAGGAGGATGTAGAACGGCGGCAGCGAAGTGTCGGTGCGCAGAAACAACTACGGGTCAGCAGTAGAAGGCGCGAAACCAAGAGCCGCAAGAGTAGTCCTCAGTGTGTCGTGCCACTCACGTGGCGCCTGGCGGAGACCGTAGACTGGCCGTCGGAGGCTCCACTGGGTACCAAGAGGGAACGACCCAGTGAAGCCAGGTGGGCGGCGCAGCCAGATCGCCTCGTGCAGGCTGCCATGTAAGAAAGCAGTGCTGAAGTCAAGAGAGTGAAGCTCGTAGTCATGCTGAGCGGCAACATGCAGCAGCACCCGAAGCATGGTCATCTTCGGGGTGGGGGAGAAGGTCAAGAAGAAGTCGACTCCCTCTCGCTGACTGAAGCCTCGAGCAACGAAACGAGCCTTCAAGACAGACGGAGAACCTGGCGGCCGCTTCTCCCTGAAAATCCACATGCCATCGACGATGTTCGCCCCAAGAGGGGGAACCTCATCAACGTAGGTGCCTGTGAACTTCCAGGATGCCATCTCTACGTCCTTGGCTGTCTGCCACTGAGAAGAGTACTCACCCGCGATCGCCTCACCGTAAGAGCGCTGGGTCGGGATGTCTGGTGCATCCGGGTCTCCCTCAGGGGCAAGCAGCATGTCCATGACATGAGGCGCAGCGGCCGCAAGACACTCAAGGTCCTCGTGCCTGTCCTCAAGGACGTCCGTGCTAAGAGCACACTCGCCCCCGATGAACGGAGGACAGACGGACTCAGACTCAGCAACAAGACTAGCAGCGTAGTCTAGACGACCGGCAGCAGTTAAGTCAACATGCTTAGCGACTAGGGCAGACGCAGTAGTGGACTCAAACGACGGGTCAGTGACTACAGTGGCTAACAGACGCGTGACAGTAGGGTGCTCAGTACGAAACTGGTCAAACTCATGGTCCGCAACATCAGGCAGAGAGGACGTAGGGGGACAAGGCAGAGGAACACGTTGCGGAGGAGAGGAATGACGACGGACTACAAGGTGGGTGCCGGGGACAGCCGGCTGATGCGGACGAGGAACACGACGACCGGAACGACCAGAATGGACAGGCGAGACAGGACGCGACACAGGCTCACGACGCTCAGCAAGGCCCCCTGTCTGCTCAGTGTAAGGAGAAGGAGCAAGCAGCGGCGAGCCATGCTGTAACGGAAGACCAGTAGACAAAGGGAGAGTGAGAACCTGGCGAAGCGCAGAGTCAGGCGGTGGCTTAGACGACGGAGAGGGCGGAGCGAAGAACTGGCGCGGCTATGCAGTGCCACCAGCACTAGCAGCTCCAGCACCTAGAGCAGCTCCAGTACCCTCAGCAGCTCCAGCACCTCCAGCAGCTCCAGAACCCGCAGGAGCTCCAGCACCTCCAGCAGCTCCAGCACCTTTAGCGCTAGCTCCTCCAGGACCAGCTCCACCAGCTGCAACACCCCCAGAACCGGCACCGCCAAGCCCAGGGTCTCCAGCCCCAGTGCCTCCAGTAGCAGCACCCCCAGACCCAGGGTCTCTAGCAGTAGCACCCTCAGAGACAGTACCTCCAGCCCCAGCAGCTCCAGTACTTCTATTACGAGCACCTCCGGGACCAGCGACTCCAGCACCTCCAGTAGACAAAGGACCAGCACCACTCTCAGCTCCAGTGACGTCAGCAGAAGTACCTCCAGCAGCAGAGCCCCGAGCTCCAGAAGCGCGACCCTGACGGCGACCGTATTAGTCGTGCAGCTGTTGTGAGGTGAGAGGCACACGCGGACGAAGGCGGCTACTCCAAGGAGACCTCGCAGCAGTAGACTCAGAACCCTCAGGCGTCGCACCCCCAGACTTAGTACCCCCAGGCTCCTCAAGCCCAGGCTCAGCACCTCCAGACATACCACCCCCAGGCTCAGGTCCTCCAGGCTCCTCATGTGCAGGCTCAGCACCTCCAGGCTCCTCACGATCAGGCTCGGCGCCCCCAGACTCCGCCCCGGCTCCGCACCCCCAGGCTCAGGACCTCCAGGCTCCTCACGCGCAGGCTCCGCACCCCCAAGCTCTGCACCCCCAAGCTCCGCACCCCCAGGCCCAGCACCCCCAAAGACAGCACCACCCCCAGTAGGGATGAGTCATCAGTGACCTCAACAGGCGCAGGGGAGGGTCTACCTGAGAAACACCTGAAGGAGCAGGACCTGGCGCGGGAAGGGGGTCTACCTGGTGAGGACCTGGGGCGAGAAAGAGCGGCGGGGGGGGTGTGAGGGGCAGTGCGGTAGGGAAAGAGACGGTAAAAGGGGACGGACTCGTCAAAGGTGACGTCCTGAGACGGAAAGACACGGCGTGAGGCGGGGTCGTAAAACTACCAGCGAGGCACGTCAGGGACAAAGCCAAGGAAGACGCAAGGAATGGCGTGAGCGGAGAGCTTGTCCGCGGTGGTATCGCGGACAAAGGCACGAGCACCCCAGACCCGGAAACGCGACGCATCACCAACCTTCCCCGTCCACAGCAGTGAGGGCGAGGTCTCCGGCAAGGAGACACGGGGCCAGAGGTTGAGCTAATGCGCGGCGTACCGGACCGCAAAGGGCCATAGAAAATGAGGGGCAGCTGCATGGATGATGGAGGTACGAGCGACCTCCATGACCAAGCCAATGCGGCGCTCAGCAACCCCATTCTGCTGCGGAGAGGTCGGAAGCGTGAACGTCTGGCGGATGCCGTGCTCCGCACAGAAGGGTGCTAAGAAGTTTGAGGAGAGCTCACCACCCCTGTCAGAGTGCTGACGCAGGACAAGAAATTCCGAGTGGAACCGCTCGCGGAGCTGGAGATGAACAGCGCGGATCCAGGAGATCAAAACATTAGGGACCTCCCCCTTGCGCTACAAGGGGAAGACCGTAGTGTAACGCGTGTAGTCGTCGACGACCAGCAGGAAGTACCGCTCGTGGCCCTGTCCACGGACGCGGGCTGGGCCCCACACGTGAAAGTGGAGAGTCTGCAGTGGAGCCTCTGTGGGAGGGAACGAGGAGGAGTGAAGAGTGGTGCGTTGCCGTCCCTCGACGCAAGGAATGCAGGGCGGCGCAGGCGAGGGAGGGAGGGCAGGGAGAGACCTGGGAAGGCCAGAGACCAGGAAGCGAGAGTGCATGCTACGAAGGCAAGGCATGGAGGGGTGACCAAGGCGGTGATGCCACAGGAGAGTGTCGTGCGATAGTCAGCGACACTCACACTGGGTAGCTACCTGATCAGACGCGTACAGCTGGGGAGACAAAGGAGTGGAGTGCGACGCAGTGGTGAGGGTGTACAGACTGGACCCAGGCGCACGTGTGAACGTGGCCAGGTGACGACCGGTCCGGGAGCACGTGCAGATCGCCACACGTTGTCCTCCAGGAGAAAAGGTGTCAACTCAGTGATCCTGAAGGACAGCGTTGCTCACCAAGTTCGTAGAGAATGAGGGGAGGTGGAGACTAGACAGCTCACCAGACGGGATCGCCGGACACGGAAGCACAGTGGAAGACCGTGCAAGCACTGGGCCCCCAGAGGGGTTAGCCAGTGAGACAGGAACAGGTGCAGGGAGGGGAGTGACTGTGGTGCTGTCGCGAAAGAAACAACGGGAAGCACCAAAGTCAAGTGTGAAGGTGTGCAAGGCCTGTGCAGACGCAGTACCAGGGGGAACAGACTCACAAGCACCTAGTGCCATATGCGCTACACCTGGGGCTATACCGCGGTCATGCGGCACACACAAGGAGCAGTCACTCTCAGCACTAACAGCCAATGCATACATGGCAGCAAGAATAGTCTCATAGTCAAGATAAAAGATAGGTACATCACGCCTAAGCAGGTCTGCCCAGTTGGGGAACTCAGTAGCATCAGGAAACTTGACGCGCCAGGCGTCGCTAAGCCGAGCGAAGCAGCGGTACTTAGTGTGAAACCCTCTGCACTGGCGACCAGCGCGGAGACTTTGATATAGGGGCAGCGAGTAGGACCCCAGACGCCCCACGCCCGGCATACCAGTCAAGAAGCTGCTGGGAAGTGGGGGTCTAGTGCTGACGCTGCTGCTGATGCTGTCCCTGGCCACCACCGGACTCACCCAAGCCCCCACCACCGCCGCCACCACCACTCCCCCCTCCGCCACCCCCGCCGCTGTCACCGCCACGGCTCCCGGCACCACCACCGGCCCAACCACTACCTCCTCCTCCACGACCACCGCCACCACCTCCATCGCCCCCGTCGCCTCCACCACCGCCCCCTCCACCGCCACGTCCGCCACCCTTGCCACCCTTGCCTCCCTTGAAGCCGCTGCGCTTCCCACTCGGAGCGGAAGCAGCTGCAACCTTCTCAGCACCAAGGAGGTCGACAGCAGCAGCTGCGGAGGCGTAGGAAAGGGTGAGAGGGGAGGGGGAGCACCCCTCAAAGAGGGGAGTGCGGGGAGTGCCGCGAGCAGCACCTACAGCTAGAATGTTCTTCTCGGCTGCCAGGAGGTGCTTCTCAAGGTCGTTGACAGTGAGAGAATGGGGGTCAAGGGCGAGGAAGTGGTCCTTGATTGAGCGAAGAGTGTCAGGGAGGCGGGTGATGAGGAAGTAGAGAGTAAAGTACATCGGGGGGTGGTTCTCTGCGAGGAACTCGGCTGGAAGGGCGGCACGAAGGCGAGCGTCACTGGCCCGCGACGGGCCTTTCCGCCCCTGCACTCCCTGCTGCCGCCCCTGACCCATCTGCACCGACGCCTCTTCGCCGCTCTGCGGCTTTCTTCCTTCCCACCCCCCCCTTTCTCTTGTCTCCCTGCAGCCGTGGGGAGGAGGGTATGGGGGTGGAGGGTGTTGGAGCGTGGGGTCAACTCTCTCCCTTTCCCTCCTCCTTCTTTCAGTCCCACCGCTGCAGCTGCCGCTGGGGGAGGAGGGTGTGAGGATGTGGGTGAGGAGGGGGAGTGGTACCGGGGTGGCGGGTGTGAGGCAACAAGCAGCCGTCCCTCCACCTCTCCTCTCTCCCCCCTTTCTCTGCTGCTTCTGCAGCAGTGTGGGGGAGGGGATGGATGAGGTTGAGGAGATGGTAGGGGTACCTGCTGTTGCTGTAACTACATACCTACCTACAAGCATTATGGGGGCGTGTCGAAATATTTTGTCATGTTTTATAATTGCTTGTAGTTGTAGTTAGTGTAGTTATGTAAACTTTTGTTGGTGGTGCACCTTATTTTGTTTCTATGCTATATGTACCCCTGAACCTATAGTGAAACCACCTTTTCACCAATTTCTCTCTCAACTCACTCGACATCGCTCCTAAGCAAAACCCGCTCGATACCTAAGTTAGGGCCTAGGCTACTAAGCCTAGGCCCCACCTTTCAACTCCTGTTCTTATTACTCTCGACACGTAGGTGAGAGATGAGGTCCTCAGCGGTGGTAAACGAGGACAGGTCGGGGAACAGGTAGGGTAGCATAAGTCGACCGAGGGCTGCAGTGGCCGGGGAAGAGTAGCGGGCAACTACAGCGCCGTACAGCGCCTTGGGAGTCTTATGCTGGCTAAAATGCGCGCGCTCTGTGATCGGAAGATGGTTGCAAATAGCGAGGCGCGCAGCAGCATCGCGGGTCTGCCACTGGGAGCGGTCTAGAGCAGGCGCAGTGTCAGCACGAGCAACGGAAGTGCTAGACACGTAATCGTACAGGGAAACACCGTCCTTGGCATCAATCAGAAGGAACAGTTGCAGGTCGTCAAGCCAGGTGGTAAACTCTACTGGGCGACCGTCAGGATCGAACGCGAGCACGTTGAGAGTCACCATGCGTGCAGCGTAGGCAAGTCTAGTGCGCAGGCGGCAAGGCAAAAGGCAAGCAAGGAGAGACTGCGTGCAAGGCTGCAGTGTCAAACTCATATGCTATAGTCTGTGTAGGCTGTAGTGGGGTAGACAATATGGGGTACAACACTTTTAGGTTTTCCTACTTGTGCCCACCTGCTTGCTAGTTCATTCATTCCTCATTTCTTCACATGGTATAGAGCAGGTTCCCTGGTGGGAACGCTTCTCAGGGCCCACCACTGAAATCAATTTTTTTTCCTGACCGGAGCGCGAGTCGCCCCTGCCCGAGGCGCGCCCCGTTGGCCGCCCTCACGTCGCCTCTCACGGCCCCTCGCGCCACCCTTAGCGGCCCCGCCGCCGCCCCTCTAGGCCCCTCGCGGCCCCTTCGCGGCCCCGTCGCCGCCCCCTCTAGGCCCCTCGCGGCCCCTTCGCGGCCCCGTCGCCGCCCCTAGCGGCCCCCTCGCCGCCCTTCGAGGCCCCTCGCGGCCCCTTTGCGGCCCCGTCGCCGCCCCTAACGGCCCCTTCGCCGCCCCTATCGGCCCCGTCGCCGCCCCTAGCGGCCCCGTCGCCGCCCCTATCGGCCATGTCGCCGCCCCTAGCGGCCCCGTCGCAGCTCCTAGCGGCCCCGTCGCCACCCTTAGCGGCCCCGTCGCCGCCTCTAGCGGCCCCGTAGACGCCCTTCACGGCCCCTTCAGCTGCCGAGCAACCGCACCACCGAGCCGCCGAGCCGCCGAGCCGCCGAGCCGCCCAGCAGCCGAGCCGCCCAGCAGCCGAGCCGCCCAGCAGCTGAGCCGCCCAACAGCCGAGCCGCCCAGCAGCCGAGCCGCCCAGCAGCCGAGCCACCGAGCCGCCGAGCCGCCGTCGAGCCGCTACTGTTCCTACTGGCGCCCACCGGCCCTACCCACCCAGACTGGTGAGAGCACTCCCTACTAGACCACTGCTGTCATGGCTACCCCCTGTGTCCTTACCTTTGATGCTGAGGGTCGTGCTGTTGACTTTGAGGTCTGGGTCGATGACCTCCAGCTCTTCCTACAGTGCGATAGGGCAGACGGACTCTCCCTGTTTGATCTCACCTCTGGTGCCTCTCCTGCCCCGCCTGCTACTGCTGACAGCACTCTTCGCTCACAGTGGGCCATACGCGATGTTGCTGCCCGTCTTGCTGTGCGTCGCCACTTACCGACCGCTGAGCGTGCGCACTTTAGTCAGTACAAGAGTGCTAAGACCTTGTACGACGTTGTAGTTGCACGCTACTCTTCCCCTGCCACTGCTGGCTGCCTTTCCCATAGTCGCTGACCTCATTACGCAACTTCGCACAAGTGACACTCGCTACCGCGCTGCGCTTCCTGCTGAGTTCTGTGCCAAGAACCCCCCCCCCCATGTACCTCACTCTCTACTACGTAGTCACCCGACTCCCTGACTCCCTTCGCTTAGTCAGGGACCACTTCCTCTCAGTTTGCCCCACCACACTCACCGTTGACCTCCTCGAGGAGCGCCTCCTGGCAGCAGAGAAGAGCATAGTCGCTCTAGGAGCCTCTCGTGGTGACCCTCGTACCCTCGTCTTTGAGGGGTGTTCCCCCTCCCCCCTCTTGCCCTCTGTTGCTTCTGCTGCTGCGGCCGACCTCGTTGGCTTCGAGTCGGTCGGCACTGCGTCTACCCCTAGCGGGAGACGCCGCACCGGCAAGGGCAAGGGGGGCAAGGGCGCTGGAGGGGCTGGCGGGGGCGGTGGAGGTGGCGGTGGAGGCAGTGGAGGGGGTGGGGGTGGTGGTGGGAGTGGTGGCGGGGGTGGAGGTGTCGGTGGCAGCAGTGGAGGCGGAGGAGGCGGCGGCGGTGGCGGTGGGAGCGGAGGCGGCGGAGGTGGCGGAGGTGGCGGCGGCGGCGGCGGCGGCGGCGGTGGAGCTGGTCGTGGCTCTGCGCAGAGGAGTGGCTCCGGTGGTGGTCCGCACCAGCTGCAGCAGCGCACTCGTGAGACCCCGTCCCCCCAGCAGCTTCGTGAGTGGTACGCTGCGCGTCAGCGAGGTGGGGGTACTGGTTCCTGTACCTACGTCCTCCGTACCAGCGACCGCGCTCGTGAGCAGTGCGGGGGCTCGCACTCCACCCAGCGCTGCTACGGCCTCCTGACGGACGCTTGGCGTCACCAGTTCCCTGACGCCACTGAGATCCCTCGCTGGGGAGAGCTATCTAGGGCGGGGGTTGCTATCTTTGATCTTGATTATGATGCTATTCTTGCTGCCATGTATGTTCTGTTTAGTAGTGATGAGGGTGAATGTTACCTGTGTGTTCCGCCTGACCCGGGCATTGAGGCTGCTGCTCTAGGTGCTCGTGAGGCTGCTGCTCTAGGTGTTAGTGCGTGTGCTGCCCCAGGTGCTAGTGAGTCTGCTCTCTCAGGTACCATGTCGGCTCAGGCCTTACACACCTTCACCCTTGACTCGGGTGCTTCCCACTCCTTCTTTCGAGACCGCACCACGCTTACGCCGCTTAGTCGGCCGGTTGCTGTCTCCCTGGCGGACCCCTCTGGGGGTCCTGTCCTTGCTTGCTTCTCCACTGTCTTACCGTGTCCGGCGACCCCTTCTGGCACCCTGTCAGGTCTTTACCTCCCCTCGTTCTCTACGAACTTGGTGAGTGGTGGTGACCTACAGGATGGAGGGGTTGACCAGTTCACTCCTGTGAGTCAGCGAGTGACCCACGGTACGTGTGCTCGGACGGGCCGACACTTGGCCACGTTTATCCGTCGGCCGGGGTCGAGCCTGTACACACTTACTACTGAGTCTCCTCCTGTTGCTGAGTCTGGTCAGGTAGCTGCGTCGAGTCAGGTGTTTGCTGCAGCGTCCAGGTCTGGTCCTGAGTCTGCTCCCTACTCGTGTTGTCTCCTGTCCCACCAAACTCTCCTTTGGCACCACCGCCTTGGTCACCCCTCCCTGCCTCGTCTCCGACGCATGGCCTCCCGTTACCTTGTCTCTAGTCTCCCCCGGTCCCTCCCTCCCCTCCCTCCGGGCCCTGCCCCTACCTACGTTCCCTGCGTCGAGGGGCGGCAGCGCGCCGCCCCTCACTCCTCCGAGTTTCCTCCGACAGAGGCTCCCTTGCAGACTCTTCACATGGACGTGTGGGGCCCGGCCCGCGTTCGTGGCCAGGGTCACGAGCGTTACTTCCTGTTGGTGGTTGACGACTACTCGCGTTACACCACGGTGCTCCCCTTGCGCAGCAAGGGTGACGTCACTGAGGTGTTGATCGTCTGGATCCGCGCAGCTCGTCTCCAGCTCAGAGAGAGTTTCGGCTTGGACTTTCCTGTTCTGCGTCTGCACTCTGACAGAGGCGGAGAGTTTTCCTCTGCTCGTTTGGGAGCCTTCTGTCGTGCACAGGGCATCCGCCAGACCTTCACGCTTCCGGCCTCTCCACAACGAAATGGGATTGCTGAGCGCAGCATTGGCATGGTCATGGACGTCGCTCGTACGTCCATGATCCATGCGGCTGCTCCCCATTTTCTGTGGCCGTTTGCGGTTCAGTACGCAGCGCATCAGCTCAACCTTCAGCCCCGGGTCTCCTTGCCAGAGACCTCCCCCACCTTGCGGTGGACGGGGAAGGTTGGCGATGCGTGTGCGTTTCAGGTCTGGGGATCTCGGGCGTTTGTCCGCGACTTGTGTGCGGACAAGCTGTCCCCCCGTGCTGTTCCCTGCGTCTTTCTTGGCTTCCCCCCTGACACGCCTGGTTGGCAGTTTTACCACCCCACCTCGCGCCGTGTTTTGTCCTCTCAGGACGTCACTTTTGACGAGTCGGTGCCTTACTACCGTCTCTTCCCCTACCGCTCTGCGCCCCTCCCCCCGCCGCCGCTCTTCCTTGCGCCAGGTCCTCTCCTGGTAGACCCTCTCCCCCCTCAGGGTCCTGCCCCGTCAGGTATGTCTCAGGTAGACGCAATAGAGCCTGTCGAGGTAGCTGTTGACACGGGTGCTGAGTCTAAGGGTGCGGAGCCTGGGGTTGCTGAGTCTAGGGGTGGTGAGCCTGCGGGTGCCGGGTCTGGGGGTGCTGAGCCTGGGGGTGCGGAGCCTGGGGGTGCTGAGCCTGGGGGTACGGAGTCTGGGGGTGCGGAACCTGGGGGTGCTGGGTCTGCTTGTGTGGCCTCTAGCGATGCTTCGTCGAGGCGGGAGCTACCCTCTCCGCAAGAGCTGCGCGAATGGTTTGCCCGGCGCTGGAGCCGTGTTGCTGGAGTTGGAGGTGCTACAGTTGCTGCTGGTCCTGGAGGTGCTCGTACTGGCGTAACTAGAGCTGCTGGGACTGGGGGTGCTGCTGGGGCTACTGAAGTTGGTCCTGTTGGAGGTACTGCTGGAGCTGCTTGCGGTACTAAAGCTAACAGTCCTGCTAGAGCTGCTGGAGCTAGAGCAGCTGGGGGTGTTGGCGCTGGAGGTGCTGCTGGCGCTGGTGCTTCTGAGGGTGCTGGAGTTGGCGTTGTTGGAGCTGGAGGTGCTGCTGGTGCTGGTGCTGCCGCTGGGGGTACTGGTGCTGTCCCTGCTGGTTCTGGAGGCGCTGCGCAGCCGCGGCCGTACTTCGTTCCGCTCCTTGAGGAGGTTCTTGGTCTCCCGCCCTCTACTGGTCCTGCTCCTCCCTTAGAGTGTCCACAGCCTGTCCAGTCGCGGTCACAGTTACAGCCAGCCTCCCCCTTACCTGCTCCTTCTCCCTACACTGGTCCTACTGGAGGTCTTGCTGAGTGTCGTGAGCCTACGTTTCGTCCTGCGTCGCCTGTTCGTGCTGCTCGCACTAGTAGTCATGCTCCGCGTCCGTGTCCTCCTGCGGTCCCAGGCACACACTAGATGGCACTGCGTCTTTCCATTGCTCCTCTGCGTGTCCCGTTGCCGTCTCCTCCAGAGTCCTCTCTTCCTGTCCTTGCTGATCCGGAGTCTGCCTCTCTTCGTGCTGCCAGTCCTACTGTCACGCGTCTCCTGGCTACTGTTGTCACTGACCCTTCCTTTGAGTCCACTGCTGCGTCTGCCTTAGTTACTGAGCTTGTCAACTTTGTTGCTCGCTGTCGTCAGTGGCATGTGGATTTTCAGGGTGAAGCGGTCGCCGAGCTCCCCGCCTGTCTTCAAGGCACAGTACGTGGCTCGTGGTTTCAGTCAGCGGCAGGGAGTTGACTACTTTCAGACCTTCTCTCCCACCCCGAAGATGACCAATCTTCAGGTGCTGCTGCACATACCCGCTCAGCGCGACTACGAGCTTCACTCTCTTGACTTCAGCACAGCTTTCCTGCAGGGCAGCCTGCACGAGGAGATCTGGCTGCGCCGCCCACCTGGCTTCACTGGGTCGTTTCCTCCTGGTACCCAGTGGAGCCTCCGGCGGCCAGTCTCCGCCAGACGCCCCATGAGTGGCACGACACACTGAGGACTACACTTGCGACTCTTGGGTTTGCTCCTTCTACAGCTGACCCCTCGCTGTTTCTGCGCACCGACACCTCTTTGCCGCCGTTCTACATCCTCCTGTACGTCGATGACTTGGTCTTTGCTACTGCGTCGGGCATGGGGCTAGTGCTTGGAGGGCGACGTCGAGTGGTCCTCACAGGTCACGCAGACGCTTCTTGGGCTGACGACCAGGCTACGCAACGGTCGTCACAGGGTTACACCTTCAGCCTTGGTTCCGGCTCTGTTTCGTGGCGGTCTACCCGCTCGTCTTCTGTTCTCGTCTCGAGCTGTGAGGCTGAGATCTACGCGGGGGCCATGGCTGCACAAGAGCTACGCTGGCTCACCTATCTGCTGAATGACCTAAGAGAGCCGCCTCGTTCTCCTCCAGTTCTGTACGTAGACAACAAGGCCATGCTGGCCTTGTGTCGGGAGCACAGACTGGAGCACAGAACGAAGCACATTGCTCTTCGCTACTTCCTGTGGAACAAGAATGAGTGAACTATGAAATGAAGTGGGTACAAATATGAAACCCTAACTGGTTGTACCCCCTATGGGATACCCCACTATAGCCCACACAACAGCATAAGCTATAATGTTCTAACACACCCCCATAGGCAATGTGGAGGAGAACAAGGGGTCACAAGACCAGTCAAGCAAAGCAAAGCAAAGCAAGCTCAGGGTGGATCACAAAGTCACCACACAGTCCGAGCACAGGGTCAAGGCCACACGGCCAGTTCACCTGCAAGAGTACACACATATATATAAAGCTAGACAAGCAAGAGCAGGTATATATATATATATATATATGTGAGAGTACAAGTAAGGTCAAGAGGAGAGCAAGTGAGGCAAGACGGGCACAAGACCCAGCTGAGTGCAGAAGCGCTGATGATCACAAGGTGGAAGTGCCTTGGTGAAGACATCAGCAGTGTTGGCCTCAGAGGCCACGTACGGAAGCCGCAACTGTCTACGTTGCTGTAGCTCACGAGCAAGGAAGTAGCGGAGAGCAATGTGCTTTGTTCTGTGCTCCAGTCGCTGCTCTCGACACAAGGCCAGCATGGCCTTGTTGTCTACGTACAGGACTGGAGGAGAACGAGGCGGCTCTCCAAGGTCGGTCAGCAGGTAGGTGAGCCAGCAAAGCTCCTGTGCAGCCATGGCCCCGGCGTAGATCTCAGCCTCACAACTGGAGCCAAGAACAGAAGACGAGCGAGTAGCCCGCCACGAAACAGAGCCGGAACCAAGGCTGAAGGTGTAACCCTGTGACGACCGCTGCGTAGCCTGGTCGTCAGCCCAAGAAGCGTCTGCGTGCCCAGTGAGGACCACTGGACTCCGCCCTCCAAGCACTAGCCCCATGCCCGACGTACTGCACAGGTAGCGCAACACCCTCTTCGCTGCAGCCATGTGCTCCGGTCTGTGTCTCCCAGGAGCATCATAGCGTGCGAGAATGCTAAGAGGGTATGCAAGGTCAGGTCGTGTGCAGGTCATCAGGTACATGAGGCAGCCAACAAGCTCTGGGTACGGGCCACTCGACTCTACGGACTCATCCGAAGGCAGAGCTGAGAGAGAGTGGCGAGTAGACAGAGGAGTGGCCTGAGGCGAGGAGTACGTGAAGCCGAAGCGCTGAAGGACCTGCTGCACCATGTGTGACTGAGTCAGGGTAATGGTGCGGCATGCTCTGTCCCGGGTGATCTGCAAGCCAAGGTAGCTGCGCAGTTCACCCAGGTCAGTGCACGTGTGTCTCTTCTGCAGGTCGGACTTCACGTAGGCGAGTCCAGTAGTGTCAGCTGTGGCAAAGACCAAGTCGTCAACGTACACGAGGATGTAGAACGGCGGCAGAGAGGTGTCGGTGCGCAAAAACAGCGACGGGTCGGCAGTAGACGGAGCAAACCCAAGAGCCGCAAGCGTAGTCCTCAGTGTGTCGTGCCACTCACGTGGCGCCTGGCGGAGACCGTAGACTGGACGCCGGAGACTCCACTGGGTACCAGGAGGGAAAGACCAAGTGAAGCTAGGTGGGCGGCGCAGCCAGAGCTCCTCGTGCAGGCTGCCCTGCAAGAAAGCTGTGCTGAAGTCGAGAGAGTGCAGCTCGTAGTCCCGGTGAGCAGCAACGTGCAGCAGTACCCGAAGAGTGGTCATCTTCGGGGTGGGGGAGAAGGTCTGAAAGTAGTCAACTCCCTGCCGCTGACTGAAGCCACGAGCCACGTAACGCGCCTTAAAGACAGGCGGAGAACCCGGCGGCCGCTTCACCCTGAAGATCCACATGCCACTGACGATGTTCGCCCCAGGAGGGGGGACAGCGTCAACGTAGGTGCCTGTGGACTTCCAGGAAGCCATCTCTGCATCCATAGCTGCCTGCCACTGAGAGGAGTAGGGACCCTCTATCGCCTCCGCGTAAGAGCGCGGAGTCGGGATGTCAAGTGCATCCGGGTCTCCCTCAGGGGTAAGCAGTACGGACACGAGATGAGGTGAAGCAGCGGCCAGACACTGGAACTCCTCCTGCCTGTCCTCAAGGACGTCCGTGCCAAGGGCACACGCACCCCCGACGGACGGAGGACAGACAGACTCAGACTCAACGACAAGACTCGCAGCGTAGTCTAAGTGACAGTGAGCAGCAAAGTCGACGAGCTCAGCAACTAGGGCAGACGCAGCAGAAAACTCGAAAGAAGGGTCAGTGACGGCAGTAGCAAGGAGACGCGTGACAGTAGGACTGGCAGCACGAAGAGAGTCCGACGCAGGGTCGGCGAGAGCAGGAAGAGAGGACGCAGGAGGAGAAGGCAAAGGGGCACGCAGAGGAGCAGTAGACGGACGTAGAGACATCCGGTGCGTGCCAGGGGCAGGAGGAGGACGCTGGCGCGAACTACGAGCACTAGCGCTAGCAGGTCGGACAGGCGACGCAGGACGAGACGCAGACTCACGATGCTCAGTAAGACCGCCAGTAGGACCAGTGTAAGGAGAAGGAGCAGGTAGTGGGGAGGCCGGCTGCAACTGTAACTGTGACGGGACAGGCTGTGAACACGCTAAGGGAGGAGGACCAGGAGGAGGCGAGAGACCAAGAACCTGCTGAAGGAGCGGAACGAAGTACGGCTGAGGGCGCGCGGCGACTCTAGACACAGCAGGGACAGCACCTGTACCCCCAGCGGCAGTACCAGAACCAGCAGCAGCTCCAACGCCAAGGTCCCCAGTACTAGCCTCAGCACCAACGCCCGAGTCCTCAGCACCAGCAGTGGCTCCAACACCAGGGTCATCAGCACCAGTAGCACCTCCAACTCCCGGGTCCGCAGCACCAGCAGCAGCTCCAACGCCAGGGTCCTCAGCACCAGCCGCAGCCCCAACGCCCGGGTCCTCAGCACCAGCAGCACCTCCAACTCTCGGGTCCGCAGCACCAGCAGCAGCTCCAACGCCAGGGTCCTCAGCTCCAGCCGCAGCCCCAACGCCCGGGTCCTCAGCACCAACAGCACCTCCAACTCTCGGGTCCGCAGCACCAGCAGCAGCTCCAACGCCAGGGTCCGCAGCACTAGCAGCAGCTCCAACGCCCGGGTCCGTAGCACCAAGGGCAGCCGGGTCCGTGAGACGAGGCGCACCACTGCGAAGTGTGCAACGGCGCTCGTACCACTCACGGATCCGCTCACGAGAGGGGAGCTCCCGACTAGGAGGAGAAGTACCAGCACCAGTCCCTGTAGTGCGCCTGGTCCCAGAGGGAACACCCCGGAGGCTGCAGTACTGTAAGTACCACTCACGCAACTGCTCCGAGGAGAGGTCTCGTCCAGGTGTAGCACCCTCAGGCCCAGCACCGCCAGAGTCAGAACCCCCAGGCTCAGCACCCCCAGGCTCAGCACCCCCAGTCACCGCACCCCCAGGCTCAGCACCCCAAGAGTCCGCACCCCCAGGCTCAGCACCCCCAGAGTCAGCACCCCCAGGCTCAGCACCCCCAGTCTCCGCACCCCCAGGCTCAGCACCCCCAGCAGGACGAGAGTCGACAGCAACCTCAACAGGCTCGACTGGGTCTACCTGAGACACACCTGAGGGAGCGGCACCCTGATGGGGGAGGGGGTCTACAACAGCAGCACCTGGCGCGAGGAAGAGAGGCGGGGGTGGGAGCGGGGCAGTGCGGTAGGGGAAGAGGCGGTAGTAGGGGACAGACTCGTCAAAAGTGACGTCCTGAGAGGGCAAGACCCGGCGCGAGGTGGCATGGTAAAACTGCCAGCCAGGCGCGTCCGGAACAAAGCCGAGGAAGACGCAGGGAACAGTACGAGAGGAGAGCTTGTCCGCAGAGGAATCGCAGACAAAAGCTCGAGATCCCAAGACCCGGAAACGCGACGCATCGCCAACCTCCCCCGTCCACAGCAGTGTGGGCGAGGTCTCCGGCAAGGAGACACGGGGCCAGAGGTTGAGCTGATGCGCAGCGTACCGGACCGCAAACGGCCACAGAAAGTGGGGGGCAGCCGCATGGATCAAGGAGGTACGAGCGACCTCCATGACCAGGCCAATGCGGCGCTCCGCAACCCCATTCTGCTGTGGAGAGGCCGGAAGCGTGAACGACTGCTCAATGCCGTGCTCAGCACAGTAGGCTGCCAAGAGGTCGGAGGAGAACTCACCACCTCTGTCAGAGTGCAAGCGCAGGACAGGAAAGTCCGAGCGGAATCGCTCGCTGAGCTGGAGACGAGCTTTGTGGATCCAAGGGATCAAAACATCAGGGACCTCACCCTTGGTGCGCAAGGGAAAGACCGTGGTGTAGCGCGAGTAGTCGTCAACAACGATCAGGAAGTACCTCTCCTGACCCTGACCACGGACGCGGGCTGGGCCCCACACGTCCATGTGGAGCGTCTGCAAAGGAGCAGTCGTCGGGGGAAACGAGGAGGAGTGAGGAGCGGCGCGCTGCCGCCCCTCGACACAGGGAAGACAGGGAGGAGCAGGCGAGGGTGGGAGGGGAGGGAGGACCCTGGGAAGACCAGAGACAAGGTACCGGGAGTGCATGGCACGAAGGCGCTGCACAGACGGGTGGCCCAGTCGGTGGTGCCAGAGGACAGTCTCGTGCGCTAGAGAGCGACACGAGCAGGGGGCGGACAGCTGACCTGACGCGGACGCAGACGCAGACGCAGCGACCTGAGGGGGGGCAGTAGTCAGTGTGTACAGGTCCGACCCCGGCTGCTGGGTGAAGGTAGCCAAGTGGCGGCATGTACGGGCACACGTGTAGTGTGTGACACGCTCATAGGCAGGGGTGAACTGGTGAACACCCGCGTCCTGTAGTGCACAACCTGCCACCAAGTTCGTAGAGAACGAGGGGAGGTGGAGACCTGACAGTGTGCCCGACGGGACCGCAGGATAGGGAAGGACAGTGGAGGAGGTCGCAAGGACCGGACCTCCAGTGGGGTCAGCGAGAGAGACAGCAACTGGCCGAGCAAGGGGCTCAAGGGCAGTGCGGTCACGAAAGAAACAGCGAGAGGCTCCTGAATCCAGTGTGAACGTGTGCAGTGCTGCAGTCGACACAGTACTAGGGGGGGCAGACGTACACGCACCTAGAGCAGCAGCCTCACCAGCACCTGGGTAAGCAGACACGCGAGTACCTGGAGCGGCAGACGCACTAGTCCTAATGCCCGAGTCGGGCGGGACACTCAGGTACTCAGCACCCTCTCCACTAGTAGACATCACATACATGGCAGTGAGAATAGCATCAAAGTCTAGAGCATAAATATCAATCCCCTTCTTCAGGAGATCAACCCAGCGGGGCAGCTCAGAGGCCTGAGGGAACTGAACACGCCAAGCGTCGTTCAGACGAGCGAAGCAACGCTGTGTGGCGTGCGGTCCCCCACACGGCTGGCCAGTGCGGTCACCAGTGCGAATGACGTACGTGCAGCTAAGGCCACCCCCCCCCCCCCGTGCTGAGAGTACCACTCACGGACCTCCTGGGGGGACGGAGTGTGTTGCTGGCCCTGGCCACCGCCAGTGCCTCCACGACCACCACCGCCGCTACCACCTCCTCGACCACCCCAACCCCGGCCGCTACCTCGTCCACCGCCGCCCCCACCACCTCCTCCGCCCCGGGCACCTCCCCCGCCGCTGCCGCCACCCCCCCCACTGCTGCCACCTCCCCCACCCGCGCCACCCCCCCCCGCCACCACCACCTCCCCCACCACCGCCACCCCCGCTGTCACCACCACCGCCCTTGCCCCCCTTGCCCTTGCCGCTGCGGCGCCCACTTGAGGCAGACGCAGTCCCGACCTTCTCAGCACCAAGGAGGTCGACAGCAGCAGCATAGGCGATAGAGGGAAGAAGGGGGGAGGGAGAACACCCCTCAAAGAACGGGGTACGGGGGTCACCGCGAGAGGCACCTACAGCGACTATGCTAGCCTCAGCTGCAAGGAGTTCCTTCTCGAGGAGGGCAATGGTGAGCTCGGTGGGGCAGCGAGCTAGGAAGTGGTCCCTGACGGAGCGCAGAGTGTCAGGGAGGCGCGTGACTAGGTGGTAGAGAGTGAGCCAGAGCGGGGGTGGGTTTTTGGCAAGGAACTCATCAGGCATAGCGGCGCGGAAGCGAGCCTCACTAGTGCGGAGGTGGGTAATGAGATCAGCGACAGTGTGGAAGGAAGCTAAGTCGGGGAACAGGTAGGGAAGAGAGAGACGGCCTAGAGCGGCAGAGGCCGGTGAGGAGTAGCGGGCAACGACAGCAGTGTACAGTGCCTGTGCAGTCCTGTGCTGCCCAAAGTGCTCGCGCTCATCTATCGGCAGAGAGTTGCGAATAGCGAAGCGAGTATGGGCGTCACGAGTCTGCCTCTGTGAGCGGGCAGTGCTGTCAGCAGTAGCAGCAGGAGCAGTAGCGTGGCCTAGGGCATGATCGTACAGCGAGATGTCTTTCTTGGCAGTGAGCTGTAGGAAGAGGTGTAGGTTATCAAGCCAGGTGTCGAACTTCACTGGGCGGCCCTCAGCATCGAAGGCTAGCACAGGAGGGCTAGCCATGGTAGCAGCAGTAGGAAAAGCAGTAGGAGCAGTAGGGTAGGTAGGGCGGCGCGGCTCGGTACAGGTAGGGCGGCGCGGCTCGGTATAGGTAGGGCGGCGCGGCTCGGGTCGGGCGGCGCGGCTCGGTTCGGGCGGCTCGGGTCGGGCGGCGCGGCTCGGTTCGGGCGGCTCGGTTCAGGCGGCTCGGGTCGGTTAGGGCTGGCGGCTCGGGTCGGGCGGCTCAGTTCCGTTAGGGCTGGGCCGCTCGGGTCGGCTCGGTTCGGGCTGCTCGGTCTGGGTGGGGCCGTTCGGGGCCGCTAAGGGCGAGCGCGGGGAGCGGGTGGGGCCGTGAGGGACGAGCGCGGGGCCGACGTGGGTGCTAAGGGCGAGCGCGGGGCCTATCGGGGCCGTGAGGGACGAGCGCGTGGCCGATCGGGGCCGTAAGGGACGATCGCGGGGCCGACGTGGGCCTCTAAGGGCGAGCGCGGGGCCTATCGGGGCCGTGAGGGACGAGCGCGGGGCCGATCGGGGCCGGTAAGGACGAGCGCGGGCCCGACGCGGGCCTCTAGGGGTAAGCGCGGGGCCGATTCGGGGCCTCTAAAAGCGAGCGCGGGGCCGACCGAGGCCTCTAGGTGCAAGAGCGCGGGGCCGACGGGGCCTCTAGGGGCGTGAAAGCCGAGGCGCCCTAGGGCGCAGGTAGGTAGGTAGGTAGGTAGTGGTGGGCCCTAAAAAAAAATCGGTCATAGGAAGGACCTGCTCTATACCATGTTGAACAAGAATGAGTGAACTATGAAATGAAGTGGGTACAAATATGAAACCCTAACTGGTTGTACCCCCTATGGGATACCCCACTATAGCCTACACAACAGCATAAGCTATAATGTTCTGACACTTCCTTGCTCGTGAGCTGCAACAGCGTGGTCAGCTGCGCCTTGCTTACGTGGCCTCTGAGGCCAACACTGCTGATATCTTTACCAAGGCACTTCCGCCTTGTGATCATCAGCGTTTCTGTACGATGCTAGGTCTTGTGCCTACTTGGCCTCACTTGCCCACTTCTTGACCTTGCTTGTACTCTGATCTATCTATACCTGCACTTGCTTGTTTACCTTTATATATGATCTTGCATGTGAACTCGCCTTCTGGCCTTGAACTTGTGCTCGGAATGTGTGGTGACGTTGTGATCCACCCTGAGCTTGTTTTGCTTTGTTTGATTGGTCTTCTGAGCTCCTGTTCTACCCCACTTTGCCTATGAGGGTGTGTCAAACTCATATGCTATAGTCTGTGTAGGCTGTAGTGGGGTAGACGATATGGGGTACAACACTTTTAGGTTTTCCTACTTGTACCCACCTACTTGCTAGTTCATTCATTCCTCATTTCTTCACATGCAGTGGCGGCGCACGGACTGCAGTGGCGGTGCACGGACTCCTAAGGCAGCACGGAGGGCAGCAGTGGGCCGCGCGTGGGCCTCTAAAGCGGTGCGCGGTGCAATAGCGGGCCGTACACGGGCTCCTAAGGCAGGGCACGGTGCAGAAGTAGGCCGCGCGCTGGCTCCTAAGGCGGCGCGCAGAGCAGTTGCGGGCTGCACACTGGAGGAGGCGACACGCGGGGCCGGCGGCAGGCTGCGCGGGCGGCTAACGTGGCGCGCGCGGGAAAAAAAGAAAGGCCGCGCGCGTGCAGACGAGGCGCGCGCGGGCAGCAGGCAAGGCAGGCAGGCAAGTGAGGTAACGTGGTAACAGGTGGGCCCTAATTTTAGGTCCTAAAGACCTCTAGGCTCTAGATACCATCTTAGAATCTAGGCATCAATGAAGTTGACTATCGAGAGAATTGGTACAAGGAGAAAACCCTAAGGGGTTATACCCCACAGTATCTACCCCACTACAGCCTACTCACAAATATAACATATGCATGTCTTTGACACTAAGATCGCAGGTGAGCGCGGGGGTTGGATGAGCGACGAACGTGGGTGTGCGACGAGCCGAATGCAAACGGCATGAGAGTGGGGGGACGATGAGATTGGTCTGGTGGTGGTGCACGGAGAGTATACAATGGCAAAGCACTTTCCCCGCCTACACGCCCTAGGCATTCTAGGTCGCGTCATGCATGCCGCAGCAGTCCAACCGTACGATGGCGTCTATTTATGACTATTGCTGGGCCCCAAGAAGACATTGATGCTTCACATGTACGTCACCATTGAGACCTTCCTCACCGTCTAGGGTGTCTACGCGATTTTTGTAAACCTGGTCGTAGCCCTGACCGTGTCGTTTATCATTCCGTGGCGCATTTCGGAGGGCGTATAGGAGTGAGTGGTCCAAGGCCTGATTAGTAATCTTGCTTGGAGTGAGTGGTCTAGGTGTGTTGCCCCTTCTCCTTGGCTTTCACCTGGTGATTGAACTTCAGAAGTCCCAAATTGCGGGGTTGTGGGTGTCAAGGTGAGTATTCGGAGTCTGCCTGGTGTTAGGACCAACGTTGCAGAGTTTCGCACGGATCCACCCAACCAATCGCGACGATTGTGGACAACTGTTGGAGTCGCTCGAACTTCAGTGTCAATGAATCGGGTAACACACTTCCGAGGCCATCAAGATTACCGTACCGTCATCAGCTGGATATAAGACAGTGTGGAATAGTAGGCAGGGGTTGTGTATTATACGGGTGTCTTTATAAACAGGCTAGCCTCATTATAAGACACCTATTTGTGTGTACGAGATAAGACATACATGTATTATAATTGAAACTGCAATATATTGTAGTGAAAATTGAAGTACATTTTTACTCTTGCGACACGCGAATTCTGCCACGTGCTGACTCACGTACTACCAAATTTGCCTCTGCAAGTATTCCCCATGACATGGCGCCCCGAACAATGGTTGCCGAAGTGGCACTTTCGCAACATCCACACTCATAATGAGAAACTCTTTTCAAGATGTGTGAAAATATTTTGAAGTCGTTTAAAAAAGTTTCCATTTATAAGACTTGACACCCAAAACCTCCCCAAATACAAGATTTTTTTTTAGTGTATGAGATAAGACATATATGTCCTATATCCAGGCGATGAAGGTACTAATCTTGATGGCCGCCGCTTGCAATTTGAGCCTTGAGCTTTAAGGCTCAGAAGTGTATACCATAACTAACATACAGGAATCCTCAGAAATTCCTCTCTGGTCCCATGTCAGGCAACGATGTCCTCCATCCCTAAAAACGACGCCCCCCGTCCCTTAGAACCATCGAGAATTGAAAGCCAAAATTTAGTATGCTCAGGAGGATGTTCTGTTGCAGTGTCGTTAGGTACAAAACAAGGGTCATTCATCTGCCATACGTATCTCCGTCCGAACATAGTGAGCAGAAGTGTGCCCGTCACGACTCACAACATTTCAAAGCTTGAGAAACTACTGTGCATGTTCGAACAAGAAGTCACGATGAACGCCTGAGTGATTATCCAGGCGACAAAAAAGGTGAACCACAATTATATCTTAATTTAAGGAATGTACACATCCATTAACGTAAGATGCGGAACCACAAGTTTACAGGAACTGGTAGCCGTTGTTAGCGACGGCGAGCAGAGCGAAGCCGAAAGCGTGGCCCAGAGCGCCCCAGCCAAGGGTGTCAGCAAGGGTGAAGCCAGCGGGGTCGTTGGTCTTGGTGAACAGCTCGCTCTCCTGAGCGCCGGAGCTCCCTGCAGCGGCGTGGCTCACGCCATTCTGCACGGGGAGACCAGCCCTCTTCAGGGAGTTCTTGTGGTAGTCGTTGAAGCCAAAGCGGCCAGCGGCCAGAAGCAGAGCTGTGGCACCGCAGATGACGGGAGCGGGGTCAACTGCGCAGGTGGTGCGAGCCTTAGACACAGCGAAGCTGGTCTTCGTCTTCAGGCTCACGGCCTTCTGGGGAAGGGCCTTGAGGCCGGAGAACTGAGAGACGGAGAGGGAGGCCTGGACGGCAGCCATGGCTAAAGATTGTGGATGCAGCGGTTCAAGGAGCAGCTGCAAAGTTTGTGAAGTGGATGTGTGCGTTCAGCTTGCTGTTGGAGCTGAAGAGATCACTTTGTTCAAAGAGGGAGGAGAGGTGCGGATCCAGTCCCTACGACAGCGTGGCAGGGCTGGCGAACGATTCAGTCGAGTGCGATGTTTCCGGGCTTGTGGGTGGGTCAGCGGGAGATTTCTGGTTATCCGTATTCCGCCAATGTTGATTGCGAAGCACGGAATCGCTCTCGGGATGGAGCAATAGGGGGTCACCAGCTGGATTCACCAAATCCACTGGTTGTACCACGAAACTCACTTGCCGAATCGCAGCCACTCACTACACGAAGTCGCACAATTTGAACGTATCGCGTAGATAACATGGAAAAGTAAATCAGAAAGAAACTCATTCTGTTATGAATTGCTGGTTCTTCATTCCGCATGACTGGTAGTGTAAGGAATTTTCTCGATATGTTCAGCCATTTCGAAAGGGCGTCGGCTCGTCTTAGTCTAGGCGCAGTCGTGGCTGCACGCGTTTACGAGAGAGCGCGAGGACAACGGCTCCTAGGTGCTAAGGTACGTGAGTCCCTTCGAGTGAAAAATCAAAAGTTGATTTCCTAGGGTGCGGAGATGCGCGGTCCGAAAGAAAGGGGCTCTGAATACCAAGTGTTCCGGGTGCAATGAATCGAAATAGCGAGAAATGCACTAAGGTGTCAAACGAGTACAAAATGTGAGCGAAGACATGAGCGAACATTTATACGCGAAACATGTGTCAGAACATATAGCTTGTGCTCATTATGTAGGCTATAGTGGGGTAGCCCATAAGGGGTACAACCCAATTAGAATTAGTACTTGTACTCATTTCGTTCATAGTTCATTCATCCTTCGTGGGAACTGTTCCTAGGGCCCTACTACTGCTTCCGCTGCTACTCGATCTCTTGCACGCCCCGTGGCGTGTGACCTATTTTGGCGCGCGGCGATTTTCTTTCTGGCGCGCGCTCCGAGGCGCGCGGCCCCACTACCCCGTCGCGCTGCCCTAGCGGCCGCGTCGCGCCGCCCTCGCGGCCCCGATCCGCCGCCCTAGTGGCCCCGTCACCAACCCCTGTGGCCTCAGCGCCGCCCTTCCCGGCCCCGGGTCCGCCCTTCCCGGCCCCGGCGCCAACTCGGCTGGCCCCGTCGCCTACCCCGGCGACCCCGACGCCGCCCTTCCCGACCTGGCCCCGCCTCTGCTGGCCCCGTCGCCTGCCCCTGCAGCCCCGGCTCGGCCCTTCCCGGCCCTGGCGCCACCTCGGCTGGCCCCGTCGCCTACCCCGGCGACCCCGACGCCGCTCTTCCCAACCCGGCCCTGCCTCTGCTGGCCCCGTCGCCTACCCTTGCGGCCCCGGCGCTGCCCTACCCGGCTCCGGCGCCACCTCTGCTGGCCCCGACGCCACCCTTCCTGGCCCCGACACCGCCCTTCCCGGCCCCGTCGCATACCTCCCCGGCCCCGGCGCCGCCCTTCCCGGCCCCGGCGCCGCCTCTGCTGGCCCGGTCGCCTACCCTGCGGCCCCGGCGCCGCCTCTGCTGGCCCCATCGCCGCTCCACCCGGCCCCGCCGCCTTCCCCGAGCGGCCCCGCCGTCACCACCGAGCCGCCGGCGCCGCCGAGCTAGTGCCGAGCCACCCGAGCCACTCGAGCCGCCCGAGCCGCAGCGCCACCTCAGCCGCCCGAGCCGCCGGGTCGGCGAGCCGCCGAGCTGCAGTTGCTGCCGAGCCGCCGTACCGCTGAGCCGCCCGAGCCGCCAAGCCGCCGAGCCGCCCGAGTCGCCCGATCCGCCGAGCCGCCCGAGTCGCCCGAGCCGCCGAGCCGCAGTTACTGCAGTGCCGCCGTGCCGCCGAGCCGCCAGAGCCGCCCGCACCGCCGAGTCGCCGAGTCGTCGAGCCTGCTCTTCCCACCACTGGTGAGCCCCTGCCTTACTAGCGCGCTGCCTGCCGCTTGCTTGGCTGCCTGCCTTACTGCTGCTACTCCTGCTCCTGCTTCTACTGGCGGAGCCAAATGCAGCCCCAGCGACGTCCGCGTGAGTCCCTCACGCCCCAGCAGCTGCGTGAGTGGTACGCTGGTTGGGGTTGTAGGGGTGGCGGCGCTACTACTGCTACTACTACTGGCGGCAGCCAGATGCAGCTCCATCGACGCCCACGAGCGTCTCTCACGCCCCAGCAGCTTCGTGAGAGGTACGCTCAGAGTCGAGGTTCTCTCAGTTCTGTTCGCTGCTCTTACGTGATTCGCACTGGTGCTCGGACTGGTCAGCCTTGTGGGACGCCTAGTCACACACAGTCCCGCTGCTTCGCCCGTCTGAGCGACGCCTGGCGTACCGAGTTTGGCGACGAGGCTGAGCTCCCCGACTGGGTGGAGTTCCTTAGGCAGAGGGTAGATATATTTGCTCTTGACTATGATGCTATTCTCACTGCCATGTATGCATTGCCTACTAGTGCTGACCGTGCCGGTCACCTGTACGTACCGCCTGACCCGAGTATAGAGCCTCTTGCTCTAGCTGCTGGTGAGGCTGCTGCTCTGGGTGCTAGTGTGTCTCCTGCTCCAGGTACAGGTGCTGCTGCTTCTCTAGGTGCTTCCTCGGGGGCTTCCCGCTCCTTCTTTCGAGACCGCACCACACTCACGCCGCTTGGTCGGCCAGTTGCAGTCTCTCTGGCAGACCCCTCTGGGGGCCCTGTCCTTGCTCACTTCTCCACTGTCCTCCCGTGTCCGGCGGCCCCCTCTAGCACCCTGTCTGGTCTTTACCTCCCCTCGTTCTCTACGAACTTGGTGAGTGGTGCTGACCTACAGGATGCGGGGGTTCACCAGTTCACTCCTGCGAGTCAGCGGGTGACCCACTGCACGGACGCTCGGACAGGCCGACACCTGGCCACGTTTACACGTCGGCCGGGGTCGAGCCTGTACACGCTGACCACTCCGTCTCCTCCAGTCACTGCGTCTGGTCAGGCAGTTGCGTCGCATTAAATGTTTGCTGCAGCGTCCAGGTCTGGTCCTGAGTCTTCCCCCTGCTCGTGTCGTCTCCTGTCTCACGAGACTCTCCTCTGGCACCACCGCCTTGGTCACCCCTCCCTGCTTCGTCTCCGAAGCATGGCCTCCCGTGTCTTTGTCTCTGGTCTTCCCCTGTCCCTCCCTCCCTTCCTCCTGGGCCTGGCCCTACCTGCGTCCCTTGTGTCGAGGGGCGGCAGTGGGCTGCCCCTCACTCCTCTCAATTTCCTCCGACAGAGGCCCCGCTGCAGACGCTTCACATGGACGTGTGGGGCCCGGCCCGCGTCCGTGGACTCGGTCACGAGCGCTACTTCCTGCTGGTGGTTGACGACTACTCGCGTTACACCACAGTCTTCCCCTTGCGCAACAAGGGTGATCTCACTGAGGTGTTGATCGACTGGATCCGCGCAGCTCGTCTCCACCTTAGGCGGAGCTTCGGCTCGGACTTTCCTGTTCTGCGTCTGCACTCTGATAGAGGCGGAGAGTTCTCCTCTGGCCTTCTGCGAGCCTACTGTCGTGCGCGAGGCATCCGCCAGACCTTCACGCTTCTGGACTCTCCACAGCAAAATGGGATTACTGAGCGCCGCATTGGCATGGTCATGGACGTCGCCCGTACGTCCATGATGCATGCGGCTGCCCCCCATTTTCTGTGGCCGTTTGCGGTCCGGTACGCGGC
The DNA here is from genome assembly GCA_948144175.1 of Closterium sp. NIES-65. Taxonomy (NCBI): domain Eukaryota; kingdom Viridiplantae; phylum Streptophyta; class Zygnematophyceae; order Desmidiales; family Closteriaceae; genus Closterium; species Closterium sp. NIES-65. Next base: position 859,642 of record CANXME010000615.1, on the reverse strand, counting down.
GCATCAGATCAACCTTCAGCCCAGGGTCTCCATGCCGGAGACCTCCCCAGCTTTGCTGTGGACGGGGAAGGTTGGCGATGCGTCAGCGTTCCGTGTCTGGGGATCTCGGGCGTTTGTCCGCGACTTGTCTGCGGACAAGCTGTCCCCTCGTGCTGCTCCCTGCGTCTTCCTCGGTTTCCCCCCTGACGCGCCAGGGTGGCAGTTCTACCACCCCACCTCTCGCCGTGTTCTGTCCTCCCAGGACGTCACGTTCGACGAGTCGGTCCCCTACTACCGTCTCTTCCCCTACCGCACTCCGTCCCTCCCCCCGCCACCACTCTTCCTTGTGCCAGGTCCCCCCCCGGTAGACCCCCTCCCCCCTCAGGGTCCTGCCCCTTCAGGTGTGTCCTAGGTAGACGCTTTCGAGCCTGTCGAGGTCGCTGGTGACTCTGGTGCTGCTAAGGGTGCTGAGCCTGGGGGTGCTGACTCTGGGGGTGCTGACTCTGGGGGTGCTGAGCGTGTGGGTGCTACGCCTGGGGGTGCTGAGCCTGAGGGTACTACGACTGGGGGTGCTGAGCCTGGGGGTGCTGAGTCTGGGGGTGCTGAGCCTGGGGGTGCTACGCCTGGGGGTGCTGAGCCTGGGGGTACTGAGCCTGGGGGTGCTACGCCTGGAGGTGCTGAGCCAGAGAGAGCTGGGCCTGCTCGTGGGGCGTCTGGCGGTGCTGAGCCTGGCGGTTCTCCGGGTGCTTCGTCTTGCCGGGAGCCACTCTCTCCACAGGAGGTGCGTGAGTGGTTTGCCCGGGGTTGGAGGCGAGCTGCTGGAGCTGGAGGTGCTGAGGGTACTGGAGGTTCTGCTGCTGCTGTGGGTGCTGGTGCCGCGGGTCCCGGAGGTGCTCGTACTCGGAGTACTGGAGCTGCTGGGCATGCGGGTACTTCTGGAGCGGGAGCTGCTTCGGGTGTTGGCGCGGAGGCTACTGCTGTCGGTCTTGGAGGCGGTCCTGCTGAGGGTGCTCCTGGTTCTGCTGGAGGTACTGGAGCTGGAGGTGCTGCTGGTGTTGGTGCTGGCGCTAGGGGTACTGGTGCTGTCCCTGCTGTGTCTGGAGTCGCCGCGCTGCCTCGGCCGTACTTCGTTCCGCTCCTTTAGCAGGTTCTTGGTCTCCCGCCTTCTACTGGTCCTCCTCCTCCCTTAGAGTGTCCACAGCCTGTCCAGTCACAGTTACGGTTACAGCCGGCCTCCCCACAACCTGCTCCGTCTCCCTACACTGGTCCTACTAGAGGTCTTGCTGAGCCTCGTGAGCCTGCGTCTCGCCCTGCGTCGCCTGTCCGTACTGATCGCGCTAGTGGTCGTGGTTCGCGTCCGCGTCCTCCTCCTGTCCCTGGCACGCACCGGATGTCTCTACGTACGTCCACTGGTCCTCTGCGTGCCCCTTTGCCTTCTCCTCCTGAGTCTTCTGTTCTTGCTCTTGTCGACCCGGAGTCGGACTCTCTTCGTGCTGCCAGTCCTACTGTCACGCGTCTCCTTGCTACTGTTGTCACTGACCCTTCCTTTGAGTCCACTGCTGCGTCTGCCCTAGTTGCTGAGCTCGTCGACTTTGCTGCTCGCTGTCGTCTAGAATACGCTGCCAGTCTTGTTGCTGAGTCTGAATCTGTCTGTCCTCCGTCCGTCGGGGGTGAGTGTGCCCTTGGCACGGACGTCCTTGAGGACAGGCAGGAGGAGTTCCAGTGCTTGATCGCTGCTTCACCTCATCTTGTGTCCGTACTGCTTACCCCTGAGGGAGACCCGGATGCACTTGACATCCCGACTCCGCGCTCTTACGCGGAGGCGATAGAGGGTCCCTACTCTTCTCAGTGGTAGGCAGCTATGGATGCAGAGATGGCTTCCTGGAAGTCCACAGGCACCTACGTTGACGATGTCCCCCCTCCTGGGGCGAACATCGTCAGTGGCATGTGGATCTTCAGGGTGAAGCGGCCGCCGGGCTCTCCGCCTGTCTTCAAGGCGCGTTACGTGGCTCGTGGCTTCAGTCAGCGGCAGGGAGTTGACTACTTTCAGACCTTCTCTCCCACCCCGAAGATGACCACTCTTCGGGTACTGCTGCACGTTGCTGCTCACCGTGACTACGAGCTGCACTCTCTCGACTTCAGCACAGCTTTCTTGCAGGGCAGCCTGCACGAGGAGATCTGGCTGCGCCGCCCACCTGGCTTCACTGGGTCTTTCCCTCCTGGTACCCAGTGGAGTCTCCGGCGTCCAGTCTACGGTCTCCGCCAGGCGCCACGTGAGTGGCACGACACACTGAGGACTACGCTTGCGGCTCTTGGGTTTGCTCCTTCTACTGCTGACCCGTCGTTGTTTCTGCGCACCGACACCTCTCTGCCGCCGTTCTACATCCTCGTGTACGTCGACGACTTGGTCTTTGCCACAGCTGACACTGCTGGACTCGCCTACGTGAAGTCCGAGCTGCAGAAGAGACACACGTGCACAGACCTGGGTGAACTGCGCAGCTACCTTGGCTTGCAGATCACCCGGGACAGAGCACGCCGCACCATTACCCTGACTCAGTCACACATGGTGCAGCAGGTCCTTCAGCGCTTCGGCTTCACGTACTCCTCGCCTCAGGCCACTCCTCTGCCTACTCGCCACTCGCTCTCAGCTCTGCCTTCGGATGAGTCCGTAGAGTCGAGTGGCCCGTACCCAGAGCTTGTTGGCTGCCTCATGTACCTGATGACCTGCACACGACCTGACCTTGCATACCCTCTTAGCATTCTCGCACGCTATGATGCTCCTGGGAGACACAGACCGGAGCACATGGCTGCAGCGAAGAGGGTGTTGCGCTACTTGTGCAGTACGTCGGGCATGGGGCTAGTGCTTGGAGGGCGGAGTCCAGTGGTCCTTACTGGGCACGCAAACGCTTCTTGGGCTGACGACCAGGCTACGCAGCGGTCGTCACAGGGTTACACCTTCAGCCTAGGTTCCGGCTCTGTTTCGTGGCGAGCTACTCGCTCGTCTTTTGTTCTCGGCTCCAGTTGTGAGGCTGAGATCTACGCCGGGGCCATGGTTGCACAGGAGCTTCGCTGGCTCACCTACTTGCTGACCGACCTTGGAGAGTCGCCTCGTTCTCCTCCAGTCCTGTACGTAGACAACAAGGCCATGCTGGCCTTGTGTCGAGAGCAGAGACTGGAGCACAGAACAAAGCACATTGCTCTTTGCTACTTCCTTGCTCGTGAGCTACAGCAGCGTGGTCAGTTGCGGCTTTTGTACGTGGCCTCTGAGGCCAACACTGCTGATGTCTTCACCAAGGCACTTGCGCCTTATGATCATCAGCGCTTCTGCACGCAGTTGGGTCTTGTGCCTGTCTTGCCTCACTTGCTCACCTCTTGACCTTGCTTGTACTGTTGCATATATATACACCTACTCTTGCTTGTCTAGTCCTTTATATATATGTACTCCTGCATGTGAACTGGCCTTGTGGCCTTGAACTTGTGCTCAGAATGTGTGGTGACTTTGTGATCCACCCTGAGCTTGCTTTGCTTTGCTTTGCTTGACTGGTCTTGTGACCCCTTGTTCTCCCCCACTTTGCCTATGGGGGTGTGTCAGAACATATAGCTTGTGCTCATTGTGTAGGCTATAGTGGGGTAGCCCATAAGGGGTACAACCCAATTAGAATTAGTAGTTGTACTCATTTCGTTCATAGTTCATTCATCCTCGTTTCAGTTTTCTCAACATGCAAACGGTAACGCGGTGCGTGCGAGCTAGCTAGTGCTACGCTGGAAGCGAGGCTCGGGCTAGTCCCGATGCGTAGGCCGACACGGCCAGGCCAGCAGTGCGAGGTTTGGTGAAACAGTGCGCGCGAAGTCGGCGAAGATTCGTTAGCAGTAACGGGCGAACAACGGCTGCTGCTGTACGCGATGTTGCAGGGTGCTCTAAGGAATATCGAGAAAATTCCTTACACTAGCCCCCCCTCCGCTACGCGAGTGCGTGAATATCGCGGAAGTCCCGGCTCCTCGGGTACACTTGTAGGGCAAGGTGGTTTTCGATGTTGGCCAGGGGCACCCAGCTGTCCTCATTTGGCGTGCGATCCTTCCAGCGAACGAGGAATTTAATCCTCGTTATTCCCGTGGGGTGTCGAATCCGATGGCTCATGATTTTTTCGGGCGCGATGATCGGCTCCGATGCAGGGCGAATCATGGATGGAGGGCGGTGGCGAGGCAGTTCGCTTGTGGTTGGGATGTAGGAGCGAAGCAGGCTGACGTGGAACGAAGGGCTGATATACCACTCGGTCAGTAACAGTAGGTGCACGGTTACTGGCGTGATCATGTGGCTGATTTGGAATGGGCCACAGTAGCGCCGTCGGAGTTTTGGTACGTCGGGCAGTCGCAGATTTTGCGTGTCGAGTAGTACGTAATCCCCTGACTGGTATGTGACTGGGCGGCGGTGGCGGTCAACGTTTGCTTTTTTAATTGCTTCTGCGGCTCTAGTGCGGGCTGCTTGCAGAATTTCGGCGAATTGCTGTGCACGTGATGTTGGGTTGTCCGTACTCGGCGTCATGGGCACTGTAGGGTTTTGCCCGTAGTTCAGGTAGAAGGGGGACTGCTGCGTCGTCACTGACGTGACATTATTGTACGCGAACTGGATCAGCGGCAGCTGCTGCTCCCAGGCCGTGGGGTCGTCGCACGTGGCACGAATCAACTGCTCCATCGTCTGATTCGTCCGCTCCGTTTCACCGTCGGTCTCGAGGTGGTACGACGAACTGAACTGTAGCCTGGTTCCGAACTGCTCCCTGAGGTTCTTCCAGAAGTTGCTGGTGAACTTCATGTCCCTGTCGCTGATAATTGCTGCCGGTATCCCGTGCAGGCGAACAACGGCTGCGATGAACAGACGAGCGGTTTCCTCGGCTGAGATCGACTTTTTGCACGCAGCGAAGTGTGCCATCTTCGTCAACCTATCAATGACGACCATCACCGTGTCGTTACCCCCAGGGTTCGAAGGTAACCTTGTAACGAAGTCCATGGTGACTTGCTGCCACACGCGCTCGGGCGGTGGTATCGGCTGCAATTGACCCGCCTTCCGCTTCCTCGAGCTCTTCATCACCTGACACTTGGGCACGAGCCCACGTACTGCTGCACGTCGTTCAACAGCTCCGGCCAGTAGTAATACCGCTGCAGTTGCTGTCGCGTTTTTTCTACCCCAAAATGTCCCGAGGTAATTCCGTCGTGTGCCTCCTGCAATAGCAGCTCCCTCAGTAGTGAGTACGCGGGTACCCAGATGCGGTTGGTGCCTGTTTTTACGTAATAAACTCATTTAGCTTTTGCCAGTTGCTGTGAGTTTCCAGTCGTGAAAAATGGGTCGGTGCGGTATCCATGGGTGAATAGGCCTGTTAAAAGCGGGTTAGTCTGGGCGAGTAGGATGGCGTGGAGTTGGGCGGTAGGGCGGGTGAGTGCGTCGGTGATGTTGGATGCGCCTTTCTTGTACGTAACCGTGTAGTGGAAGTTGGACTCGAGGTAGTCCAACCAGCGAATCTGTCGTGGATTGAGATTCGGTTGGGCGCGAAAGTACTGTAGTGATTGGTGGTCTGTCCGTACTGTCACGTCGGCGCCAGTCAGGTAACACCGCCAAACCTTGAACGCGTGCACGATCGCCAACATTTCGCGGTCGTGTATCGGGTAGTTGCGTTCGGGCGGGTGCAGTTTGCGGGACTCATACGCGATTGGCTGGAGGCTGTTCCCAAAATCCTGCAACAGTACTACTCCCACAGCGATGTCACTTGCGTCAGTGACGAGCTCGAACGGACGGTGTGGGTCTGCGATGTGAAGCACGGGCGGTGAGCACAAAATGTTTTTGAGGGCCGAGAAGGCAGCTTGCTCTTTCTCCCCCCACGTGTTCTCAACCCCCTTCCTCAGCAGGTCTGTCAGCCGGGGCAGTCAGCTTTGCCATGTTGGGGACGAACCGGCGCACGTAGTTGACGAACCCCAAAAAACTCTGCAACTCGGTCAAGTTGGTCGGCGCGTGCCATGCTTGAATCGTCGCAATTTTCTTCGGGTCTATTTCCACTCATGCAACTTAAATAACGTGTCCACTCACATTTAGACGCTTTTGTCAGTACGCGGTTTTCACTTCGGATTTTAAAAACTGCTTCGATATCCTATAACTTCTGTGCGAGTTCAGGGCTGTAAATCAGTATGTCGTCTAGGTATACTATGACGCACTTATCTAAGAGCGGGCGGAAAGCTTCATTCATCGTCATTTGAAAAGTGGCGGGGGCGTTGGTCCATCCGAAGGGCATGATGGTGTATTCACAGGATCCGTAGCGTGTGCGAAATGCGGTCTTAGGGAAGTCGGGCGGGTTGACGCGGATCTGGTGTGAGAAAAGAGAACGAGAATGATTGGACTATGAAAGAGTTGGGTACAAGTACTAACCCTAATTGGGTTGTACCCCTTATGGGCTACCCCAATACAGCCTACACTAATGTATAAGCTATAATGTTCTGACACACCCCCATAGGCAAAATGGGGGAGAACAAGGGGTCACAAGACCAGTCAAGCAAAGTAAAGCAAACCAAGCTCAGGGTGGATCACAAAGTCACCACACATTCCGAGCACAAGTTTAAGGCCACAAGGCCAGTTCACATGCAGGATTACATATATACATAAGGCTAGACAAGCAATAGCAAGTGTATATATATATGCAATAGTACAAACAAGGAGGGAGCAAGTGAGGCAAAGTAGGCACAAGACCCAGCAGAATACAGAAGCGCTGATGATCACAAAGCGCAAGTGCCTTGGTGAAGATATCAGCAGTGTTGGCCTCAAAGGCCACGTACGCAAGTCGCAGCAGACCACGCTGCTGTAGCTCACGAGCAAGGAAGTAGCGGAGAGCAATGTGCTTTGTTCTGTGCTCCAGTCTCTGCTCTTGACACAAGGCCAGCATGGCCTTGTTGTCTACGTACAGCACTGGAGGAGTACGAGGCGGCTCTCCAACGTCACTCAGCAGGTAGGTCAGCCAGCGAAGCTCCTGTGCAGCCATGGCCCCACCGTAGATCACAGCCTCACAACTGGAGCCGAGAACAGAAGACGAGCGGGTAGCCCGCCACGAAACAGAGCCGGAACCAAGGCTGAAGGTGTAACCCTGTGACGACCGCTGCGTAGCCTGGTCGTCAGCCCAAGAAGCGTCTGCGTGCCCAGTGAGGACCACTGGACTCTGCCCTCCAAGCACAAGCCCCATGCCCGACGTACTGCACAAGTAGCGCAACACCCTCTTCGCTGCAGCCATGTGCTCCGGTCTGTGTCTCCTAGGAGCAACATAGCGTTCAAGAATGCTAAGAGGGTATGCAAGGTCATGTCGTGTGCAGGTCATCAGGTACATGAGGCAGCCAACAAGCTCTGGGTACGGGCCACTCGACTCTACGGACTCATCCGAAGGCAGAGCTGAGAGCGAGTGACGAGTAGGCAGAAGAGTGGCCTGAGGCGAGGAGTACAGGAAGCCGAAGCGCTGAAGGACCTGCTGCACCATGTGTGACTGAGTCAGGGTAATGGTGCGGCGTGCTCTGTCCCGGGTGATCTGCAAGCCAAGGTAGCTGCGCACTTCACCCAGGTCTGTGCACGTGTGTCTCTTCTGCAGCTCTGACTTCACGTGGGCGAGTCCAGCAGTGTCAGCTGTGGCAAAGACCAAGTCGTCGACGTACACGAGGATGTAGAACGGCGGCAAAGAGTTGTCGGTGCGCAGAAACAGGGACAGGTCGGCAGTAGAAGGAGCAAACCCAAGAGCCGCAAGTGTAGTCCTCAGTGTGTCGTGCCACTCATGGGGCGCATGGCGGAGACCGTAGACAAGCCGCCGAAGGCTCCACTCGGTGCCGGGGGGAAAAGACCCAGTAAAGCCAGATGGGCGACGCAACCAGATCTCCTCGTGCAGGCCGCCCTGCAAGAAAGCAGTGCTGAAGTCAAGAGAGTGCAGCTCGTAGTCGCAGTGAGTTGCTATGTGCAACAGTACCCGAAGAGTGGTCATCTTCGGGGTGGGAGAGAAGGTCTGAAAGTAGTCAACTCCCTGCCGCTGACTGAAGCCACGAGCCACGTAACGCGCCTTGAATACAGGCGGAGAACCCGGCGGCCGCTTCACCTTGAAAATCCACATGCCACTGACGATGTTCGCCCCGGGTGGGGGAACCTCGTCAACGTAGGTGCCTGTGGACTTCTAGGAAGCCATCTCTGCGTCCGTAGCTGCCTGCCACTGAGAGGTGTAGGGACCCTCTATCGCCTCCGCGTAAGAGCGCGGAGTCGGGATGTCAAGTGCATCCGGGTCTCCCTCAGGGGTAAGCAGTACGGACACAAGATGAGGTGAAGCAGCAGCCAGACACTGGAACTCCTCCTGTCTGTCCTCAAGGACGTTCGTGCCAAGGGCACACTCACCCCCGACGGACGGAGGACAGACAGACTCAGCGACAAGACTAGCAGCGTAGTCTAGACGACAGCGAGCAGCAAAGTCGACGAGCTCAGCAACTAGGGTAGACGCAGCAGTGGACCCAAAGGAAGGGTCAGTGACAACAGTAGCAAGGAGACGCGTGACCGTAGGACTGGCAGCACGAAGAGAGTCCGACTCCGGGTCGGCAAGAGCAGGAAGAGAGGACTTAGGAGGAGAAGGCAAAGGGGCACGCAGAGGAGCAGTGGACGGACGCAGAGACATCCGGTGCGTGCCAAGGACAGGAGAAAGACGCTGACGCGAACCACGACCACTAGTGCAAGCAGCACGGACAGGCGACGCAGGGCGAGACGCAGGCTCATGACGCTCAGCAAGACCTCCAGTAGGACCAGTGTAGGGAGAAGGAGAAGGCAGTGGGGAGGACGGCTGTAACTGTAACTGTGACGGGACAGGCTGTGGACACTCTAAGGGAGGAGGAGGACTAGTAGAAGGCGGGAGACCAAGAACCTGCTGAAGGAGCGGAACGAAGTACGGCCGAGGCCGCGCGGCGACTCCAGACACATCAGGGACAGCACCAGCACCCCCAGCGGCAGCACCAGCGCCAGGAGCCCCTCCACCTCTAATACCTCCAGCAGCATGAGTAGTACCCCCAGTAGGACCGCCTCCACGACCGACAACACCCTCAGCAGCTCCAGCTCCAGTCGTACCCGCAGGCCCATTAGCTCCAGTACTCCCAGTACGAGCACCTCCGGGACCCGCGGCACCAGCACCCTCAGCTGCCGAAGAACCTCTAGCTCTAGCAGCACGCCTCCAGCGCCGAGCAAACCACTCACGGAGCTCCTGTGGAGAGAGGGGCTCCCGTCGAGACAAAGCACCCGGAGAACCTCCAGGCCCAGCACCGCCAGACGCCACACGAGTAGGCCCAACTCCCTTAGGCTCCGCACCCCCAGGCTCAGCACCTCCAGGCGTAACACCCCCAGGCTCAGGACCCCCGGGCGTAGCACCCCCAGGCTCAGCACCCCCAGGCTCAGCACCCCCAGTCGCAGCACCCCCAGGCTCAGCACCCCCAGGCTCAGCACCCCCAATCGCAGCACCCCCAGGCTCAGCACCCCCAGTAGTAGCACCCGCAGGCTCAGCACCCCCAGGCGCAACACCCACACGCTCAGCTTACACTTATGTATAAGCTATAATGTTCTGACATGGTGGTAACCCCCTTGAAGGTCGATTTTCGAGAAAACCCGGGCTGTGCGCAGTTGGTCGATCAGTTCGTCGGCTCGCGGGATGGGGTAACGGGATTTTATGGTAACCCTGTTCAGTGCTGGGTAGTCTATGCACATGCGAAATCCCTCGTCTTTTTTCGGTGTGAACAGTATCGGTGCTACGAAAGGCGACGAACTAGGGGGAATGAATTCCTTCTCGAGCAGGTAATCAAGCTGCTTCCTCAGTTCGTCCAGTTCGGGCTGGGTCAGTCGGAACTGTCGCTGTACTGTTGGCTGTGCCCCCGGTTCTAACTCTATCCTGTGGTCGTGCGGTCGCTGAGGTGGCAGTCCCGTCGGTAAATTGTCCGGGAAAATGTCGCTGTACTTCTTCAATAGTGCTGCCAGGTCACTCGGTACGTCGGCTAGCAGTTTCATTAAATCCCCTCCTTTGTCTGCTGCCTCGGCTTCCCGAATGTCGACCGCGTAACGTCAGCTCATGCCGCTACGGCGCGTTTCATCGTGATCGCGTTGACACGCACCAACGAAGACTCAAGCGAGCCCCACCGAGGTAGGGCGATGTTGTTACCGTTCACTCGCACGGTGCAGTCACCCGTCGTCATTCGCGGATTGTGTCGTCGCAGCCAATCACGCCCGAGTAAAATATCGGTTCCGTCGAGGGTCGTTGCGAGCATTTCCTGGCTAAACGTGAAGTTATCCCCACATCGAATCCGAACCCGTTCTACGCGTTCCCGTATTGCCAGCGGCGTGCCGTCTACCAGTCGTGCGTCGATCTCAGGTAAACATCTGTCTAGTGGCAGTCGCAGTTTTCGTGCTGTAGCAGTGTTGATGAGGCCCCCGTCTACAAAGATTTTAACTAAGTCCGTCCCGATTTTCCCACTAAGCAGTATGGGGCTGTCTACCGTAGTCCCCTCCTTATTCGGCCGGGTGTGGTCGATTGCGTGAACCGGCACAATCACTCGGTGAGGGTCGGTTGGGTCGGGCGAGCGGCGTGACCTGTCAGTAGAGGGCCCGTCTGCTACTGACTCCCAGTGTTTCCTTGCTGCTTGGTCTGTTTCTGCTGCTCAGCTTCCCCCTTTCCCTTAGCGTTTTCCGGGCATTCGCTCTTGCGATGTCCCGGCCGATTGCACGCAAAGCAGCGCCCTTTGAATGGTGCGGCAGCGGCATTTGCGGCGACGGCACGTATCGTGGCGCCCTCGTTCGTCCCAGAAGGCCGATGTCCCCAATGGCTGCTTCCGTAGGACCCCGGTCTCGGTCGACGGAAGAAGTCAAGTTTCTCCGCCATAGCGAGAATTTCTTGAAAGTCGGTGACGCCGCGAAGCTGGATTTCCTGAGCGATGTCCTGCTTCAGGTCGCCGATGTAGCGGTCGATGCGCTCGCTCTCGTGCATATATCCCACCTGCTCGCATAGCGCCAGAAATCCGCTCGTGTAATCTTGGACGGAACCGAGTCGGCGCCAAGTGCGGAGCTTCTGTCGCGCCGCGATCGAAGCCGCGATTGGCTCAAAACGAGCGCGCAGACCTGCGCACCACGCGTCCCACGTGCGATACTGGGGCACCTCCACGAAATACGACGGCGCCCAGGGTCCGGTTTGTCCTTCCCATGTCGGTAGAGTCGCGTAGTCCACCGGCTTCGTGATGATGACGCGCCACCAGTCCATGGCGGGTCCTCGCAGCAACGACACGGCGTAGAGAATCTTCGCCGTATCCTCCGAGACGTAGTTCGCGTCGAAGAAGACGTTCAACGTGAAGAGCCACGCGTGAACGGTAGGACCACCCCGCTGACTTGGGTCAAAGCATGGCGGACGCTGCGGCTTTAGCGGCATCGGCGACGGAAGAAATAATTCGCTGGCCGGCACCGAAATCGTGACTCGAGGCTGAGTCCTGGCCACATTCGTCGCGTCGGGGTGTGTCGTGCCGTGGTCGTCGTCTCCGTCATGGCGGACGACGCCATCACTTGCGGCGCTTGCGGGTTGCCCCACACTTCCGTGCTGTGATGTCTGTGGTGCGGGCTGAATCGGAGTGCCAGGTGCTTGGGATTGTGCCAGTGTGAGGTCGTTTTGCAGGGACGAGCGTTCTGCCGTCAGCGTCGCGATTTCCTCGACGCTCTCGCGGATTTGTCGCAACAGATCGTTCAAGTGCTCCTGCGCGAGAGTCGTGATGTCGATATGTTCAGCCATTTCGAAGGGCGTCGGCTCGTCTTAGTCTAGGCGCAGTCGTGGCTGCACGCGTTTACGAGAGAACGCGAGGACAACGGCTCCTAGGTGCTAAGGTACGTGAGTCCCTTCGAGTGAAAAATCAAAAGTTGATTTCCTGGGGTGCGGAGATGCACGGACCGAAAGAAAGGGGCTCTAAATAGCAAGTGTGACGAGTTGGTGGAAGTACACATCTGGATCCATCCTTTCCACGTGCCCAACACGCGTACGCGAGCATGGGAACGCTTACGTGGGGGGGCAGCTTGTATTCTGAAATGATTGGAATCAAACTAGGTACGGTACTTGGAAAAGGAACATTGTTACGGGTGCAATGAATCGAAGTAGCGAGAATTGCACTAAGGTGTGAAACGAGTACAAAATGTGAGCGAAGGCATGAGCGAACATCTGTACGCAAAACATGCAAACGGTAACGCGGTGCGTGCGAGCTAGCTAGTGCTACGCTGGAAGCGAGGCTCGGGCTAGTCCCGAAGCGTAGGCCGACACGGCCAGGCCAGCAGTGCGAGGTTTGGTGAAACAGTGCGCGCGAAGTCAGCGAAGTCCCGTTAGCAGTAACGGGCGAACAACTGCTGTTGCTGTACGCGATGTAGTCGGGCTCCGTAAGGAATGCCGAGAAAATTCCTTACACTGTGGCATTTCGTGAAGTTCATCCAAGGAAGTGCATGAAGAGGAAACAATTCTCATAGCCAAGGTTATCTTCAGTCGTGGACTGTGAGTGACTATTTTGATTGCAAGATTGTACACCAAGCTGATGATCATATAACAATTAGCCGACTAAAATTTCCATTACAGGCCCTCCAGAATTATCTTATAATCTAGATAGCTGCGCACAAGATTCTGCATGCAGTAATCATTGCTTGCCGATGGTAACTCTGAAGGACTTCACAATCTGCAGTTTTTGGGCACAGTGAGGCATTAAGCCAATGAACAGGCAGCATGAAATGCAGTGACACCCTGACCCCTGATGCACATAGACAGACAGATACAGTACATTGCCCTTCTTGAGAGCAGAGAGTGTAAGGCTCACCTTGTCCACAGTTGGCTTGAATGTAGCAGCCTCGTCCTCAGGATACTGTACTCACAAAATAAACAAGTAAGAAATGATGATGACATCTCCAACATCAAAGATTTCAACAACTTCCACATCAACGCGAAAGGTGAAGATGCTGTGGTGCGACCAGTCCTGCCCTTAGGAGGCAAACGTCAGGTCTCCGGCTGTTCATGTTAAGGGCATTCGCAGAACAGGCAGGCATAGACTTGTAGTCCTAACCTGTCCTGCTAAGGTGAAGAGATGTAGCACACGTTCTAGCCCGGAACACAACAGGCAGGCACAGAACAGGCAGGCACAGAACAGGCAGGCATAGAACAGGCAAGCATAGTGAGAAGGTCCTCACCTGCCCGGTGAAGGTGAAGAGGTTGTTGTACCACACGTTCTGCCCCGTGGCCACAGCAGAGTAGAGGTGAACGCAGGGCTCGCTGGGCTTCTGCAGCGTGTACTCCACCAGGTAGGCGTCTACAGGGAGGGGGGAGGCAAGGGGGTGTAGGCAGCACAATTGATTCCAGAGACCTTCTGAGGCGCCCCAACAGGCTTCTGCAGCGTGTACTCCACCAGGTATGCGTGTACAGGGAGGGGGAAGACAAGGGGGTGTATGCAGCAACGATAGATTTTAGACACCTTCTGGGCGCCTCAAAAGGCTTCTGCAGCCTGTAACCCACCAGGTATGCGTCGAAAGGGAGGGAGAAGGTGAGAGGATGGAGGCAGCAAAACAAAGACCCTCTGAGGCGCTTGAGAAGGCTTTTGCAGCGTGTAACACTCCACCAGGTTTGTGTCTACGGGGAGGGGTAAGTGATGGGGATGGAGGGAATAGAGACGGATGTAGGCAAGTTCATCCTGGCTCTGCCACACTCAACAAGCAGGGCTGGAAAGAAGAATGTTCTTACTTAGCTAAGTTTCAGAAGTTGGATTGTTTGGACTAAAACAACGGATCCCGAGAGCAAGAACCGAAGACGTTGAGAAGAGGTGAAAACGAGGTGTGGGTGCCGCTCACCATTGGCGGACTTGGCGCCAAGCAGCACTGCCTTCTGCCCGGGACTGGGCTGCCAGCTGCGGTCCAAACCGTTCACCTGCTCGCACCAGCACCGGCAGCACGAGGCATGGGGAGGAGAGGTAAGTGAGCTGATGCGAGGTGATGAGTGGTGATGCACCGTGATGCATGGTGCACGCTGATGCATGGTGATGCATGGTGCACGCTGATGCATGGTGATGCATGGTGCACGCTGATGCATGGTGATGCATGGTGCACGCTGATGCATGGTGATGCATGGTGCACGCTGATGCATGGTGATGCATGGTGCACGCTGATGCATGGTGATGCATGGTGCACGCTGATGCATGGTGATGCATGGTGCACGCTGATGCATGGTGATGCATGGTGCAAGCTAATGCATGGTGATGCATGGTGCAAGGTGAAAAGGAGCAAGCAGTCCAAATTCCACGACCAGCATGAGGCAGAGGCACCAAGGACGTCGCATACCAAGCATTTCCCCTCCCAGTCTGCTGCAGGTCACACACTAATCCCCACTCCCCCAACATTTCCACTCAAACTCCTGACAATGACCCCCACAGACCCCCAGAGCTACCAGATGGCTCCAGAAATGCGCAGCACAGCACAGCAGAGCAGAGAGGGTGGGTTGCTCGGCAGAGCAGTGCAACACTGCAGCAAAGCAGAAGTGCAGCAAAGCAGAAGTGCAGCAGTGCAGAAGTACAGCCAGCAACACACACTCCGATGCCACAGCGCAGCAAAGTTCATGACAGGAACCCACCAGCGTTTCAGCAAAGGCGTCCACGGTGCCAAACGACCCCAGCGACGTGAAATCGGCTGCCAAAGGCGTGATGAGGATGGTCACTGCACGGAATCGGGACATTGGGACGACAAGGGACATGCGCGGCGGCAAGAGTGAGTGCAAGGAAATGATCAGAGGGAGTGCCACGCGTGAAACCGCATTGCTTGGCCTGCTGGACAGGACAAAGGCAGAACGAACGACCCTGATTCTCTGGTTTCGTACCAGCACAGGTTGTCATGCAAACGGGTGGAATCAAGTAGCGTTCTTCGTTGTACCACTTCCAGGCTGCGCGGAATCTGAGTCACTAGAGAGAGAGAGAGAAACGCTCACGAGCGTCATGCTACAGGCGGGCTTGAGCATTTCGACAAACTCGCTTCCTTCCTTCCCTGGTAAACCCTTCCTCCCCAATGAAACCCCCTTCTGAGTGAACCCCCCTCCCTAGTCCCTCCCCTCCCAGTGAACCCTCCCCCTTCCCAGTGAACCCACCCCTTCCCAGTGAACCCACCCCTTCCCAGTGAACCCACCCCTTCCCAGTGAACCCACCCCTTCCCAGTGAACCCACCCCTTCCCAGTGAACCCACCCTTTCCCAGTGAACCCTCCCCTTCCCAATCAACCCACCCCTTCCCAATTAACCCACCCCTTCCCAGTGAACCCACCCCTTCCCAGTGAACCCACCCCTTCCCAATTAACCCACCCCTTCCCCGTAGACCCACCCCTTCCCCGTAGACCCACCGTTAGCATCGGTGCGATCTGGCGGGTGGAAGGCGATCACCTGACGCACTCCCGCCGTGCCCTCGCTGCGCACCCATCCTTGACGCGACGTTCGAGACGGAGAGGGAGGGAGAGAGAGAGAGGGAGAAAGAGAGGGCGGGGCCCAGAGGAGGGGGAGGTGGGGCAGACCATGAGTTATGACGCAATTATTTCAAGTAGTGAGAAGGAAATGGGCTCATAAAATACTGCTAAACTACGGCCTTACCTGCAGGGACCTGGAAGGTATATCTCTCCTTGGGATTCTCGAACGTCACGAAGTCTGAAGCCTCTGCAATGGGAGAACGGATAAGACCAGGAAGGAGGAACTCAAACAAAAGGTTGCAACAGATGAGAGCGGCCGGTTAGGACACTGACGCTACCATAGGGAATCCTTTCCTTTTGGAGCCATCTTCAGCAGGTAAAAAGATATATAAATTCCACAATTTCTGGTATCATCCAATGCGGGCACATATCCAACGGCTGATTCCTTTCGAGGATGTGGTTTTTTAACTGACCTTGCTCCGCGCTAGCTGATCCCACGAGAGTCAACACCAGCGGAGCCGCCAGCGACCCGGCCAACAAATCCCGTCGGTTAACGACGCATGGTCTGTGGGTGAGAATGGTTCAGGCAAGCCAGGAAAGCGATGCAATGCGATGTTTAGTCGTTATGGATCCGGCACGGTGCTGGAAGCATACGTCGCAACTGTTGAAATAAAGAGTTTTATTTTCTTGTTTTTATACCGTGCAGCGGAATTAGGCGACTCCGATTCCGATCTAGCGCGCACTGGTCCGACGCAAGGAACAGATGGCGACACCGGCTTGGCTAATCTGGGGCCGACGCGAGCGTGGAGCGCGGAGAGTGCGGACGACGAGGCGAGCTGAGACAGCGACGAGGCCATGGTTCGCCGTTTATTCGTCGCGCTGTATGATTAGCAGCTTGGGACTGTTGAACAAGACGGCTGTTCTGTTCAGTGAGGCTGCTATGTCTGTGATGAAAAGATTAGGACTGCCTGCGAGTGTCACTCTCAAAGCTGAACGATTCAGTGATCACTGGGGACGCGTCACCTGCGATGGATCGTGTATTATCGATCCGCCACCGCGCTGAAGCCCCGATTATTGTTTCCACATCTTTATTGACCCTTTTCAACCTCGCGAAAAAACGATCCTGCGCAGGATAGAAAGTAATACAAAATCGGAGGAGGTGACGCGTCCTGAAGGCTGGTCTCCACGACACGATCAGTCCTATTGGCTGAATGTTCCCAGCATACTCGATTGTGGTACATGCATCATTCTTGATACGTGCATCAGCCTGGAATAGTTGGATTAGTGTGAGTTTTATTATACTAAAACGCTTTTGTATTAGATTGTGTGGTTGATGGAACACCACAAAAAAATGATGCGATCTGTACTGTAACGAGGGAGCCCTATTCGGAGTTTTCAAACTGGTGGCATGACTTGTGTAACGTTCACTCCGATTGGTTGTGGCAGTTGATACAGATGCTCGCAGGGCGCGTTCCTGGCTCGTGTCAAACTTCCGGTCTTCCCGGGATAGCACGAAGCTCGCCCCACAGCTGGCCCCACTTCGGGTCTTCCCGCAAAAAATCGCCCCTGGCTCGGAAAACACGAAGTCTGACCGGAAGTTTGACACTAGCCAGAAACGCACCCTCAATCGCAGCAATGAGGAGCAAGTGTGTACCGTTGTTTCTTCCAGATCTTGACCAGAAACTGCCCGTGAAGCGCAACGTCATACTCAAGGCAAAACCGAAGGACAACCTGTTCATTTAGGGCGTGTCCGAAAAGTACATTTACATTTCATTTGGTAAATAGTAACCACAATCTTGCGTGTCGTTACTCGCCAACTACTTCGTCTGGACACGGACCGCGCTGTACAAAAATAACTGACGCGTCTCAACTTGGACTGGTTTTTTTTTTTTTTTTTTTTTTTTTTTTTTTTTTTTTTTTTTTTTTTCCAATGTGAAAGCTTATACACCAGGGAGTACAAGCAAAACACAGCAGTCGTAACTGTTGGACTGCGTATTGTACTGACATGAGAGAAAGAGTACCTGAAACAGATAGAACAGGAAGCGAGGAGTTCCAGATTCGAAGCATCTCCCTTGGGCGAACTCGCCCTGCTGTCGCAAATTCCTCCACGACGGTCATATTGGTCCGTTGGCAAGTGGACCTGGTAACAGTCCGAGATTGGGCTGTACAACTCGCGGCACTGTAGAGCCTCGTGTCCCTGTCAGGTTTTTGGATTTCGGGTCTCCGTTCGGAGTGATTTGTACGTACCTGGAACGTGTGTGTACCGCGCTGCTGTACGTGCTGTTTAACGTAAAACCGGGTCCCGAAACTGCTTACAAACTTTCGGGACACGCCCTTACTTCGAGACTATGTGTAGCAAACGAGTAGAAATTTGGTTCGGCACATTCTGTAACGTATTCCGATATTTCGTTGAAAATTTTGGTCCTTGTGTAGGATGCACAGAGAGGGGTTGGGACAGTCGGGGGGACCAGGGTCACCTCCGAAACTGCTAGCTGTCTGCCAGAACGTAGGCAAGGGGCGCTAGCCAACCGAATGCGTCCAGGTGTGGCAGATGGGGGGTGAAATGGCGGAGCGCGGAAGGACCCGCAACAGCTATCCCCGCCGAGCCCGACAACCTGCGCCTTTCAGACAGGCAGATGGTGGTCTCCGCTGCTCCACATTCAGCACCTGCGCGAGCGCACCTACAAAATATCAGCGAAACTCCCGAGGCGGGCAGATTCACAGGTTCGGTTCGGTTGGGTGATTGACGCGATTTGGAGTGCCATGATGTCTGTTGGAGCGCACGTGAAGCATGACAACCGCATCATTTTCAACCCGCTGTGCACTCTCTGGAATTTCTGCTCTGAAAGTTGAACGTCACGGGCAGGAAAGAGCAAGGCCAGGCGTAGTTTCTTGGGCGCCAAGACGAAGCGAAAGGGCCGATTTGGCACGGCGCACCGACCGGCGAACACTCAGAAGGAGCAGAAACGGCCCAAGATGACCTGATGCACATCCCGTTCAAGTGTACCATCATTCACACGAGTCTGCCCGTGATGGGTTCAACGAATCAAACGCCCTGGCTCCTGCTTTGGAGTTGACTGCGCGAAACCGACGCTTGTGGTGCTGGGTCCTTCCTTCCGCTGCCCGAGCCTCACTCGTGCTCCAGCCCGAGTCCAGAGGAAAACACTGTGCGCCTCGCGTCGCGTCGCATGGAAAATGGTGAAAGGTGTCGCGTGCACGGGCTGAGAGAACCGACGAAAGAATTTGCGATTGAACGAACAAATACGGGTGTGTACACACATGCCTCGCGCACCCATGTGCTTTCTGTTGCTCCCTCCCTTCTCCCCTCGCCCATAATTCTTCCCAGTTCCTTTCATCCCACCACCTATCTGGCTGGATTCCAGCTCGTCGTCACATCAGTATAACGAGCTCCTCAACTCGCCTGTATTTCATTCACAGCTTCATTCATCCTGCGAATGTTCCACCAAGAAGGCTGGAAAACCTTCCAACGAAGAGAACGAACGATATACTACCCTGTGACCATCCGACATTCTTGAGAAGCCCGCACGCACGCAGCAAAACCAGAACCCAACACCTTTCATCACTGACAATTTCCCACAGCGAGTCTAAAAGACCTCGACCTCGTCTCTCGGATTCAGTCCGCTTAGAGCATGGATCACCAAGGGAACGTGGCAACCATGGCGACTTCCCCAGCAAGCAGGCCGCAAAGCGTTCCCCTCAAGAGAAACGCCACCGACTCAAACGCCCAAGCGAGACCACAGGCCCTCAAAAAGACCAAACGAGCACGGAGAGACGACCGCCGAAGCCCAGCTGCCTTCGCACCGACCCTCGCCAGCCCTCCTTACCGACAAGCAGGAACGACTCTCGCTTTTCCTCCGCACCTCTCGACTCCTCTCCCTCCCTTCCAACCCTCTCTTCCTCCTCCGCTTTGGACGGCCGTTCATCCGCCTGGCTATTCGTGGGCCGCGATGTCCCCCGTCCACCATAATCACATGCTCTACAATCACTACCTCCAGGGATTCCAACTTCCGGCGTTTCAGAACGGCTCCTGGGCGGTTCCTTCGGCGGTTCCGTCAGCGCTTCCTGCGCTGTCGCCCCTGCCGCTGCGCCAAGAGGGCGCCGACTCAGCTGCAGCCGACGCGAAGGCGGAAATGCAACGTGTCGATTCGTCGACGCACATTAACAGCCTTGTAGCGCAGTACTCGTTCGCGCAAGCTGGTGCAGCCGCCGCCGCCGCCGCCGCCGCCGCCGCTTGCGCTGGTAGCCCGGTTTCCCCCTCCCAGCTCGTCTCACCGCGTACGGGCTGGCCGCACTTTGCGGCGTGCCCCCCGTTCATGGGGCCCATGGGACCGGTTTCATACGCGCCTGGTTTCGGCACAATTCGATCCCCAAAGCCGGCTGAAGGAAGCGCCTCGGCCGGCGGTTCGTCGTCGAGTCACCTGCCGTCGTTGCTCGAGTCGCCTTTGCAGAGCGAGGTTCTGCCTGCTGAATCCGACGGCGAGAGCTGCTGCAAAATCGAGTTGCCGACGGAGCAGATGGACGGAGAGGGAGAGACTGAAGCTGACGAATCCCGAAGGCTTCTTTTCCCCTCAGAGCAACCAGCAACGGACGGTGGGGCGGAAGGGGCGGAGAAGGCGGAGCAGGATTTGCGCGTAACTAAGGGGACTCGCGCCATGCAGCTGTTGCTGGAGGGCGGGGCAGAGGGGGACGTGCAAGGCATGGGCCCGTTTGATTGGCTGGATGAGCCCTCAGGCGCGGAGGAGGCAACGGGGCTTCCGCACTGGGTGCTGGCGGAGCTGGGGGAAGGGGGCGCGGGGAAGAAATCGGGGGAGGCGGTGGAGGAGGAGGTTTACCGTGTGCTGTTCCGTGCTGACTCTATGGAGAGTGCCACAAGCGAGCAGCATGTTACGACTCCTCTGCATGAGACCCCTTTACAAGCACACGAGGCCAAGGATGAGCAGTATGAGGATGAATCTACCCCCACGGGTACCAACAAGGCTGTAACTGGAACACCTGCAGGAGAGGAGCAGGGATTAAATACTGTCTCCAACGCAGGCAGTGCAGATTTCGGGACTACGAGCATTGGAGATTTGGTGTTGGGAGGGCTTGTTGACAAGCCAAGTGCGCAGGTTCTAGAGGACAGCAGCACTGAGGACATCTGGCACGATGTGAGCGCGTTGTCTGATTTTTTGGCTGCTTCCAGCAGCCCCATTGTGGACAGTGAACTCTGCCTGGAGCTTCAGGATGTTCCGGACTGGCAGTTTTGAGGAAGTATGCACATCCTCCGAGTTGTTTGTTCTATACTTAGACACTCTAATTACTGAGTGCTTGCTCTAATGCTTGTTGTGGAGTCATGTATGCCTGTCATTTGGTGTATATACTATTTTGTCTGTGAAGCCTTCTTTCTGTGTGGTATGCCATTAGCCAGAAAAATCTTGTGCCCAAGTGAGAAATAGAGTGTGGCATAGCACACATTGTATGAATTTTTGTTCAGACCTCTGAGAGAAAATGAGGGGTTGGCTAAGTAGTGGACATCCGTCTATTGATGGGTGGAGGAGTGGAGGAAGAAAGGGAGCTGATGAGAACGTGGGCACAAAACAGTGTCGGTGCTGGGATTCGAGCCCAGGTCTCCACGGCCACAACGTGGGATTCTAACCACTAAACTACACCGACATGTTACATTGTAAAAGTGGTTACACCTTCAAACTTTACAAAGATCGAATTGTCAAACCATGTCGTTGTGGTGACGCTTCCTGCTTTTCCTCCGCCTGATCTGGTCCATCACCTCGCTGGGCAAGTTTCCCTCGTCTACCAGTAGCAACTGCATCTTAGTAGTTGACCTGCTAGCAGGTCTTCCTTCGGATGAATAACAGCCATGGGTATCACTGGCCTTCTTCCGTTGCTCAAGTCGGTGACGAGACGCACGCACATACGAGAATATGCTGGACGCAGGGTAGCCATTGACACGTATTCCTGGCTTCATCGCGCTTCATATTCTTGCAGTCAGGAGCTTTGTCAAGGCACGCCGTGTACGAGGTAGGCAATGCCAGATTGATTCAGTGAATTTCGCGATTTTCTGACAGTTTTTCTCGTGCAGTTCCGCAGCGCATTAAGGTTAAATTCGTCGTAATCCGGTTCTAGCCTGATCCTAGATGTTAAGAACCCCGAGGGTATACGAAGGAGAATTCGTAGACTATGAAGCGTCGAAGTCGCTGGTTTCGTACGATAGGCCAGCAGCATTTTCTCGATCGTCCTTTTCTAGATTACGATCGCATTCTTACCGGCACGTTGCTTACACTTGGGATCAGGGAGTGACAAGCATAGACATATGGTTCAGGCGGGGAGGGTAGCTCTTAGGGTTGATTTATCAGGGTTTGAGCGTTCAGGACGCTAAGTGGGTTTCGTCATTTGAGAGTCCTGTAACAGCGAAGCCGTCGCTTGAGGGTTTGGTGGCACTGATTTTTTTCCTCGATTTGGTCCTCATTTCAGGCTATCATTGCCAAATGCGTTCTCAGCATCGTAGTCTCTTTTGCTCCCTCGTCTTCTTCCCCCCTCTGTATTTCCGCCAGGCACATTCAATACTGCATGAACAAGGTCAAACTCCTGAGAGACAATGGCGTCATTCCCGTGCTCGTCTTCGACGGCGGAAAGCTTCCCTCGAAATCCCAGCAAGAATCCAAACGAGACAAGTATGTAGATAATGTCCCCCCCCTCGGACTGGAGTTACATCGAATCGAACCATGGTTCTGTTTATTCAGCAATTGCATGGACTTTAACTTCTTCGTACATTTTCGAGAATGATACATCCAAGACATTCGTTCATTTGCCTGCAATCTCCTCTGTATCACAAACTGCAATTCCAGGTTTCAGCGAACTTTCTTCCTATCACCAAATTTCTGCTTTTCTGTGTATTGTCTGTATTTTGCAGATCAAGGAGGGAGAACCTTGAACGAGCGGAGCAGCTGTTGCTGAAGGGCAAGCGTAGTGAAGCAAGGGAGTGCTTTCAGAAGGCTGTTGACATCACACCTGCCATCGCTCACCAGCTAATCAGGGTCTGGCCATCACCAGATTATTGATTTGTGGTTGATACCAGTCCTCCTTTACAATTTCCTGATGCTTTCACCATATATTTCGCAAACCATCCCTCCGCTCATTTTCCTGAATGTGTATTGGTTACATTGTTTGCAAAACGTCACTCTTTTTCTTTACCCTCCATTCTCAGGTGCTGAGGCAGGAGCACGTGGAGTACGTGGTGGCACCCTACGAAGCCGATGCACAGATGGCGTATCTCTGCACCAGCGGCCTCGTGCACGCAGTAATTACAGAGGACTCCGATCTCATCGCCTACTCCTGCCCGCGGGTCCTCTTCAAAATGGACCACATGGGGCACGGCGACGAGATCGTATACGCCAACATAGGCCAATCACAGGAGCTCGCTCTGGCAGATTTCACCCCGCAGATGGTCCTCGAGATGTGCATCCTCAGCGGCTGCGACTACCTCGACAGCCTTCCCAAAGTTGGCCTCAAAACAGCCCACGACTGGATCCGAAGGCACAGGAACTATCAGTCAGCGCTGGCTGTAGCGAAGCTGAATGGGCGGGTGGTGCCAGAGGAGTATGAGGGCGCGTTTGAGCAGGCGCTGCTGACGTTCCTGCACCACCGCGTGTACCATCTGGCGGATGAGCTCATGACTCATGTCAACCCGCTGCCTCCCACGCTTGGACCGGACACGGATCTGTCGTTTCTTGGACCATATCCTACTCAGCGTGCTTCGTGCCTGTCCTCACTTACTCCCATTCTTGCCCTGTTTTGCCCCTAAACATTCTAAAAACACATTCTTTTTCGTTTTGCTCTTTCATTTTGTTTCCAGCTCGCCAAGATGCTCGTTTCTCATGTGATAGTTTCCCCTTGACTGTATGCTTTCACTCTCTCCCGTGCTTCCTTTACTTCCCCTCTTCTCCCTATTTCGTTCTCTTCTCTTCCCTCCCTTCTTCCCCCACCATCCACTGTTCTTTCGTTCCACTTCAACAATCTCCACTGAGCTCGCTCCAAGCCTCGTCCGTGCGATTGCCCTCGGCTATGTGGATCCCATCACTTACGAGCCGTTTGATGTAAGGCCCATCACAAAAGAGCCGATCAATGTACGAACCATCGCATTAAAAGCTCTTTGATGTGATAACAACCGCGGATGAACCATTTGGGGTAAGATTCCGATGCACTGCACTTGTAAATG
Source organism: Closterium sp. NIES-65 (assembly GCA_948144175.1). Classification (NCBI taxonomy): domain Eukaryota; kingdom Viridiplantae; phylum Streptophyta; class Zygnematophyceae; order Desmidiales; family Closteriaceae; genus Closterium; species Closterium sp. NIES-65. The sequence continues at coordinate 835,956 of CANXME010000615.1, read as the reverse complement.
CTCCAAGTATGCGTTTTTTGTACTGATCTTGTGGGTTCTACACATGAGATAGGCTACTCTTTTCCAAAAGGTTTTCTTTCCCTGCTCCACGGCTCTGTTTAGTAACCACTTGGTGCTGCATAGTAACCACCCGCCACCATGCTGTTTTGTCCTATTTTTTTACATGTTTTGCAGGCGGAACCCGTACCCAAGCCACTGCCACCAGCTCAGTCACCTCGACTGAGGCAACACACCCAGGCAGGCGCAGCAGCTTTTGCAGCAGCAGCCGGAGCGGCAGCAGTAGCAGCAGCAGCGACATCAGCACGAGGGGGACAAAGCGCGGCTACCAATGGCAGGCCTGGCAGTGGTGGGCCGGGGAGATCACCAATGCAGCTGCCAGTGCAGAAGAACAAGCTATCTAAATACTTTCGTGAGTGCTCCGGTCTGGTCTCATGAGTACTTGGTCCGGTGAGTGCTTTTGTCTGGTGAGTGCTTTGGTGCATGCGCTCAGCCGGTTCTATGCACAATACGCTGTCCCCTTTCCTCTCCATCCACATCTCAACAATCCTTCTTCCCCAGTCCCTGTGGATCCTGCTGCCAAGACGCAGTACCAACCACCACGAGGCTCGCGTGTAACGTCCTCTTTTGAGCCGCCTGAAGAATACAGTGCACACATTCCTCGCTGACGTCTCTTGCCTTCTCCTCTCCTCCCCTCACCCCGTCTTAACAACTCTCCTCTTCCAGTCCATATGGCTCCGGCTGCCAAGAAACAGTTCCAGCTACCTCGTGACGCGCCCATAACCTATATTTTTTTTGCATCTGAAACATTCGCTGCGCTGCACTGTTTCCTCGCTGACGTCTCTTGCCTTCTCCTCTCCTCCCCTCACCCCATCTCAACAACTCTCTTCTTCCAGTCCCCACGGCTCCGGCTGCCAAGAAACAGTTCCAACCACCGCGAAGGTCGCCCGTAACGCCCCCGGTCCAGTCAGCCTTCGAGCCGTCTCGTCCTGAAGCTGCTGCCGAGCCTGGCCCCTCTGGCTCGGCAAATCAGCCAGGTGGAAACAGCAGCGGAAGGGGTGGGCGGTCTGTGAGGAGGTCAGCTGCAGGGCAGGGGTCTGCAGGGTCCACAGCAGGTGAAGGCTTGATGGGAGCGGAAGAGGGCAGTGGTGAGCCGATGGTGGGGGAAGACTTGGTGCAGTTTATGGCAGGGACGGTACTGGAGGAGGAGAGGCAGCAGCAGCCACAGCAGGAGCAGCAGCCGGTTGCAGCTGGGCCAAGAGCAGCTGTTGCCCGTGTGTTCCAACGGTTCACTCCACCCCGCTCCATTGCCGAAGCTGGGACCACTCCTGAGCCACCATCGCAGCAACGGCAACCGTACAGGCGAGCAGCACCACCACGTGTCTCTGGAGATAGGCAGGAGGGTACGCCAACTGAGTGGGACCAGTTTGTGTTGCGGGGTAGTGAAGGAGCCCGAGGAGAGGAAGAGAGAGCAGAGGACGGAAGTGAGCGATCGGAGGGTGTGTTGAGAAGGGGCCGAGATTTGGATGAAGAGTGGGGCGTAAACGCAGACCTGGATGCAGATTTAGATGAGCTGCTGCTGCCTCCTGCCTTTGACCTCGTGAATGACGTGCCAGGCAGTCACGAGATAAGGCAAGTAGGACGGAGGCCAGGAGGGTGGAGGGCAGGCGGATGGATGGGCATGCGAGGGGCAGCAGGCGCAGCAGGAGGAGGAAGAGCGCGGGGAAGAGGAGGAGGGGTGGGATTCGGAGGAGGACGGGTGGTAGGGCTGGGGGTGGGTGAGGCCGGCAGCAGCAGGCAGCAGGCAGAGGCGGTGTTTGACTCGCCGAAGCGGATGCTGGGGAGCGGGCGAGGGGTGCAAGGGCGGGGAGTTCGAGGGAGAATGGGGGCGGCGCACGTGGTGGTGCAACAGGAGATGTCCTGCTCCACATGTGTGGTGAGTCCCTCCTTCCTATCTTTCCCTCCTGTTTCTCCTGCCGTTTTCTTGACGATTAGTCACCCATCATCGCCCCCTGGTCACCTGTGTAGTAGCTCGTGTCGTTAGCTAGCTCGAATGGCTGAAAACCGAGAACCTTCGTCCTTGAATCACAACCCAGTCAGCCTCGCTCCTTCCTTCACATGCTGTGCTGGTTTGGTCACTTCGGTGGAAGATGCAGCTTCCACCCAGTAGAAGAGCTGGCCCAACTTCCTTTCAGCAGAGCACAGATGCGCAGATGCGAGGCACTGGCCTCTTTCCCTCCCCCTTATCCCTGCAGACTTCCGTCAAGCCCTTCAGGTTGATAGGGTGAGTAGCCTGTTCTAGTCCCAGCTTCGCAGCCTCTCAGGCTATCAGTATCAGTTTCGGCACAGCTACAGAGGCCTCCTGTGCGCCACAGCCTGGGTCCTTTTATTTGTCTTGTCTGTTTTGGTTTTCCACTTGCGCTTTTTTCCATGAGCCTTGTGCTATGTTCAACCGTCTATCTTACCAGGATGCGTTGTGTGTGCTGCGTGTGTGCCTTGTCATGCACATTGAATCTCTGCTGTTTCGCCTGCTTTTTCCACGGACACGCCGTGGTGTGATGGTGGGTCTTCTCTGCTCCACGGTGGATCTACTCTGCTGCTTAATTGGTGGCTATCACTATCTTTGGGCGTGCGATGGATGACAACAGGGCTCCGAGTTTCTGCTAACTCCACCTGCCAAGCGCCCCTGCTTTGATGACGGTATGTCTGTATTGTTTTTCATTCATTGTAATGTGATTGTTTCTATAGCATCTATCTTATGATTTTCCAAATTAGCATCTGGGCAGAGGCCGTTTTATGCAGGTGCGGCCTGTCCAGACTCTCCAGTCGTCGTTTCTCTGCATGGCAGGTGCACCTCCAGCGGACGCCAGTTTCTTCTCGCTCACAGCAACCCACACCATCCGCACAACACACACTCTCTCGCACATGCAAGCACACGCCATGCATGGCATCGAAATTGACCCATTTGCCGACCCATGGCCCGTGGGCCACAGCAGTGACCCCCTCCTCCCGCACGTCCTTCCATCCATCAGCCCCTTCGGCCCTGCCAGACATTTTTCTGTGAGAGAATTGCAAGGAGAGGCGGAGGTGGTGGAGGAGGAGCAGCAGCAGCAGCAGGAGCAGGAGAGGGCGGAGGAGAGTCCTTTCTTTAGGCCCGCCAGAAGCTCTTTCCCTTTTGCGCCTTCTCCTCTGCTGCCTCCCTCTCACTGCAGTGCTGCTGCTTCTCTACATCGCCGCCCACCTCCTTCTCCTCTTCCTCGTCTTCATCCTCGTCGTGCAACCACGGGTTTATTCACTCCCACAACTCTAGCTTCCCCACCCTCAGCTGCTGCTGGGAATCCGTTTGCTTCACACGTTCACCGCAGTAGCATGCCTGGTTCCGCTGCAGCTGGAGCTATTGTTCGCACCACAGCTGCCGCTGCCGCTGCCTCTGTTGCTGCTACTGCTGTTGCGTCTGCTGGTTCAGCAGAGGTGGAAGAGGGGTTGCTCTGGCACGATCGGGGCTCTGGTGCGGCGGAAGGAGCAGATGCACCAGGTGCAGATTATGCAGATGCACTAGACCAGGCAGATGGGGGGGGTGAGAGGGATTGTGGAGATGATGGGTCTGATGGGCCCAATGGGGCAGGTGGCTCAGACAGGGCAGCTCGGATAGAACGGGCTGGTTCTGCAGTGCAGGCAGAGGGTATGGAGGAGGATGAGGGGCCTGGTAGGGCAGGATTCAATGCACCTGGACGGCAGGGTCTTGTGTTCAGGATGCCGGTAGCTGGTCTGCCTCCTGGTAGGGGTTTGAATGCTGGTGCTGCAGGACGAGCAGCACGAGGTGGCAGAGGGAGGGGGGTGGGTGACGTTACCGGCACAGTGCGAGGGGATCGCAAGAGAAATCTGGCACGGGGGAGTGCGTTTTTCAGAGGGAATGCTGCTGAGGGTTTTGAAGATTGTGATGCTGAGGATCTGGGGCAGGCTGAGGGTTCTGAAGGTGGTGATGCAGGCAATGGGGATGGAGAAGGGGAGCGTTATGGTGGTGGTGGTGTAGATAGAAACGAGTTAGGTGATACAGGGGATGGGGCTGCAGGGGAGATGCACATCAGGAGTGGGAGTAGCGGCATGAGTGGACTGTCGTTTGCTACTGATGTTTCACATGTGTTACGGTACTCAGCGGTGGGGAAGGATGCGATGGGCAAGGTGGCTGCGAAACTGGCCAGCTTCAGACACACTCCAGCGGAGAACAAACCGAGAGGGAGGATGGGGCGCCGATTGGGGGGCTTGAAACGACAACGGTAAGGGTGTATACCGGCTTCTTTTGTGTATGTTAATGTTTGTAGCGTGGGCTGGGTTGAAAATACTGATATTGACCTGTGTTGTTTTGTTTTTTTGTTCGATGCAGATCCCTTCCAGGCCAACAGGCTTGTTCGTTTCAATTCCGACTCAAAGACGCGAAGATGGATCAGTTTGTTAGGCGCAATGCCCTTCAGCCTACCAGCGTTGGTGTTACCTTTTCAGTGAAGGAGCATTCACGAGCGATTTTGGAGTTCGATCTCTAGCATCGTAAACCATTACCTGCTGTAATCTTAATTAATATTTACCTTCCAATGGTTCTATCACATAAGTTGCAGCATTTCCTTCACTTCAAGATCCATACAAAATGAAGTGACATGCTGCCTGATGATTCTTATAGCCAGTAACGCGGATTCTCCACATTTGTCATACTGGTATGATTCACTGGGTCCCTCGGTTTCATCACCACTACAAAGCATGTCCAGCATTGCTCAAGAACGAAAGCTGAGAGCATTGCTCCACCAGCTTTTGCTTCAACAGATTCCAACACGCCCTGAACTTACTGAAACGGTTAGGGGGTGTCCAGCTCGTTCATTTACTGTTCGTAAAGCCCTTCAGTTACCACAATTTGAGCTGTAACACTGAGTTTTACAAAAATGCCAGACACGATCAGCTCCCGTTCACGATACGGCACACCCCCTGCACGTACCTCGAATCGTGTGACGCACGTTACAGGAATCAGCGTGCGCATCGAACAATGGTACAGAGCCGCGTCCTGCCCACTACAGTGAGTGCCCATCGTATCGCGAGCTTGATTTCGCATGTGCCGCCTGACACTCGCCAAAACCTATAGTGGAAGTGTTGGCCTGGCGAAAATTCTAACGCTTTGGTTGACGAGGGAACTGTTTACCTTGGTTGCCACACGGCCCCTGCACTGTTGAAGTCTGTGTGGGGGGATGGTGTCCGCGCGCCAGAATGACAGAAAGGGTGGACTCGAGCAAGGCACTCTCGTTTATAGGTACAGTGTTCAGTTTTGAACCCCGGATCGTGAGGAGGTACTAGATTTCCCGAAATGAACGAGCTGGACACGCCCTTATATCAGTTGTGTTGTTGAGTGGCCACAGATGCTTCCTTGCCAGCTCGTCCTCCTCATGATGGTCGCCGCGTCTCTCTGTAGCTAGTCCGTGCCGTCACTCGAAACACCACATACCTCGTCACGAGCCGCCGTCGCAAGCTGCTGTCACGAATCCCGCAAGCGTCGCGGTGCTCCGTTTGCTTCCCTTTTCCTTCCTCACACGCTTCCTGTCAAGCGTGACAAGACTACCTGCTTGATCAGCCTCTTGACTCCACAGCAGTCGCCTGGATGTACCAGTCAATTCCAATTCTACTCTCACGCACCGCAGATTTTTTCCAGTCGATTCGCGAGCCCAACTATATACCAATGACCTCTCGCAATCGCCGTCCCTTCCCGCTCTTCGTACGGCCCGATCTCGTCCATCTGGATTATGGCCTCTCGTAGCACTGTTCCCGCCGGTCAGCCCGTCATTTGAGGCGCCTCAAATCAAAAGCCACAAGAATCATCAGTGTAATGGCTCCGCGCAGCGCTGCTCCAACCCAGTCCGTCGCGCGGCGCTCGCCGCGGCGATGGCTGCTCGCTGCCCTCTTGCTTCTTCTGCTCCCCTCCTCGCTCCTCATCCTCTCCCACCACCTCCACCTCCTCCATTCCCCCACCGCGTCTCACGATCGCAGCTCAAGCCAACTCACCTCTCCCCTCCCTCATCCCGCTGCCAAAACACCTCATAGTTTGACTTTCCCGCTACCCGCTCCAACCACCACAAGAACCGCTGTAAAAACAACCTTGGATGGGTTTAACGAGCATCCCTCCTCCATCATTCGGCTGCTGAAGACGGAGCTAGGGAAAGAGGATCCGGACACGTCAGCATGGAGGGACGGTGCGGATGGACGTAGCGAAACCAGCTTTGGGGGAGACACAGAGGGGATCAGAATAGGGAGAAGTGGAGCAGACGACGGGGGGGATGATGTGGTTCAGCAGCAGCAGAAAGAGGAGGGGGAGGAGGAGGAGGAGGAGGAGCAGAGGCAGGAGGAGCAAGAGGAACAAGAGAAGCAGGAGGAGCAACAGCAGGAGGAGCAACACCAGCAGCCTCAAGACCAGCCCATACCTGATCCAACAGCCAATCATGGCGATTCCGCTACTCCTCTCATTTCCACCGACATTCCCTCCCCTGACATCCACACTCCTGCTTCCTCTTCTTTTTCCTCCTCTTCTCCGTTCGCGCCTCAAAAGCTGACGTGGCACCCACACCCGGACCGGTACCTGTTGGCAGTGTGCGTGCGCGGGCAGGTGAACCACCGCATTCAACCGCATTGCCTGCCTCAACCGCCACCTCATCCGTTTCACTCCACTCACCTCCCCTTCTACTGTTCTCTGCCTGTCCACCCCACTCATCTCCTCTCAACCCTCGTGCCCGGTGGGTAAACAACAGCATAGGCTGCCTCTGCCCCATCCTTGCTGCCCTCCTCAACCACTCCTTTGTGCTCCCCTTTTCCCTCTCCCCTTCTCCCTTTTCCCTCTCCCCTTCTCCCTTTTCCCCCCCTCAGGTGAACAACCGCATTGGCTGCCTCTACCGCCACCACCTCATCCTTTTTCGCTCCGCTCAACTTCTACTCCCCTCTTCACTTGCACCCCACCCCTCTCCTCTCCCCCTGCGTGCCCATCAGGTGAACAACCGCATTGGCTGTCTCTACCGCCACCTCATCCTCGCAGCCCTGCTCAACCGCACGCTGCTCGTCCCGGCCCGCCTCCCCTCCCTCACCCCGCTGCTCTGCCAGCGGGGCACATCCGGCCGCGCATGCCCCTCCTACCCGCTCCCCCTCTTCTTGGACCTCAACCACACGAGACGCTGCCTGGGTGCCGCCTCCGTGATCAGATCAGACGAGTTTGCCGCCCGGTTCGGCCGCCCAGTGGAGGTGAACCACATGCGGTGCTGGCACGGGCCGGAGGGGCTCTGCCACCCGACGTATCCCATAGTGAAGAAGAACTGTTTGGTGGGCACGGCGCTGAGTTACGTGGCTGAGAATCTGCGGAAGAAGTTTGGCGGGCGGAGAGTGGCGAGCGATGTGGTGCATGCGATGCTGCTCAACGGGTCTTCTCTGCAGCCTCACAGTGGCGTGTCTGAAGCTGATGAGTCGTCCAAAGATACGGAGTCATTAACCTCGCCCTCCCTGTCGGACGAGCCCACAACTGTGGGAGACCACCTGCTGCAGCTCACAGGGAGAACGCTCAAGCACTCCTCCTCCTCTTCCTCCTCCTCCTCTTCCTCGTCCTCCTTTTCCTCCTCCTCCTCTTCCTCCTCCTCCTCTTCCTCCTCCTCCTCTTCCTCCTCCTCCTCTTCCTCCTCCTCCTCTACCTCCACCTCCTCGTCCTCCCCTTCCAACCCTGCATCCTCCACCTCGCTGCCGATCCGTCCCACGCCCATCGACCCCATCCGCATGATAATGCTGCACCAGCCTGGTGCCGTCTCCATCCCGCCTTCCGCCACGGCCTCTGCGCTCTGCCTGCCGCGCTTCGTGCATGTCTCTGATGTGCTCCGTGCGTACGGCCCTCTAGGGGAGTCTGTGCGAGTGCTGGCTGTGGGGGACCTGGTGGGGACGGCTGTGCTGGGCCTGCCTCACAGGTACGCGCTGCTGCAGCAGAGGGCGCGGAGGTGGGAGGAGAGCGGGGGAAAGCAGCAGGGTGGGGCAGGAAAAAGGGAGGGCAGGGGGTTGGGTGGGAGAGAGGGGCAAGTAGAAGAGAAGGGGTTTCAAGTGGAAGGCTCATCTGCGGCTCGAGGCAGAGATGGATCATCTAACCTGGGGGATGGATATTCCAGAGGGAGGAATCTTTGGCTGGATAAGGATTTCGTCCGCCCACCCGGTGGCCGGTGGCTGGGGAGTTCGGGCAGCGGCGGTCTCCGAGATTGGCTTAGTATTTTTCAGTTCCTGCCCGGGTGCCGCAACACAGCGGCCATCATCCCGCCCCCGGCGGTCTTCCAGCGAGCTCAAGCCATCATCCGATCCCTCTTTGGTGCAGCAATGGTGGATGGTGGTGCATCTGATATGGGCGGTTCTGCGGAATCGGAGACAGGTCATTCTGGTGGTGACGTCTCAACAGAGGAGGTTCGAGCAGGGGAGGGTAAAGCAGGGGACACTGGAGCATCGACTGACGCTGACCTGCCTGTTCCGGCAAACCTGCCAGCATTCCTGGCAGTGCACTGGCGGCGGGGCGACTTCCTGCAGTTCTGTGCGCGCTCAGGGCCGCCCGGCTTCTGCTTCTACTCGCCCGTGCAGGCCGCGCAGTGCGCTGCTGACGTGGCGCGCCGCAACGGGCTCGTGAACGTCTACATGGCAACGGATGCTGAAGACAAGGAGGTGAGTTGGATGGGTGCGGATCTGTTGTCTTGTTCTGCCTTTCTTACTCTGTGTGTGCCTCTGTCTCACTCCCACCACGTTTCACTTATGCTCCCTTCCACATTCCCTCTGCTTCTCGTCTTTTGATTGGCTACAGTTCCAAGAGTTTCGAGAGACATTGGGTCCAGAGTTCACGGTGGCGAGACTCCCCTCTTCCCCATCCCCTCTATTGCCGGACCCACATCAAGATCCTCTGTTGGGGCTGAGGCATGGGGCTTTCCTCAAAGACGCAGCAAGCCTGCTGTACACCATATTGGATAAGGTTATATGTGTTTACTCCACTGTGTTTTTAGCCACACCATCATCTACACTCTCTAACGATGTTGCTCGTATAAGGGAGGGGCTTGGCATTCCTGCTGCGATGGCTGCTGCTGCTGCTGTTGGAGCAGAGGAGGAAGCAGTGGGGGAGAGTGCGGAGGTGAGAAAAGGGGTTGATTTTGGAGAGAGTACTGGAGTGGAGGAGGGAAGGGATGGTGCTCTGTGTGAGGGGCAGAAAGAGTGGCATCCTATGGATGGCTTACCCAAGAAGCTCCAACAATTGAAGGCTTTGAGGATTCTTTCGAATGATAAGGGAGAATGGTAAATCTCCTAGTGAGCTTTGATCGATGTACCTAGTCTTGTAGTCCCTTGCGTAGTGGTTAGGCTGCTTCTTTGATCGTATCATAATAAAGCAATTAATCGTGGTGTACATTCTCCCACCTGCGGCGCACCATATCACGCACGCATCTATCAGTTCAATCAACCCTTCCGGCCGACTTCCGCCGAGTTGCAACTGACACAGCTTCGCAAGATGTCGCACACGTCGTCGAAGTCATTCCCAAGGCACAGTGTCCATCGTACGTAGGAATCAAGAATCAGGGGTGAAGGGGAGAGTAGTCTGCCAAAAAACAGATTCTCGAGTTTTCCCGCACCTGGCATTCCGAAATTCCCCCCCTGCTCTCTCGTGACCAGTCCTCGTGACCAGCTGAGAATCTCAGCGAGTCTACTGTCCCGAAGCGTTTGGCACTTATCTATTGGACCCTCTTACTCGTGACTTCCACTTATGGCGCTCCACGACAAAATGCTGCCTTTCAAGCCTGATTACTGCGCATGACCTAGTGATTAGGGTCCGTTGAAACTCACAAGAAACAGTCCATGGATTCTCGAGTCGGCGCAAAGTCCTTCCACGGCTCGGCACTCAGCTGGTAAAACACCCATTGTGCTGGAGTCATGCTGAACTCTGGTGCCGAGAATCTGTTGATGAATTTCTGAGTCGGCTCAAATAACGCGTCGTACTTGCCGATACCCACCAGAAAGGACACAGATTGTGCGGGTTTCTTGACTCGGCTGACAAGAAGCTGTTTGGGAATTTCTCTCTCGACTCCATAATCACTTCGTGCATATCGATACTCGGCTAGCAAGAGCTAGGTCATGGATTCCGGAAAGCACGTACGGAGAGACCTTGATACAGATTGTGCCGGAGCTCCTGCTGACTCATCAGCAGGAGCAGCCAATGGCGTCGCTCGACCGGACCTACATTCCATGCTCGGACCGGACCTATGCGAAAGAACAACATCGTCGATGCAGCGTTATGCGTCGCCGCTGAAACAGCAGCAGCAGCCCCAACAGGAGCAGGAGGACGAGGAGGAGATCATTTCCTCCCTTAAAGACTCTGATAGCTTACTTTTGAAAGATGGGAGTCCGATTACTGATTCCACCCATTCTTCCCAGAGTCTCAAGCTTTCAAGCTGGCCTTTCTCGAGTAATTCCCCGATTTCAAGAGTCTTGTGGTCTCCCTCTGTCCTCCTCCTCCTTGCCCTCGCCTTCCTCCTCGTCGTCCTTTACACTCTTTTCCTGCAACCTGACTCGCTCCTATCAACGGATGCCGTAGACTTATCCATCGGATCAGCCAATGAGCTGCTGCCAGGTCAGACCCAGAATGGCTCCCCCTGGGTGCAGGCATCAGGCTCGCCTTCCACTACCAGTCACGAGCACAATGCAGCGGACCCCGAACCTCATTCCGACCCTGAGTCCGACCCGAGCCATCACGGCCCGGATACAGTAGTAGCAGATTTTCATGCTGGGGTGGAGAAAGGCTCACTGGGATCGGAGGGTGAGAGGGGGTCGCTGAGCGGTGGTGAGGGTAGTGGGATGTGGCGTGGCAAGCTGGTGTGGACGCCACAGCCCGACAGGTTCCTGCTCGCCGTGTGCCTGCGAGGCCAGGTGAGACGTGGGAGGGAAGTTGGTTGGGGGAGAAGGGCTCACAGGGATCTGAAGAGAGAGAGAGGGGGTCGCTGAGTGGTGGCGAGGGAGGGATGTGGAATGGCAAGCTGGTGTGGACGCCACAGCCTGACAGGTTCCTGCTCGCCGTGTGCCTGCGAGGTCAGGTGAGTCACAGGTGGGTGATGGTCCGGTCATTAGCAGTTAGAATGGGGGTAAGGTGCGAGGTCACTGAAAACAGCTACGCTCTTCTTTCGTGAAACGCATGCGTTCCCATGACATGTCACTCACATGCACTTGCCTTCCTTCTCTCACTTCTCCTTCCCTCCCTCTATTCCCCAGAAACTGCATTGTCTGCCTCATCCTTCCCACTGCTCTCTGCCCCTCCTCTCCACCACCCTCGTTCTTTTCCACCTCAACCCCCCTCCCCCCAGCCTTTCCACCCACATCGTTTCCACCGTTCTTTCCACACCCGACCTGTCCACCCGACTCCTCTCCTCTTTCCCCATGTGCCCGCCAGGTGAACAACCGCATTGGCTGTCTCTACCGCCACCTCATCCTCGCCGCGCTGCTCAACCGCACGCTCCTCGTCCCTCCAGTTTTGCTCTCCACGTCCCTCGCCTACTGCAAGCACGGCCTCTCCGGCTCCCCCTGCCCCTCCGTCCCGCTCCCCCTCATCTGGGACCTCGCGCACACGCGCACGTGTCTGGGCGGCGACACTGTCCTGCGCACGGACGAGTTTGCCGCCCGGTTCGGCCGCCCGCTGGAGGTGCATCACCTGCGGTGCTGGCACGGGCCAGAAGCGACGTGTCCGATGGGAAATCCTGGGCTGCTGAAGAACTGCTTGGTTAATGACACGACACAGGGGGGCGGTGGGAAGAGGAGGAGGCTGGCGGGAGTGTCTGGGGGATTGAGGAAGCTGTCTCGAGTGGGAGTGGGAACGGGAACAGCGGCGGCTGCTGCTGTGAGAGGGTGGTTTGGAGGGAGTGAGATGACGTGGGTGAGAGGGAGCAGGAGAAGAAAGCTGCTGCAGCAGCGGACCCTGCAAGACACCCCCTCCGCTAACCGCTCCCCACCGCTCTACACAGTCCATTCCTTCGCCGACTCGCCCCTCCAAACCTCTGCGGCGCACCTGCACCTGTTGCCCCGCCAGCTCTCCCCAGATGTGCACATCAGCGCCAGCGCCACGGCGTCTGCAGTGTGCTTCCCCCGCTTTGTCCACGTACGGGATATCCTCCGTGCCTATGCTCCATTATCAGCCTCCGTCCCTGTGCTTGCTGTGGGGGACCTGGTCTTCACCGCCTTCCTTGGCCTCTCAGACAGGTATGTTGCTTCTTGAGGCGCCTCAAAAGGCGTCAGCGGTGTGCTTCCCCCGCTTCGTCCACGTGCGAGACATCCTCCGCGCCTATGGCCCGCTCTCTGCCTCCGTTCCTGTTCTCGCCGTGGGGGGCCTCGTTTTCACCGCCTTTCTCGGCCTCTCTGACAGGTGCGTTTCTTTGGGCGCCTTACAAAGCGTCAGCAGTGTGCTTTCCCCGTTTTGTCCACGTGCGAGACATCCTCTGCGCCTATGCTCTGCTCTCCGCCTCCGTCTCTGTACTCGCTGTCGGGGACCTTGTTCACCGCCCTTCTCGGCCTCTCGGACAGGTACGTCTTGAGGCGACCCGAGATGTGCTGGTTTTATTCATTCTCAAAAACAGCTCTCTGACAGGTACATCTTGAGGCGGCCCAGAATGCTCTCAGAAGACACCCCTCTCTATGAGAGAGAAGCTACCGTCTTTGTGATCACAGAGAAGGCCCTTGAATTCATGCACTTGATTTTGACGCGCCTCTGAACTTGCCCTTGTGCTCATAGTGAAAGCCCTTGTGTTACCCCTCTTCCCGCACTCTCTGCCAGGTACGAGCAATTCAAGGAGCGTCTTTTTCGGTACAAACGATGGCGCGAGCGCGAGGAGGCTTCACAGGAAAGGGAGGGCACCTCGACGAGCAATTTTGTTGGCATGCTTGCGAGCAGCAGCAGCAGCAGCCAGGTGATTCTGGAGTCTGATTTCCTTGGGCCCGCTGGGGGGCGCTGGCTTGGGAGTGCAGGAAAGGGGGGTCTGAGAGAATGGAGGAGCGTGTTCCACTACCTGCCTGGCTGTCCGGTTCCCGTGCCCATTCTGCCCCCCAAGGAGATTATTGAGGATGGTAGGCGGCTCGCACAAGCCCTGTTTGGTGGGGAGAGCGGTACCAGAGCTAGCAGCGGGGGTGGGGGTGACGAGGGCACGGATAGCAGCTTCTCGAACGATACACTTGCAGCGGTTGCAGGAGGGGCAGGAGGGGCAGCAGGGGACAATCTCCCCGCCGTTTCACCCGCAGGATCAGGCGGTGCATCAGAGGGCGGGGGAGGAGGGGGGTACCTGGCGGTGCACTGGCGGCGCAGTGACTTCAAGGACTACTGCGTGTGGTCGGGGCCTTCTGGCTTCTGCTTCTACTCTGCGCAACAGGCTGGCAAGTGTGCTGCTGACGTGGCACGGCGCAACGGGCTAAGGAGTATTTATGTTGCTTCTGACGCCAATGTGGAGCAGGTCAGTTGGTGTTACCTTTTTTTTCAGTAACAAAATCTTGTTCTTGCTTGCTCTGATTTCAAGTTTCCGCTGTGCTCAGCTGCCCCTCCATTCCTCAAATGCTCCTCCTTTCTCACCTGCCTCCCGTTCCCATGTAATCCCCCCGAACCTCCTTTTCCCCGGCTCTTGTCAGTTTGAAGAGTTTCAAAGGGCAGCAGGCTCTGCCTTCAAGGTCATTCGCTACCCAGACAACCCATCAGCATTTCTCACAACCCTCACTTCAGAGCCTCTCCTTTCCAGCCTCCCTGCCTCCATTGATCGAGAGGAAGCTTCCCTGCTCCTGCACATGCTCCTTGACAAGCTCATCTGTGTACGCTCTACAGTGTTCCTCGCTACCATGTCGTCCACTCTATCCAACGACGTCGCTAGAATGCGCGAGGGGTTTGGCGTGCCAGCATCCTTAGCAGCAGCTGCTGATCCTGGAGCTGGCAATGCTGGGAAAGTGGCTGCAACCAATGATGCACCCGGTGACGTCGGTTTAGAATTTGTGGTGAGCTCGGGTGTAGAGGAACGGAGGGATGGTGGGCTGTGTGAAGGGGAGAAAGTATGGCAACCCCTTCAGGGGTTGTTTGGGTGGATGAAGGACATGAAAGCCAAGAGAATGACCGAGCATTCAGCAGGAGAGTGGAGGAGATGACTTTCTTGTGAAATTGTGCGAGACAGCATTCCTCTAGAAGAATCCCCACATCTACACCCCACCATCTTCTGCTTGCCGATATTTGTAGTTTGTATGACAGTGAGTGGCCTCTGTTATTAATCAATGTGATAGATATAAGAGAATGACACTACAGGTGTGTCACTCCGCCGTCTGTATGACCAAGTGTGGTACAGCAATCCTATATCCAAGTTCCTAGCTGCCTTTTCCTTTAGACTGACTACCACCAGCTGCAGCTGCTTTCTTCGCAGCCTTCTCTTGCAGAGCCTTGGCGTCCCTGGAGGCAAGAACGAAACAGGAAAAACGAAAGATGAAAAACAAATATACCATCAATACAGCCATTCAGGGGGTCAGAGAATGACAAGAGTACCATCCTGTTTCGTCCCTCTTCTAAGTTGTGTGCATGAGCGTATGACAAGGAAAACGGGAGGTTTACCTCTCACGGCGCTGCTCTGGGGTCAGACCGTCGGCCTTCTTGTTCGCGCCGTTCTTTGCTGCACGGGCCTGGGCCCTGGCGCGATCAACCTCTCGCTGATTGCCGCGTACATTGTTAGAAACACAAGAAGAACAACCAGTTAAGGAAAAACTTGTTTTACATCATACGGAACAAGGAGAGCAAACGGAAAGTCAGAAGATACACAAACGCCGTATCTACGAAATGGGAAAACATGAAAGGCCATGTCGTTACAAAGTAACTGTCAAAGTATGAATAGGGAAAGGGAAGCGCTGAGCAGGATATGACTCATTTATGACTCGATGGTTTCGCCTCTGGCAGAGAAGTCGAATCAAGGAACTGCTGCTAGTCCGGAAAATGAGCTAAGGCCGATCGAAAGAGGCAAAACTAGTTAGTCTTCCACCTAACGAGACTTTGTAACAACCCTAAGCTTACTAGAAAACAACGTGAGGGAAATCCCACGAGAAACGGAAACTGAGAACTCTCGGACAAAATGCAGACTTCTTGTTGCAAGTCACCTGTTTCACTTTCGTGTAATGGAAGATGGAAAGTTGAAGTGGCGGAACGGAAGCAGCATAGGGTAGGGATGGGAGGGGAAGGAGTTGGATGATGGAAGGAACGTGGTTACGCGAAGGATCGCCGGGGAACAGGCTTCCTCGCGCGAATCAGCTTCAACAACAGCCATTCGCTGACGACGGCACTTGTGGTTGGCGAAACTTGGACGTTGTTTTCGCGATGCGGGAAACAGTTCTGCAGCGTGTCGCGATGTGCCAGGGCTGCGCCTAGAATGTTCCATGGCAGATTTTGGACCTCAAATGTCGAGGTGGCTGGAAACGGAATCTCGAAGACTTCCAAAGCAGCAGCAGTGAACAGCGCCGTCGCGGCTTTGCGAGTAAATCGCGACGAATTTGTGCGAAAATGATCCGCGAAAGTCTGCGACGTTCAAGCAACAACCCAGACTACCGAAAGGGGAAAATTGTGGCGAAACCAGCATATCTGGTGTGCAGATTGCAGCGTGCAATACCCAAGCGGATATGAAACATCACCCAAATGATGTGTTTCAGGGGAACAATGCAGGAGCAATGTCTTCTCATTACTTTGACACTGCCGGAATCATACAAGCCAGCAGTGCAAGCACAAGGAGATTGCCCGGGAAGAACTGCAGGCGAAGGACATACCACCAGCCCTATCTTCTTACAAGCCTGGAAATCTGATCCACTAATGCTCATGTCACAAAACGTTTTTGTTCTAACACTCCGCTTAGTTCATGCGCCGGATGAGCGCGTTGATCTTGTCCTCACGGTTACCAGCATCGCCGCCCTCCACGAAGTGCAGGCGCTTCTTCTTCATGCCACCGTTGGGCGCCGACAGCTTGAACGGCCACAGGAAGTTGTTGCACACCTTGAAGTGCGGGCCCGTCGTGAAGATCTGGTAAATCAAATCCTCCACACACAGAATCTTCTTCTGCCCCAGCACCTGAGAGATTTGGGTGGGACAGCGTGGCAGGGATACAAATTTAAAGTAAGGATCAAGCACTTTCAAAACAGGTCCAAACTCTGAACCAGGGGGAGGTGCAAGAGAGCTGGAGGGGCTTCCTGTGAGATACACAGGAAACCTGTTATTAGAATTGAAGTACAAAGCTTCAGGGCCAGAGAGGGAGTAGCAACAGCAGGAGATGGGGCACATGCGAGGAGACTCACTTTTTGGACGACCGAGTTCTCAGTGAGGGGGATGCGCTGGTGCCTGACCTTGCCGTACCCGCGCTTGTAGATCAACTCACGCACCGACTTCAGGTTCGGGTAGCTGTGGGACACAGGAGATTTTCCAGGTGGTTAACAACATTGAAAGGCACACAGCGCAGTGCAGCCAGTGAAGAGTGGAAAAGCATGAGATGCGGCAATGGCGAGACTTAGGGCTTGTAGGTGACAGTATCAAAGCAGCGTTAGTGACAGTAACGGGCTCACCCGTAGGTGACGTAGGGCTCCACCAATCGCAGCATCTGCAGAGTGGCCTTGGTGACCCTCAGGAACACTCCGTTGAAGATCTGACAGCAATAGCGGCCAAGGCGGGAGTTTAGGATAGGAGGCGAAAGGGGGGTGGAGCGGGGGAGTGGGGGTTGGGGAGGAGTGAAGGTATGGTCCGCGAAAAAGGAGAAAGTGGAGGGTGCTGTGTCTGGGGGAGGTGAAGTGACGAGGGAAAAGGTTGCGCGACTGATTCTTAGGTGTGTAAAGATTTCAACCGGGGGGGGGGGGGAAGGAGAAAGCTCCATCCTCTAACCTGGCGGAAGGGCAGAAGCTGCACGCACGTGAACGCGTCTATTTCTTAGGTGCACCAAGCACGCAACCAGGAGACCGAGAAGGTTCTGCTCTCACCTGGCGAAGGCGCAGGAGCTGCAGAATCTTGCGCGTCTTGGGGTGCATGTCGTTCACACTGGCACGCGCGCAACAGCGGGGCGGGGAGAGGGAGGAAGGGGAAGGGGGAGGCATGAATGAGTGGGAGAAGGGAGTAGATACACATGAATGCAGCCCGGAAAATGGGGAAGTGGAGCGAGAGATGGCAGCAGTATGCACGGTCGGAAAGACCCAGCGGAGGGGGGAATAGAGGAAAGCACGTACGAAAAAGGGGTTGCGCGGGGGGACGGGGGAGCGAGGAAGCGGGAGGTGAAGCGGGGAGAGGTGGGGAGTAGAGTTCAGGCAAGGGGCAGGTGAAGAAGGGACGCTCACCCACGGATGCGGATGATGAAGAGCAGCTTGGGCTCGGGCTCCACGTAGAACGTGTTTGGGCGCTCTCAGAAAGACCTGCAGCCTGAAGCAACCGGATGCAACCGGAGGCAACCGCAAGCGACTCACCCACGAATGCGGATGATGAAGAGCAGCTTGGGCTCGGGCTCCACGTAGAAGCCGCCGCTCAGCTTCGCCTCACGCTTCAGCTCCACCAGCTCGCGCTCCTGCGGGAAAAGCGGAAGGAGCGGGGGAGAGAGCGGGGGCAAAGGGGGAGGGTAGGGAGGGACGAGGGAGGCGCAGAAAACAGGCACACACACGAGGAGTCGTTGGTCATGCTTACACACAGCGCTTTGCTGACCAAAGGGCGCAAATGAATGAGGAACGCGTGTCGGCCGTCTTCGCCCGACGAAGCAGCCCTCGCTTCGTGATAAAAACTTCGCTTTCGTTTCGCCACACTAGAAATCGCACGAAACCGATAGATTTCACTCTGATTAAAGATCGACAGCAGACGAAAAGAACGTTTGCCTCGATCTTGCCGAAGTCGGACGAAGCACAACCCTACCTCCCCGTCGAATAGCTCCTACAACCGCGCGTCCCACTGCGCGCCTAGCCACGTGTCCAGCCGGGCGCCCCTCGTATTCTCAGACGCAAAAACCTGCTCTCTGATGTACACCCCCCCAGCTCACTCCCTATCTATAACGCTTTCGCCTCCTACTCCGCAATTTTGATACGCCTCCGGACTAATCTACGGGACCTATTGTCGCCATCACGCTTCCCACGACCTCGTCTCTCCGTACGGGCGGCTGGAGACTGCATCCTACACCCTCGCCCTTCCCACAGCCATCGTCTCGCCGCACGTTCCCAGCCGCTGAACATCGCCCCATGCTGCTCCCTCCGGACTCGAGTCCCTAGAAGGCCGGTCGACAGCGGCCTGCTACCAGCTTGAGACCTATAGACCCCTGCTCCATTTCAAAGGATTTCCACAGCTGCAGTGATTACCGCTACAGAACTAGCTACCGCCACCTAAGTCAGACCCGCAAATGAGTATCGTCCGTGCCGCGTGAAATCGGAAACTGCGCGCTCCTGTGAGGATCGCCGCCTATAGGCCGCACTTGCTACTCGCCGCCGCCCACCTTGCGCGCGTACGACTTGTCATTCCCTGTCCCCTGCCCCACCTTGCGCGCGTACGACTTGTCATAGGCGGCGGCGCGTTGGTGGATGATCTTGCGGATGAGCTTGTTCTTGGCCTTGCTCTCCGCCGCCTTCTTGGCGATCGCCGCGCCCCACTTCTCCTCGCGCTCGCGCTTCTTCGCGATCGACTCGGGCACCGCCTCCGAACTCATCTTGACTCACCTGCGGGGGGAGGGGGCAGGGGGAGGGGGGGGAGGGGGTGGGGGGAGAGAGAGGGGGGGAGAAAGGGGGGAACAACGGGGGGAAGAGGGGCATTCTAAAGCGGCTGACGCTCGCGCTTCTTCGCGATCGACTCGGGCACCGCTTCCGAACTCATCTTTGACTCACCTGCTGGAGAGGAGGAGGCGGAGGTTGGGGGGGGGGGGAAGGGAAGATGGAAAAGAAACGGGACGGGGGAGAGATACGGGGAGACGGGGGGGCGAGGGGCATTCTGAGGCAGAGAACTCTGCAACCCAGATTGCGCTCACGCTTCTTCGCGATCGACTCGATCCTCGCCTCGAAAGGGGCGGGGGAACGGGGGGGGGGGGGGGGGGCAGGGAGCGGGAGGAGAAAAGGGAGCTGGACGGGGCGATGGAAGGGGGAGCTGTCATGGGGAAAGGAGTGGCGGGGCGGATGCGGGGGAAGAGAATGCGGGGAACGGGGACGTGGGGCAGAGGACGAGGGTCTGCTGAGAGAGCAGCCAGAGGTGCTAAGAGCACGGAGGGAGCGGCAAGAAAGGAGCATCATGGAATAAGGTCCAGTAACGTTTGACAGCAGCGATACGAAGGGAAATCTTGGTGCGGTGCGATGAAAGCAGAGAAACTCAGTAAGCAATCCTGTTCAGCTCGCTGTCTCTAGCATGGCCAATCGTCTAACTGTGCGGCAAACAAATGGAGGCCCGAAAATGCACCGACACTGAAATGCCCATTCGCGAAAATTCAGCGAGATCTCCCCGCTGGACAAGCTAACCCTAAAAACCAGTAAGGGTGCGCAATTCATCAGGTTCCCGCGACTCGGCGCTGTTACAACTGCATGACGGCATACATGGTTCTTCTAACTACAGCACGCGCGAATCGCGGAGGAATGGGCTACTCACTTTGTGTGGGATGTCCTCCCAAAATTTTACAAGGGGTGGAAAGGGGATGGGAAAGGAAAGAAAAAAGGCTTTCAAGGGAAAGAAAAGAAGAGGAGGAAGGTGGAGGTGGGAGGGAGGGGAGCGGAGTAATTCAACAGCACGAGGGGGAGCGGGGGGGGAAAGGCGGGGGACGGAGGGAGTGTCGCGCTTGTCCGGGGACGATTTGTGCGCGCGTGTGCATGTGCGAAGCAAACAGAGCAGGGGCCAGGGAGCAGGGAATTACGAGGCGAGGAGGTAGTGTGTGGATTACCACCATAGCAAAACTGCCGCTCCGTAATCCGTTAAGTGCTGTACCAAAGGTGATTGTCTGTAATGAAATTTCTGAAACACTCACAATAAAGCACCTTCGTATAATTCATAAATCCGACCTGCTATTGAAATATTTTGAAGTGTTAACTACCAGTACCTGATTTTTCAACAGCATATGTGGCAGCCATGCCTTTTAAGTTATATAATCCGGTCTGCACAATATCTTTTCCAGCACAATCACTATTTTGCGTAGGCCCACGTATCCAGTGAAGAGCAGCATTGCCTTTGAAAACAACTCATACAGAAGGCCACTAAGACACAGAGCAGCACAGCATACACTACCCTCCCAATTCGGTACTGTAAGGTGCTCCTTCCTAGTCAATATAAGGTCTGTGCCTCAATGCGCTTTACATGCCGCTGAATCCCTTCTTGGTCTTGGCATCAGAGCCGTGCGGAATCACCTTGAGCACGTTGAATCGCACCGTCTTCGACAGCGGCCTGCTCACAAAAACACAAAAACACTACTAACATCGTTTGCACATACCCATGACAGGCGGACAGACACTAGTACCAGGCGTGATAAAAGCCTGATCTCTCTCTTTACAATCCTCTGCTCTGGCCCACAATTACAGCAGTACACTACCCACCCTGCATGACCTACATACAAGAACGTTCCCTACACTCTTCCCACCAACTTGCACTGCCTGGCAATGAGCGCTGCCCGCAGACGTGCACTAACTGACTGGGCCAACTAAGAGGGTAGCTTCCCCCTAACACCCTCCCACACCCAGTGGCTCCAATGTCCTGCACTGCCCCCCCCCCCGCGTCTACTGACCTGCACTGCCCCCCCGCGTTTGATAACCTTCACTGTCCCACCATACAGCAGAGCACACTGACGGACCATCAGTGTCATTCCCCCCCCCCCGCCTCCTCTCCCTCCACTGAACTGCACTGCCCCACGATGACCTAATACCCCTTGTACTGGTCCACCATGCAACACACTGGTCGTCTCACTCCCCTCCCTCCCTTTTCCGCCCCGCCCATACCCAGTGGGTCCACTGGCCTGCACTGCCCCCCGTGCGCCCACTGACCTGCACTGCTCCCCTCCTTTCCACACACTGATCTGCACTGCCCCCCTCCTTTCCACACACTGACCTGCACTGCCCCCCTCCTTTCCACACACTGACCTGCACTGCCCCCCTCCTTTCCACACACTGACCTGCACTCTGTCCCCTTCCCCCTCTTTTCCACACACTGACCTGCACTCTGTCCCCTCCTCCCTCTTTTCCACACACTGACGAGCAATGATCCCTTCCCCGCCCCACACACTGACCTGCACTGCCCCACGATGACCTGATCCCCCTCCTTCACGCGGAAGCACGGCGACACGTGCGCCGACAGGTTCGAGTGCCTCTTCTCGTACCTGCACCCCCGGGAGGGGGAGGGGGAGGGGGCGAGGAAAACAGGTGGGGGCAGCGGAGATATGGGTTAAGAATTTAACAGGTCGGTGGTTAGATGATGGGGAGCACACGAAATGGCGCTCACTGACACTCACCGTTTGGGGCGTGCGTTATTAGACGTGCGAGGCGTCTCACCTTTAGTACTCGTCATAAGTCACCGTTCGTACTCGTTATAACGCACCGTTGGTACTTGCGCACGAAGTGGAGGTAGTCGCGGCGGATGGTGATGGTGCGGTTCATCTTGGTCGACAGCACCGTGCCCGACAGAATGCGCCCGCGGATCGACACGTTGCCCGTGAAGGGACACTTCTTGTCGATGTAGGTGCCTGTGGCGGAAAATGGGGAGCGGGGGGGGAAGGGGGAAAGGGAGAAACGATTGTACAGCGTCTCAAGGCACGTTGCACCTTGTCGATGGACGTGTTCGTAGCGGCGGGAAGAGGCGAGAAGGGTATCGAAGGAGGCAGGGGAACGGCGAAGAGGGTGCAAAGACGAAGGGGAGATAGACGAGGGGGGAAGCGGGAGGGGGATGTGGGGGGGGGGAGGGGATTGAGTTAAAGGATGTATATTAAGGCCAACCAGACAACCCTAGTCGATGTGGGTGCCTGGCGCGGGGAACAGGTTGGGAGCAAGCGAGAAGAGGGAATGAGGGACGGGGATTGTACTGTAGGGCGGTGGGGATTGTTGCGGAACTGACGGTGGAAAGCGCCGGGGTTAATCGCAGTGTAACGACGTGCACGCGACGTGAGGAATTCAAGAGGTGCGAAACCAAGCCTACAACAAGGAGGTGCTCCCTGAGAACGAGGGGAACCGAGGGAGGGGAATCGAGGAAGAGCGAACGGCCCACCGAGGAGTGGTGTGGGTGGACAGACGGTCACGACTCATTGAGGACTGGTTAGATGGTCAGGATGCTGCTTGGTGGACAGATGGTCACCCGCAATTCTTCCCTTTCCTCAATCGCTCTCTTCACATACGGACAGACACCCCGCAAACCACGTTCGCACCTTCGATGGCCTCGCGGGGCGTCTTGAAGCCCAGCCCCACGTTCTTGTAGTAACGGTTACCCGCCTTGCCCGGGGTCCTCAGCTTCTTCTTCGCTGAGTAGTCGCCGCTGCAAATTGCAGGTGCGGGCGGCAGCGCGGGAACGGGGAGAGGGGGGTCGGGGGGGTGATGGGATAAGGGGGACGAGGGAATGAAGCGTTGAGTGCGTGGGAGAGGGATGAAGGCCAGGAGGGAGAGTGAGCAGAACGACGGAAATCACTGGAGACTTGCAGAAATGCCCTAAAATAACGCTTGGACTGCTCACATCACTGATCCACGCTCCTCAGATATAAATGACGTGACTTACAAGTCAGCGGAAAAGTCACCTCGATACAATGACTCGGCGTGGCTGATACTTAACGCGACTAACTAGAATTGGCGGTGATAGATAACAGTTACAGAGAATGACTGACAAACACGGGAAGGAAAGGCACCATGGTGAAGCCGTGAACATAACGCGCTATATCTCTTGCGAACAAACCCATGACGTAGCCAAGCCCATAGTGTAACCTAGTCCAAGAATCTACGTACCAGAGGAAGACTCCCTGCTGCTTCTGAAAAGCGCGCTCCGTCTGTACTTAGAATGATCGAAACCAGAGAGAGCACAAAGACGAGAAAACACGAAACCACGGCTACATTAGCAAAGTGTTCCCCACACTGTGCACCCCCAGTGTATGAATCTGATCAGGGCAACAATATGAAGAAATCCGAATGCTGAAAAGAGCGTCTTCTGCAACGGAAACGGCTACAAAGCGGATGGATAATGCCGTTGCGATGAAGTCACATCAAACCCTAATGGTGCGCTTCTCGATGAAAGAAGGAATGGCCTCAGGAATCAAGCCAAATTAATACGCAATAACCAACAAACGCTAAGGCAGTCCTAAAAAAGCGGTTGAGAACAACTCCTGGCAACTGAGGATACGAAACGGGAGCTCATCTTGTAAACCTTGCTATTGTGACCTAAAATTGACACGAAAACCTCCGCGACCAGAACCAAAGCGGACGCGCAAATTCTGCCGGCTCCCTACTCTAGAAGGAGAACGATTCACCTGTTCAGCCATGCCTGCCGCACGAAGCTGTTCCGGTTCTAGGGGAGGGGTAAGGCAGGTGTGCCAGAAAGAGGTGGAGAAAAGGAAACTAAGATGGGGGGCTTAGAGCGAATGTAGGAGGCGGTTCTGGGTGAGAGGGGGAGAGGAGGAAGCGGGAGGGGAAGTGAAGGCAATGTTGCTGTCGCAGGAAGGGGTGGCGTGGTGTGTGTTGCAACGCAATTGTTTATGTATAATGCGTATTGTGATCTCGTGTACCCTGCACAAGGTTGCATCGCTAGTTGACAGGACGTCAACACTATATCGCGAATAGGCAAACTCCAGTGCATGGTGGAGTACCACCGATTTGAATGGTCAGCATGCTGGCCCTTTGTTGGAGCAGAGCTTTTTATTGAAGTGGCAGGTGTACATGAGCCCAATAGGTATGAAAGAAGACATCGGATCACGTCACAGCGGGTAAAAATGATCTGACGAACTCCTCCAGAGACGCAGATGAACCCGAATCACACCACGCCATCTGGGACACAACTCAGTTATTGGCGATCTGACATTGGTTGAATTTGCAGCGACGTTCCGCGACATCTGCGATTCCTCCGTCCTGTCGCAGAATCATCGGTCGGCGACATGTCTCGGGATTCCCAAATCGCGCTTCGCACCGCTCGCAACACAACCAATCCCCCGCCCTCTTCCCGCTTCTTCCCAGTGGCCCCCAGCATCCCCCAACGCTGCAACAGCCAGGGATTGGTTGGTTCCTCCCATAGGCCAGACCCCCACTTGCAGCTTTGGCTTCTTTCTTGTAGTATGGTCGAAAAAAAGGTTTTTTACGTTGCGACACGGTAAATTACGGTATAGAGCAGCTCCTGCCAAACCAGGAGAGAAATTCAAGGCGGGAAGACTGATCCATTGGGATAGGGGGCCGCCATTTCAGCTCACACCCAGCTTGCGTATCAATCCCCATAACCACCATCTCTTCTCCATTTGCACATTCAAATTTCTAATTTCCACATTTCTTCCCACACATTCACCCCTATTTCCCCTCTTTTTTCACGTTCTCACCACATTTCCGACTGACTGGTCCTCTCTGAATCGCCTCTTCCGATGGCGGACGACGCGCCGTCGCTGCAGCAGCCGCTGACGGGGAACTCCGCGACGCCGCGAAAGAAGCGTCCATGGTCCATCGTGGATTTCCTGGTGCAGTTCCGCTGGATTCTCGTAATATTCGTCGTCCTGCCCGTCTCCTTCGCCTTCCAGTGCAACAAGGACTTCTGGGACTGGTGGTCGAACCGCAAGAGCTTCGCGCAGCGCGAGCGCGAGCATCAGGCCGCGGTGCAGAAGCTCGTGAATCGCCTCAAATCGCGCGACCGGCGCCGCGACGGGCTGGTGTGCACGTCGCGCAAGCCGTGGCTGTCCGTGTCGATGCGCAACTCCGACTACAAGCGCGCGCGGCGCTTCGAGGTCGACATGAACGAGTTCTGCCAGATCCTGGCCGTTGATACCGTGAACCGCATCGCGCGCTGCGAGCCGTACGTGAGCATGGGGCAGCTGAGCGCCGTGACCGTGCCGCTGGGATACGCGTTAGAAGTGGTCCCGGAACTGGATGATCTCACTGTCGGCGGGCTGATCAACGGCTACGGAATCGAGGGCTCGTCGCACATCTACGGCCTCTTCCAGGTGCCACCCCTCTCCGCCCCTTTCCGTCCCTCCGTCCTCTCTTGACCAATTTCTCCTGGCTCCCCTCACGCCGTTCCTCCCCTTCCGCCACTTCCGCGCTGGTTCCTTTAGAGCCGATTTCAAATACCCCTCTACCTCGCCCATTCCTCCTTTTCCGGAGAGTCCCCTTCACCCTCCCCCTCCCACCGCCCACCTCTTCCGTCGCTCCCCACTGCCGTTCGCCAACTCCCCGCAGGACACGGTGGAGGCGTACGAGATCGTGCTGGCGGACGGCACGCTGGTGCGCGCGACGCGCGACAACGAGCACGCGGATCTCTTCTACGCGATTCCGTGGTCGCAGGGCACGCTGGGGCTGCTCGTCGCGGCCGAAATCCGCCTCATCCCCGTTAAAGAGTTCATGCGCGTTACATACACGCCCGTTAGAGGCACCCTGCGCGAAATGACCCAGGCGTATATCGACTCGTTCTGCCCGCGCGACGGAGACCAGGATAACCCAGAT
Organism: Closterium sp. NIES-65; assembly: GCA_948144175.1. Lineage (NCBI taxonomy): Eukaryota > Viridiplantae > Streptophyta > Zygnematophyceae > Desmidiales > Closteriaceae > Closterium > Closterium sp. NIES-65. The sequence continues at coordinate 810,315 of CANXME010000615.1, read as the reverse complement.
AAGGTTCCGGATTTCGTGGAGGGGATGGTGTACACGCGGTCCGAGGGGGTGATGATGACCGGGAAGTACGCGTCGCGAGAGGAGGCGACGCGGCCCGGGAACGTGATTAACAACTGCGGGTGGTGGTGGAAGCGGTGGTTCTACCAGCACGCGACGGACGCGTTAACGCGCGGCGAGTTTGTCGAATACATCCCGACGCGCCAGTACTACCACCGCCACACTCGGAGCCTGTACTGGGAGGGGAAATTAATACTGCCGTTCGGCGACCAATGGTGGTTCAGGGTGCTTCTGGGGTGGATGATGCCTCCTAAGGTGTCGTTCTTGAAACTCACGCAGGGCGAGGCGATTCGGAACTACTACCACGAGCGGCACGTGTGTCAGGACATGCTCGTGCCGCTCTACAAAGTGGCGGACGCGCTCGAACTCAACGAGCGGGAATTCGAGGTGCGGAGTGGGGGGGGGAGAAGCGGGGAGGGCTGTAGAGCGGAAAGGTAAAGAGTTGGAAGAAAGGGAAAGGGGGGTGGAAGGGGATTGCGGGGAAATGTGTCAGGACATGCTCGTGCCGCCGTGTAAGGTGGCGGGCGTGCTCGAATCGAATTGAACGAGCAGGAATGCGAGGTGCGATTAGTGGGTGGGAGAGGGGAGGGGGAAAGATGTGGAAGGGTCGGCCGATAGAGTGGGCCAGGACGTGCGGATGTGCCGGTGACACCCCATGCGCCTAACAAACCAAACCTCCCCACCCCTCCTCCCTCCTCAATCCACACAAATCCCCTCCCCCTCCCCCAGGTGTACCCCATTTGGCTGTGTCCGCACCGCCTTTTCACACACCCCATGCGGCAGATGATCAACCCTGAGCCGGGCTTATTATGACCTGCGCCGAACACTCTTTCCCCCATTCTCCCCTCTCCTCCCCCACTCCCCCCTCCCCACCTCCCCCAGGTGTACCCTATCTGGTTGTGTCCGCACCGCCTCTTCACGCACCCCATGCGGCAGATGATCAACCCTGAGCCGGGCTTCTTATGACCTGCGCCGAACACTCTTTCCCCCATTCTCCCCTCTCCTCCCCCACTCCCCCCTCCCCACCTCCCCCAGGTGTACCCCATTTGGCTGTGTCCGCACCGCCTTTTCACGCACCCAATGCGGCAGATGATCAACCCTGAGCCGGGCTTCTTATGACCTGCGCCGAACACTCTTTCCCCCATTCTCCCCTCTCCTCCCCCACTCCCCCCTCCCCACCTCCCCCAGGTGTACCCTATCTGGTTGTGTCCGCACCGCCTCTTCACGCACCCCATGCGGCAGATGATCAACCCTGAGCCGGGCTTCTTATGACCTGCGCCGAACACTCTTTCCCCCATTCTCCCCTCTCCTCCCCCACTCCCCCCTCCCCACCTCCCCCAGGTGTACCCTATCTGGTTGTGTCCGCACCGCCTCTTCACACACCCCATGCGGCAGATGATCAACCCTGAGCCGGGCTTCTTATGACCTGCGCCGAACACTCTTTCCCCCATTCTCCCCTCTCCTCCCCCACTCCCCCCTCCCCACCTCCCCCAGGTGTACCCTATCTGGTTGTGTCCGCACCGCCTCTTCACACACCCCATGCGGCAGATGATCAACCCTGAGCCGGGCTTCCGGGACCACAGGCGCCAGGGCGACACAGCAAGGGCACAGATGTTCACAGACATAGGCCTCTACTATGCGCCAGGGGCTGTAATGCGTGGAGAGGAGTTTGACGGCGTGGCGGCGGTTCAGAGGATGGAGAAGTGGCTCATTGAGAACGCGTCCTTCCAGGTGGGCTTTGAGGGCTCTCAGATGGCATCAGCAGCTTGTAGCAGGTGGGTCAATCCAGGTGGGTGCGTCACAGCAGCTTGTTGCAGCACAGCACAGGCGGCAGGGCGTCACGGCAGGTGCGCGGATGTTCACAGACATTGGTCTCTACTATGCGCCGGGTGCCACAATGCGAGGAGAGGAGTTTGATGGAGTAGCGGCGGTGCAGAGGATGGAGAAGTGGCTTATTGAGAACGCCTCCTTCCAGGTGTGTGGTGTTTGGTGGCAGCAGGGGCTTGTTTGAAGTGGCTTGGTGGCAGCGGCTTGTTCCAGGTGGGTTGGTAGCAGCACAGCACAGGCGGCAGGGCGACATGGCAGCAGCACAGATGTTCACAGACATAGGCCTCTTCTATGCGCCGGGGGCCGTAATGAGAGGGGAGGAGTTCGATGGAGTAGCGGCGGTTCAAAGGATGGAGAAATGGCTTATCGAAAACGCCTCTTTCCAGGTGCGTGGTGTTTGCTGGCAGCAGTGGCTTGTTTTGGCCGGTCCTGGGAGCACAGGCGGCATGGAAACACGGCACATGCACAGATGTTCACAGACATCAGTCTCTTCTGGCGCATGTATGACGCGTCGCTGTACGGGGCATGTCGGGAGAAGTACGGATAAGTGGGATCGTTCATGAGCATGAGCGTGTCGTCCCTTCTCTCCACCATTGCCCCCTGCATCTCCCTGCTCTCCCCCTCTTCTCCCATCAGGCCCTGTATGCGGTGACAGAGCTGAACGAGCGGGACTTCTGGCGTATGTTTGACGCCTCCCTGTATGCTGCGTGCCGGGAGAAGTGCAGCGCAGAGGGCACGTTCATGAGCGTCCTTTCTCTCAACCCTCCCCCTGCCTCTCCCCTCCTCCCCCCCTTCCCCCACCAGGCGCTCTATGCAGTCACAGAGCTGAACGAGCGGGACTTCTGGCGTATGTTTGACGCGTCCCTCTATGCTGCGTGCCGGGAGAAGTACCAAGCAGTGGGCACGTTCATGAGCGTGTATTACAAGTCAAAGAAGGGGCGCAAGACAGAGGCAGAGGTATTGCAGGAGGAGCGCAAGGAGAAGGAAGTTGCCATTGCGGAGTCTGCTTAGGGTGCTGGGGGCTGCTTAGGGTGCCGTGGTTACTGAGGTGTGGGTCGTGGTGGAGGTGTTGGGGTTGGGGACGGGATGCAGCGTATGCAAAGCAAGCAGTGGGCACGTTCGTGGGCGTGTATTACAAGTCAAAGAAGGGGCGCAAGCAAGACAGAGGCTGAGGTGATGCAGGGAGGGCGCAAGGAGAAGGAAGTCTCTGTTGCTGAGGCTGTACAGGGTACCTTGGCTGCTGAGGCGGGGGGGTGGTGGGGTGGGTGATGCAAGAAGAGTGTTGGGTGGGGTGGGTGGGGGGGTGGTGGGTTGGGAGATGGTGGAAGAGCGCAAGGAGAGGGAAACCCCAGTTCTCGATTTTGCATAGCATGCTGCATAGCATGCTGCATAGCGTGCTGCATAGCGTGCTGCATGCTGCTGAGTGATAAGGCTAGTGAGGGTGCGGCGGGATGCAACAGGAGCACAAGAGTAAGGGATACGGTAGCTCTGTCCTGGAGATTGCTATTCTGTACGGCTTATGTTAGGAGTGAAGCGGAGTTAAGGCTAGAGGATCTCTAAGCTTGAAGCCTCACCACGAGCTGCGGGTGGGTGTCAAGTGTGTGATGTGAAGGGGGATGCTGGTCTGTTGGGATTATCAATGGAAAGATGGAAGTTCAGTGCACTACGGTCCTTATGCTCGTAAAGTGGAGGGGCAACTGCAGCACGTTACGCAGGTCAATCGGTGGATGCCTTTTGAGGCGCCTCAGAAGTAGTAAATGAAAGTCTTTGGACTCAATGCAGTAGTTTCTGTCAGTGGGGGGAGGAGGAAGGAGTGATGTGACCAGTGTGCTCAAATGAGTACCTTCTTTACCAGCTGTATGTACATGGATAGGATAGTCTCTTCCAATCTACAGTACGATAAAATGATATACGTTAACGTCGGTTGAGGATGAGAGAGAGAGGATGAAGCCAGGTGGAGGGGGGTTGGTCGCAAGACTAGGGTGAGTTGAGTTGAGGGGTTCAGGATGTGAGAACAGGTTAGGGATGGCTGAGGACGGGGCAGGGCAGGGAGCGGTGGGTGGAAGTCGGTCATGGTCCACACGAGTGCCCACTTGAGGTCACACAGCAGGTACTCCGACAGAGCACAGCGGACCAACCACCGCCAGTTAGAGCGGGTCTAGTTGGAGGTCAGGCTGGGTCGAAGTGCGAAACTAGATTGAGGATGGCAGGTGGCGGCGTAGGGAGAGGAGGGTGGAAGTTGGTCATGGTCCACACCACACGAGCGCCCACTTGAGGTCGCACAGCAGGTACTTGAGCGCTCTGTGAGGCGCCTCACAACGCTGCCTCGAGCTAGGGTGCGCTGTTCTGGTCAAGGTGTGTAACTAGGTTCAGGATAGCAGGTGGCGGCGTGGGCAGTGGTGGGTGGAAGTTGGTCATGGTCCACACGAGCGCCCATTTGAGGTCGCACAGCAGGTACTTGAGTGCCTTGGTCCACCGCTCCTCCCGGTTGAAACTCTGCTTCACCGTCAGCCCTTGGATCTTGTCCCCCTCGATCCTGAGACCAGGGGAGGTTGGGAGGAGAAGAGTGCAAGCAAGGTAGGAGATAATGGGGGAGGGGAGAGGGGGAGCACCTTGGTCCACCTCTCCTCCTGGTTGAAGCTCTGCTTCACTGTCAGCCCTTGGATCTTGTCCCCCTCGATCCTGCATGGAGGAGGGGGACAGTGGGAGAAGGAGGTGAGGGGTAGGGAAAAAAGAAGAGGAGGAGGGGAGGGGGAAGAGTGGAAGGGGGGAGGTGCATTGGTGGATGAAGAAAGCATGGTCCGTAGGAGGAGGGAGTGATTAATTGACTGAAGCAAAAGGGGAGCATAAAAGTGTTGGTTGGTTGTTGCCTAAGGAGATTTTTTTAGAGATTTGACACTCACTTGTAGGGCAGCTGGAAGGACTTTTCAGGCGGGAGGTGGTTGGCACGGTCGTGTGCATTGGCAAAGGCGGCAAACTCCGTGAGGGCGTGCAGGAAGAGCAGCATTGCCCGGTCGTAACGAGTGCTCCAAAACAGATTCACTGGGCCGAAGCTGGTGAGGGGGGGGGGGGGGGAGGAAGGGGGAGGGAGCAAGTGGGTGCGGGGGCAGGGATCGAGGTTATATAGGCGCCTAAGAAGGAGCGAACTCCGTGAGGGGACCTTTGAGTCGACTCAGAAGGCGCCTAAGAAGAAGCGAACTCCGTGAGGGCGTGCAGGAGGAGCAGCATGGCCCGGTCGTAGCGCGTGCTCCAAAACAGATTCACTGGACCGAAGCTGGTGAGGGGGAAGGAAGGAAGTGATGAAGCAGTTTGATTTGAGGATGAGGGAGTTATACACGAGTTCATACATGTCACACATGGTCATATACGAGTTTATGAGCGCTCCAGATTAATAGACTACAGCTGGTGATAGGGAAAAGGAAGTGGGATGGCAGGCGTAATACGGTGTGGGGATGAGGGAGGGATGCTAGAGTTGATGTGTGTGCTATGATGCATGTGTGGCGTTGCATGTGTGCTATGATGCATGTGTGGCGTTGCATGTGTGCTATGATGCATGTGTGGCGTTGCATGTGTGCTATTCCAACAGCAGCAGCACAGCAGAGCACATGGCAAGCGCGTGAGCTGAGCACATGGCAAGCACATGATCCGAGCACATGATCCGAGCACATGGCAAGCACATGATCCGAGCACATGGCAAGCGCGTGAGCTGAGCACACGGCAAGCGCGTGAGCTGAGCACATGGCAAGCACATGATCCGAGCACATGGCAAGCACATGATCCGAGCACATGGCAAGCACGTACAGCTCAAACTGGTTGTGGCCGTCACGTCTATGAAGAAGTGTTTTGAGACGTCTTAAAACACTTCTTCATACAAGCACGTACAGCTCAAACTGGTTATGGCCGTCAGAGACTCGAGGAAAGCTTCCCATGGGGATGATGCGATGCCTGCCAGGGGCCAGGAGGCGAGGGGGATACACAGCAGGCGGAGGGGCACACGCAGATGGAGACAGGAGACAGGGAAGATAGACGGAACGAATATGATTGAATCGCAGGGAAGAAGCGGGGGAAAAGGGGTTGGGGGGTGGCAGGGACGTGAAGGGAATGGCTGTGAGGTCGAAGGCGGAGAGGTGAGGAGGTGACGAGGATTAGAGTTGATAATTCTGTAATGCTAAAGACAGGCCACACACAGACTACATACAGACGAGTCTTACTTTTGAGACTGGAGTCTTACTTACAAGTCTTACTTTTGAGACTGGAGTCTTACTTACGAGTCTTACTCGTCTGTAGTCTCAAAAGTAAGATTCACAAACGGACTACAGACGAGTGATAGTACGACAGGGGCAGGGCGAATAAGCCGCAGTAGGTGTTGAATTGCAGCGCTGTCGGGCGAACCCCACTGCTGGGAAATTTGTGGTGCTGGGCAGTGCGGGCCGTGAGAGAGCAGAGGAAAGAGCCTGTGGGTGGGTAGATTTTTGAGTCGACTCAAAAATCGACTCATCACACCCTGTGGGTGGAAGGTGCATTACGCGACGGGGCAGTTGGCAATGCGGGCGAGTGTGAAGAGCAAATGACACGCCTGCCCCCATGCCGCGTTCAGCTCCTCCCACTCCACCTGCGGACCAGGCAAAGGGAGGAGGAGAGACAGGGCAAGACAGCAAACAGATGGGGAGGGCAGAGTGATGTGGATAGATCCACAGAGTGAAAAACCCTCCGCATGCCAGAGTGAAAAACCCTCCGCATGCCTCCAAGTCCACTAGAAAACGCTCACAGGCACAGGCGGCGCGGCAACGGCCCCTCACATTCACGGGCGCAGAGGGAGGGCACGCGGCCGAGTCTCAGGTTGTTGATGGTGCCAAAGTCCCCGTCGTGCCAATAGCCGGACATGACCCTTGCGTGGACTCAGACCGCACTCGCACACACACACACACACACACAGACAGACAGACAGCAGCTTTTGCTCACATTCACTGGCACAGAAAGCATTCTGGTCTAGCCCCAGAGCACACTCACGGGCACGGAGGGCCGAGGCGCAGGTTGTTGATGGCACTTAAGTCCCCATCGTGCCCGATGTGGAAGGCTCCAGCACTGAGAGTGAACCCAGTACGCACTTACAGGCACGGACAGCAGCCATCCCTCTCACTCACAGGCACGGAGGCCAATCTCGCACCACACCACACCACACCACAACACACTCACGGGCACGGATGGCAGGCGGCCGAGGCGCAGGTTGTTGATGGTGCCGAAGTCCCCGTCATGCCAGATGTGGAATGCGTCGTTGAGCACAAAGCTGCGCCTCAACGCATCTGACTGCGCTGCTGCCACCTCTATGGACGCCAGTAGCCCATCCCTCGCCTCCTGAGATGGTCACGACACAAGGTCGGTGGGTGGGGGGTGTGGGGAGGAGGGAGGGATACAACTGGATGCTGGCATACAAGTGAAGTCCCCGTCGTGCCAGATGTGGAATGCGCCGTTGAGCGTCGTTGAGCACAAAGCTGCGCCTCAACGCGTCCGACTGCGCTGCTGCCAACCCCATCCAGACCAGATGAATACCGGAAGCCTTCACCTGGATGGCCACCTGGGGTCTTTTTCACCTGGATGGCCACCTGGGGTCTTTTTCACCTGGTGTAACCTCGCCTGACGCGCTTCACTGGATGCACTTCACTGGACGCACCTCACTGGACGCACCTCACTGGACGCACCTCACTGGACGCACCTCACTGGACGCACCTCACTGGACGCACCTCAGGAAATAGCTACATAATCACCTCACCTGGTGCACGGACACTTGGTACTGGAACTCGTTGAACTCGTGCCAGTACCTGCCAGCCATTGCAAGTGTGGGTGGGGGGTTGGGTGGATGGAAAGGAGAGAGTCCAAGGTGGAAAATCCAGCTCATCAGTTTTCCGAACATGAACATGCCACACCAGTTGCCTCGCCAGTTTCCCCATTGCAAGGAGCTGTTTTCCCTTCCCCACCTCTCTTCCCACCCATCCGTTCATCCATCCTCCTTCCAATCTACACCATAACCATGCCCCCTCTCTCTACCCTCTATCCCCCAGCCCACAGTTTTCTCCCCACCTCTCCTCCGCAGCATCCAGCTGAGCCTGCTCTGCCTCCACCTCCCCCAGCTGTGCTCTCAGCTGTGTGCTCAAGTGTGTTTTAAGTCGACTCAAAACACTCACTCTATCTCCTACCCTACCCTCACATCCTTCTCCTATGTCTAACCCCCATTCCCCTTCCATCCGCACTTCTCCGCAGCGGAGTCCAGCTCAGCCTGTTCCGCCTCCACCTCCCCCAGCTGCGCCCCCAGGTGTGCTTTGAGTGGACTCACAACACTCCCCATTTAACCCGCCCCTACCCCACGCACCTCTCGACAGCAGCATCCAGCTCAGCCTGCTCCGCCTCCACCTCCCCCAGTTGCGCCCGCAGCTGCGCCCTCTGCTGCTCCAGCTCCTCCGCCTCCTGCTGTAGCCGCCTCTCCTCCTCTTCCACCTGTTGCCATGCCGTGCCACAGCATGGGATGGGATGGGATGGGTAGATGACATGGGACACATACGACGGCACGGGTGTTGCATCTAAAGGCGTGTGTGATAAGTCGAGTTTTGAGTCGGCTCAGAACTAGTCGACTCACATGTCACATGTCTCGACTTATCACACATACGACGACACGGGTGTTGCATCTAAACGCGGATGGGCCTGGCAGTGTAACGCACGGCAAGTGCCAAGTACGAAGCATGGCAGGGAGAGCAAGAGCCGTCTCACCTCGGCCATGTGGTGCCTGAACGCGTCCTCTCCCATGGGAGCCCCAGCGGCAGTGGGCGCGAACAGAGGACTCGCATGGTTGACCGAGAAGGGGTGGTGTGCGGCGGCCGAGGGGGAGGGGGCGGAGGCAAGGATGGATTGCAGTGCTGCTTCGTACGCTGCTATTTCTTCCTCTGCCTCCCTCACCTGCACATATGCATGCAGGCATGGAGGGAGGGAGCGATGGACACGTGGAGGGATAAGCTAATGGAAAGATGCAAAAGAACATCGGTACGCCCAAACACAACCATGGATGGATGGATCCACCTTGGTCCTCAGAGCCACCAGGTCAAACACCGCCTCTATCTGCCCCGCCAGAAAGCCCCACCTCATTCCACCGCAACAGACCACGTCTTACCCCACCGCACCCCACCCCACCGCACCGCACCACATGCAATCGCACCGTACCCCACCACCCTGCACCGCACTCCACCGCACTGCACCTGAGCATCAATTTCGCGACAGACGTGGTGGGCGCAGTGGCAGCAGAGGGGCATCTCCACCTTGGTCCTCAGAGCCACCAGGTCAAACACTCGATCCACCGCCTCTATCTGCCCCGCCAGGCCACCCCCCCCTGCCTGCACCTCCCTTGCCCCCCTCTCACTGCCTCTCTCTTTGAATTGCTGCTGCTGCTGCTGCTGCTGTTTCTGTTGTTGTTCTTGCTGCTGCTGTTGCTGCTCTCCACTTTCGCTATCGTCACCCTCAGCATCATTTTGATCCTCCTCTCTATCGCCTCCTCTCTCCGGCCCTCCTCTCATACCATCCCCTCTTTCACCCTCCCGCTCCTCGCTCTCTCTCCTTTCCTCCTCCACGTTTCCCCTCCTTTCTTTTTCCTCACTCCCTCCTCTCCCTCTCTCCGCATCAGCAACAAACCCTTTTGAACCGATTCCCACCGTCACATTCTCAGGCAGCACCTGTTCTGAACCTGTGCCCTCGCCTCGGTAGCATTGAGAGACAGAGGACGGAGCAGCAGCACCAGCAGCACCAGCAGCACCAGCACCAGAACCAGCACCAGCAGCAGCAGCTGCTGCAGTCACGGCTACGGCTGCTGCCACCCCTCCCTGTGACAACAAGGGAGATGCAGAACTCGCAGAGACGCCAGTGCGAGCGGCACCAGCAGCGGTGGCAGCAGCAGCGGGTGAGGAAGGAGGGATAGCAGCAGGTGCAGGTGCGTTAGCAGCAGCACCGGACATGGTGGGAGGAAGGGGGAAGGGGTGGGTGTGGGGAGAGGGGCGGGCGTGCGAGGAGGAGGAGGAGGGCGCGTGGGGGAGGGCAGGAGGAGGGGCGTAGAGAGAAGCAGCCGAGCCGGGTAGCACCACAAAAGACTCGTCCAGACGGGCGGGGGGCGCTGGAGGGGCGGAACGGGGGAAGCGAGAGGGAGGAGCAAAGGAGAGGTAGGCGAGAACACAAGGCGTGTAAGAGGCAGAGGTGATGGGTACTACCAAAAGCAGCCGAGCCAGGTAGCACCACAAACGACTTGTCCAGACGCGCGGGGGGCGCTGATGGGCGCAGGGGAGGAGTGCAGGGGAGACAAGTAGAGATGGGAGGTAGGTGAGAAACAAGGGAGCGAAACAGAGAGCGGTGATTAGAATTACCACAAGAGCAACAGGTGCGGCACAACATGCAACACAGACGAAGTACAATTCCGCGTGTCGTCTTCACCTGCACTCACGTCACAGTGAGAGTCTCAGACCCTATTCTATGCCGTAAACACTCTCTTAGGTAAGAGTCTAAGACCCTATTCTATGCCGTAAACACTCTCTTAGGTAAGAGTCTCAGACCCTATTCTATGCCGTAAACACTCTCTTAGGTAAGAGTCTCAGACCCTATTCTATGCCGTAAACACTCTCTTAGGTAAGAGTCTCAGACCCTATTCTATGCCGTAAACACTCTCTTCGGTAAGAGTCTCACCCCTGCGACCCAACGGCGACTGGAAGGCGGCGTGTGATGGGAAGGCCACGTGTCCACCAACGGTTGGCGGATGCGTGGCTCTGATTGGTGGCGGCTGATGCTGCTGCGGATGAAGCTGAGATTGAACCTGAAGTTGAGACCAACTCTGAGACTGAATCTCAGCCGTTGATGACCTCTGCTGGGGATGCTCTTGGGTCTGATCCTGCGGCTGAGGCTGCTGCTCTTCTGGGATGGACGATGGGTTTGATGCACCAGCTGAGCCCGCAGCGGGAGAGACGGCGACAGACGCGGCAGGAACAGCACCAGGACTCGCGGTAACGGGACTGCCTGTAGGGGGACGTGGAATCAACGGCGGAGCACTGATCGCGGGATTAATTGACGGTCGGATCGCCCCACCAGCGGCTCCATGACGAGGCGCGTGAGGGGTGCCGTAAGACGCGCCGTGAAACGCGGAGGAGTTGGGCGGCAGGACGACGAACGACTGATCCAGCATTGACACGGAATTCGCGGCGGCGTGCTGCGCGCCGCATCGCGACGCGCCCAGCGCATCCGCCGCTGATTGGCTGAGCGAGGACGCGCCAAGCGCGAGGCCGTCGAGCCCGGTGACCTCGAGCCGCGTGCCGCACCTCTGACACAGCCACCGCGGCGACGGCGCCGCGGATGCCGCCATGTATCAAATCCCAAGAAAATTCGACCGCACGGAATCGCACTGAACCGTGTCAGTGAGCTAAAGCAGGTGGGACTGTAAAGCAGGTGGGACTGAATCAGACTGAATCGGCCGACTAGGAGCAGCTACCGGGTCAGAGAGCTAGAGCCTTGGAGTTGACGAGCGCGTCGCGCGAGGCCGTCGAGACCTGAAGAGTCGAGAGCGCCGACAAGACGGGCCATGGAGCAGGGAAGAGCTGAAAGAGTCTAGGGGTTAACGAGGTTGACGTTGTGGAAGGACGACGAGGCTCCACCGGGATTGCCGATTAGGAGACAATCTAAAAGGCGACTGCAACGCGCCTGGGAGGGTCGCTGAGACTGGCGCGACGCACCGCGCATTCTAAAACCGCAAGCATGCGTGAAAGGTTTCGAAGCGAGGAAATGACGGACCGCCGTGTTTGCGCGTTTTCGATTCCTTTCGGCAGTGGCTTTGACAGCTACTCCCACCGCGCTCGCGCCCAATTCCCGCGGTCAGTTTATATTGCTGTTTCCCGTTTTTCATGACCAAAAGTATAGAGGGGCAAATATTAAGTTTACCTGGGTTCAGTATAGAGGCCAGTGGAAAACTAAACACCTTGCCCCATGGTGTCAACTCTAAACACCTTGCCCCATGGTGTTTAGGGTTGATGCTCTCTTCGTGGCATACCATCCATGAGGGTTATATTTTTTTTGTCCCGAGCTGAGCGTTTGCTATGGACTCGACGAATACATTTTAAATACCCCGTAAACTAAAAATAACTTGTATTTTTGGACTTAAAAGGGGAAACTGAAAAAGAATGTGCCCCAAGGTATTGGACGCGAGCGCAGAGCAATGCGCTGTCAAAACCACTGCCCATTGGAATTGGAAATTAAAAAACACGGCGATCTGTCATTTCCTCGTTTCGAAGCTGACCTGCTTGTTGTGCGCTCACTGCCCACTACTGGATACTCATGATCAACTGCACACAGGACTTGCTCTCTACAGTATCTACTCACTCGGCAATGCTTTCTATGTGTAAGGAAAATCTCTTTTTCCTTACTTCGCGTCCCTACTCAACGCGTACATCACTATAGCGCCACAGTCAGCACCGTTACCACTCGCAATCCTCGCATCGACAATCCGCCCGTCACCTTCCCACGTCGCACCCCGACCTCACGGCTCGGCGGTTAACCCGCGCTCCGGGCCTCCGCTTCGACACTTTTCCCAACCTCAGTCCCAAGCCCGTCGCGCGACAACCACAGTCCATTACCGTTACCACTGTTGTTTCGCTATATATTCTTCGCTCATACCTTCGCTCATTGTACTCTTGCTTCGATAGTGCAATTCTCGTTCGTTCAGTCAATTGCACTTGTAACACTTGGTATTAGAGCCTACGACCTCTTCTCGGACCGCACCCACACCTTCGCTTACCCACTATCTCAATTTTTTGGGGGGGTAGACGTCTCTCAGCGACACAGCACCGCCGCTCGTAGTGCTCTCTCGTAAGCACGCACGGCCACGACTGAGGCTCTCGCTGAGCTCACCCGACATCCCCGTCATGGCCGAATTCACGCTCGCCACATTGACGCAGGAGCAGCTCGGCCGTCTGGTGCGCCAACTCGAAGATTCGGCGCTCGAAATTGCGATGCTCACAGCGGAACGTGACTCCGCGCGTCAGCAATCAACGGTGAACACTCCAGCAGCACCACACGCACCAACAAATGCACCTGCACAATCGGACGAGCCAATCGTCATCTCGTCCGAGACACCAACACAACACGACAGCGTGGGACAGCGCTCGGGCGCAGCCAGTGATAGCGCCGCCCAACCAATGCCTGGCATGGGAGGAAACAGGGGCGCGCCAAGCCCGCGGGAGCCTCGCGAAGCCCGTTGGCACGTGGAGTTCGCGGCGACAAGTTGCGAACAGGCCATCATGGCACCAATGCCACTCAAGCCGCAACGCCCGCTCCGTTTCGACCCGAGCCAGCGTGGAGGTCCGACGGTTCAATCGTGGGTTTTCACGATGAACGTCTTCTTCGATGCGAATTACGTCGAGTCGGAAGCAGCGAAGATTCGGTATGCCGTTTCGCTATTAAGGGGCCCCGCCATGGACTGGTGGCGAGTCATCGTGACGTCGCCACGCGCCTACGAGCCACCGTCGCAAGAGGAAGGGCCCACGGGTCCAGCTGTCACCTGGAGTTCATTCTGCGAGACCGCCCAATACAGCACGTGGGATGCGTGGTGCGAAGGGCTTCGGGCGCGCTTCGAGCCGATCGCGACTTCTATTTCGGCGCGTCAGAGATTGCGCACTTGGCGGCAGCTCGGGTCGGTTCAAGATTACACAAGCGGTTTTCTCGCACTCTGCGAGCAGGTCGGCTACATGCACGAAACGGAGCGGGTGGACCGTTACGTCGGAGGGCTGAAACCGGATATCTCGCACGAAATCATGCTGCGCGGACTCTCAAACTTCAACGAGATTCTCGCGCTCGCCGAGAAAATCGACATTCTACGCCGACCGAGACCGGGGTCCTACTACGGACATCGTCATCGGGGACCGATCGAGCACGCCACTGTAAACGCTGTTGCAACAAATGCAGCTGCCGCACCGTTTAAGGGGCGATGCTTTGCTTGCAACAGGCCGGGCCATCGCAAGAGCGAATGCCCAAAGGAGCTAAGGCGCCGCGGAGCAGAGCAGGGGAGGGAGTCTCAGAGGCAGGGAAACGCCAGCAGTCAGCAGAAGTTGGGCCAACTACTGACGAGACTGCTTGCTCGCCCAACCGCACCGACCCTCACCGATTCACAGTACCGATTCACGCCATCGATCGGGCTCGGATGAATAAGGAGGGTACAACGACAGATTGCCCAGTACTGATCCACGGGAAAATACAGGGAGCAGCAGTGAAGATTTCTATTGACGAAAGAGCAAGCCACAGTTTAGTTAATACCGCAACTGCGCAAAAATTACAACTAACACTTCGTCGCTGCTTACCTGAGATCGACGCACGCTTAGTAGACAGCACGCCGCTGGCCATACAGGAGAAGGTGGAGAGAGTAAAAGTTCGCTGCAGGGGAAACTTCGGGTTTACACAGGAAATGCTCGCGACGACATTGGATGGGCATGATGTTTTACTAGGACGTGATTGGCTACGACGGTACAACCCACGAATCGACTGGACGACGGGTAGCTGCACTGTGCGAAGTAGCGGTAACTGGGTCATGCTACCTCGTCGGCAGTCGCCCGAGTCTTCAACGGTCCACGTCAACGAAATCACGATGAAACGGGTTGTCGCCGCTGGAGCTGACGTGTACGCAGTAGATATAGCATTAGTAGGAGAAGTGGAGCAGCCGAACGATTTTCAGAAACTGTTGGCAGCAGTACCGCCCAAACTACAGGAACTGTTGAGACGGTACCCGGGGATTTTTCCAGACGACTTACCGGAAGGGCTGCCACTGTGAGAGTTGTAGAACAGGAATGAAATGACTAAGGAAAGATTGGGTACAAATACAACCCTAGAAACCTGTACCCCATATGTGCTACCCCAGTATAGCCTACAGCAACTATGTCATATAAATCTGACACACCCCCATAGGCAAAGTGGGGGAGAACAAGGGGTCACAAGACCAGTCAAGCAAAGCAAAGCAAAGCTCAGGGTGGATCACAAAGTCACCACACAGTCCGAGCACAAGGTCAAGGCCACAAGGCCAGTTCACATGCAGCAGAGCATATATATATAACAGTGCTAAACAAGCAAGAGCAAGGATATATATATGCAGCAGTACAAGCAAGGTCAAGAGGTAAGCAAGTGAGGCCCAGTGGACACAAGACCTAGCAGAGTGCAAAAGCGCTGATGGTCACGAGGCGGAAGTGCCTTGGTGAACACATCAGCAGTGTTGGCCTCAGTGGCCACGAAACGCAGGCGAAGCTGACCACGCTGCTGCAGCTCTTGAGCAAGGAAGTAGCGCAGAGCAATGTGCTTCGTCCTGTGCTCCAGTCTGTGCTCCTGACACAAGGCAATGGTTGCCTTGTTGTCGACGTACAGCACTGGAGGAGAACGAGGCCGCTCTCCAAGGTCAGTCAGCAGGTAGGTGAGCCAGCGCAGCTCCTGGGCAGCCATGGCCGTGGCGTAGATCTCAGCCTCACAACTGGAGCTGAGAACCGAAGAAGAGCGAGTAGAGCGCCAAGAGACAGAGCCAGAGCCAAGACTGAAGGTGTAACCCTGAGACGACCTCTGAGTAGCCTGGTCGTCAGCCCAAGAAACGTCTGAGTGCCCACTGAGCACAGGCCGCTCACGCCCTCCAAGCACTAGCCCCATGCCCGACGTACTGCACAAGTAGCGCAACACCCTCTTAGCTGCATCCATGTGCTCCTTCCGGTGACGGCCGGGAGCGACATAGCGTGCTAAGATGCTGAGAGGGTATGCGAGGTCAGGTCGAGTGCAGGTCATCAGGTACATGAGGCAGCCCACAAGCTCTGGATACGGACCACTCGACTCTACGGACTCATCCGAAGGCAGAGCTGAGAGCGAGTGTCCCGTAGGCAGAGGAGTGGACTGAGGCGAGGAGTACGTGAAGCCGAAGCGCTGAAGGACCTGCTGCACCATGTGTGACTGAGTCAGGGTAATGGTGCGGCGTGCTCTGTCCCGGGTGATCCGCAAGCCAAGATAGCTTGTCAGTTCACCCAGGTCTGTGCACGTGTGTCTCTTCTGCAGCTCGGACTTCACGTGGGCGAGTGCGGCAGTGTCCGCAGTGGCAAAGACCAAGTCGTCGATGTACACGAGGATGTAGAACGGCGGCAGTGAGGTGTCGGTGCGCAGAAACAGCGACGGGTCAGCAGTGGAAGGAGCAAACCCAAGAGCCGCAAGTGTAGTCCTCAGTGTGTCGTGCCACTCGCGCGGCACCTGGCGGAGACCGTAGACTGGCCGCCGGAGGCTCCACTGGGTACCAGGAGGAAACGACCCAGTGAAACCAGGAGGGCGGCGCAGCCAGATCTCCTCGTGCAGGCGACCCTGCAGGAAAGCAGTGCTGAAGTCAAGAGAGTGTAGCTCGTAGTCACGCTGAGCAGCGACGTGCAGCAGAACCCGAAGAGTGGTCATCTTCGGGGTCGGGGAGAAGGTCTGAAAGAAGTCAACTCCCTGTCGCTGACTGAAGCCACGAGCCACGTAGCGCGCCTTGAAGACAGGCGGAGAACGCGGCGGCCGCTTCACCCTGAAAATCCACATGCCACTGACAATGTTCGCCCCAGGAGGGGGAACAGCGTCAACGTAGGTGCCTGTGGACTTCCAGGAAGCCATCTCTGCGTCCATGGCTGACTGCCACTGAGAGGAGTAGGGACCGGCCATTGCCTCTGCGTAAGAGCGTGGGGTCGGGATGTCTAGAGCATCCGGGTCTCCCTCAGGGGCAACAAGCATGGACACGAGATGAGGCAAAGCGGCGGCAAAGCACTGGAACTCCTCCTGCCTGTCCTCAAGGACGTCTGTGCCAAGAGCACAGTCACCCCCGACGGACGGAGGACAGGCAGACGCAGACGCAGCAGACGCAGCAACAAGACTTGCAGCGTAGTCCAGACGACACGCAGCAGCAAAGTCGACCAGCTCCGCAACTAGGGCAGACGCAGCAGCGGACTCAAAAGAAGGGTCAGTGACAAGAGAAGCAAGAAGACGCGTGACAGTAGGACTGGCAGCACGGCGAGAGTCCGACTCCGGGTCGGCAAGTGAAGGAAGAGAAGACTGAGGAGGAGAAGGCAAAGGGGCACGCAGAGGAGCAGTGGACGGACGCAGAGACATCCCGTGGGTGCCAGGGACAGGAGGAGGACGCTGACGCGAACCGCGACCACTAGGGCGAGCAGCTCGGACTGGCGACGCAGGGCGGGACGCAGGCTCACGACGCTCAGCAAGACCTCCAGTAGGACCAGTGTAGGGAGAAGGAGAAGGCAGGGGAGAGGCGGGCTGTAACTGTGACTGCGACGGGACAGGCTGTGGACACTCTACGGGAGGAGAAGGACCAGTGGAAGGCGGGAGACCAAGAACCTGCTGAAGGAGCGGAACAAAGTACGGCCGAGGCCGCGCAGCACCGCCAGAGACAGCAGGGACAGCACCAACACCTCCAGAGGCAGCACCAGCACCAGTAGCAGCTCCAACTCCAGCACCTCCAGCAGCGCCAGAAGTACCCTCAGTAGGACCGACAGTCGTAGACTCAGCGCCAGCACCCGCAGCAGCTCCAGCTCCAGAGGCACCCCCGGGCCCGGCAGCTCCAGTACTCTCAGTACGAGCACCTCCGGGACCCGTGGTACCAGCTCCCTCGGCAGCAACAGGACCTCCAGCACCCGCAGCACCCCCAGCTCCAGCAGCGCGCCTCCAGCGCCTGGCAAACCACTCACGCAGCTCCAGAGGAGAGAGCGGCTCGCGGCTCGAACCACCAGGAAGAGAAGCAGCAGGCGCAGCACTCCCAGACGCAGTACCCCCAGGCTCAGCACCCCAAGGCTCAGTACCCCCAGGCTCAGCACCCCCAGGCTCAGTACCCCCAGGCTCAGCACCCCCAGACTCAGCACCCCCGGGCTCAGCACCCCCAGGCTCAGCACCCCCAGACTCAGCACCCCCAGGCTCAGTACCCCCAGGCTCAGCACTCCCAGACTCAGCACCCCGAGGCTCCGCACCCGCAGCAGCACCAGAGTCACCAGTGACCTCAACAGGCTCGACCGCGTCTACCTGAGACACACCTGAAGGGGCAGGACCCTGAGGGGGGAGGGGGTCTACCGGGGGGGGACCTGGGACCAGGAAGAGGGGCGGTGGGGGAAGGGAGGGAGTGCGGTAGGGGAAGAGCCGGTAGAAGGGAACCGACTCGTCGAACGTGACGTCCTGGGAGGACAGAACACGACGAGAGGTGGGGTGGTAAAACTGCCACCCAGGTGCGTCAGGGGGGAAACCCAGGAAGACGCAAGGAGCAGCACGAGGGGACAGCTTGTCCGCAGACAAGTCGCGGACAAACGCCCGAGATCCCCAGACACGGAACGCCGACGCATCGCCAACCTTCCCCGTCCACAGCAAAGCTGGGGAGGTCTCCGGTCGGGAGACCCTGGGCTGAAGGTTGATCTGATGCGCGGCGTACCTCACCGCAAATGGCCACAGAAAATGGGGGGCAGCCGCATGCACCATGGACGTACGGGCGACGTCCATGACAATGCCGATGCGGCGCTCAGCAATCCCATTCTGCTGTGGAGAGTCCGGAAGCGTGAAGGTCTGGCGGATGCCTCGTGCACGACAGTAGGCTCGCAGAAGGCCGGAGGAGAACTCTCCGCCTCTGTCCGAGTGCAGACGCAAAACAGGAAAGTCAGAGCCGAAGCTCCGCCTGAGCTGGAGACGAGCTGCGCGGATCCAGTCGATCAACACCTCAGTGACCTCACCCTTGCTGCGCAAGGGGAAGACCGTGGTGTAACGCGAGTAGTCGTCAACCACCAGCAGGAAGTAGCGCTCGTGACCCTGTCCACGGACGCGGGCTGGGCCCCACACGTCCATGTGAAGCGTCTGCATCGGGGCCTCCGTCGGAGGAAAGGTGGAGGAGTGAGGGGTAGCCCGCAGGCGACCCTCGACACAGGGAACACAGGGAGGGCCAGGCCCCGGAGGAAGGGGAGGGAGGGACCGGGGAAGACCAGAGACAAGGAGGCAAGAGGCCATGCCCCGGAGACGGGGCAGGGAGGGGTGACCCATCCTGTGGTGCCACAGGAGGGTCTCGTGGGACAGGAGGCGACACGAGCAGGGAGCAGACTCAGGACCAGACCTGGACGCTGCAGCAAACACCTGACCTGACGCAGCTACCTGACCAGACGCAGGAGGAGGAGACGGAACAGTGAGTGTGTACAGGCTCGACCCCGGCCCACGTGTGAACGTGGTCAAGTGTTGACCCGTGTCCGCGTCCGTGCAGTGGGTGTCTCGTCGGCGTGCAGGGGTGAACTGGTCAACCCCTGCATCCTGTAGGTCAGCACCCGCCACCAAGTTCGTAGAGAACGAGGGGAGGTAGAGACCGGACAAGGAGCCAGACGGGACCGCAGGGCACGGAAGGACAGTGGAGTAGCGAGCCAGAACAGGACCCCCAGAGGGGTCCGCCAGGGAGACTGCCACAGGCCGACTAAGCGGCGTGAGTGTGGTGCGGTCTCGAAAGAAGGAGCGAGACGCTCCTGAGTCAAGAGTGAAGGTGAGAGAGGGCGGAGCCGATGCTGTACCTGAGAGAGCAGACTCACCAGCACCTGGGGACACAGACTCACTGGCACCTAGAGCAGCAGCCGCAACAGCACCTAGAGCAGTAGCCTCAACAGCACCTGGAGTCGCAGTACCAATGCCCGGGTCGGGCGGGAAACAGCGGTAACAGTCACCCTCCTCACTAATAGTCACAGCATACATGGCACGAAGAATAGCATCAAAGTCAAGATCAAAGATAGCTACTCCTGCCCTAGACAGCTGGTCCCAGCGAGGGATCTCAGAGGCGTCAGGAAACTGGCGGCGCCAAGCGTCAGTCAGGCGGCCGAAGCAGCGCTGGGCGGAGTGTGGACCACCACACTGCTCACCCGCACGGTCGCCAGTGCGCAGGACGTAGGTGCACGGACCAGGACCCCCACCCCTCTGACGGGCAGCGTACCACTCACGGAGCTGCTGTGGGGAGAGGGTCTCCTGACCACGCTGCTGCTGCTGGCGCTGACCACCACCGGAGCCACTCCTCCGCGACGAGCCACGACCGCCGCCGCCCCCTCCGCCGCCTCCTCCGCCGCCGCCGCCACCACCTCCACCGCCACCGCCACCCCCACCGTCGCCGCCGCCACCATTGCTCCGCCTCCACCCCCACCACCACCGCCACTGCCGCCCCCGCCTCCACTGCCGCCGCTGACACCTCCACTCCCGCCACCACTCCCGCTACGACCCTCACCTCCTCCGCCGCCGCCGCCACCACCTCCACCGCCACCGCCACCCCCACCGTCGCCGCCGCCACCACCGCCTCCGCCTCCACCCCCACCACCACCGCCACTGCCGCCCCCGCCTCCACTGCCGCCGCTGACACCTCCACTCCCGCCACCACTCCCGCTACCACCCTCACCTCCTCCGCCGCCTCCACCGCCGCCTCCACCGCCCCCGCCGCCTCCCCCACCGCCCCTGCCCCCCTTGCTCCTGCCAGAGCGACGTCTCCCACTGGGGGCAGACGCCGCACCGACCGACTCAAAACCAACGAGGTCGGCCGTGGCAGCAGAGGAGACAGAGGGCAGGAGGGGGGAGGGGGAACACCCCTCAAAGATGGGGGTGCGCGGGTCACCACGAGAGGCCCCTACAGCGAGAATGCTCTTCTCGGCCGCTAGGAGGGACTTCTCGAGGAGCTCAACGGTGAGAGTGGTGGGGCAGACTGAGAGTAAGTCGTCCCTGACTCCTCGAAGGGAGTCAGGGAGGCGGGTGACAATGTAGTAGAGAGTGAAGTACTGGGGGGGGGGTTCTTGGCGCAGAACTCAGCAGGAAGCGCAGCGCGGAAGCGAGCGTCACTAGTGCGCAGGTGGGTAATGAGGTCGGCGACTGTAGCAAAAGCAGCAAGGTCGGGAAAGAGGTACGATAGCATGAGGCGGCTCAGTGCAGCAGTGGCAGGGGTGGAGTAGCGTGCGATAACGGCGTCGTACAAGGTCTGAGCACTCTTGTACGACCCAAAGTGCGCACGCTCAGCGGGAGGGAGGTGGCGACGCACAGCAAGACGTGCAGCAGCATCGCGTGTGGCCCACTGTGAGCGAACAGTGGCATCCTCAGTAGCAGCAGGGGCGGGAGAGGCACCAGAAGTGAGATCAAAGAGAGAGAGTCCGTCAGCTCTGTCGCACTGTAGGAAAAGCAGTAGGTCGTCTACCCACACGTCAAAGTCGATGGCTCTGCCCTCAGCGTCAAAGGCGAGGACACTGGGGGTAGCCATGACAGCAGTAGAGAGAGGGCAGTGCGCAGAGTAAAGCTCAGTGCTCACCAGACAGGGCAGTGCAGGGAGGGCTCGGGCGGCTCGGGCGGCTCGGGCGGCTCGGGCGGCTCGGCGGCTGGACTGCTGGGCGGCTCGGGCGACTCGGCGTCTCGGGCGGCTCGGGCGGCTCGGCTGCTGGGGCGGCTCGGCTGCTGGGGCGGCTCGGCTGCTAGGGCGGCTCGGCGCTGGGGCGGCTCGGCTGCTGGGGCGGCTCGGCTGCTGGGGCGGCTCGGCTGCTGGGGCGGCGGGGCCGGGAGGTGCAGCGGCGGGACCGTCTGGTGCAGTGGCGGGCCGGCAGGTGCAGCGGCGGGGCCGTCAGGTGCAGCGGCGGGCCGGCAGGTGCAGCGGCGGGCCAGCAGAGGTGACGGCAGGGCCGTCATGTGCAGCTGCGGGGCCGGCAGAGGGGACGGGGGGGGGGGTCGTCAGAGGGAACGGCGGGGCCGTAAGGTGCAGCGGCGGGCCGGCAGGTGCAGCGGCGGGCCGTCAGGCGCAGCGGCGGGGCCGGCAGAGCAGGCGGCGGGGGGCCGCGTCGTAGCGGACGGCGGGGCCGCGCCTGAGCACGCGGCGGGGCCGCGTCGTAGAAGGCGGCGGGGCTGCGGCTGGGTAGGCGGCGGGGCCGCGTCTAAGCAGGCGGCGGGGCCGCGTTGTAGCGGGCGGCGGGGCCGCGGCTAAGCAGGCGGGGGGGGGGCCGTGTCTGAGCGGGCGGCCGGTGTGAGAATAAGCGAACAGGAATGAATGAACTAGCAGTGAAATGAGTACAAGTAGGAAACCCTAGAATTGTGTACCCCCTATAGGCTAACCCACTGTAGCCTACACAAGCAGAACATATATAATGTTTGACACACCCCCATAGGCAAAGTGGGGGAGAACAAGGGGTCACAAGACCAGTCAAGCAAAGCAAAGCAAGGTCAGGGTGGATCACAAAGTCACCACACAGTCCGAGCACAAGAGCAGGGCCAGAGGCCAGTTCACATGCAGGAGTACAGACATATATATAAAACTAGACAAGCAAGAGCAGGTATATATATATGTCACAGTACAAGTGAAGTCAAGAGGAGAGCAAGTGAGGCAAGACAGGCACAAGACCCAGCTGGGTGCAAAAGCGCTGATGGTCACAAGGCGCGAGTGCCTTGGTGAACACATCAGCAGTGTTGGCCTCAGAGGCCACGTACGCAAGTCGCAACTGACCACGCTGCTGCAGCTCACGAGCAAGGAAGTAGCGGAGAGCAATGTGCTTCGTTCTGTGCTCCAAGCGCTGCTCTCGACACAAGGCCAGCATGGCCTTGTTGTCTACGTACAGCACTGGAGGAGAACGAGGTGGCTCTCCAAGGTCAGTCAGCAGGTAGGTGAGCCAGCGAAGCTCCTGTGCAGCCATGGCCCCGGCGTAGATCTCAGCCTCACAACTGGAGCCGAGAACCGAAGACGAGCGAGTAGACCGCCACGAGACAGAGCCGGAACCAAGGCTGAAGGTGTAACCCTGTGTTTCGCTGCGTAGCCTGGTCGTCAGCCCAAGAAGCGTCCGCGTGGCCGGTAAGGACCACTGGACTCCGCCCTCCAAGCACTAGCCCCATGCCCGACGTACTGCACAGGTAGCGCAATACCCTCTTCGCTGCATCCATGTGCTCTGGTCTGTGTCTCCCAGGAGCAACATAGCGTGCAAGAATGCTCAGAGGGTATGCAAGGTCAGGTCGTGTGCAGGTCATCAGGTACATGAGGCAGCCAACAAGCTCTGCATACGGACCACTCGACTCTACGGACTCATCCGAAGGCAGAGCTGAGAGTGAGTGGCGAGTAGGCAGAGGAGTGGCCTGAGGCGAGGAGTACGTGAAGCCAAAGCGCTGAAGGACCTGCTGCACCATGTGTGACTGAGTCAAGGTAATGGTGCGGCGTGCTCTGTCCCGAGTGATCTGCAAGCCAAGGTAGCTGCGCAGTTCACCCAGGTCTGTGCACGTGTGTCTCTTCAGCAGTTCGGACTTCACGTAGGCGAGTCCAGCAGTGTCCGCTGTGGCAAAGACCAAGTCGTCGACGTACACGAGGATGTAGAACGGCGGCAGTGAAGTGTCGGTGCGCAGAAACAGCGACGGGTCAGCAGTAGAAGGAGCAAACCCAAGAGCCGCAAGCGTAGTCCTCAGTGTGTCGTGCCACTCACGCGGTGCCTGGCGGAGACCGTAGACTGGCCGTCGGAGGCTCCACTGGGTGCCAGGAGGGAAAGTCCCAGTGAAGCCAGGTGGACGGCGCAGCCAGATCTCCTCGTGCAGGCTACCCTGCAGGAACGCAGTGCTGAAGTCGAGAGAGTGAAGCTCGTAGTCGCGCTGAGCGGCTATGTGCAGCAGCACCCGAAGAGTGGTCATCTTCGGGGTGGGAGAGAAGGTCTGAAAGTAGTCAAATCCCTGCCGCTGACTGAAGCCACGAGCAACGTACCGTGCCTTGAAGACAGGTGGAGAGCCCGGCGGCCGCTTCACCCTGAAGATCCACATGCCACTGACGATGTTCGCCCCAGAAGGGGGAACCGCGTCAACGTAGGTGCCTGTGGACTTCCAGGAAGCCATCTCTACATCCATAGCTGCCTGCCACTGAGAGGAGTAGGGACCCTCTACGGCCTCCGCGTAAGAACGCGGAGTCGGGATGTCTAGTGCATCCGGGTCTCCCTCAGGGGCAAGCAGTACAGACGCGAGATGAGGTGAAGCAGCCGCTAGACACTGTAACTCCTCCTGCCTGTCCTCTAGGACGTCCGTGCCAAGAGCACACTCACCCCCGACGGACGGAGGACAGACAGACGCAGACTCAGCAACAAGACTAGCAGCGTAGTCGAGACGACAGCGAGCAGCAAAGTCAACGAGCTCAGCGACTAGAGCAGACGCAGCAGTGGACTCAAAAGAGGGGTCAGTGACGACAGTAGCAAGCAGACGCGTGACAGTAGGACTGGCAGCGCGAAGAGAGTCCGACTCAGGGTCGGCAAGCGCAGGAAGAGAGGACTCAGGAGGAGAAGGCAAAGGGGCACGCAGAGGAGCAGTGGACGGACGCAGAGACATCCGGTGCGTGCCAGGGACAGGAGGAGGACGCTGACGCGAACCGCGACCACTAGCGCGAGCAGCACGAACCGGCGACGCGGGACGAGACGCAGGCTCACGACGCTCAGCAAGACCTCCAGTAGGACCAGTGTAAGGAGAGGGAGCAGGCAGAGGAGAGGAAGGCTCCAACAGTGACTGCGACTGGACAGGCTGTGGACACTCTACCGAAGGAGAAAGACCAAGAACCTGCTGTAGGAGCGGAACGAAGTACGGCCGAGGCCGCGCGGCAGCTCCAGACTCAGCAGGGACTGAGAAAGTACGAACGAGAAGTGGAATGACTATGAACGAAGTGAGTACAAATAGGAAACCCTAATTGGGTTGTACCCCCTATGGGATACCCCACTATAGCCTACAGAAACAAGTAAGCTATAAGTTCTGACACACCCCCATAGGCAAAGTGGGGGAGAACAAGGGGTCACAAGACCGGTCAAGCAAAGCAAAGCAAAGCTCAGGGTGGATCACAAAGTCACCACGCATTCCGAGCACAAGTTCAAAGGCCACAAGGCCAGTTCACATGCAAGATCATATATAGAGATATACAAGAGCAAGAGTATATATATGCGAAAGTACAAGCAAGGTCAAGAGGAGAGCAAGTGAGGCAAGACAGGCACAAGACCCAACTGCGTGCAGCAACGCTGATGATCACAAGGCGCAAGTGCCTTGGTGAAGACATCAGCAGTGTTGGCCTCAGAGGCCACGTACGCAAGTCGCAGCTGTCCACGCTGCTGTAGCTCACGAGCAAGAAAGTAGCGAAGAGCAATGTGCTTCGTTCTGTGCTCCAGTCGCTGCTCTCGACACAAGGCCAGCATGGCCTTGTTGTCTACGTACAGGACTTGAGGAGAACGAGGCTGCTCTCCAAGGTCGGTCAGCAGGTAGGTGAGCCAGCGTAACTCCTGTGCAGCCATAGCCCCAGCGTAGATCTCAGCCTCACAACTGGAGCCGAGAACAGAAGACGAGCGGGTAGCCCGCCACGAGACAGAGCCGGAACCAAGGCTGAAGGTGTAACCCTGTGACGACCGCTGCGTAGCCTGGTCGTCAGCCCAAGAAGCGTCTGCGTGTCCAGTGAGGACCACTGGACTGCGCCCTCCAAGCACTAGCCCCATGCCCGACGTACTGCACAAGTAGCGCAACACCCTCTTCGCTGCAGCCATGTGCTCTGGTCGGTGTCTCCCAGGAGCAACAAAGCGTGCAAGAATGCTAAGAGGGTATGCGAGGTCAGGTCGTGTGCAGGTCATCAGGTACATGAGGCAGCCAACAAGCTCTGCAAACGGGCCACTCGACTCTACGGACTCATCCGAAGGCAGAGCTGAGAGCGAGTGGCGAGTAGGCAGAGGAGTGGCCTGAGGCGAGGAGTACGTGAAGCCGAAGCGCTGAAGGACCTGCTGCACCATGTGTGACTGAGTCAGGGTAATGGTGCGGCGTGCTCTGTCCCGGGTGATCTGCAAGCCAAGGTAGCTGCGCAGTTCACCCAGGTCAGTGCACGTGTGTCTCTTCTGCAGCTCGGACTTCACGTAGGCGAGTCCAGCAGTGTCAGCTGTGGCAAAGACCAAGTCGTCGACGTACACGAGGATGTAGAACGGCGGCAGAGAGGTGTCGGTGCGCAGAAACAGCGACGGGTCGGCAGTGGAAGGAGGAAACCCAAGTGCCGCGAGCGTAGTCCTCAGTGTGTCGTGCCACTCACGTGGCGCCTGGCGGAGACCGTAGACTGGACGCCGGAGACTCCACTGGGTACCAGGAGGGAAAGACCCAGTGAAGCCAGGTGGGCGACGCAGCCAGATCTCCTCGTGCAGGCTGCCCTGCAAGAAAGCTGTGCTGAAGTCGAGAGAGTGCAGCTCGTAGTCACGGTGAGCAGCAACGTGTAGCAGAACCCGAAGAGTGGTCATCTTCGGGGTGGGGGAGAAGGTCTGAAAGTAGTCAACCCCCTGCCGCTGACTGAAGCCACGAGCCACGTAACGCGCCTTGAAGACAGGCGGAGAACCCGGCGGCCGCTTCACCCTGAAAATCCACATGCCACTGACGATGTTTGCCCCAGGAGGGGGAACAGCGTCAACGTAGGTGCCTGTGGACTTCCAGGAAGCCATCTCTGCATCCATAGCTGCCTGCCACTGAGAGGAGTAGGGACCCTCTATCGCCTCCGCGTAAGAGCGCGGAGTCGGGATGTCTGGTGCATCCGGGTCTCCCTCAGGGGCTAGCAGTACAGACGCGAGACGAGGTGAAGCGGCGGCCAGACACTGGAACTCCTCCTGCCTGTCCTCAAGGACGTCCGTGCCAAGGGCACACTCACCCCCGACGGACGGAGGACAGGCGGACTCAGACTCAGTGACAAGACGAGCAGCGTAGTCTAGACGACAGCGCGCAGCAAAGTCGACAAGCTCAGTGACAAGGGCAGACGCAGCAGACGACTCGAAGGAGGGGTCAGTGACAGCAGTAGCCAGGAGACGCGTGACAGTAGGACTGGCAGCACGAAGAGCGTCCGACTCCGGGTCGGCAAGAGTAGGAAGAGAGGAAGCAGGAGGAGAAGGCAAAGTGGCACGCAGAGGAGCAGTGGACGGACGCAGTGACATCCGGTGCGTGCCAGGGACAGGAGGAGGACGCTGACGCGACCCGCGACCACTAGCGCGCTCAGTACGAACAGGCGACACAGGACGAGACGCAGGCTCACGACGCTCAGTAAGACCTCCAGTCGGACCAGCGTAGGGAGAAGGAGCAGGCAAAGGGGAGGCAGGCTGTAGCTGTGGCTGTGACCGGACAGGCTGCGGACCCTCTAAGGGAGGAGGAGGAGGTGTAAGACCAAGAACCTGCTGCAGGAGCGGAACGAAGTACGGTCGGGGCCGCGCGGCGACGCTAGAAACAGCAGGAACAGCACCAGCAGCCCCAGCAGGAGCACCCACTCCAGCAGCACCTCCAGCAGCACCACCAGAAGCTCCAGAACCTCCAGCCGCAGCACCAGGAGCACTGTCAGTCGGGCCGCCAACGGCAGGCTCAGCGCCAACACCCTCAGCAGGACCAGCTCCAGGAGAACTCTCAGACTCAGCAGCTCCAGCACCCACAGTACGAGCACCGGCAGGGCGCGCAGCAGCAGTGCCCTCTGCAGCCGAAGAACCACCAGCACCAGCAGCACGTCTCCAGCGCCCGGCAAACCACTCACGCAGCTCCTGTGGGGAGAGTGGCTCCCGGCGAGACGAAGCACCCCCAGGCACAGCACCCCCAGGCTCAGCACCCCCAGGCTCAGCACCCCCAGACTCGGCACCTCCAGGCTCAGCACCCCCAGACTCCGCACCCCCAGGCTCAGCTCCCGCAGCAGCACCAGAGTCACCAGTGACCTCGACAGGCTCGACCGCGTCTACCTGGGACACACCTGAAGGGGCAGGACCCTGAGGGGGGAGGGGGACTACCGGGGGGGGACCTGGTACCAAGAAGAGCGGGGGTGGGGGGAGGGACGGAGTGCGGTAGGGGAAGAGGCGGTAGTAGGGCACCGACTCGTCGAACGTGACGTCCTGGGAGGACAGAACACGTCGAGAGGTGGGGTGGTAAAACTGCCACCCAGGGGCGTCGGGGGGGAACCCCAGGAAGACGCAGGGAGAAGCACGAGGGGACAGCTTGTCCGCAGACAGGTCGCGAACAAACGCCCGAGATCCCCAGACCCGGAACGCCGACGCATCGCCAACCTTCCCCGTCCACAGCAGGGCTGGGGAGGTCTCCGGTCGAGAGACCCTGGGGTGGAGGTTGATCTGGTGCGCAGCGTACCTGACCGCAAACGGCCACAGAAAATGGGGAGCAGCCGCATGCATCATGGACGTACGAGCGACGTCCATGACCATGCCAATGCGGCGCTCAGCAATCCCATTTTGCTGCGGTGAGTCCGGAAGCGTGAAGGTCTGACGGATGCCTCGCACACGACAGTAGGCACTCAGGAGGCCGGAGGAGAACTCTCCACCTCTGTCCGAGTGCAAACGCAAAACAGGGAAGTCAGAGCCAAAGCTCCTCCGAAGCTGGAGACGAGCTGCGCGGATCCAGTCGATCAGCACCTCAGTGACCTCACCCTTGCTGCGCAAGGGGAAGACTGTGGTGTAACGCGAGTAGTCGTCAACCACCAGCAGGAAGTAGCGCTTCTGACCCTGTCCACGGACGCGGGCTGGGCCCCACACGTCCATGTGAAGCGTCTGCAACGGGGCCTCTGTGGGAGGAAACTGGGAGGAGTGAGGGGCAGCACGCTGGCGCCCCTCAACACAGGGGACACAGGTGGGGCCAGGGCCCGGAGGAAGGGGAGGGAGAGACCGGGGAAGACCAGACACAAGGACTCGCGAGGCCATGCCTCTGAGCCGAAGCAGAGAGGGGTGGCCAAGGCGGTGGTGCCAGAGGAGGGTCTCGTGAGACAGACGACGACACGAGCAGGGGGCAGACTCAGGACCAGACCTGGACGCTGCAGCAAACACCTGACCAGACGAAGGGACCCTACCAGACTCAGCACCTGGAGGAGAAGCAGTGGTCAGTGTGTACAGGCTCGACCCTGGCCGACGTGTAAACGTAGCCAGGTGGCGACCTGTATCCTCCTCCGTGCAGTGGGTCACCCGCTGACGAGCAGGGGTGAACTGGTGGACACCCGCATCCTGGAGGTCAGCACCACTCACCAAGTTCGTCGAGAACGAGGGGAGGTAGAGACCAGTCAGGGTGCCAGAGGGGGCCGCCGGACACGGGAGGACAGTGGAGAAGCGAGCCAGGACCGGCCCCCCAGAGGGGTCAGCCAGGGACACTGCAACCGGCCGACTCAGCGGCGTGAGAGTGGTGCGGTCCCTAAAGAAGGAGCGAGACGCTCCAGAGTCAAGGGTGAAGGTGTGAGAGGCCGAAGCCGACACAGTACCTGAGAGGGCAGACTCACCAGCACCTGAGAGCACAGACGCACTGGCACCTAGAGCAGCAGCCTCACTAGTACCTGACGCGGCAGTACCAATGCCCGGGTCGGGCGGGAAACACCGGTAACAGTCATCCTCATCACTACCAGTCACAGCATACATAGCAGAGAGAATAGCATCAAAGTCAAGATCATAAATAGCTACTCCAGCCCTAGACAGCTCTCCCCAGCGGGGGATCTCAGCAGCCTCCGGAAACTGCTGACGCCAGGCGTCGGTCAGACGGCCAAAGCAGCGACGGGCTGTGTGGGCGCCTCCACACCTCTCCCCCGCACGGTCACCGGTGCGAAGAACGTAGGGGCAGGGACCAAGAGCACCACCGCGCTGACGCTGCAAGTACCACTCACGGAGCTGCTGAGGGCCGGGGACGGTGCGAGAGCGCTGCTGCTGCTGCGGCTGCTGCTGCTGCTGCTGCTGCTGCTGGCGCTGACCACCCCCAGAGCTGCTCCGCTGGGACGAGCCACTCCGACCCCCGCCTCCACCACCACCTCCGCCTCCACCGCCACCCCCGTCTCCACCGCCACCTCCCCCACCAGGACCGTCGCTCCCACCGCTCCCACCGCCTCCTCCGCTACCACCTCCGCCGCCACCTTCGCCTCCACCGCCGCCACTAGTACCTCCACTCCCGCCACCACCTCCACCGCCACCCCCACTCCCCCCGCCACCCCCACCTCCTCCGCCACTGCCTCCTCTAGATCCACCCGCTCCCTTGCCCCCCTTGCCCTTGCCAGAGCGGCGTCTGCCGCTGGGGGCAGACGCCGCACCGACCGACTCAAAACCAGCGAGGTCGGCCGTAGCAGCAGAGGCGACAGAGGGCAGCAGGGGGGAAGGAGAACACCCCTCAAAGATGGGGGTGCGAGGGTCACCCCTAGAGGCCCCTACAGCGACTATACTCTTCTCAGCCGCTAGCAGGGACTCCTCAAGGAGGTCGACAGTGAGGGTGGTGGGACAGACAGAGAGAAACTGGTCCCTAACGACACGAAGGGACTCAGGAAGACGGGTGACGAGAAAGTAGAGAGTGATATACATGGGAGGAGGGTTTGCGGCGCGGAACTCAGCAGGAAGGGCAGCGCGGTAGCGAGCGTCACTAGCGCGGAGGTGGGTAACGAGGTCAGCGACAGTGGGAAAGGAAGCGAGGTCAGGGAAGAGAAACGGTAGCATGAGGCGGCTAAGGGTAGCGGAGGAAGGGGAGGAGTAGCGTGCAACTACCGCGTCGTACAAGGCCTGAGCGGTCTTGCACTGACTGAAGTGGGCACGCTCAGAGGAAGGGAGGTGGCGACGCACAGCAAGACGTGCAGCAGCATCGCGGGTCGCCCACTTGGAGCGAACGGCAGAGTCAGCATCAGCAGGCGGGGCAGGGACAGCTCCAGAGACAAAGTCAAAGAGAGAGACCTCATCTATCGCATCACACAGTAAGTACAGCTGCAGGTCTTCAATCCAGACGGCAAAGTCAATGGCCCTCCCCTCAGCGTCAAAAGTAAGAACATTGGGGGTGGCCATGGCAGCAGCTGAAAGTCTCACCGGGCTGGAAGAGTCGGGTAGGTCAGCAGCAGAGGAACACAGCTCAGGGACAGCAGCACGGCTCCTCAGGTGGCTCGTGTGGCTCAGGCGGCTCGGGCGGCTCGGGCGGCTCGGGCGGCTCGGGCGGCTCGGGCGGCTCGGGCGTCTCGCGCGGCTCGGGTGGCGTAGGGGCTCACGGGCGGCGCGGGCTGCTGGGGCTGCTCACGTGCAGCACGGCGGGCTGCAGCAGGGCCGGTGGTGGGCTGTAGCAGGGCCGGTGGCGGGCTGTAGCAGGGCCGGCGGCGGGCTGTAGCAGGGCCGGCGGCGGGCTGTAGCAGGGGCCGGTGGCGGCTGTAGCAGGGCCGGTGGTGGGCTGTAGCAGGGCCGGTGGCGGGCTGTAGCAGGGGCCGGTGGCGGCTGTAGCAGGGCCGGTGGCGGGCTGTAGCAGGGCCGGCGGCGGGCTGTAGTAGGGGCCGGTGGCGGCTGTAGCAGGGGCCGGTGCGGGCTGTAGTGGGGCCGACGAGGGGCCGAAGTGGGGCCTAGGCGGGCCGGCGGGCTGTAGGCGGGGCCGACGCGGCGGGCTGTAGCAGGGGCCGGTGGCGGGCCTAAGCGGGGCCAGCGCGGGGCCGACAGGGCGTAGGTGGGGCCGGCGCGGGGCCGAAGAGGGGCCTAAGCGGGGCCGACGGAGCCTACGCGGGGCCGACACGGGGCCGAGACGGGGCCTGGGCGGGGCCTACGCGGGGCCGACGAGGGGTACGCGGGGTCGACGAGGGGTACGCGGGGCCTACGCGGGGCCGACGAGGGGTACGCGGGGCCTACGCGGGGCCTACGTGGGGCCGACGAGGGGTACGCGGGGCCTACGCGGGGCCGACGAGGGGTACGCGGGGCCGACGAGGGGTACGCGGGGCCGACGAGGGGTACGTGGGGCCTACGCGGGGCCGACGAGGGGTACGCGGGGCCGACGAGGGGCCTAAGCAGGGGCCGACGAGGGGCCTAAGCGGGGCCGACAAGGGGCCTAAGCGGGAGCACGACGGGAGGGGCGACTCGGAGGGTCGCTAAAAAAAATGCGCGCCTCGGGGCGCGCTTCGGTGGGCCCTAGGAACAGGCCCTAGGAAGGGACCTGCTCTGATTCCATGAGAAAGTACGAACGAGAAGTGGAATGACTATGAACGAAGTGAGTACAAATAGGAAACCCTAATTGGGTTGTACCCCCTATGGGATACCCCACTATAGCCTACAGAAACAAGTAAGCTATAAGTTCTGACAGGGACAGCACCAGCACCCTCAGCGACAGCACCAGCGCCACCAACACCTCCAGCGGCAGGACCTCCAGCAGCACCAGCAGCAGAACCACCGCCAGGACAGACAGCAGTAGTCTCAGCACCAACACCCTCAGCAGCTCCAGCTCCAGTAGGACCCGCAGGCCCAGCAGCTCCGGGACCGGCAGCACCAGCACCCTCGACGGTCGACGAAGCTCCAGCTCCAGCAGCACTCCTCCAGCGGCGAGCAAACCACTCGCGCAGCTCCTGTGGAGAGAGGGGCTCCCGGCGAGACGCAGCAGCAGGAGAAACCCCAGGCTCAGCAGCTCCAGACTCAGCACCCCCAGGCACAGCAGCTCCAGACGTAGCACCCCCAGGCTCAGCAGCTCCAGACTCAGCACCTCCAGGCTCAGCAGCTCCAGACTCAGCACCCCCAGACTCAGTAGCTCCAACTCCAGTAGGACTCGCAGGCCCAGCAGCTCCGGGACCGGCAGCACCCTCAGCAGGCGAAGAAGCTCCAGCTCCAGCAGCACGCCTCCAGCGGCGAGCAAACCACTCGCGCAGCTCCTGTGGAGAGAGCGGCTCCCGCCGAGACGGAAGAACCGGAGAGCCCCCAGGTCCAGCAGGCGCAGGCTCCGCACCTCCAGGCCCAGCACCCCCAGGCTCAGCAGCTCCTGACGTAGCACCCTCCGGCTCAGCACCCCCCGGCTCAGCACCCCCAGACTCCGCACCCCCCGGCCTCGCACCCCCAGGCTCAGCACCCCCAGGCTCAGCACCCGCAGCAGGACCAGACTCAGCAGCAACCTCGACTGGCTCGACCGTGTCTACCTGGGACACACATGAAGGGGCAGGAACCTGAGGGGGGAGGGGGTCTACCGGGGGGGGAACTGGTACCAGGAAGTCCGGTGGGGGGGGGAGGGAAGGAGTACGGTAGGGGAAGAGGCGGTAGAAGGGGACTGACTCGTCGAACGTGACGTCCTGGGAGGACAGAACACGACGAGAGGAGGGGTGGTAGAACTGCCACCCTGGAGCGTCAGGGGGGAAGCCAAGGAAGACACAGGGAGCAGCACGGGGGGACAGCTTGTCCGCAGACAAGTCGCGGACAAACGCCCGAGATCCCCAGACACGGAACGCAGACGCATCGCCGACCTTCCCCGTCCACAGTAGCACTGGGGACATCGCGGGCCGAGAGACCCTGGGGTGAAGGTTGAGCTGATGCGCCGCGTACCGAACCGCAAACGGCCACAGAAAATGGGGGGCAGCCGCATGCATCATGGACGTACGAGCGACATCCATGACGATGCCAATGCGGCGCTCAGCAATCCCATTTTGCTGTGGAGAGTCCGGAAGCGTAAAGGTCTGGCGGATCCCCTGTGCACGACAGTAGTCTCGCAGAAGGCGAGAGGAGAACTCCCCACCTCGGTCAGAGTGCAGACGCAGAACAGGAAAGTCCGAGCCGAAGCTCCTCCTGAGCTGGAGACGAGCCTCGCGGATCCAGTCGATCAGCACCTCAGTGACAGCACCCTTGCTGCGCAAGGGGAAGACTGAGGTGTAACGCGAGTAGTCGTCAACCACCAACAGGAAGTAGCGCTCGTGACCCTGCCCACGGACGGGGGCCGGGCCCCACACGTCCATGTGAAGCGTCTGCAGAGGAGCCTCTGTCGGGGGAAACTGGGAGGAGTGAGGAGCAGCCCTGAGGCGCCCCTCGACACAGGGGACACAGGAAGGTCCTGGTCCCGAAGGAAGGGGAGGGAGAGACTGGGGAAGACCAGAGACAAGGACACGGGAAGCCATGCCCCGAAGACGGGGCAAGGAGGGGTGGCCTAGACGGTGGTGCCACAGAAGAGTCTCGTGAGACAGGAGGCGACACGAACAGGGGGCAGACTCAGGACCAGACCTGGACGCAGCAGCAAACACCTGACCCGACGCTGCTACCTGACCGGACGCGGGGACAGGAGGAGACTCAGTGTTCAGGGTGTAGAGGCTCGACCCCGGCCGACGCGAGAACGTGGCCAGGAGCCGGCCTGTGCGTGCGTCCGTGCAGTGGGTCACCCGCTGACTCGCAGGAGTGAACTGGTGAACCCCCGCATCCTGTAGGTCTGCACCACTCACCAAGTTCGTCGAGAACGAGGGGAGGTACAGGCCAGACAGGGTGCCCGAGGGGGCAGCCGGACACGGGAGGACAGTGGAGAAGTGAGCGAGGACAGGACCCCCAGAGGGGTCAGCCAGGGAGACAGCAACCGGCCGACCAAGCGGCGTGAGTGTGGTGCGGTCCCGAAAGAAGGAGCGAGAAGCCCCAGAGTCAAGTGTAAAGGTGAGGGAGGCCGAAGCCAACGCGGTACCTGAGAGCGCAGCCTCACCCGCACCTGAGGAAGCAGACTCACTAGCACCTAGAGCAGCAGCCGCACCTGTACCTGGAGCAGGAGACTCACTAGCACCCAGAGCAGCAGCCTCACCAGTAGCTAGAGCAGCAGGTCCTATACCTGGGTCAGGCGGGACGCACAGGTGACCGGCACGGTCAGCACTAGTAGGCAATGCATACATAGCAGTGAGAATAGCATCATAGTCAAGAGCATATATATCTACCCTCTGCCTAAGCAACTCCACCCAGTCGGGGAGCTCAGCCTCGTCGCCAAACACGGTACGCCAGGCGTCGCTCAGACGGGCGAAGCAGCGGGACGGTGTATGACTACGTGTCCCACAAGGCTGACCAGTCCGAGTACCAGTGCGAATCACGTAAGAGCAGCGAACAACACTGAGAGACCCTCCACTCTGAGCGTACCACTCACGAAGCTGGCGAGGCGTGAGAGACACGCGAGAGGGTCGCGGGAGCTGCATCTGGCCGCCACCACGAGTAGAAGCAGCAGGAGTGGAAGTAGGAGTAGCGTCGCCACCCCTACAGCCCCAACCAGCGTACCACTCACGCAGCTGCTGGGGCGTGAGGGACTCACGCAGGCGTCGCTGGGGCTGCATCTGGCTCCGCAAGTAGAAGCAGGAGCAGGACTAGCAGCAGGAAGGCAGGCAGCCAGGCAAGCCAAAAGGCAGGCAGGCAGGCAAGCAGGCGACGTGAGCGTGCTAGCAGGGCAAGAGCTCACCAGTGGTGGGAAGAGTAGGCTCGGCGACTCAGCGGCTCGGCAGCTCGGCGGCTCGGCGGCTCGGGCGACTCGGGCGGCTCGGCGGCAAGGCGGCTCGGCAGCAACTGCAGCTCAGCAGCTCGGTGACTCGGCGGCTCGGCGGCAGGGCGGCTCGGCAGCAACTGCAGCTCAGCAGCTCAGCGACCCGGCGGCTCGGCGGCAGGGCGGCTCGGCTGCTGGGCGGCTCGGGTGCAGGGCGGCTCGGCGGTGGGGCGGCTCGGCTGCTGCAGGTGAGCGATGAAGGAGGAGGAGAAGCAGGGGAGGCCACACACCTGCCACCCCTCTGCTGGCGGCCCCCGAAGGAGCCGCGACGGGCGACGGGAAAAGGGGGGGTGGGTGGTGGGGGCCGGTAGGTGCAGCGGCGGGGCCAGCAGGTGCAGTTGCGGGGCCTGTAGAAGGGGACGGCAGGAGCCGTCAGGAGGGGACGGCGGGGCTGTCAGGAAGGGACGGCGGGGCCGTCACGAAGGGACGGCGGGGCCGTCAGGAGGCGACCGGGCCGCGACGGGGGCAGGCGGCGGGGCCGCGTAAGGGCCTGGGCGGGGCCGCGACAGAGCCGTCGGCGGGGCCGCGTGAAAGCCGGGGCGGGGCCGCGTAGAAGCCGGGGCGGGGCCGCGCGAGAGCAGGCGGCGGGGCCGCGAAAGAGCCGGGGCGGGGCCGCGTAAGGGCCTGGGCGGGGCCGCGACAAAGCCGTCGGCGGGGCCGCGTGAAAGCCGGGGCGGGGCCGCGTAGAAGCCGGGGCGGGGCCGCGCGAGAGCAGGCGGCGGGGCCGCGAAGGAGCCGGGGCGGGGCCGCGTGAGAGCAGGCGGCGGGGCCGCGCAAAGGCCGGGGCGGAGCCGCGACAGAGCCTGCTGCGGGGCCGCGTGAGAGCCGGCGACGGGGCCGCGTAAGGGCCGGCGGCGGGGCCCCGTCAGAGAGGGCGGCGGGGCCGCGTCAGTGAAAGCGGTGGGGTTGTAGGGAAAATGACGACCCGAGGGGTCGCTAAAAAAAATCGCGCCTCGGGGGGCGCTTCGGTGGGCCCAAAAAAAAACGGTCCGTAGAAGGACCCGCTCTATACCATGTGAGAATAAGCGAACAGGAATGAATGAACTAGCAGTGAAATGAGTACAAGTAGGAAACCCTAGAATTGTGTACCCCCTATAGGCTAACCCACTGTAGCCTACACAAGCAGAACATATATAATGTTTGACAGCGGGGCCGCGTCTGAGCAGGCGGCGGGGCCGCGTCTGAGCGGGCGGCGGGGCCGCGTCTGAGCAGGCGGCGAGGCCGCGGTCGAAATGGGCGGCGGGGCCGCGGCAGAAATGGCGGCAGGGCCGCGTCAGAGAGGGCGGCGGGGCCGCGACAGAGAGGGCGGCGGGGCCGCGAGGGAAGGGCGACACGGAGGGTCGCTCGAGCGCGAGAGAAAAAAAAAAGGTTGGCGCGCCTCGGGGCGCGCTTCGGTGGGCCCTAGGCGAAGTTCCCACAGGGAACCCGCTCTATACCATGTGAGAGTTGTAGAACAGGAATGAAATGACTAAGGAAAGATTGGGTACAAATACAACCCTAGAAACCTGTACCCCATATGTGCTACCCCAGTATAGCCTACAGCAACTATGTCATATAAATCTGACAGCCACCTCAGTGGGCGCATGATCATAGGATCGAGTTAGAACCGGGGGCACAGCCAACTGTACAGCGCCAGTTCAGACTGACACAGCCCGAGCTCGACGAACTGAGGAAGGAGTTAGATTATTTGTTAGAGAAGCAGTTTATTCGACCAAGTTCGTCACCGTTCGCCGCACCGATACTGTTCACACCGAAAAAGACGGAGGGTTTCGCATGTGTATTGATTACCGGGCGCTCAACAGGGTAACAGTCAAGTCGCGGTACCCCATTCCCCGCGCCGACGAACTGATCGACCAACTGCGAACAGCACGGG
The DNA here is from genome assembly GCA_948144175.1 of Closterium sp. NIES-65. Lineage (NCBI taxonomy): Eukaryota > Viridiplantae > Streptophyta > Zygnematophyceae > Desmidiales > Closteriaceae > Closterium > Closterium sp. NIES-65. The sequence continues at coordinate 773,300 of CANXME010000615.1, read as the reverse complement.
TGTTTTCAAAAATAGACTTACGGGGGGGTTACCATCAGATTCGGGTCGAACCATCGGACTGCGCCAAGACGGCATTTAGGACTATGTACGGGTCGTTTGAGTACACGGTGATGCCTTTCGGGCTGACCAACGCGCCCGCAACATTTCAGATGACCATGAACGAGGCGTTTAGGCCACTCTTAGATAAATGCGTGATAGTTTACCTCGACGACATCCTCGTCTACAGTCGCGACAAGCAGCAGCATTTAGCGGATCTCGAAGCAGTATTTAAAGTTTTAGAGGAACATCGGTTACTAACCAAGGGCTCTAAGTGCGAGTTTTTTCGGGACAGACTCGAATTTTTGGGGCACGTTATTTCGGAGGCTGGAGTTGAAATCGACCCAAAGAAGCTGGATACGGTAAAAGCGTGGCGTCCCACGACGAACATCACAGAACTGCAGAGTTTTTTAGGGTTCGTTCCCCGACATGGCACAGTTGACTGCCCCGCTGACGGATTTACTGCGAAAGGGGGTCATTTTTACGTGGGGGGAGAAAGAGCATGCTACCTTCTCTACCCTGAAAAATGTTCTCTGTTCACCGCCCGTCCTGCGCATCGCCGACCCACACCGCCCCTTCGAGGTTGTTACAGACGCAAGCGACATCGCCATTGGAGCCGTACTGCTACAGGACTTCGGCAACGGCCTACAGCCCATCGCATACGAGTCACAAAAACTGCATTCGCCCGAGCGAAATTACCCGATACACGACCGCGAAATGCTCGCGATCGTGCATGCGTTCAAAGTGTGGCGCTGCTACTTGACCGGCGCAGACGTGACAGTACGGACAGACCACCGATCATTACAGTACCTCCGCGCACAGCCCCACCTCAACCCACGACAGATTCGGTGGCTCGATTTCCTCGAGTCAAACTTCCACTACACAGTCACCTTTAAAAAAGGAGCCTCGAACATCGCCGACGCACTGACCCGCCCCACTGCCCAGATCCACGCGATACTACTCGCCCAGACCAGCCTGCTACTGACAGGACTATTTACCCACGGATATCAAACGGACCCATTCTTCACAGGAGGGAACTCGCAGCAATTCGCAGCAGCCAAGGGAGTCTATTACGTAAAAGCTGGAACCGACCGCATCTGGGTACCAGGGTACACACTGCTACGGGAATTAATATTACAAGAGGCACACGACGGGGTTACCTCGGGACATTTCGGGGTAGAGAAAATATGGCAGCAGCTGCAGCGGTATTATTACTGGCCCGAAATGTTGACCGACGTGCAGCGACACGTGGCATCGTGTCCCACTTGCCAGATCATGAAGTCAACACGGAAGCGGCCGGCGGGACAGTTGCAGCCAATCCCACCTCCAGAGCGTGCTTGGCAGCAGGTGACGATGGACTTCGTCACGGGGTTACCGGCCGGGGCGAGTGGAAATGACGCGATCCTGGTCGTCGTCGATCGATTGACGAAAATGGCACACTTCGCAGCCTGCAAAAAATCAATCACAGCCGAAGAAACAGCCCGCCTCTTCATCTCTACCGTCGTTCGACTGCACGGGATACCAGCATCAATCATCAGCGACAGAGACACGAAATTCACCAGCAACTTCTGGCGGAACCTGTGGCAGCAGTTCGGCACGCGACTACACTTTAGTTCATCGTACCACCCCGAAACAGACGGACAGACAGAACGGACAAATCAGACCAAGGAACAGCTCATCCGGGCCACGTGCGACGATCCAAACACGTGGGAACAGCAACTGCCACTCATCGAATTCGCATACAACAACGCCCCATCCGCCACGACCCAACAGTCACCGTTTTACCTGAATTACGGACAAGACCCAACAGTACCCATGACCCCGAATCCCGACAACCTGGTTCCACGCGCGCAACAGTTCGCCAAAATTTTGCAAGCAGCACGGACCAGGGCAGCATACGCAATTAAAAAAACTAACATCATCGCTAAACGCAACACCGACCGCCACCGCAGACCTGTCACTTACCAGCCCGACGACTTAGTTTTGCTCGACACCCAAAATCTCCGACTGCCCATCACCCCGAAACTCCGCCCCCGATACTGCGGACCATTTCGCATAAGCCACATGCTTACACCTGTCACCGCCCACCTCCTCCTCCCTGCTGACTGGTACGTCAGCCCCTCGTTCCACGTCAGCCTGCTTCGCCCTTACGTCCTGTCCACGAGCCAACTGCCACGCAATCGCCCAGCCAGCATGACAAGACCACCGACTGAACCAATCATCACCCCCGAGAAAATCCTGAGTCACAGAGTTCGCGACCCGAGTAGCCCGAAGGATCGAGTTCTTACTCCGCTAGAAGGACCGTACACCCGCCGAAGACAATTGGGTTCCCTTGGACAGAATCAAAAACCACCCCGTCCTCACCGAGTATCTGCGCAGCCGGAATTTCAGGGATGTATACGCACTTTCGTAAGGAGGACCTCCTTAGGGGGGGGGGGGGGGGGGGGGGGGGGGGGGGGAGGGGTAGTGTAAGGAAAATCTCTTTTTCTTTACTTTGCGTCCCTGCTCAACGCGTACATCACTGTAGCGCCACAGCCAGCACCGTTACCACTCGCAATCCTCGCATCGACAATCCGCCCGCCACCTTCGCACGTCGCACCCGGACCTCACGGCTCGGCGGGTAACCCGCGCTCCGGGCCTCCGCTTCGACACTTTTCCCAACCTCAGTTCCAGGCCCGTCGCGCGACAACCACAGTCCATTACCGTTACCACTGTAGTTTCGCTATATATTCTTCGCTCATACCTTCGCTCATTGTACTCTTGCTTCGATAGTGCAATTCTCGTTCGTTCACTCAATTGCACTCGTATTAGTATGCGTTGCTGCTGTCAGTCATCAGTCCTGCAATTCCCGAATCAAGCGGGTCCTGTCTGGTCTGGGGAGTTGCCAGCCATGCTGCGATAGAATGTTGCTCTCTTCGACGAGAGGGGACTGGGTCCAAACGTAAAATACAATGCACTTCGTACTATAGAATAAATATACTAATATATAAATACAGAGGAGGGAGGTGCTAGGTTTCCTCCTTCGAATAGATGATCCAAAAATCTATCGGCATATACATCCTTAACAGAAAAAGATTGACATAACGAGAATCGCTAAAAACGTGTACAGGTCATTCCTTCTTTGTAGTATATTCATCGTTCCTTTACTCGGAGGCCAGAACGGGACGACAGGCGGTGCAGAGTTGCTCACAGCTGCAAATCCTGGCATTCCCGCATCTCTGACAGCAGGTGTAGTAGGAATGTTACTATTTGAAGGATTTGTCTCCATTGGCGACTGAGGATTTGAGCCAACCGCAGTTGGTACGATCGGCACTGCAAGCGGTGCTCGGGTCGCAGAAGTAGGAGTATCCGGCGCAGCAGGGTTCGATCTAGGAATATGATTAGGAGTGGGGGTGGGAGATGCGAGGGGAGGTCTAGCAGGCACTGGTTGGGGGGTGGGAGGGGCAAGAGGGGTGGGCGCTACTTTGGGCAGAGAGGCGGGTGTGGGGGTTGGGGAGGATGAGGGAGCAGGGGCAGGCGGGTTGGGCGACAGGGCAGGCGGGACTACAGGTGTGACAGGAAGGGGTGCTGATGCTGGCGCTACCGTGGGCGGAGGCAGTGGCGTTGGGATTGATGTTGGTATTCGTGTTGGTGGTGGTAATGATGCGGGTGCCGCTGGTGTTTGGGGAGGGACCACAAGCGCTGGCAGATGGGAATGAGCGGGTGCAGAGGGGGCTCGTAAGGATGGGGTAGCGATGGGAGGAAGCAGCTTGGGGCGAGGATCTGGCAAGAGAGGAGGAGGTAGAGGTGGGAGCGGAGCCTGGGGAGGTGAAAAAAAGAAACAAAGAAGAAGAGAGAAAAAAAAAACAGGGAAAAATGGGAAAGAGAGGGTAAAGTTTAAGAAGAGCACGGTTTTCAGAATGAACTCATGATCGTGCTCTTGCTCATGCTGATGCTGATAATCAGACGACGCAAGAGTCATATGAAGCATATGAACTGCCAGAGCACTGCCACGTTTGATAATGGAGGAGGAGGAGGAGCGTGCATGGGCACGGGACTCACAGAAACAGGGGGCAGATTAGCCGGGGCAGATGGCACGGTGTCAGAGGCTGGTTGCTTCTCCACTGGATTTGCTACTGTAGGCCCTCTGCTCCCACCCGTCACATTGCCGTCCATGATATTCCCATTCGTCTCATTGCCACTTGTCACATTCCCATGTGTCACATTCCCATGTGTCATATCCCCATGTGTCATATCCCCATGTGTCATATCCCCATGTGTCACATTCCCATTCGTCCCATTTCCAGTGCTGCCACCACCGCCACCACCATCATCACCATCACCACCATCACTACCCTCACCACTGCCACCACCAGCAGCACCACCGCTGCCACGGCCACCATCACCACTACTACCATTCGACCCACTGCTTCCATTCCGCCAGTCTCCCCCACCCCCACTGCTCCTCCCCCCGGGCTCGTACGGGTGCTCAGGGTCTCGCCCTTTCATCCTCTTGATCCCCGAACCTGACGAGCCATCTGCCTCGGAAGGAATCGGCTCAGGTTCGGATGAACTGCCTCTTGGCTCGGAGGAACCACCCGCAGGCTTTGAAACGCCAGGCTCGGGATCAGAATGGCTCGGTTCAGGCTCGGAGGTGTTTTGTCCAGGCTTGAACGACTTGGGACCGGATTCAGCAGCAGGTTCGGACGGGTGATTTGCGGGTTTAGACCCAGTGTTTGGGCTTTTACTACTCGTTTTGTTGGGAAGAGGCTCTGAGGCGGGTGGAGGGAGGTCAGATGCTGGTGGCTCCTTTGACGGGACATGCTTATAGGGAGGATGCTTGGGAGTCTCCTTCTTTTCATGGGACTTGTGAGGGGAACGGCTTTTTGAAACAGAGGGCTTGGCAGCAGGGAGCTTGGCAGGCGAATCGGAAGTGTGGTTGGGTTTAGAGGCGGCGGGAAGCTTAGATGGGGAAGGAGGGGGGAGGGGCACTGATGGCAGGGAGGGAGCAGCAGGGGAGGGGAGAGAGGGCGCAGCCGGGGGGGCCTTGACTGTGGAGGGCTTTGATGGGGAGGATGATGGTTGGGGGGGGGGCTTGGACGGGGGAGCTTTGGATGGGGGTGCCTTGGAGGGCGGGGCTTTGGACGGGGGTGCTTTGGCGGAAGTGTTTTTGGAAGGAGGAGACACGGAAGGAGGAGGTTTGGAGGGAGGGGCTTTGGTGGGAGGGGATTTGGTGGGAGACGTTTTGGAGGGTGGTGACTTTGATTTCGTTGCATTGACGGACGGTGCCCCCCTCTCCTTTGGTGGGTGCTGCGAGGGCTTGCGAGGGGACGAGTTAGATGGCACAGGGGAGGGGGTGGGGGGTGATTTGAGAGGCGGAGGCGAGGGCTTGGAGGGAGGTGCGGTGGCGAGGGGAGGGGTGGAGGGCGTGCGGGCGGGGGACGTGGGTACGGCTGGGCTGGCTGATGCTTCTCTGTGGATGGGGTGCGGTGGGGTGGGGTGTGGTGGAGTGGGGTGGGGTGGGACGGTGTGGGATTGGAGGATAATGAAGGCAGGGAGAGGGGGAAGAGAGAAGGCGCGACTTGGGAATGAGTGAAGAGCGGACACTGAACAGAGCTGGAGCACTGCCAGTCTCCATTAAATTCACGTGCCTCTACATTTGAGACGTCTCAAAACTCTTTCGAGACGCCTCAAAACTCTTTCGAGATGTCTCATAACTTTGAGACTTCTCAAAACTAAACAGAGCTGGAGCACAGCAACCTTCACTAAATTCCTGTGCCTCCCCTTCACTCACACACCCATCCTTTGCAGTTCCCTGGCACCGCACAGCACCACCCCCCATCTCACTTGAGCATGGTCTTGACTTGTGGTGTGAAGCACGCCGACCATGCCTTGTAGCCCGCAGCTGAGAGGTGCAGGTAGCGGAAGGAGTCCTGTGGGGGAAGGGCACACAGAGCAGACAAGAAGGAGGGGAAAGGGGGGTGGGGGTAGGGTGTTCAAGCCTTGTATCCCGCAGAAGGAGTCCTGTGGGGGGCACAGAGTACCGCGGCACAAGAGGGCGGAGGAGGGGCGGGGATGGGAGCCGGGTGGTGGCCTGAGCATGGCCGACATAAACGGCAGAAGAGCATACCATGCCTTGCGACTTGCAGGTGAGAGAGGAGGTAGCAGAAGGGGTGCTGCGGGGAAGGGGTGCTGTGGGGAAGGGGTGCTGCGGGGAAGGGTAGCTGCGGGGAAGGGGTGCTGCGGGGAAGGGGTGCTGCGGGGAAGGGGTGCTGCGGGGAAGGGGTGCTGCGGGGAAGGGGTGCTGCGGGGAAGGGGTGCTGCGGAGAAGGGTAGCTGCGGGGAAGGGTAGCTGCGGGGAAGGGGTGCTGCGGGGAAGGGGTGCTGCGGGGAAGGGGTGCTGCGGGGAAGGGTAGCTGCGGGGAAGGGGTGCTGCGGGGAAGGGGTGCTGCGGGGAAGGGGTGCTGCGGGGAAGGGGTGCTGCGGGGAAGGGGTGCTGCGGGGAAGGGGTGCTGCGGGGAGGCATGCAGTGCAGTAGGGAGGGGTGGGCATGGGGAGAGTGGCGGGTGCTCATCTGCCGCAAGAGGAACTCAAGCTCGCAACTCACAGGTGCGTAGGCTGCTGCATTGATGGAGCCCCCCGGTGCATTCCCGGTTCATTGAGGTGATTTTGGAGGCGCCTCAAAAATCAACTTTTTGAGGCGCCTCGAAAATCACCTAAAAAAACACCTCAATGTTTTGAGGCGCCTCGAAAATCACCTAAAAAAACACCTCAATGTTTTGAGGCGCCTCGAAAATCACCTAAAAAAACACCTCAATGTTTTGAGGCGCCTCAAAAATCACCTCAATTCTCGCAACGCAACTCACAGGTGCGTAGGCTGCTGCATTGATGGAGCCCCCTGGATTGGTGAAGGCAGATGAGCAGTCGAGGAACGACACCCCGTCCACTGTGGGGGACAGCGATGGAGCGAGTGGGGAACAGGAGGGAGAGGAGGGGAGATGAATGAGAAGAGGGTGACAAGGAGACTGCAGTTATGAGGAGTCGAGGAACAACACCCCGTCCAGTGCAGGGGGGCAACGACGGAGGGAAAGGGACAACATGAGAGAGAGGACGAGAGATGAAGGGAGTGAGAAGAGAGGGATGGGCAGAGGATACTGTTCTGATGCTGGCCATGTTCTGAGGCACCGCACATCTCCTGCCTGCCCCACGCAATTTGAAGAGCAGCTTGCAGCGGGTCTATTTGCAATGCTGCCAGCCACGAATCAGCGAGTGCCACGTCATACCCAAGTCTGTACCTGGTTTGAGAGTGGAGGCGAGGATGACGTTCACTTGAGCAGGCACAGGGTCAGGCAGTGACACGTTCTTGCTCATGGCCGCCTGAAACGGTGGGTCAGATGAAAACAACAGATGAGCGACGATCGGTCAAAAGAAAACCACAGCAGATGTTTCACTCATCATGACTCATGGTAGACTCATGATATGATGACACACGGAAAGTAATGGGAGAACGGGCATCAACGGCGTAACACGTTGCTCATTTCTTAGGCGCCTCAAAACTGACGTGATGACACATAGAAAGTTATGGGAGAACGCAGCATCGGCGTAACATCACTCATGATCCATAAACAGAGGCACCAGTGCGGTGCTCTCACCTCGGGTAGCAGCCCAGTGCGGTGCTCTCACCTCGGGTAGCAGCCCAGTGCGGTGCTCTCACCTCGGGTAGCAGCCCAGTGCGGTGCTCTCACCTCGGGTAGCAGCCCAGTGCGGTGCTCTCACCTCGGGTAGCAGCCCAGTGCGGTGCTCTCACCTCGGGTAGCAGCCCAGTGCGGTGCTCTCACCTCGGGTAGCAGCCCAGTGCGGTGCTCTCACCTCGGGTAGCAGCCCAGTGCGGTGCTCTCACCTCGGGTAGCAGCCCAGTCCGGTGCTCTCACCTCGGGTAGCAGCCCAGTGCGGTGCTCTCACCTCGGGTAGCAGCCCAGTGCGGTGCTCTCACCTCGGGTAGCAGCCCAGTGCGGTGCTCTCACCTCGGGTAGCAGCCCAGTGCGGTGCTCTCACCTCGGGTAGCAGCCCAGTGCGGTGCTCTCACCTCGGGTAGCAGCCCAGTGCGGTGCTCTCACCTCGGGTAGCAGCCCCAGCACGAGCACGGAGGTGGAGGGGTGTGCCTTGCGCACACTGATCGCCAGCGATGCCACCTGGACGCGGGTGGGATGGTTGGGGAGGGACGGAGGGGGAGTGATGCACGGGGAGGGATGGAGGGTGGGAGATGCACGGGGAGGGATGGAGGGTGGGAGATGCACGGGGAGGGATGGAGGGTGGGAGATGCACGGGGAGGGATGGAGGGTGGGAGATGCACGGGGAGGGATGGAGGGTGGGAGATGCACGGGGAGGGATGGAGGGGGAGGGAAGGAAACGATGGGCGAGGCAGGAATGTGAGGGGAGATGGAGAAGACGTGTGGCTGCAATGACGTGTGGCTGCAATGACGTGTGGCTGCATGCGTACCTTGGAGGCCATGGTGGCGGCGCTGGTTCTCCCCTGCAGCACGTCGTTGATCCCCGCACACACCACCGCCACGCGCAGCTGCAGCGATGGGGGGAACTCGCCGCCCTGCATGTGAAGCGGAGAGGAGGAGTAGTAGGAGATTTAGAAGCATGGGAGGCGACTTTTGAGTCGACTCGGATACTCCAGCACGTCGTTGATCCCCACACACACCACTGCTACTCGCAGCTGCAGCGATGGGGGGAACTCGCCGCCCTGCCATTTGATTGGCGGGGAGGAGGAGAAGGAAGAGAAGATTTAGAAGACTTAAGCAGGAGAAGGAGAAGGAGGAGGAGAGGGGGAGGAGAGGAGAAGGGGGAGGAGAGGGGAAAGAGAGGAGAAGGGGGAGGAGAGGGGAAGGAGAGGAGAAGGGGGAGGAGAGGGGAAGGAGAGGAGAAGGGGGAGGAGAGGGGAAGGAGAGGAGAAGGGGGAGGAGAGGGGAAGGAGAGGAGAAGGGGGAGGAGAGGGGAAGGAGAGGAGAAGGGGGAGGAGGAATTACACGGCAGGCTGCGGCCTTAGGCAGACACTGACATGCACGCGCCACGTGTACACACCCACAGAGACTCTCACACGCACGAGCGCGCGCGCGCGCGCACACACACACACACACACACACACACACACACACACACACACACACACACACACACACACACACACACACTGATGGAACTCACATGGCGCATACATGGCGCACACATGGCGCACACATGGCGGTCAGCGCACCTCGATTCTCTCGCGCACGTCGTCCACAGTGTCGCCTGCGATGCCGAACGCCTGCACGGTCGTCGCACCCACCGTCGCCTTCACCGACTCGAACACGCCCCTGGCGCGGACACGCGGATGGGGGGGTCAAACATAAAAAGGGAGAGCAACAGCAAAAGCGGGCGTAAGCGCAAACGAGAAACATGGGAAGATGGGAAGGCGGGAGCGGACGTGTTGGTAAGAGTAGGATGAGCAGAGATCGCAATGGCCGAAGGGGTGTGGTTGAGAAAGCACTGCGTCGGCTTCTGCATACGCTGAGGCTTTATAAATGGATCAGGAAAGACCGGCATCTTGACAAACGAGGACAAAACTATCACTGCGGCAACCATGACTGCGACGATCTGCGACATGCGACGATGGCGACGAATTTCCGGAGGCTGTGCGAGTGCGACTGGGCGACAAGGGGACTGACCTCACACCCGCGTAGAGACCGGTCGACGCTCCCTTGAACGTGCCGAGCCAGCCCTGTCCACGTTGACGCGACAAACACGGGGGATGCCGAGAAACCAGCGCGAATGAGCGTGCTACCATGAAAAGTCTATGCTTGTAACAGAATTTTACAAAAGTGATACACGCTTTACGAGACGTGACCAATTCGTCAGACCATGAATTGGGCTGCAAGGTCTCGGCTCTCGTCGCGAGAACCGCCATGGCTACAACAACCGGCTCGCCAATGGTTCAAGATTGCACTGGCAGAGGCAAGCTGCGATCATCAGCGCCTCGATTTCGACGGCCGCTCTGCTGCGTACCTCCGTGAGCGAATCGCCGAAAAAGATGACGTCAGCTGACGGCAGCAGACCGGCGGTTCTAGCGTACTTGTTGTGCAGCGCGGTCCACGTGGCGTCGTGCGGCTTCAATGCTGAAGCTTTCGTTGCGGATGCTGCAGGGAGCATGACAGGCGACTCATCAGACGACTGTTCTGACGATTGCCCCGACGACTGTTCTAACGACTGTTCGACCTGTTCTGGCAACTGCCCTGATGATTGTTCTAGCCACTGTTTTGTCGTCTGTCCTGGCGACTGTTCTAGCGACTGTTCTGACGACTGCCCTGATGACTGTTCTAGCCACTGTTTTGTCGTCTGCCCTAGCGACTGTCTTAGCGACTCTTCTGGCGACTGTCGCAATGACTGATCGCTCGCCAGTACAACAGAGGATTGCACAGACGATAGCTGAGTCGACGCCGCGGGCTCCGCGCCTAGAGCCTGGCCCAGCAGCACGCGCTGCGCTGCCGCAGAGGTCGGCGTCGCACTGAAGAATGAGGAGGGGATGGACCCGCCGAGGGGGTTACTGACTAGGTCGAGCAGTCTTCGAATGCGTCGCTTGGGAGAAACATGAGTGGACTCTGCTGTTGCAGGACTGAGAGTGAGTGAGGAGATTGTGAGGGAGAGCGATATGCTGAACACGATCAGCGGCGTGGAGACGAAGCGCGGCTGTAATTGTCGGGCCATGGTGCCGCGACGCGTTGGCTCGTGGACCATCCGGTGCTCCGTCCGGCTACCGATCTAGCTTAGAGATGCTTCAACAACGGTATCGAGGGCATAGCCGACGTTGTATCAGGGTCGACTTTATGATGCCGGAGAAGACCGCATGCTACTGGAAGCAATGTCGGCGTGTTCATCGGACAGAGTATAGTCCTAGTATCTGTCAGGAGCGAACCTTCGACTTTGCTTTGCTTTCTTCTAAGTTGCGACGAGAACGGTAGGCTACAAGTAAGAAAAATCTGTTGAGAACAGGCGGAATCGGCTAAGGGACAAGGTAAGGTCAACGCTGGTCTGCTGGCGACATCAAACTCTCAGAGAGGTAAAACGCTAGTCTCCTAACGCTTGGCCCGGGTTTACAAGCTATGATACGTAACTCGAGAACAAGAATGATAATTAATGCCGAAAGCGCAATGTCACTGAACGCTTGCGATGCTGACGAAACTACAGTCCACGGCGCAGGAGCGAGGAAAAGAATCAGTGCTAGGTTACCGGAATAGCCTGTTTTTGAATTCCTCTGGGATCTCTATCACGTCGCGTCTCGGCTGTTGCTGCTTTTCCTGTGCAATTCCTCGCTTGGCTCTGGTAATGGCCTTGGGAATGTCGATAGCAGGAGATGTGTGAGTGAGTGGGGGCGGAACACCACGCGGCTCGCTCGGAATGCCAGCAGCACTAGTTGCGTGGAAGTGGTGGGTGGGTGGGGGGAGAGATGAGCTGCGCGGGAAACGGCAGCGCACATGCATGTGCCACTGCTGCCGAAGCAGCTGTCAGACGGCTCATACGCGTTGTGAGAAAACTTGAATGCGGTTCACTTTTAGTTCATCCCACATTCAACACCTGCTCTACTGATCTAGCGTGATTCTTCCCGTACATCCTCGATAGAACCCGCTGAAAGATAACAGAGCAAGTGACTTTTGTGGGTCCTCTTCCTACACTTACACATACCTTTCGCAAAAAATGTGAGACAAAACTGGCCAATTTGGCCTGTTCCGCGCCGAAGCTGCACTCATCTCGTTTCCCACGCAGATCGCCAGCGAGCGACCATCACCCAAATCTTTGCATGGCTTCAACCCTTGCTCAGGCGTTGTAGCTCTTCTTCCGCGGAAAATTGGGATGCTATCAACAGCATTGGCTGGACGGTCGCAGTATTAGGGAGGTCGTGACTAGGCAGAGGAGCACCTCATACGACCACGATGCTCACACCATACGTCAGACCGTCGCGTCGCTGCCTATCCCCCTCTTCCGCCCTCGCATTTCTGATCCGTTCACTGCTCGCCTTCCTCCTTACCCTTGTCATTGTCCCCAGCATTCCAAATATTCGCTCATCAACTCATCCCGCTATTGCAAGTCATCTACCGTTTGCCTTGGTCCAAGCTCGCAATGTGCACAGCGGCGTCGATCAAGACAGCAAATCTGATATAAAATTCCATCATTCAGGCAGGCACGCATCCCACGTGGACCCATCCGTGCCGTCCGTTTACAAGGAGGGCGACGAGGTGGTGTTCCAGTGCCGCCACTCGCCGTCCGATCCCTGGGGTCCAGGACCCCTGTGCTTCGAATCCGGCCGTCCATTGTCCGTCTTCGTTGGCGTCAACATCTACCGTTACTGTAGCCTCGAGGTGCGAACTCCGTCGGAGTATGAACGTTTAGCGCAGCTGGTGCAGCAGGAGCTGACGTGGCAATGCCGCGTGGCAGCGGATCCCAGGAACCAGTCTTACGTTCCGCTTACCTTCCTCCTCATGGGCTCCTATCACAAGCTCAAAGACAGAAGCAGCAACAGCGGCACCATCATCAGCAGCAGCAGCAGTAATACCAGCGACAGCAGCAGGAGCAACAAATCTGGGGCAACTGCAGGAGCTCTCAGCATAGCGAGCTCATTAAAGGACATGCTCAGAGTGAACAACCGTGTAAACCTAGTCTTCCATGCATACAAAAACCGAATCATCGGAGCTGCTGTGTACCCAGTAGCAGACCACATGCAGCTGGTTAAGCAGGGCGGGTTAGTGGGCCTGCATGGCTCCGTGGTGTGGTTTCACCATCACAGCTTTCAGACGGAGTCCAGTGTGGGGCTGAGGAGAGGAGGGGAGAGTGACTGGTGGTCGGTTGCAGGAGGGGAGGGTAGCTGGTCCAGAGAGGTGGGGATCGCCATGGCTAGTGGGTTCCTCTGCTCCCTCTTCACGCTTGTTATTGCGGTTGTGGTGTACCAAGGGCAGCTGAAGCCAGCTATTATCAGGAAATGCTTGAAAAAGGAGTGACTGTATAAAGAGGTGATGGACTGCTGTCAAGCTGTAATGTACACTCACTTCCATTTAAACAGCCGCTAGATGTTGACACCAATGCTGCTCAGACTGGTCCAACGTGAAAAAGGTTGTGTCAAGTCATGAAACTGCTAGCAACAGAAACAGTCAAGGCACTACTACTAGCACAGCATGTTCCCTAGTAGCAAAACCATCAGGTGTCTACTTCCACACAGGTGGTGGCACAGACACCTTCCTTATTCAATCACAGTCTCTGCTTGGCCTAGGCATAGGTACCACAAATAACTGGATGGGCAAAAGCAGAAAGCAGCAAGAAAACAAGGAGCGGTAAAAGTTTTACGTGGCTTGAACAGCCATCTCAGCCAGCTGTTCGCCAGCAAATGGGCATCTCCCGCTTGTCTTCAACTCATGCCGCTGCTACCAGGATGACCGGTAATGCTCAAGGGAGAACTGTAAAGAACCTGGTCAAGAGGAGCTTCAAGCAGGGGTGACAAGGCAAGAGCTTTACTCAGGTCAGAGGAGCATGTGTGCGAAAGCTGTGGAGACAGCTTGGACTGGTGGACTGGGTAGTGGAGGGATGGTCAATGTGAGGAGAGCTTGAGAGCATACAGCAGCATTCTGCCATCCTCCAGCCCCACGAGGATGGCATCCTCCTCTGTCGTTGTGATCGACGCTGCTGGCGACCCCACCCCATCAAACATCAGCAACGGCTCCAGTGTATGCATGGATCTCACCACTACCATCCCAGCTTCTGTCCCCCCCCCTCCCCGACCACTGGCGCTCCCCCCTCTTCCACCACCCGTTCCTCCTGTGTCCCACCCTGCGCTGCACGCCGTGACAAGGAACTCTCCGCAACGAGATAAGGTAAGATGCGTGATCGGTTCGTCCACTAGTGCATGTTCCAGCCAACCCCCGTTGATGGAGCACACATGGAGCATGCGGGCGGCGTCGGAGTAGACTGCGACGCGAGCGAGAGGCGCAGAGAGGGCGATTCTCAGCGCCTCATTTGCACAGTTGTTGGGGTGTTGCAGCGACCGGAGGAACCGGGCGGCACGGAGAGTGGAAAAGACGAGGGAGCCGTCCAGGGAGGCGGAGAGAATCAAATCTAGCTCAGAGGAGGCGATGACAGCTGTGACGGCATCGTCGTGGGAGCAGAGCACTGCGCGGGGCTTGGAGGAGATGAAGGGGTCGCCTTGCTCATGTGTGTGTGCACCCAGGTGGTCGATGCGCCAGATCATGACTGTTGTGTCACGGCTGCCTGTGGCCAGCCAGTTACCGTCGTTGGACACTGGGACAGCATACGTGGGAGAAGGAAAGGGGAGACGGACGTGAGGACGAAAGGGAATAGAGTGAATGATTTGCTGGTAAATGGTACTCGCGGCAGCTGATATGCTGATGGGAGTGTGCAGTTAGGGTTTCTGTGCTGCAACGGCTACCACAATGCAGGCAGACAACACAGGAACAAAGGCGCACCTGAAAGGCAAGTGACAAGGTCGCTGTGCTGCTGCAGCGCCTGAACAGTGGCAGCATCATCTACAGACGTGCTGCGAATGGCATTGTCCCAGTGCCCCCCCGAGAAGAGGAATGCTGATGTGGCTCCTGGTACGATTCCGAAGCAGTCGCCATAGCTGCTAGCTCCGGGAGCAGAGAGAGGCGCTCCAATCCTGCACACTCGGCTTGGCTCACCCACGCTGATGCTATAATCCTGTTGGGGGGAAAACAACAGGATTGGAGAGTGAGGGCAAGGCTCTTGAGTTACTTCAGTTTCGCAAAAAGGCGAAAAGGAGGGATATAGGAAGGATCAGGTGCGAATGGAGGGAGGTCACTCCCAAACTTCAATTTTTCCCCACAGCGGTGAAACTGCATCCATCACATAACATGGAATCCATTCAGCAATCACCCAGACACCGAACCAGAGCCCAGCATTCATCCACCCATCGCCACACTCACCATGCCCACTTTCACGCGCTTCTTTGGAGCATTCCACGAGCGCACTGTCAGCACCTGCCCCCTCGTCACACTCACTACAGTACGACCCACCACCCCCATAAACACCACAGCCATATCATCCTCCGACCTCCCCTTGCCCCCCCGCGTCCTCCCTCCAGGACCCCCTACGCTCCCAGCAAAAGCGGGAACCACAGTGGAGGAAACAGCCGGGGTGGGGGGGGCTGGGATGATGGCGGAGAGGGAGATGGAGGACGGGAAGAAGTGGAGTGGGCGGGTGATTTGGACGTGCGGGCCGCGTTCCGGGTGGGGGCGTGTGAAGAGCTGGATGGGAGTCTGGCCAAAAGCGGCGATCTGCTGTTCGAAGGCTGTGCGCCTGGTCTGGTCGGTGATTGCATCAATGTCCACAGCGCCCTCGTAGGTGAGATAATAGAACACATTGTCCGCCTGGAGAAGCCAAGGATGGTAAGACAGGCAGAGGAGAAACAGGAGGAGAGCTGAATGGGAGATTGGTTTTACCGGGGTTTACCGGGAGAACCAAGAGCTCAGTAGCGCCCTCATGGGTGAGGTAGTAGAACAGGTTGGGCGGCTTGAGGGAGAAGCCGAGGGGGGCAGTGGGGCAGAGGAAAAGCAGGAGGAGAGCGGAACAGGAGCTTGGCTTATAAGAGCGAAATAAAAAACGCCCTTGCAGGAGAGGTGCCAAACGAGAAGACGGTATCACCAGATGACGTTACGAGGAGGGGGTCGTGGGTGGGTGGGGACTTCTATGTGTAATGTCATCCAGCTCTTTGCTTCCAAGGCGGCCTTTTACTAAGGCACTCATGCAAGTGCGGGTACGGAGTCCATAACCCAGGCACACCCTTCACAGAATCACCACTATACTTTCTTCTTACTTCCATATTAGCATCTCATTTGAGGGCTTTCCCGCATGACGGGATGGTCCTGAGTCACCCACAGGCCCACACGCCCACATGCCCACCTGCCCACATGCCCACATGCCCACATGCCCACATGCCCACCTGCCCACATGCCCACCTGCCTACATGCCCACATGCCCACATGCCCACCTGCCCACATGCCCACATGCCCACATACCCACATGCCCACATGGCCTCATGCCCACATGCCCACATGCCCACATGCCCACATGGCCTCATGCCCACATGCCCACATGCCCACATGCCCACATGCCCACGTGCCCACGTGCCCACATGGCCTCATGCCCACGTGCCCACGTGCCCACATGGCCTCATGCCCAGATGCCCACACCACTTGCGCACACGCCCACCTGAACAGCCGCCTCCCCCCGTTGCTTGTAGCCAAACACCAGGTCGATCCAGTGGTGCAGCCTCTCGCTCACATGCTCGCTCTCCAGGGCCTCCCGCTGCAGGCGCACAAACTCCTCCGGGGAGCCCTGGGGATCACAAGCAGGCAGGGTCAGAGGCAACAAGGATACAGCTGGGTTCATTTGCTCACTCCACAAGGCCTCTCACTGAAGGCGCAAAAACTCCTCTGGGAAGCCCTGATACCACAAGCAGGCAGAATCAGAGGCAACAAGGGCACAGCTGGGCTCACAGCTGGGCTCTACAGGGTCTCTCGCTGCAAATGCACAAACTCCTCCTGGGAGCCCTTTAGCAAGTGAGCAGGGTGAGAGGCAAGAAGAGGGATTGGTACAGCTGGGCCAGGTGCATTCAACATGGCTCACATGGTGGCTCCCCAGGGCCTCCTACTACACACACACAAACCCCTTTGAGGAATCCTGCAGCACGCAGGGTGAAGGGCCAGCCTGAATGGATAGAAATACACTTCTTGACTGACATGGACTTTCGAGAACCTTCTGCTGCACTCGCGCACGCTCCTTGGAGGATTCACGTGGCAAGTGAGCTGGAACACAGGGAGGAGGGGAGTATAGCTAGTCTTACACCGAACAGCCTTGCTACCACAATTGCTTCAGCAGTGCACAAGATGGGTCAGAGCCTGCTGAGGTCATCAAAGAGAGATGACTGCTGCACTAACTCAAAAACCTCAAACAGCAAGGCTCAGACAAGAGCCGCACACACCTTGGCCCAGGGAGGCAGGATGACACTGTCAAGCGCCTGCCCGTCCTGCCTGAGGCCCAGGTCGAAGCAGCAGTTGTTGCGCAGAAACTCCGGCTGGTAGAAGAACTCCGGCAGCAGCTCCTTCACGTCGCTCGTGTTGCTCTGGCAGTTGTCCCATGCTGACGCCACGCTGTCAAACAGACGATCCGCCTGGTCGAAACGCCCCCCCTGTTGCGAGGGAAGGCAGGAAATGGCGGTTGGAAAGAATAGAAGTCAGCAATAGCTCGCATTCCAATTCTCTGAACCTTGCTGAGACGATCCCGACCTGCGAAGAACTTTGTCGAAGGAATGGGTGAGGTGAGGGCACATGAGGGAGAGCTTGAAGGAGCGGTGGGGTATGTGCAAGAGCACTCAGATGTCAGGATGAACACCTTAAGGTTAACTTCATGTCCTTTTCAACAACATCGAGGTAAGAAGTGGGAGCATTCACGGAACTTTACTCACCTGCAGCAGCCGGTGGAGCGTGGCGAAGGGTTCCATGCGGATGAGGAAGTAGAGCACGACACCAGCAGAGGAGTAATGCGATCCGTACAGGAAGCTGGCGGAGGGATGAGGCGGGGGGAGAGGGATGATGCATGAGGCATTGGGAGAGGACGAAGATGGTTGAGAGGCGATGGAGGGGGGAGCAGGGTGTGATGTGGGCCACAGGATACAGCGCATGGTTGCTGAAAACAATGTCGACGGCAGGAACAGAATCCATTCACATGGAGGCGTTAATTGTAGCATTCAGAACCCATTTACAAACAAATTGAACAATCAGAGCAAGGAAGAATGACGAAAGCATTTGGTGAGAAATTGTGAGCGTGCACCGGCCCTTACCCTGGAATGTCGGTATCCATGCTGTCATATCGCTCCTTGAACAGCTGTGGCAGGCGAGTGGAAGCAAAAAGCAGCATATGAAGGGAAGAATGGACAGAGATAGTCAGCAGATAAAAGTCACCCTCGTAAAGGGCAGTTAGTAAACAAACAAGCACACAAAACATAAACAATGCTGAACCTTGCCTCAAGCCATACTTCCAGCCTCCTGCCACAACTCCCACCCAGGCTTTCAATTTGACACATACCTCTAGTCTCTTGGGGTTCAGTGCCCCAACCGGCTTGCTCAAATCTCTGAACGTCTCTCCATTGGACAAGTCCAGCTTGGCCGAGGTATGATCCGCAATAACCCACGGGAAAACAGGGTACTGCATCAGATCGTTGTACGTGCGCCCGGCCAGGGTGTTAAGGATCATGAGGTAATCAAAGGTGGAGATTTTCCGCTTGCTCCATTGGGACCTCGCCTTCTCTGCCAGTTCCTGCCCTCTCTTCCTGTCCACAAAGTCAACCAGCTTGCTGCTGCGAGCCGTGGTCCCGCGGTTGGCGATAGCCAGAATACGGTGGGCGACCTTGTCAGCTAGCTGAGGCGAGGAGAAGGAGAAGAAGGCAGGGGGCTGCGACGAGGAAAAATCAAGCTCGAAGGCGGATGGGCGGAGGAGGTAGCGTGTCATGCGGATGCGAGCGAGCTCAGATAGCGACCACATTCGGTGCATCTTCACGTCATCTAGAATATCCGTGTGCTTGCGCATCCTCACTGTCACCTTCTCCAGAGTCTTCTCGTTCGGCTGGAACCTCGCTACAAACAACAGTTTCTGAATCACACGCTTCCATCGCTCTTTCGGAGGAATTTTCTCTCCGCCGGAAACGGAGCCAGAGGAGGAAACGGAGTGGGGGTTGTGGAGGGAGCCGTCAGGGTGGAAGAGGAGAAAGTCTTCGGTGCTGTCCATGGCAAAGTCCACGTAGAAGTGTAGCTCCGTGTGGGAGATGTGCAGACGTCCCGCCAGCTTGCGCTTGGTGGTGAGGAGGATGCAGGGGATCTCTTCCAAAACCTGCGGCACAAGGGGAGGAAAAGTATGTAAGAAGTTTTTATGTTGGGTAAGGGGACACAAGATTGGGTGGCATGAAGGAGAAGAAAGGGGGTGGAGGCGAAGGAGGGTAATCAGGCCAGTACTGAGAAAGGATGAGCGCAGCAGCAATATGCAGCTGCTGAAAAAAAACAAGCCATGATGTAGAGTTGGGGTAAAGGACCAGACCTCCCTCAATCACAGGGCGACACATATGAACTTGTTCTCACAAATTCACTCACCCCTGCCATGCCTTCTGCCGGAAAACCACGAGCACTTGCCACACCTGTCCCTTCCACCTCCCCTTCCTGCACGCCCTTCTTCCCTCCCTGCCCTGACTGGCTCTGCTCGTTGCTCTGCTGCAGCAGCGCCATCTCCTCCATCAAGTCCCGGTCCACGTTCACACTCGACACTACCCTCCCGTGCTGCTGCATATCCCCTCCCACTGATCCTGCTCGCATCATTCCATCCCCCATGCCTAAGTTGCTCCCGCCAATAGATGCCGAAGCATCTCCCGCCACTGAACTACCAGCGTCACTCGTGTACCTGCGGAAGCTCCTGGCATCCGGTCCCGACTTATCCAACCAACTCCCCTCTGACGTCCCGTCTGCCCCCTTTCCTTCCTCACCTCCACCACCCTTCTCTTTCCCTCCCCCACCCAAGCTCCGCTCCTCTCCTTTACCAATGCAAAAGTTTTCATCAAACCGGTAGTTAGGACGAATGCGGAATCGACGCCTCCGAGGGTCCTCTGCCTTATCCAGCTTCCAGCGGGGTGGAGGGTCGTCAGGCGACGGGCCAGAGTACCAGGGGCCCCTTTCGCTGGTCATCTGCCTGTACAGGGTGTTCCACACTGCCTTGGCGTTCTGCAGCTGCTCAGCATACGCAAGGGTCGCAACCGCTCGTCGCTTTGCTTCCTGCTCCATCATCCCGCCCAGCGCGCTCCGCCGCTGCTGCTCCACCTCCTGCCGCCGCTCCTGCTGGGCCTCCTCCCATGCTTCGATGTCTGGCTGGATGTCCACCAGGCTGTCATTGAGGGAGGTCACGATGAACATGACGTGGTCACACTCAGTGCGCGCCTGGGGAAACGCACAGTGGAAAGGCGCAAGGGGTGAAGACGTGGCTGAGACATCTCTACGAAAGATGAGCGCCATGTAGCTGACTCGCTGCGTGTATGAGGAGAAAAGGAAGAGCAGGGAGGGAATGTGCTACTTGTTTATCTGACTGTACAACAAAACACAGTACTGGAAAAGGAAAAAGATTAATTGGATAACATGGAGGGTTGATAATGACTCTTAAACGTTTCTGGTTCGAAAGGCAGACTAGTGCTTAGTGCTAACTTCAAAACGAACACCTTCAGAAAGGGGTTATCAGAATCAAACTTACTGCGCTGCGCACTCTGTCGGCATGGATCACTTCATAAAGAGGATGCTTCTGCTGCTCCCCCTCCCCTGCCGCACCCTGCGACCCTGCCTCAGAGAGCCCAGACGATTCAGCTGCCCCATGCCCTGTGCCACTGCTGTTACTCCCCATTCCATAAGCAAAAACCTCCTCATTCGAATCCTCATCATCTTCCTCCTCCTCCTCTTCCTCCTCCCCCTCATCATCCAGCATGCCTCCTGTCATCTGAGAGAAGTCCACAGGGGTGTACGCGGGAGGGCCGCCCCGTTCATCGATGCAGCGCGCCAGAATGGGCATGATCGCTAGGAAGACGTCGCGAGTGCACTGGGCTATGATGTGGCCTCGAGCCCCGTCATTCATGTCACCAACTAGCGCCCTGGCTTCAAGAAGTGCCCTGAAAAGGGGGAGAAGTCGAGGGAGTGGAGACGGAGGGAAGGTGACTTTGGAAATGATGTCCGGAGCTAGCCAGCAGGTATCAAGAGCCAGTTACAAGAAGAAACGCAGGATATGAAAGCAGTGCCAACATGAGAATATGAAACTACTCCAACAACCAGGGAGGATGAAGTGCAAATCACCAGAGGAAGAGGTGCGCCTGGTTGTGCAGGCGGTTGTCATCATCATTAGGGAAGACAACAGGCAGGAGCACCACGAAGTGGTTCAGGCAGCGATGAAGCGCGGGCAGCTCAGCTTCAAACATGTAGATCAGCACCAGGCGCAGCACAAACCACGGACACCCCTGCCGAGCCAAGTCCAGCATCTGCTCCTCTACCTCCTCCAATGCCACCTCGCCTGCTGGCCTCTCACTCTCTACAGCCTCTGCTGTGACCGTTATGCTTCGCAACAGCCCTTGTCTCCCACTCCCCTTGTCACTCCCATGTCGCCCACTCCCCTGCTGCACGTGCGGCGCAGCAGCAGAAGCAGCTGAAGAATCGGGTTTGGGCTGGAGGAAGGAGCGGTGAGGAGGCGAGGGCGGCTGGGGAGGCGGGAGGAATGCTGGGTGAACAGGCAGGTGTGGTGTGTCGGGGTCATCGTCGTCAGATTGGAGCATGCCTGCAGCAAGGGCCTCTGCTGCCTCGGCCTTGTTGTGCATGATGGTAATGACCGTCCAAAAGTGCTCGTACACCCGCCACTTGCTTTCAACCACCTTGGAGCCCAAGATACTGGAAGAGTGAGGTAAGGGAAAACGGAAGTGCAGAAGCGAGGTTTAGGAAATATGGGAACAGGAAGGGCCAGGAGAGGAAGACGGACTTCAAGATAATCAACAGGAACGGTATACATTCGACAAAGAGAAGATACATGAGCTGAAGGAAGAGATGCGAGAAAGGAGGTGGTGGGTGAGGGAGAAAGGGAGGGAGGAGGAAAATGGAGGTGGAATGGGGTTGGTAAGAAGGGAGAGTGAGGGGTGTATTTCTAGAAGGCACACCTGCATGAGAGCTCTGCACTGGCAGCAGCAGGGCCCACTTCGTCATCAGGAAGCATATGCCGGAAGATAGACGAAAGCGCACTCCGATCCATTCTGTTCCATGTCCCCTGCGTTCCTTCGCCTGTTCCTATCGCTTCCGCATCCTCTTCTCGACTCCCTCCCGCAATGCCACCATTAGCACTGCCATCGCCAGCAGCACTATTGCCATCATTTCCCCTCTCAAGAGCGCCACCAGTGGCACTCCGCCTGGAAGGATCGACAGCCTTCCCTGAGTCCCTCTCTGGAAGGTGCCGAGGCTGATAGGGTTAGGCATTGGGAGAGAAGAACAGAGGGACAACAGGGGGGGGCGAAAGATGGTCATGATTGCAGCTACTGTGCAGAAGGCTATAAGATGGCCGAAATCAGGGGGCGCGGCATGGAGTTAAAAAGGAGGAACAGAAAACGTTCTGCAGGGACACTGGCAGGGAAGGTACCCTACCGTGTAATATGGTATATGCCAGTGAATAAGTGGCAGGCACAGTGCCAGGGTGGGTATTGTACTGCACAGGCACGGTGTACTGACAGGGAAGATGTAGGAGGAGTCGCGGATGACGAGCTCTTGCACGAGGACGAAGAGGTAGAGCAGGTTGGCGTGCACGGGCTGCTCCAGCAGATGGTCCCGCGTGGAACACAGCAGCGGCACCACGCCCAGCAACTCGCCCAGCAGCACACGCAGCAGACCCGCATATGGCAGCTTGCCCTGAGAGGGACAGAGGTGGATGGAGGAAGATGGGGTGAAAGAGGAGGATAGATGGTCGAGGTGAGTAGAGATGTTGGGGTTGGGATATACCATATGTCGGTCAGGCTTATACAACAAGGTGTATGCTTCTTCTTGCCAAACCCCACTTGCATACCATAAGCCCATCCAAGCCTCACCCGTTCACCATAGATGCGCAGCACGTTGACAGTTTCCGCCACATGCCTCCACCCGCCCTGCACCTTCTGCATTGCAAACGAGTGCGCCGCCAGGAAAATGCGCCGCACGTGCACCCACACCAGTTCCAACCCTCCCATTGGCTGAAGAGGCGGCGGCGGTTGCCCTTCCTCAGCCTTCACTGCGTCCTTCCCTCTCCCCTCTGCTCTTGGAACTGAGGGCCTTCCCTGAGTGTGCTGCTCTGCCGTGTCTCTGCCTTGGGCTGCATGCTCGGTATTTAACCCACAATTCCTCAGGGCTGTAAGGTCCAAACCGGTGACCACAATATCCAGCAACCACTGCTGCCAGCCCCGTTGCTGCAAGGGCACAGGAAGGGGGCCAATAAAAACGGTGAGTGTGAGCACATGCTGCCTGAATGCCTGTACAATCAGCTGTAGCTACTCCAGAACGCAGATTATAACTATCAGCTAGCACAAGCATCGACGAATTGCCTCTGGCAGATGGCAGCAGCGCAGTTCTTACCTCCAGCAGCTTGAGTCTATTGGCTTTGCTGTTGGAAATTAAATCACCCAGCTTTTTCAGCGTATCCTCCACCACCTTCACTCCTCGCCCTGACAGACCACCCTCCCCAGCACCACTGCTGCTACTCCCCGGCCTGCTGCCTGACCCGCTTCTGCCTACACCCCCTCTGCTACCTGCTCCGGACGAGCTGGCCGCCAGCCTCAGCTGACTGACAATAAGAGGCAGCAGCAGTCTTAGCATCTCCGGTTTCACTATTGACTTGCGCGAGCTGCCTGCATCTCCTCCGCCCTTGCGAGGAAGGACGCCCCAGGAGGAGGGCTTGCCACCAGACGTGAAGTTACTAAAGGAGGTGGATACGGCTGGAGGTGCAGGCACTGGATCTGACGCTATTGCTCTGACTGATGATTGGTCTTCATCTTCTCCATGAGCTTTTCCTTGCGCAGCTCTGCTTTTTGCTGCTCCTTGTGGCTCAGGCTCAGGGGGATGCGGGGCAGAGGCACTGCGGGGCATGCCAAAGGCCGGTATTGCTCCCTCTGCTGCTGCTGCTGCCGGTGCTGCTGCATTAGTTGGTGTCGAACGTCCCGCTGATGGCATAGGCATGCGAGGAGGAACGGCATGAGAGGTTTTGGGCGGGATCTTTTTGTGAACCATGGCCTCATGTGTGTGCTTTCGAACCGACCAGTGATCGGTGGGTGATGCACCAAGCAGAAGATCAAAGAGCAGAGTCTCAATCCCAGGAGAGAGACCGTAAGGCATCAGATGCTGGCACGCAAGGTCGAGTAGCATCTTCTCATCCTGCTCCGCCTCCCAAAGCTCGTCCTCATCCCCCTCCTCCTCCTCCTCCTGCATCCCAAGCCAGTTCCTCCCTAACCCTCCTGTCTGTGCTGAGCCTCGAGTTCGGCTTGAGCCTCCTCTGCCGGATGCCCCCCTGGTGCCAGCTTTGGCTGCTGGGGCCTGCTTCTTGGTTTCGTTCATTACAGTGAGTATGAGACACAGGGCGAGGAGGCGAATCTCTTCCTGCGGCCTGAACAATGGGTAAACGGAGGAATGAAAAGAAATGGGTGAACGGAGGAAGGAAAAGCAACACATGGGAGAAGCGAGATGGCGTGGTCGCGAACGAGATGCGAAACAGGCTACTCTCAACGCCCATTGAAAGTAAGAAAGTAAGAAGTTCCATAGCCTTACCTAGCAAGAAGTCCAACAAATATTTGCGGTCCTGCTAGTGCTGATATGTGCTCCAGAAACGACTTGGCAAGGTTGGGCTGTGCAATCAGCCCGAAGATTGTTTGCAGCACATCCTTCACTGCCCCAGCGTCCTTGCTCGCCTCCATGTACACCACCAGCGCCTTCACATCTGCCTCTGTGAACCCGCCTTTCAGGACGTGCTGCAGCAGACTCAGAACCAGCAGTCGCAGCTTGGCCACTTGCTGAGGTAGCGGGCGTGTGCCGAGCACACGTCGAGTGACAGGCTCCACTAGGGGCTTCACCCCAATGGCGTGTCGGCCCTGCGGCTTGTCCCAGTAAACCCGACGAACTATATCTAGGAGGCGGGGAAGGGAGCAGACCGAGGGCACGAGCCAGGGTTGCCGCTCCATGTGGCGCTGGAGGGATACAAAGAGCTCCCGCTGCACGATGTATGGCGCATAGATCCAGAGAGAGGCGTCCATGTATAGAGAGAGGATGACACCACGAACCATGCGCTCCCGAAGGCTTTGTTCTATGAACATAGGAGCAGTTGGGGGGAAAGAGAGGCAGAATAGAAGGATGAGTTATGGAGGTACCAGGACAGGTGGGCCTGTATGCAGGTAGAAAGGGAAAACGTGTACAAGAATTCTGCAGCTACATTGCATCAACCTACCATTTTCTTCGGCAAATGAGTCCACCATGTTCTCCAGTGTGAGCACGAGACTAGCTGTCAGGTGTGTGGGTGAGACATGCTGCAACAAGAAGTTGATCACAGAAAAACCCCCAATAGACAGCATTGCCTGCTGACTGCCCGTGCTCCCAGCCAGGATCTCTGTAAGCAGGTTGATAATATCCACTGCCAACTGCCCATCCCCTTCGACCACCCTTCCTTCCCCCATGCTGCTATCACTTCCCACAACTGGCAGATCCAACTGCGTGAAGAGAGGCAAGAGGGCTGAAACGCCACCCACTGTGCTCAACACCTGCTGCAGCCGCTGCCGATGGCATCTCTGAACTCCTGGAAGCATTGCTGCGTCAAACACATGCACAGGGGAGACACTCGCACGGGCCAAAGCAGCTGTAGCGGCAGCACTGTTAGCAGCCTGCTGCTGGGACAGCAACCAGGCAGGGGAGGTATCAAGAACCAGACCAGCAGCATATGCTTGTGCGTTATAGCTTAGAGCGATGCGGGAGCTGAGCGAGTCCGGTCCGTCAAAGAGAGCGAGAATTGCATTGTCTACCTGTGTACGCAGGAGGGCTACATCTGTGGGTTGGAAGGTGTGATTGTAGCCAGGGCCTAGCTTGTGGACGCAAGAGAGCTGAGGGGAAGTGAGAGTGTCGCTGAAAAGGTAGATGGGCCCAATCTGACCCTGGAAAGGATGCGAGGTCTGGAACAAGCTAGTGGAGCGAGAATCCGACTGAGGCAGAGGCGCAGAGGCTCCTATGGTAGCGCGAATTAGAGGGTCCTGCAGGCGCGGATAGCTGCACTTGGCCTTGCCTACCAGAACGCCGTCTATGTAGACTCGGAGCATGCTAGCGGAGGAGAAGGTTGCGGTGGAGTGGGAGATGGCGATGTGATGCCAGTGGCGCAGGGCCATGCTGTGAGGCACCTCCACTATCACGTCTCGTGATCCAGCCACCTGCCAGGAAAAGAGAGGAGCAATACGAGCGGCAGATGAGGAGAACAATGAATTGCAGACAGCGTGGCAGTCAAGAATCTACCGGCAATCAACTATGTAACACAGGGGGCCAGGTCATTGGCTGGAAGACACTCAAATGGATGCATACATGTATTTATGTATCGACGGATCTAGGAAGGTGTGGCATGAGCTCACATGGATAAGGAGGGAATCCTTGGTGAGGAAGCCACTGCAGCCGTTGCCTTGGTCCGTGTAGAAGCTGAAGAGTGTCATGGGGCTGTCATCTCGGACACTAACACTCAAGGACTCGCCCAGCCATTGTCCCCTGCGTGTGATCGATCTCATGCTTGGCTCCTTGGGTTCTGAGCTAATTTCCGGCCCTTTCTTTCTGAGGCTGCTGCCCCGTGCCATGCTGATGTTGTCGTCACCGCCACTGCTCGCGATGCTGGCTGCATCGTAGCTTGGGAAATATTCACAGCGTACCCAGCAGCAAAAGGTGTAGCCCTTAGTGCAGGGGAAGCGGAAGTCAGTGGGGATCTCAAGTCCCTGGGGTAAAACATGGGAGGAGGAGAATTAGAACGGGACTTCCATTTGTAGCGTTCAAAACAGATGCCGAGGGAAAGGGATGAGTCAGGAAAGGGGGGGAGAAGGTTGAAGGGAAGATAATAGGGAGGAAAAATACAGGACAAATAAGCAGAAATGCTGCGATTAATGAAGAACCAGGCATCAGCTGTGAAAGCAGTTTCATTTGACTCACCGATTCAGACCCGTCCATCTCGAAGTAAGAAGCCGGGCCATCATGCCTTAGCACACCCACGAGTGTGCGAAGCAGCAGCGACACCCTCTTGGGACGGCATCCATCGGCAGTGCTCCTCATCAGCTTGAATATCGCAGCAATCTCTTTACCGTTGATGCTGTGCTGCCCCAGCTTCGCTATCAGCTTCGATAGCAGGGCAAGTATCGCCTCCACATTCTCTCGTGTCAGCTTCACCATCTGCCTTCTGCTTTCCCCCTCTTTGTTACCACCTCCAGTGCTAACCATATCCGTTTTCTCCGCCTCACGCTCCCCTGTCTCGTCCACGCGCTTCCTATAACTCTCTCTGCCCTTTCCCCAGAGGACGCCTTCCTTGGGTTCAGTGCCGTCCAGATGCTCCCCTTCCAGCTCTCCCAGCCACTCTAGGAGGTCAAACATGAGGCCAGCACGGGAGCAGGCAGCACAGTTGCCAGCAGAACGGTCAAGCAGGTTGTGCAATGACTGGAGACCAGAAACTATCTGCTGAGGGTCGGCCTGAGGAGTGCATGAATCAATGGAGGGAAAGGGATGCGTCAATTTCAATGGCGTTTCAAAGTAGCGACCAGGAACGAATAGCAGAAAAGGAGTATTGGGGAGGCAAGGCGATGCAGAGAGGCTATGAATCTGGACCGGTGGGACTGACAATATGTGGTTCACATAGGAGCTATGAGACATCGCTTGTGGCAGAAAAATTAAGAATCAGGGAAGCGAAAAGATGCCATGCTTGAACCAGGCGCACCTTGTGCAGCAAGCGAAGCCAGAGGATGACAGCATTGGGTGAGTGGATGCTGCCCTGGGCCTGGTCCCCGGCCAAGCAGTCCATGGCCATGTCCATGACCGCACTCAGGAGCACCGGCGGGGAAGCTCCATCGAAATGAGGGGGCAGGTACAGTGCAAGGGAACGGAAGCCTGGGCCAGCATGCTTGAGCAGCACAGCCTGTGGAGAGGCAAAGAGTGGCACGACAGGGAGAAAACGAGGAAGGAGAATGAGCGAAGGAGAGAGTAGAGGGTTGAAGGAAGCAGGACGAAAAGTGTGAGCAGGAAATACAGAATGGATTCACTGGACCAGCATCACAGAGATGAAGACAAAGGTTTACAAAGGAACAAGTGCAGATTACGAGCATGGATCAAACCCTTACCTTGGCAGCTTCATTGCACACGGACAGGAGGGTGAGAGTGCGCAGGATCATGATGGCAAGAGAACGGCCAGCTTCCTCCTCGTACTGCACCCGTAACAGGCCAACGAGGCGAGGAAAGGCATCCACGTTCACACAGAGGTTCTGGTTCACTGAGCTCTCATCCTCCTTCACCACCTCCTGCACCACTGCCAGCATCGCCAATAGCTGTTCTGCTGCGTCTTCCCCACTGAGCCCTGCGCCACCAGCCGCACCTCCACCTCTCCCCACACCACGCCCGCCTCCTCCTCCATCCGGGCCCCCTAACTTCTTGCCACTGCGGGCCACAGTCATGGCCTCAAAGTACCGCTTGAACAGAATTGACTTAACCGATGGTTCAGAAACCGGGGCCTGTGCAGGGGTTACGAAAGCAGTAACGAACATTGAAGCATGTGCTGGGGGTGCTGCTACATTCACAAGCACAAGCCACATTCACGAACTTAAACTCTGCATAAAAAAAGAACCTGCAATCGTAAATCACAGATCACGACGTTCGACTTACATTCATGAGCAGGGAAAGGAGCTGAAGAGCCAAGGGTCGCAAGTTTTTTTCCCGCAGCAGCCATAGCAAGGGCATGAACGTCTGCGGGCTGGTGGCAGCCTGAGCCAGCAGAGAGGGAGAGCACTCCAGATATGACTCCAGAAGCTTCAGCACCACCTCCCTCGCCTCCTGCCACTCCTCTCTCAGCGATTCCACCTCAGGAACCAGACGACCTGACCGAGACACCACTGATCCAGTTTCACCTGCTGCAGTTACACCAGCAGCAGTGCCAGCAGCATCAGCAACACCGTCAGCCACTTTTGAAGCAGCATGCATGGGCTCAAGAAAAAAGGTTTGGGCATCCATGCGGAGGTAAGCAGCCTGCTGCCGTTCAATGACCTCCCCAATGTAGTCGCCGCATTCGGTGGAGAGAAGGCAAGGCACGATTCGGTCTCCACCCTGGAGCATGCGCTGCAGGGCATGAGCCAGCAGCTGGGATTCGGATGGTACTCGGCAGCAGCTGACCAGAGCATGAAGGACAGCATGGAATTCTTGCTGGAGGTCCTCTTGCCAGTCCAGGGAGGCAGAGAGCTCAACGAGTGCGAGAATGCTGCTCCTGAGATCCTCAGCATTGCAATCAAATGAAAGAGCAACATACTCCTTGTCTGCATCCAAATCGTTGGATCCCCTTTTGCTAGCGCCTGAAAGTTGCAGCATGACCATGTGGCTTTCCTCCGACCCCGTGCTCTTCACCTGTGTAACCCCCCCAGCTTGTGCTCTTGATGACTGCGCATTCTGCCAATCTCGCCAACCTGTACTTTCCTCCTGACTGCCTAAACCCTGGAGTTTTGGGGTGGAAAGAGCAGGGCTGCCTCGCGCAGCAGCAATGGAGGAAGGCGTCCACGCAGGGACTTGGGGTGAAGTAGTGGACAGCTTGGGAGGGTTCAGCCATGCAGCTGGGTTATGTGGGGTTGTAATGCTGGGAGAGCCGAACTCATTTCTGAGACCAGAGGAATTGCGGAGAATGGGTCCCGGAGATGGGATGGGAATGGAGGGAGGAGGTGTTCCAGCGCCTTCACCTGCTGCTCCCCCCACATCCACGCCACTTGCTTTACTAACTCCTGCAGCAGCAGCCCCACTTCTTGTGCGAGCTGTGCTTTCTTCCGAGAGCAGAACGGAGTCGAAGAAAAAGAAAGGGCGGGAGAAGAGAGCAGGCGCGACGTTGGCAGTGTGGAAGTGACTAAGCGCGTTGGCGTGTGACCCCAGGAGGAAGCGCAGGACACGCACGACATAGCGCTGAAGCTCAGTCGAGGAAAACTGAAACATCATTGTTGCTGCATCGTCCAGCCAGTCAGTGTCTCCCAGTTTCACCGGGTCGAAGGCGTGCAGAAACACAGAAATAACATCTGCCATGATCTCCTCTCCATATGCCCTCTTTCCATCCAGCTTTCCAACCTCGCCTCCTGCCGCTGCTGTCCCCCTGCGCCGAGATCCAATATTTTGAGACTCCGAAAGAACGGGAGCAAGTAACCACTCGTTCCCATCCCACAAAAACGACATCACTAGGTTGCAAGCTGCAGCTGCCCTCAAGTTCCACGCTGCCAGCTGTCCGCCAATATTCAGTTGCTCGTTCATGGCTGCAGAGAGAGCATCCACGCCCATACCAATCCCCATGCCAGTCTGTTCAGAGGTTGCCATGTCTGTGAATGGGTCGCCGCGCTCAGCAGGGTGAGAGGGAAATGCAGCATCGACCGCACTGTTTGGTTCGGAAGCGGCAGTGCTGTGAGTGGTGGACTGGAGGGAACCAGGTTTTGCAAAGACCAAGGAAGTCCATCGAATGAACTGAGCGATGCGTGGCACGGAATTGAGAGAGTGCAGGGCTCGGGCTGCTGAAACACTGCCGAATCTGGAGGACGAGTAATTGAGACAGACGGAGAGAAGTGAAGCAGAATTGGACTGCGCAAAAGAGATTTTCAGAAAGTCAAAATCTCGTTTTAGGCAAATCGAGCATAGCACATGGAGTAGGTATCGAAAAATGCAAAGCAAATGTCAGAGCGAGATGGAGGAAAACGTAGTGGAGGAAATGCATGACTTCACATGCTGACTTACACAGATTCTTTGATAATGGAAAGTGCCAGAAATTGCAGGCTGTACTCCTTTAGCAACGTGCTCGCAAGCATGGTGCGGTCCGTGCACCTGCCCATCACAAAGACCATGGTCAGTCACAACAACAAAAGAGACGGTTCATTTCACTGGCAACAATTAGTGGAGTGAAAGGCAGATGATCCACAGTGGCAAAGAAAAACTCAGTGGACAGCTCGGACTCACGGGGTCGAGGGCAGGAGCCATGAAGGCCAGGCAAGCAGCCCAAGAGTGACCTGCAACCCCTCGTGGGCGATGAAGGCAGAGCAAGACTGAGGGAGCGCAGTGACAACCGCCCATACCGCCTCCACTCCCTGCAGGAGTGCGTCCTGTGCTTGGTCTGACAGGGACGTCTCTGTCTGCTGAATGTAGCGGACTGAAGGTATGAAGGCTGGAACGGGCCGGCGGAGCAGGAGAAAGTGGGAGAAAATGACATAGAGTAAGAACTTGGAAGACGGGTAAACAAAAAGGATGTTTGACGGAAAAGACACTGCAAGAATGTATCATATGTTAGTCACCATAACAATGCGATGCATGCAATCTGAACCTCCTCAAAGACTCACCTAGGAGCACAGAATGGCATTTGTCTTGCACACTGGTTAGGAGCTTGCTGAACTCTGCCATCCGTTTTTCCTCGTTCACGACCTTTCCTTTTGGCGCAAGCATCTCGTGAGTCACAGAAAACGCCTCAAAAACTTCCTTCCCCAGTGCCATCTCTGGCTTCTGGCCAGGGTCTTCCCTCATTGAGAACCCTTCTTTACCGCCAGAACTCGTTTCTCCTTGCTTGGTTTTCTTGAGCATCTCAGACCTCTTGCTTCCTCCCGTGCTAATAACAACTTTGGGAACCAGATGTCCCTTGCGGTGAATGGCAGGCTTCAGATAATTGATAACGACTTGCAGGATGAGCTGCGAGGCGGAGAGAAGGAACTGCAGCGCGTGCGACTTGGGTGTTGGAGCTGCCTGGCTGCTCTGGCCTCCGTCACTCTTCCAGTCACCATCATCCGCATCCTCTGTGCCCAGAACACCAGCTTTTCGGGGTCCATGCTCATGCACTGGCTCCAAATAGAAAGGTGTTTTGCTAGCTCGAGTTCTCGTTGATGCGTTGTGGGCATCAATATCCATGGTGATCCCTGCAGAACACTAAGTAGAAGAGCAAATTTTACCAGACGAAAATTGCTCTCATATCAAAGGTTGAAACTGAATAGAAATGGACACGAGTTTGCAGTTGTTTGGGTTAACGAAGTCACTCTGCAGCTCACCTTTCAGCACGTCCAAGGAAGTGACGATTCCACGGAAAAAAACAAAGCGTTTGCGGTTCTCAGCACTTTCAGTGATAATAGCTGCAGCCTGAAGGACATTGATGGCATGCTCGCGGTCTCGCTTCGGCACAAACAAATCAATGTCTCCTTCTAATTGTTCGTCTTCGATCTCAGGTCCACTTCCAACAACGGGAGAACTTTCTTTAAGAATCTCATCCTTCCGCCTTGTTGATGCATCTGAAAGGTTATGCCAGTTACGAAGGTAAATATGGCACGGATTAGCTCACTCTTAACCACAAAAGTAATGTAATTGCAGCTTCGTAACTGGTTACTGGCACAAGGAGGGCCTGAATGCACACGTGAAATTGGCATGTAGGTGATGCAGAAATAAGGCAATTAAGACGCAAGAGGCTCACTTTGGGCGAGATCAGAGAGCCACACCAGTTCTCTGACAACGCAACGAATCATTTCCAAGGGATGAGCCTCGCGAGATGAAATGTCCTCCTTGTCTTTGAAATCTTCATCTGGTTCTGTTGGAGACGAAGAGCTTGGAGGTGTCCAATCGTCATAGGTTTCCACGAATAAGTCAATCAATTTTTTGGCTGCAGAACGCGTCGGGTCCTGCGTCGGGTCCTGTGTGGAGCCATCGCAGGAGATGCGACATAAAAAATTCAGAGAGAACACTTATGGTGTCAGAAATTCTCGCGCGACCTCATAAAATCTGCTAAATAATCAGGGTTGTCAGGTTAACGTAGACATTCTTCTTCTGCGTGATTAAGAACCTTTACTTCAGAGACCTTTCAGACCAGACACGGGAAAAGAAAAATGACGATGTTGACAACGAAATGAATTCGCAAACTAACCTGCTCCTTCCTTGCAAGGTAAACCCAAAGCAGACGCTTCAACTCAGCTTCGTTCTCGTCATCATCCCTGGTGGACGCCAAGTGATGATTGAAGGTGTTTCAGCGATAGATAAATTATAAGAAATGTCCAGAAGGCTGACCCAATGGAATTCGTAGAGGAGATGAAAACGGAAAGCTTGATGGTTCGTTGTCAAAGCATGTAGAAAAAATGAAAGCATCCACGCGACGATAAAATGACCCGCACACTGATTTAACGATCCATATATGACTTAGTGCTTGTAATGACCAGGTGATCTGCAGGGTCAGGCATGTTAGAAGAAAGCGTCGCTGACCTGAAGTGATAGTTGTGGTGCCATTCATCCGGCACGACCTTATCCACAGGCCTTTCAGCGGCGCCTATACCGAGAATGGACCAGATTCCTTGCATCTTGATCAAATGTCGGCGGGTCCGGTTACAGAAATGAACGTGGCATTTTTATCTTCAAGATTTATCGGTCAATGAAGAACCTGGTAATAAGCCGCCTTTTGGATTGTTTAGTACTTGTCACTCCCTGCTGATTAAGAGGACATTAGTAAGTCGTCTCGCGGGCAAACAGGAAAGGCGTGAGCTCATTGCATTAGGGAACCTTCACTTTAATAAATAAGAAGCGCGAGACGAGTCTCCAAGTTACAAATTCTGGTTTTAAAATGCATTGTCTATCAGAAACGCGTTGCAAATTCTTAGTCAGCCATTGCTTGACTTGTCCTGGCTGAAAGTGATCATCTGCTGCCATCAGGGAGGGGTAGTGACAAAGGGCAAGAATCTGCCATGCTGCAAGAAGCCTTCTGCGTCAGGGTGTCGCAATGTTTCTCTGGTGGAGCCTTGCGACAACATCAATGTCAATCGTCCCCAAAGGACTGTCGCAAGTGCATTATTGTTTGCCATGGAGCTGGGACTCAGGCTAGGGATGAGGAAGCGCATTTCGCGGCGATGAAATCATCGGCGAAGGCAGTGAGTTGTAGAAAGCCGGCAGGACTCGAGCAACTCTGCGACTTTTAACGAGCGAACCTTAAACGCATGGTAACAAACGTTAATGCTATGCCTTATCTTAGCTGTAGTTATGAGAATCATTTGTGATCCTAAGGAAAAACTCATCGTGTTATCACTTATGAAAGCGGCGTCCGGCACACGATCGCGTGTGAGAATGGCCGGAGGATCTGGTGGTCAGAATAGTCTGACGACTGAAGCGCAGCCTAACCTGGCTGCGACAAGCGAAGAAACGGCGACGATCCCTTCCGCCGTTCTCGCATAAGTGCTTCAGCGACTCACCAGCTTGGAGCAAGGACTCCATACATTGCGAAATAGCGACGCGGGAACTTCCTCCCAACGCTCTCAACCGGCCTCGAACGGCCAGAACGCCGCCCCGCACACCTTCTCCCTCGACACAAATGGTTCAACTCCCAAGACTTCCCATCCCAGTGAAGAGGCAATTCTTTCTGCGCAATCAAGGTTTCTCAGCATATCAAAAATAAAGACAAGTGTGTACTTTGACGGCAGAGATTTCTATACCTCGAGCTTCGAGTTGGAGCTCCTCCTGCTGCAAAACGCTCAGATTTTTCACTACTTTGACGGGAGTTATGCGGAGCCTGTTGAATGTTGTAGAGGACTCTCCTCTACTTTGCAGGAACTGGGATTTGTTCTAATCACTAGAGCTCTGTCTTTGCTTTCCAATGAGCCGTCAATCACTTCGTTCGCCTAAGAAACGAGTGAGCTATAGGTGGAAACGTGAAGACTATGCTCTAGGAATGAAGATTAGGAGCTCTCTGGATTTTGTAGTCGAGTGTATCACATACAAAGTGATTCTCGATTTCAGTATGATGCATGCAATACAAAAGAAAACACATTTATATGAACTGCAAAACGTCGAATTGCACATGTAACCTCGAACCGCGGTACACTCAAATGTTCGAGTTACATCGAAGGGGTGAAATTCGACTCTCGAATTTCACCGAACCGAATTCTCCCTGAGTCTCGATTCTTCTTGTGCTGCCATGTGGCACCGAAATGCAAGTCTCTCGAAGTCAATCTGCAACTTCACGAAACCTGCAATGAAGTCAAGTAAAAGCAACACATTCTGTGGGTTGGGGGCATACAGCCACCCCACCACCACTTGCTTCAACCACACTCAACCTCCAACACTCCCCCTTGCACCCAACCCACTAGGTGTGTAATCCATCATGCTTGTAGCACGCACGGGATGAGTCTTTAGGGGGTGGTTCCATGAGAGATTCCGTGTGTTCATCATCACCCTTGGTCGCGAAGCAAAATGCCGCGCCCTCCTTATCCGTCTCCCCAACGGCCACAGTAGCATAGTCGGCGTATTTGGAGGGAGGACGAACCTCACGACGCTTGCGGGTCAAGGCCAATGGTAGGGAGGAAGGTGTGGAGGTAGTTGCCGCCTCGGTTGGTGGCACCTCCACGACATCATCAACGCTTTCCTCGTCGTTCTCTCCCCCTCCATCGGCTTCCTTCTCCACTTGAGGTAGAACCTCACTTTCTTCAACCCCCTCTCGTGCCGGAAGGATGAAGGTGACTTGTTGAGTGGGTTTTTCCTTCGTCAAAGACCACATCCCGAGACGTGACAACGCGTTTTTCACCCAAGTCCCACACTCGCCATGCACGCTCGTTTGGCGCAACTCCCAAGAAGTTCTCCGCACGAGCTTTCGGTTTCAACTTGTGGCGAAGAGGATCCGGTACATAGTAGTAGCAAAGGCACCCAAAGGTGCGAAGGCGGGATAGGTTCGGCTTCGTTCCGCTCCATGCTTCAAACGGAGTCGTTCCCGGGAGCACCTTTGTTGGCAAACGATTACGAATCCCTGCCGCTAGCGCACTCGCCTATCCCCACCACTCGCTCCCAAGCTTGGAGTGTTGAAGAAGTGAACGAACGGCTTCCACGAAGGTGCGATTAAGCCGCTCCGCCGCTCCATTTTGTTGGGGTATATAGGGTGTTGTGACGTCGTGCTTTATGCCCTTGCTCTTCATCCATTTGTCAAGCTCGTTGTTCACGAATTCGCCGCCACCGTCCGTGCGAATAACCTTGATCCGCTTCTTATCGTCGTCGCAAACTTCGAGCGCCCACTCTTGTATTGCCTTGGCCGCGATGCCCTTAGCCTTCAAGAGTCGGGTCCAACACATCCGCGTCGCGTCGTCGAGCATCACCAAGAGAAACCGTGCTCCTCCTTTTGATGCATGCCGCATCGGTCCACACACGTCCATGTGAACAAGCGCCAGGGGGTCCTTAGCAAGGGGTGACGTTCGGCTACCAAATGGCTTGGGATCCATTCTTCCTTCGACACACGCCGCACACGCGCCCTTCTCGTCGTCGCCGGCGATCACGTCGAATCCCTTCGCGAGTCCTTTGCTGGCCAACTCCTTGACCGAATCGTAGTTGGCGTGCGCAAGTCGATTATGCCACGCCTTAAGAGTTGCCTTGGAGCCTTGCGCCACGTAGGATGAAGCCGCTCCCGGGTACGTCTTGAGTTGGTAGATATCTCTATTGAGAACACCTTGCGCGAATTGCTCCCCCTTCCAAAAGAGGTTCATCTTCGCACCGTCGATGGTGGCGATCACGCCTTTCTTTGCAAGTTGCGGGACGGAGAGAAGGTTCACCTTCACCCCCGGGACGTGAAGCACGTTCGTGACGTCTACCGATCCGCTATCGACGATGAGGCGTGTACTCCCAACTCCAACCACTGGTAGCGATTCGTTGTTTCCGAACACGATGCTCGTGACGTCTCCCGTAGCGCCAATGTTGTTGAGGAGCGACGCCGAGTGCGTCATGTGTTGCGTTGCGCCGGTATCGAGGAACCACGCATCGCTTGGAGTTTTGTTCCCGTTCCCGGCACTTGCTGCGATGCTTG
This sequence comes from Closterium sp. NIES-65, assembly GCA_948144175.1. Classification (NCBI taxonomy): domain Eukaryota; kingdom Viridiplantae; phylum Streptophyta; class Zygnematophyceae; order Desmidiales; family Closteriaceae; genus Closterium; species Closterium sp. NIES-65. The sequence continues at coordinate 736,628 of CANXME010000615.1, read as the reverse complement.
CTCCCACCGGATGATTCCTTCGTCGAACCCTTGCTCCACTTGTACTTCTTTCCGGAACTCCCTTCGGAGTACATGGCGGTTCCCTCGCTCTCATGGAGAATTGTCGGCGACGCGATTCCTCATGGAGAAGCCGATCGACCACCATTTCCTTCGTCCAAGTGTCTTGCGCGCTATCGAGTGTCGTAATCACCGTCGACCACTGTCAAAATCCAATCCTCCTCCGTGACCGTTCCACCGAGGTCTACGAACGTTTCTCCGAGTTCCTCCACACGAGTCGCATACTCGTGCATCGATTCGCCCGCGCGCAACTTCACCGTGTAGAACGCATTCCGAGCTAGAATCTTGCCGTGGAGAGTCTTGTTCACGTGCATTGTCTCGAGCCGCTTCCATGCTTCATGCGCCGACGCTTCGAGCTTGATGCACGTGCGCACCGCGCTTACGAGGTTGATGCCGATGCGCGAAATCAACGTTGCGAACGCCTTTTGGTCCTTCTTCTTCCATGCCGCGATGTCGCTCTCATCGTCCGGCTTCTTCTCCGTTCCATCGAAGACACCGCAAAGTCCCCGCTCCATCATGAGCACTTGGAACTTAAACTTCCACGCGGATTAGTTTTGTCCCGTGAAATCGGTACCGCCGACGTGTCGAACATCGTCGTGGTTGCCCAGGGTTCGCCGGAATTTACAACGACACCATCCAAGGAAGTATGGGAGGCCTCGCTTGAAGTCGGCATGCTTCCTTCTTGTCGCGCGCGTAGACTCCTCCGACCAGCTCTGATACCACTGTTGTAGAGGACTCTCCTCTACTTTGCAGGAACTGTGATTTGTTCTAATCACTAGAGCTCTGTTTTCGCTTTCCAATGAGCCGTCAATCACTTCGTTCGCCTAAGAAACGAGTGAGCTGTAGGTGGAAACGTGAAAGACTATGCTCTAGGAATGAAGATTATGAGCTCTCTGGATTTTGTAGTCGAGTGTATCACATACAAAGTGATTCTCGATTTCAGTATGATGCATGCAATACAAAAGCAAACACATTTATATGAACTGCAAAACGTCGAATCGCAGATGTAACCTCGAACCGCGGTACACTCGAATGTTCGAGTAACATGGAAGGGGTGAAATTCGACTCTCGAAATTCACCGAACCGAATTCTCCCTGAGTCTCGATTCTTCTTGTGTTGCCATGTGGCACCGAAATGTCAGAATGTTATTGTTCTCTAGCCTGCAGTGGGGTACTCTATAGCGAGTACAACCCCTTAGGGTTTCCTATATGTATCCTGCTGCTTTCTAGTGAACTCACTCCTTTGTTCATTTCTCTCTTGCCTAGCTAGGGTTTTCCTAGCTATGGCTCCTAACTCTGCCTACTATTTTAACACGAAATGCAAGTCTCTCGAAGTCAATCTGCAATTTCACGAAACCTGCAATGAAGTCAAGTAGAAGCAACACATTCGGTGGGTTGGGGGCATACAACCACCCTACCACCACTTGCTTCAACCACACTCAACCTCCAACATTGAAGACACCGACGGCGCCAGGACGAGGTACTACAACGAGTCTCTGATGGCGTACGGGGTTCTTCTACGCAATATGTCGCTGGCGGAGCAACTGAGCATCCGCTCATACAAAACTTCACATGCTCCAGCCCTCAACGCTTGGCGCCACTTGAATGGCGTGTATCAGCCGAAGGACTCCGTTTCTTTGAGCTGGTTGCTCCAGCAGCTACTGGAGACCAAAATGGCCCCAGCGGTGAAGGCCAACACCTACATTAATCGCTGTCGGAGCCTTCGTGATCAAATTGCGAAGTTGGGAAGCTCGATCTCAACGGAAATTTTCGTCAACATCGTGCTTCAAGGGCTCGGCCCAGAGTGGCGGCCCTGCAAGGTGCTTCTCCGACAGCAGGGGGTCATATCGGAGGCCGCCCTTTGCGCCGCCCTTCTCGTCAAACAGAGGGACATGGATCAGCAGAGACCAGCGCCGCAACGAGAACGAGGATGGCTCGCCTTCTACGCCGACAACACCGAAGAGCGACGGCCACGCCGCCTCTACTGCAAAATTTGCAGAAATTTCGAGCATTTGGCAGATCGATGCAAATACCGATCTCGCCCTCGCCAGACCAATCCGAGCATAAGGGCGTGTCAATTTCGAAAAGCATGCGGGTGTCAATTTTCGATGCCATTTGTGTTTAGGTCTTTCTATTTCGGATTTGAACCTCTGATTCAAATTTGTGGTCAGGGTTACGATAAACGTAATCCTAACGTGACTGTTTTTCATTAGTCGCAAATATATGTTCAATATCGTCAACACCTCCTGGTTGTTTTCAAGTTTGGTTTCGATCCCTGCCAGCACAGCGCGACCGCGCCTCGAGTGTGAAATTATGGGGGACATTATTTGCCCCCCCAATCTCACACCCTCTCAGGCAAAAAAAGACGCGGTTCGCGATCAGGGGGTGTGAAATTATCAAGAACAGGGTGTACATATCCAACGCCGTCCCCACCCCCACAGGTACCTATGTTACCGTAGCCAACAATACACGTATGTGCACAAAAGCGCAAGGCATCGTCGTGCTCAAGGCACGGGGAAGCCGCACGCACATCACACTTAACGATGTGCTCATTCTCCAGAACCTGCGCTTCAACCTGCTTTCCGCTGCCCAACTCATGGATTGCGGCGTTGACCTCAGCACGCACCGCAAAACACGCGACATCTTGCTGCACTACGAATCGAAGACCTTTCCGCGCAGGTAGATCGGAAGAGCACACTCCGAAAACGGAGTGTACATCTTGGATTTCGACATCCCCGACTGCAGCGGCGACTCGAACGGGTTAATCGACCTCGTTCCACTGCGCTTCGAACATATTCACTGTAGGGACTGGAAACACCCTGCCGGAAGACCGTGGGTGCCGCATCACCCTCACCCACACAAGGTGGCGCTGCACGACCCTGACCCATACGGCATCTGCAGGGACTGCCACACACCTACCGCGTCAACTAGCGCGATTGCTGGTCGTGGGCTTGCCGCCATCGCCGAAGCAGAGCGACATGCACGACCAGAAGAAGGGATGTCGCAGCTGGAGCTTGAAATCACCATGTGCGGCGTGTTTGGCACGCCAGAACATCTTCTCATCGGACCCCCCTCATAGCATCTCCAGGGCATGCTACGCGGCACTAGCATCGGAACCTTCGATGCGCACGGCGAGCCGCAACCTTACACACGAGAGAAGTTTCTAGAGATTTACTCTCATCGGCGCGACTCCACGAAGAAGCTCACCGTGGAACAGGAAGAAAAATTGGCACGTCGCGAAGCCGAGGAGCTTCGCCGACAGAGTCTCGCCGAAGCGCGCTGGACATTCGCTTGCGGCGCATGGGGGGCCGACGAGGAGGAGAGCGCCTCCAATGAAGGGGAGTGGGGAAGCGCTGGCAGATGGGGAACGAGTGACACCGGCGGATGGGGCAACATCGGCGGTACATGGGCAACCGCATGTGGTGGCTGGGGCGTTGCAACTGGCGACGAAGGCAGCGGCTGGGGAGCTTCCCGCGAAGACCAAAAGGGGGGAGAAGAAACTGAGGCAACACCTGCAGCTGTTCCCCTTGGTTGCCCCCCGCGTCGTGCTCCACCCGCGTTACCTCCCCCCGATATTCCACCGCATTGCGATCCCTGGGACACCATTGACTGGGGCAATGAGCCATCAGCCCCACGTCGCATCGTTTACGGACCTGCTCCCAAACCGCGCGAACCCACCTTCGTCCCCAGAACTATCCCCGGGACCAACATCTCTCTTTTCGTAATCCGCGACAGAGAGTTCTTGGCGCGAATGCTAACTACCACCAACAACGAAGACGATGAAGCAGCAGAAGAAGCAGCCGCAGAACCTACCCCTGTACCTGACGAAGATCCCGAATAAGCTCGCGCGCGCTTTATGCGCACCTCCGGTTTTTGCGCTCACAATGCACTCTGGCATCAGCGCCTCGGGCACCCTTCACGCGCGACGCTGAAAAACTGCATTGACGCGGGAGTTTTCGCTCCTAGCGCACTCCTGCACCCAAATGGCACCGAAGTGAGAGGCGCGACACATCCGCGCAACTGCACCGCCTGCCCGGAAGCCGCGCTAAGCCACCAGCCGTTCCTGCTGCTTGAGCCAGGGACGAATCGCTACCCCAAGCTACACAAGATGTATAGTGACTTCATGAACGTAGGGCACCGCGGAGTCAATGACGAGCTGTACACGCTCACCTTCATCGATGTTAGAACACGCTATGTGTGGGTCGTGAACGTGGAAGCGCGCAGCGGAGCATACGAAGTATTCCGTCTCTGGCTGGCGCACGCGCAGCGGCAATCTGTGGAGAAGCTGAAGATCTGGCAATCTGACGGTGCAGCAGAATTCAGGAGCAAGGAGATGTAGGCTTATCTGGCGCAGAAGGGGATCGAACACCACATCTCTCTCCCCTATGCGCATCAGCAGTAGGGCGTAGCCGAGCGTACCAACCGCACGCTCATGACGAAGGTGCGCGCGCTAATGAAGCAGTCGAAGCTTCCGCCAACCTACTGGACGTACGCGATGCACGACGCCATACGGGTACATAATCTGTTGTCAACCACTGCGATCACCGGCAACCTCTCCCTGCATGTGAAGTGGATGGGGACTAAGGGCGACACTTCCATGCTCCGCGTGTGGGGGTGCATGGTTCAGTACCGCCTGCCAACATCAACCATTGGTAAATTCAGGAGCCGCGCACGCTGGGGGATCCACCTCGGCATGAGTCACATGTACAAGGCGTGGCTCATCCTAGATCTCTTGAGCTAGAAGGTTAAAAACGCGTGCGGCGTCATTTTCTACCTGTGTTTATTCCTTCAGCAGTTCCGCGAAGACGAGCAGACGAACGCGAACCGCGTTTACGCCAATGACGGGCACAGCTACGCCACGCCAGAAGACGAAGCTGCTGCGGCCATTCTGGAGCAAGACCCCAGAGGCGAGTTCACGAGAGGTGATCGTCGCGACGACGACGGTGACGATGACTCATCTCAAGGAGGAGCGGGCGCAGCAGGAGGCGCAACTGGAGGAAGCGGAAGCGGCGGAGGCACAACACCACCAGCCCGACCTGAGCCGGAGAGTGATGACGACGTCGTACAAGAGGTCGTCCCACAGCATCGCCACGATAGCACCGTCGTCGGAATGCAACTCCTCGGGCTTCACGCCGCCACCTCAACGGCGCCGCGTCTCATCGAACTAAGGAACCCGCGCCAAGCTCTCTCAGGACCACCTAGCAAGGAGTGGCGAAATCAAGGCCCTCGAAACCTGAGATACCTGGGTGCTCGTCGACCGCACCGCAATCAAGGGTGCAAGAATCCTCTCCGGCAAATGGTTCTTCCGCATGAAGATCGTAGCGGACGGCACGATCGAGCGCTTCAAGCTGCGGTGGGTCGTGCGCGGCTACGATCAGAGGCACGGAGTTGACTTCAGTCAAACATTCGCACCGGTAAGCCGTCACACCCCCGTCAGAATTCTCATCGCCATCGTCGCCGCACGACATCTGCCGCTCCGACAAATCGACGTGAAGAATGCGTTCCTATACGCGTTAGTAGATGTAGTGATCTATATGGAGCAGCTGCACACTTACGGAGAAGGGGACTCGCGAGTGTGCCAACTGCGCAAATCGTTTTACGGGATAAAACAGGCACCAAGGCTCTGGCAGCAGTATCTGCACAACATTCTGCTCGAAATCGGCTTCAAGCAGATGCCCCGCGACCCAGGAATGTACCGCCGCGATTTCCGCGGAGATTACCTTTTGCTCACCGTCTACGTCGACAATTTGCTATACACAGGGTCAAGCAACGAACTGCTCGAGCAGTTCGAGAAGAATCTAGCAGGGCGCGTCGACATCACCTGCAACTACGAAGTGAAGCAGTTCTTAGGACTCAATATCTCCTACGAGCCAACAGCTATCCACCTCTCTGCGGCTAAGTATGCAGAGGAGCTTGGGAAACGCTTCAACATTTTCCCTGCACCGTTTTCCACCCCTTATCGCACTCCTGGGCCGAACCACAAACCCGATAACAAAGCCCTATCCCTCGCTGGCATTCAGACTATCAGCACCATCTGGGATGCCTGCTCTTTGCCTCTATCACCTACAGGCCCGACCTTTCCTCCATTGCGAGCCAACGGGCTCAGTACTCTCGCAAACCAACAGCTACGAACCTTCTGGAACTGCTGCGCGCTCTACAGTCCTTCATCTCAACGCACAAGATTGGGCTCTGCTACTCAGCACTACCGACCCCATCCTTCAACCGCACCAAGCACATTGCGCTGCGATATTTCTTCGTAAAGGACGAAGTGGACAAGGGCAAGGTCAACTTGACGTACTGCCCAACAGGTGACATGGTAGCTGACTTCATGACGAAGCGACTGCCACGCCAGTACTACCAACACTGCTCCGAACTCAGTGGAGTGGTCAAGCAGGTCAAGACGAGCTATGGCCAGGAGTGAAGGGGGGTGTTACGAATAGAAAATATCATTGTGCACTCCTGACGGCAACTAAGTGAAGTACGCAGTATCGAGAATGAATGCGAGGAGTCAGAGTTGAGCCAAAGCGACGCAGACCGTTAGAGAGGATCTGGACCGTCGGAGCAGACGGCATCGGGCAGCTGCAGGGAAGAGGAATTTGGCGGGAACAGTTTCGTAACTGTACGCGCCGCACTGTTGGGAATGAATTTGAATAAGGGAATGTACCCCTTAGAGTACATGGCTAGCTAGGACGATTCGAATTCACTGTACTCATATTTATACTTTCTGTACTTGCATGTTTTAATCATCTCAAGCATTTTATATTCACTCTGCTATTGAGGTCAAGGGCCCACCACCACTAAGTAAATAGTTTGCGAACCTTCTTGAGGTGATCCTGGCTATGATAAACCTTTGATCGCGACAGGGCGGGCATATGGGCAGGAGAAATCGACTGGAAGAAAGTTATAAAAATCCGGGACTCCCTGGTGACACCAAACAGACCGTGCGACGTGCTGCTTAGAGTTCATAGCCTTAACCTGCAAGTGGGAGAAAGGCTTTCCTTCCTAGGTGGCAAGCCGGTTTGCCCGCACTGTAGAGAGTTTGAAACCTTAGAGCACTGCCTTTTCAGTTGCCCGCGCATCCAGCAAGTGGTGGTGGCTGTCAGAATATTATCTTATTGTTCTAGCCTGTAGTGGGGTGCTCTATAGCGAGTACAACCCTTCTAGGGTTTGCTATTTGTATCCTCATTCTTGCTAGTTCAATCGCTCTTTCTTCCTTCTAATTTTGACATGCTATCAGAGCAGGTCGATCCCCTTGGATCGATCCTGTGGGTGTGTCCCCACCTTGCTTCCGCTGCTACCTGTCCTTCCCGCCGTGCGCCCCGAGGCGCGCGGCGATTTTTTTTCCTTCCCGCCGTGCGCCCCGAGGCGCGCGGCGGTTTTCTGCCCGCCGTGCGCCCTAGGGCGCGCGGCGGTTCTTTGCCCGCTGTGCGCCCCGAGGCGTGCGGCGGGCGTCTGCTCTACGTCGCGGCCCCGCCCTACGTCGGGCTTCTCCCCTTCGTCGCGGCCCCGCCCCTCGACGCGGCCCCGCCCTATGTCGCGGCCCCGCCCTGCGTCGCGGCCCCGCCCCTCGAAGCGGCCCTGCCCCGACCGTCGCGGCCCCGCCCCACCTTCGCGGGCGTCTGCCCTACGTCGCGGCCCCGCCCCGACCGACACGGCCCCGCCCTCGTCGCGGCCCCGCCCTACAGTCGCGGCCCCGCCCTACAGTCGCGGCTCCGCCCTGCGTCGCGGCCCCGTCCCTTCGAAGCGGCCCCGCCCCTTGTCGCGGCCCCGCCCTCCCCTCAGGTCCGTGGTGGGCCCCCCCCCTTTCTCCCCTTCCCCCATTTCCCGTCGCCCGTCGCGGCTCCTTCGGGGGCCGCAAGCGGCCCCCTCAGGTCGCCACGACGGACGACGGGAGGGGCGAGCTGTGGGGTGGCGGGTATGGGGGTGGCCGGTGTGCCTTCCTCCCTTTCTCCTCCTCCTCCTTCGTCTCCCACTGCTGCAGCTGTCGCTGAGGGGGGTGGTTGTGTGGGAGACTGGGTTTAGGGTTTTAGGGGGGTGCGTGGGAGTAGAGCTAGTGGTGTAGCAGTGGGTGTGTATCAGGGGGGTGGGACTGTGTGCGGGAGGATGAGCGGAGGTTGCCAGTTTGTCGTCAGCAGCACCTGTAGTCCGGGGCGCTGTCCCGGTAGCCCAGTCGTAGCCAGCTGTGCCAGCCGCCCGTGGGTCCGTTGCCCGTCCGCCGCTATTTGAGCCGCGGGGCCTGTTACCCCTGTAGTCCGGGCGCTGTCCGGTAGCCGCTGTGCCAGTCTGCCTCCTGTTGCCCGTGTGTCTGCAGCTTCAGCCGTCGCCTCCTGTCTCCTCTCCCCTCACTCTCCCTCCTCCTCCTCACTTGCCCGTTGTGACTACCACTAGCTTTGCTTATAATTGTTAACTCTAAACTATTTCTTCTTGAACTTGTGCTCAGAATGTGTGGTGACATTGTGATCCACCCTGAGCTTGTTTTGCTTTGCCTGCTCTGCTGATTACACCCCACTTTGGCTATGGGGGTGTGTCAGAATATTATCTTATTGTTCTAGCCTGTAGTGGGGTGCTCTATAGCGAGTACAACCCTTCTAGGGTTTGCTATTTGTATCCTCATTCTTGCTAGTTCAATCGCTCTTTCTTCCTTCTAATTTTGACAGTGGCAGTCAGGTAGGCGGGCCATGCGCATGCTGAACCCAGCGAGGCAAGTGTCGGAACTGGGGGACCTGCTGTTCGGGAAGGCAGCATCAGCCACATCGTTCCCCGAAGCGTCTCTCTCTGCAATTGCAGTTCACCAGCTCTGGGCAGAGCGATGCGAGTGTGTGTTTCATGGGAAAAGGTTCCGGGCTCGGCGGATCCTCAGACGCATCGAGGCAGCCTTTCGGCTGCATGTGAAGGTGTACACGCGAGCAATGGGGAAGAAGATTGGCAGAGGTGGCGGTTTGAAGGGACACGGCAGGATTCATGCGCTGGCAGAGCAATAGGCCAGCTTGCTTGGACGTATTCGGTGCCGGGCGGTGAGAGGTTGGAAATGGACGCACAATTTCGACGCGTTATGGAGTCTCGCAAGGGTGGCTCTGCATCCGCCTTGGAAGCTTCACGTGAGGCCACCACGAGGGTTCGACCTCTCACGCTCAGTTACGAATGACATATACCTCTTTTACGCTTGTTACTTCGGTGTATTTGGATGTATTCATAATGAAAAAAAATCTCAATGATTTGTTTTATAACATTCTCAAAGTATCATTACCATTCAACTGATCAATAGAATATGATGGGGTTCAAATCTCATAATCACGCATAGTGTTTGAATTGACATATATTCCGGATGCTAATGTCGGGCACTAACATTTCTTCCCTGGTTTGTCGGTTGCTGCGAGTGTATGGTATGGCCTCTGGTTCCCTCCCGCCGTGTTCCCCCCTATCCTTTCCCCTTCTTCAAACCCTCTTCTCTGCCATCTCAAGATTTCGTTTCTGACAGATTCCTGACCCGCACATCTTGCTCGTTCGCATTCAATCACCACGATCCAATAAAATACCACGTGATGGCGTCGTCGCTTCCTCCCGCGCCAGAGTCCCTGGTCGACAACTTGCCGCCGGTCTCGCCCACAGCAGCGATCAAGGCGGCTGTTGTCCGCATTACTGCGGCCGCCACTGGCGGTGCTGTGCTCGGCGGTGCTCTAGGCTTTGGTAAGCCGAATGGCATTCAGTAAATGATGGTTAATACCTGATGGTCAACTCGCGATTAGTGGCTTGTTAAGGCTGCGAAGCTTTATCAAGGTCACTTATGATCAGTTGTCCACGTGTCGGCCTCTCGCCAGTCTCAGTCTTTTGGGACAACCACTTTGCGCCGAGATGCGCCACTCGTTTATCGCCTTCTCAAAACGGGCGATTCCTGTGAAGTCTCTGGAGACCCTGTGTGTCCCGTCTCGTTTGAATCATGCCACCTCCTGCGGACCATAAGGCTTCGCCGTTAAACCTTTCAAGAGGCTCATGTGTCGCTGTCGCTGCTTTAATGGATATAAATGAATCTCGTCAATCCACTTGTTCGCCTCATTCTTCGCTTCAATGTCTCACTCATTCTCTCGATTGTCCCCCTCATTTTCCCTCATTGTCCCCCTCATTGTCCTCCTCATTCTCTCCATTGTCCCTTCATGGTCCGCTTCATTGTCCGCCGTCTCCGCGCCCATGCAGGGCTGGGCTTTGTGGCGCGCGAGGGCACCAAGGTAACCATGCGCGAGTCTGCCTTCGGCCTCAAGGTGAGATGAGACCAAATGATACCCATGCTGTCCTGTTACGTGATCCGGACCCCATTGTGCCTTGATTCACCCTCTTATTTATCGTGCCTTGATCCACCCTCTTATTCATCGTGCCTTGATTCACCCTCTTAACGAATGGCTCTCAACTACGGTTCAAGTGTAAGCTGACTGCAAGGGGGTCCTGATCCTTGTCGAATGGGAGCCCCTTAGGCTGATGAAGGCTTGCAATCTCCGACCTACAAGTGCCATTAAAGCCCGTGCCCCAAATTGCAGAGCGCGCGGGGCAAGATCACCAATCTTGCCCGACTGGCGTTTTGAGTGCTGTATCTTGGTGCTAAACTGGTTGAGGCCTAACTCAGTGCTAAACCTTGAGGTCCAGCATTCTGCGATTTATGACTCTCGGTCCCAAAACAGACAGTTGGCCCTGGGGTTTGCTGACTCAGCAAGAAAGGGCGAAAGGTAGGGCGAAATCTGACAACCCCACCCTCCCAACACCTGCTCGACTTGGCGTTCACCTCCCAAACCACCCAGCCCTCAGCCTTGCGCAAGCTTTCTAATCTTGGGCAATTTAGGCTGCGGGCTTTAAGATGTAGTTGTAATCCCACAAGTGAATGCGAACCAGTCAGCCCATGTATGAGCCATGCTCTATGCGAGAACTGGTGTGTGCGAAATTTTGCTGTGTGCGATCTGTTGATGCGTGCGAGTTAACCATTCATGTTGTGGACCAGCCGGAGTTTGCAAAATGCAGGCTGACCCTGTTTCTTTACCTGCTCATGCTTCCCAACCTTGTTCCCAGACCGTGGCTATCATGTCAGCTGTCTATGCTGCCACGACAGCAGCTATTGAGAACCTGAGGAATGATCTACTTGACAGTGAGTGCCTTGCTGACGATTGACGTGTGTCAAACATATGTCATGCTTCGATCGCTCTACTTCTACTTACTGCCCTGTGTTCCACTTCATCTAGAATTTTTTGCATTCACATTCCCCTTCTCCCCTCCTAAAACTCCTCCACTGGTGATCAGTTGCTGTCCTTATCTCAATCTTTTTCTTTCCATGTCAATATCCCAATGTTCCTGCCTGCCTGTATCAGGTGCAAAGCCAGGGCTTGCTGGATGTGCAGCTGGACTGGCAGCAAGTGTCCCAGGTGAGATTCAAGGGTTTCTCAATGAGCCTGCTCTCCATGTCCCTGTTAGCAATATTTCCCACATCATCTCTGCTGTCCTGGCTTGCAGTCTCTGTCCCTCTATCGCGGCCACATTCTCTCCACGTTTTGCTCTCCCTCCCATTCATGGGAAATGCTCTTGTGATTACTTTTTGGTTCGGCTGCTGCAGGTCCACCAATGGCAATGCTGCAAGGATGTGCTGCCTTTGGCCTCCTTTCCTTCGTCTTGGATTTCTTTGCACCGGCTGAAGCATCCGCCAGTCCACTCAGACTCACAAAAGACCTTCGTTCCAACTGGAGAGCGCGAAGTGCATCAAAGAAATTTTCTTCAAGGCCTGAATCTCCACTTGATAGCTTGCTTTCCCTCGCCCTGCCCACATCCAGTGTTGCATCGCCTCCACTCCACTAACAACATTCCACCTGATCCCGACTCAACTCAGTTTCTGGTTTCTGGACAAGGATCGGCCTTGTTATTTTAGTAGGGGATTTTAGCAGGCGTTAGACGGTTTTTGCAATGAGTCAACAACGTATGGTAGTACAGATTGATTCAGGACAGCACACCAGTACCCATATGTGCCGTGTGTAGTATAGGAATTAAGCTTGTGTCTTCTATAGAGCTTGAGACCAAGAGGTGCACGCTGTCCGCTATTTGCGCAATAGACGGGGATTTTCTGTTTCAGGGAACCTTTTTTTTTTTTTTTTTTTTTTTTTTTTTTTTTTTTTTTTTTTTTTTTTTTTTTTTGGCGTGAATCCGCAACACCTGACCTGACCTGACCTGGACCCACAGTGCACGCATGTCCGCGCTCGTGTCGGTCAAGTGCGACACTGGGCAAATCATTACACCTAGTCCGCGGTATTTTTAACCGGCGCTATCTTAATCACGCGAGGGTACTTCTCCTTTATCAAACTTATTTAGTCGGGCTGTTTCAAACTTTACGAGGGTAGAATCTAGCATTCCCTTCGCGAGATGACAGCAGAAAAAACTCTGTGAATGCCGAGTGTGACAAATGTCAATCCGTCTATCTTGGAGCACTAAGTGTGAGTTCCTTAGACGGAAGTGCTTTCGGCTGCAGAATCGTAGCCTCGATGACTCTGGGTGCTAATAACATTACCCAGAAACGAACAAAGGGGGTTTGAAAGAACAAAGTTCACCTGGTTAAAATACCGCGGACTAGGTGTACGACTGGCGCCGCAAAATTCGCCAACCTAAGGTAACTTCTGTGAGATTTTCGCGAATCGGATTCTACGGGGTGTTGCCATTCCCTCGCATTCCCGAATGCTTGCGAAACAAAAATCTTTCTTCCAGCATTTCCCATCAGTACGGAAATCTGCGAAGGGGACAAGGAGATGCACTGCTGCTGCTGAACCTAGCTGGCAAACAGCCTGGGGGGACGGGGACATGCTTGCGCCTCTTCTACTTGCTTGCTGCGTCTCCCTTCTTGCTCCCATTGCTGTGGCGTCTCTCACTCCGCTCCGCACTTGTCGGAAGAGTTTCCCAGACCATGTTAGCGAAGGTCGATGACACCGCTTAGACCGTGACTCGCGCTGTCTGGCGTCTACTGGCGACTGCAGATTCGTTAGTCTCGTAACGCCACGTGCATGATGGTGTCGCTGTAGACACATAGCCTCACGGACCGCTTCCCATTCATAGATCCAGCTTGCTCTGAGCCCGTCGATTGAGACGAAGCTTTTCGTCATGACGGGTGAATGGCGTCCGGCTGTTGCGAAGCGTCGCGTCGTGACACGGTCTCCTGGTGCCTCGTTACTGTTCTCGCACTCTCCGGCTTTCGCGGCCGCGTGCCTGCTACTCTGCACTCTTGCGGCACCCCTCGTCTCCTCGCCTGCTTCTGCCGCCCCTTCACCTGACGGTAACCACGCAACGGTACCCCTCTGACGGCCATGACCCTTTTTCATCGCTCCGTTCGCTTTCCCCTTCGTATCCCACCCCTTCTCCCCCATCTCCCCCCTTCCCCCCTCCCCTTTCCCTCGTCCCCTCCTCCCCTTTTCCCCACCATCCTCCTATTTCCCCCGTCACTTCCGCTGCTGGGCCTCTGTCGGTTACCCTTTCTCTATTTGTTGATTCGAATTCGACAAGGCTCTTTTGTGCGAATTCCCCTCCTCCCCTTTTCCCCACCATCCTCCTATTTCCCCCGGCTCTTCTGTGCTATCTCTCCTTCCTTGAACTCCTCCCCATACGTCGTTTTCCCAATGTCGTTCTTCTGCGGTCGTCGTCGTCTCTCTCTCTCTCTCTCTCTCATCATGTTCTCACTGCGTACAACTCTCCGTCCCCTCCGCGCCCACTTTCCGCGTGCACTCCCCGTGTCCATTTACCGCGTGCACTCCCCGCATCCATTTTCCGCGTGCATTCCCCGCGTCCATTTCCCGCGCGCATTTCTCGCGTCCGCTCCGCGCGCTTGCCTTCCCGCGCCGTCCGTTCCATCAGCGGAAGCTCTTCTCCGCGTGCGCGCGACGCTTCAGCTGTCGCAGGAGTCCGCACTGCCGTCGTGGACCGATGCGACGAGTCCGTGCGACGGCGGGTGGGAGGCGGACGTTAGATGCGACCCTGACACCAACCAAGTCGTCCACCTGTAAGTACCCTCCCCCAAGGCCCCCCCCAGACAGATACGGAATGGCATCTACCTGGAGAATCGCCTGGTATGTGCTAGCTTGCAACTCTTATCCGTCCTCCTTTTCCCGTCGTTTCACCCAGCGACGTATCTGGCTCGCATCCTTCAGTTCCAGCTCCTAGACTCACGCGCACCATCTTAAATGGGGATACGATATCTCGTTCCACCTTTCTCCACGCAGCCACACATTCAACCCTGTATTAGTCGGGGATATGATATCCATCGGGTCCAATCCAGTCCAATTTCAGGTCCTCCCTCCTCCCTACGAACCTACCCTGTCCCCCATTCTTTCCTCCTTCCGTCCTCCCTCCCTCCCTCCCTCCCTTCCTTTACTCCCGTCCCCCTTCCCCGTTCCCTTGCCCTTCCCCAGTGACATATCCAGCTTGCAGCTTTCGGGGCCCATCCCAGGCACGGATCTCGCGCAACTCTCCTACCTCACTTACCTGTCAGTGCTCACCTCACACCTACCTGCTCATCGTGCTTGAGAGTTGGAACTGGTTGGTAGGCACGCAGTGGGCGTGTGAAGCAATGAGCTGTCAGTGTGTCTGCCGTGCTCACAGCGTGTTGCGTTGACGGGCGGTGTGAGATGAGAACGAGTGGTTTGTCGTGGCTGGCACCACACGCACATGAACAGCACAGGATTAAGGTGTGTGCGTGTTCAGCGCAGGGGAACACATGCTAGGCTGATCTTTGCTTGCCCCGGGATAGGGGTTTGGGAGCGGGGTGTTCAAAGCGCAAGGGTTATGGGGTTTAAAGTTGAGACTGTAGAGTTTCGGTCCTGGTGGAACACATGCTGGGCTGATCTTTGCTTGCCTAACGGGGTAGTCACTCTACAGAGTTATGTCTGGTTGTTAGTCAGAATCCAAGGAACCATCGGAAAGTTGTGCGTCTGGTTTATGTGACCCTGACTTGGCTTCTCAATCCAATGAGCTCACAAATGATCAAGGTGCTACGCAGCTCCATCTCCCCTCTTCACTCACTCTTCCCCCCTCTCCCCCTCTCTCTCCCCCTCTACCCCCCTCACTCCCCCAATACCCCCTCACTCCCCCTCTACCCCCTCACTCCCCCTCTCTCCCCCTCCCCTCCTCTCTCTCTCTCTCTCACAGGGCGTTGGATGGCAACACCTTCTCGGGCTCTCTGCCAGCAGACCTCTCCAGGCTGTCAGCCCTGAAGCACCTGTACGTGCTGAGTCGCTCTGCAACCTGTACGTGCTGAGTCGCTCTGCAACCTGTACGTGCTGAACCGCTCTGCAACCTTTGACGCGCCTCAAAAACCGCATGAACTGACACGATTTTTTGAAGTGCCTCAAACAGCTTCTTGAGCTCTCTGCCAGCAGACCCCTCCAGGCTGTCAGCCCTGAAGCACCTGTAAGCGCTGACTCTCTCACTCACACGCCCCTCGATGTAGAGGTGCTCTTGGCACTTGTACGCTCTGGAGCACCTCGCACGCCCCTCACCACTCACCCCGCACGCCCCTCACCACTCACCCCGCACGCCCCTCACCACTCACCCCGCACGCCTCTCACCACTCACCCCGCACGCCCCTCACCACTCACCCCGCACGCCCCTCACCACTCACCCCGCACGCCCCTCACCACTCACCCCGCTCGCCCCTCACCACTCACCACTCACCCCGCACGCCCCTCACCACTCACCCCGCACGCCCTTGAGCAATCTCACTCACGTGAGCAGCGGCTTAAGGCGTTTGTGCACACCACCCTCCCATGATCCCTTCTCCCCCCCATCCACGCCACGCCGTGCCCATCCACGCCTGTCGCCTCCCTCACGCTCAGCTCCCTCCCCTCTCCCACCCCCCCCCACCAGGTCGCTGGAAGGCAACGCAGTGGAGGGGCCCATTCCAGGGGACGTGCTCAACTCCCTCACCGCGCTCACCCTGCTGTGAGCCCCGTCCCCACTCCCTGCCCCCACTCCCTGCCCCCACTCCCTGCCCCCACTCCCTGCCCCCACTCCCTGCCCCCACTCCCTGCCCCCACTCCCTGCCCCCACTCCCTGCCCCCACTCACCTCCCCCACTCACCGCCCCCACTCACCGCCCCCATTCCCCCACTCCCCATGCACCATACCATGTGTCCTTGTTTCTTTGCCCTCATGACCCTAACAATCCATGCTTGTATGCCCCAATGCCCCATGCTCCCATGCGCCCGCGCCCATGCTCCCATGTCCTCTTAGCCTGGCACCATCCATGTCAAGAGCCTCTCTCTCTCCAAACCCGTTCCATTCCTCACATCCACTTCCCCTCACCTCATTACCCCCCTCCCTTTCGCCTACCCCCAATAACCCCCCTCATCCGCCTTGTGTCCGCACCACAGCAACCTGAAGACGAACAACTTTTCGGGCCAGCTGCCGGAGTCGCTCGGGGCACTCACTAACCTGGTTGCACTGTGAGTCGTGTTCGCCGTGCCTCTCTCTCTTTCCCATAGTGCACCGTGCCATGCCATAGCCATGCCATCTCCCCTCGTCCCCTTGTTCCCAACATCCCCTCATCCACGCGTCCCCTCGTCCCTTCGTGCCCTCATCTTTTTCCCCTCTCTCATCCATGCGCCTCCAGCAACCTGGGAGCCAATCAGCTGACAGGAGAGATCCCAGCAAGTTACTCCGCCCTCTCGCAAATTGTGTACTTGTGAGTTATGCCCCTGCCTGCTCCCCTTGCCACCCCTTCTCGAGTGCTCTCCCTGCTGACTTGTGCCCAGTGGCGCATGTTTCTTCGCCTGCCTCGCTCACATCTCCGCCTCCCCTTATCAGTGCTCATGTCGTTGCTTCCGTCTTTCATTTCAACACCCCTCCCCCATCGCCCCTCACTGATCGCCCCTCATTCATTGCCTCTCACCACGTCTCTACCGTCGTTCACCACCCCCCATCACCCCGCACTGCACCGCACCACCACACCATGGCAGCAAGGCGTCGCGCAACAAGCTGGACGGCGCCCTTCCCGACTGGTTCGGCTCGTGGCCTCGACTCATGGACCTGTCAGTGCCATCGCCTGTCTGTCCTCGCTTGCCCGTCCTCCTGTTCTTACCCACTAGCATCACTCTCCCCACTCTCCTCTCACTGCATACTTTGCTGTTCGCCTCCTGGCCGCGACTCATGGACCTGTCAGTGCCCTCGCTTTGCCCTCACTTGCCTCCCTGCCTCTACTTAGTTCCCCCACTCACTCTCCCCACTTTTCCTGCTCTCCCCACTCACTCCACTTTTCCTACTCTCCCCACTCTCTCACTCTCCCCACCTCTCGCAACCTTCTCACTGCATTCCATACTGCTCGACTCCTTGCCCAAAATGCATAATGGCCTCCACTCCAGACCCTCTCACTCTGAAGTACCCCCTCGCCCCTCTCTCTCCTACGCCACCGCCTTTTTCCCCACGCCAGAGGGATCGTCCTGTCCTGTGAGCTTCCCTCAGGCTCCAATTCTGACTCTCTTAAATCAAAATATCTCCTTTCCCCCTTTCCTTCTCCTCCCCCTTTGTTCCCACCCTCTCCTTACCGCCCTCTTCTTCCCCTGCGCTCCTTCCCCCCGCCCTTGTTCTCCCCCCCACCGTTCTCCCTGCCACAGAGAGCTATTCAAGAATGGCTTCACGGGCTCCATTCCCGACTCTCATGTTCTGAGACGCCCCTCACTCCACCCCCCCTTCCCCTCTACTTCTCCTCCCACCCAACCCCTTTCTCCTCTCCCCTCGCCACAGAGAGCTATTCAAGAATGGCTTCACGGGCTCCATTCCCGACTCTCTCGGCAACGTACAATCTCTGGTCGCCCTGTAAGTCTCTCTGTCTGCTTGCGCTCGGAGTCTCTGGCTAACTCCCACACTTCACAGTGCACCCCTCCTCCCTCGCTCACTTGCTCACTCACTCACTCACTTACTCACTCAGCCACTCACTCACTAATTCACTCACTCGCTTACTCGCTCACCCACTCGCTTGCTCACTCGCATGTTCCACTCGTGAGGCGACTCATAAGTCGTTCCTTTCTTCATTGCAAATCGAACCACCTTTTCTCTCCAACTCCCTGGTCACGAAAGCATATCAGGCTCGCTGCCGAGTTTCAAGGCAACCATAAGCTCACCTCCCCTTCTCGTCCTGCGAACCACCCCCCTCGTTTCCCCATTCCCCCCCTTCATCCTCCCCCTACTTGCTGCACCAGGTCACTGGACGAGAATGCACTGTCTGGCTCGCTGCCCGCATCACTGGGATTGCTGCCACGCCTTGAAGCCCTGTGAGCTCCCCTCCCTCGCACCACCCCCACAGCACTCTGACCGCACTCTGACAGCACTCGGACACAACTCTGACAGCACTCTGACACCACTCGGACACAACTCTGACAGCACTCTGACACCACTCGGACACAACTCTGACAGCACTCTGACACCACTCGGACACAACTCTAACAGCACTCTGACAGCACTCTGACACCACTCGGACACAACTCTGACAGCACTCTGACACCACTCGGACACAACTCTGACAGCACTCTGACACCACTCGGACACAACTCTAACAGCACTCTGACAGCACTCTGACACCACTCGGACACAACTCTGACAGCACTCTGACACCACTCGGACACAACTCTGACCGCACTCTGACAGCACTCTGACACCACTCGGACACAACTCTGCAAGCACTCTGACACCACTCGGACACAACTCTAACAGCACTCTGACAGCACTCCCACCACTCTCCCACCACTCTGGAAGGATTCAGAGAATCCTTGAACGCTCTGCACCGCACAGTAGATGTTGCTTTTGAGAATTCTCAAAAGTAACATCTGCACCACTCGGGGTCCTGGGACCGCCTGTCACAGCACGCACTGGTGGAACCAGGCCAATGGTCGCCTGTGACATGGCGCAGTAGTGCAAGCAAGCGGTATTATTCCAATGGGCCATTCTCAATCCCGCATGCCATCTTGCCACCCTCACACCGCTCCCCTCTCTCTCACCCCCTTCACCCGCCTCACCTCTCTCTGCAAGCATCTCTCCATCCACTCTCCCTTGTAATCGTGTCACCGCCTGCCTGCCCTGCCTCCCCTCCGTGCGTGCAGCTATGTGGTGTCGAACAGTCTGGAAGGGCCCATCCCGGAGTCCTTCAGGGGCATGCAGAGCATCAAGTACATGTGAGTCCACTTCTGAGGCGCCTCTAAACTCTTGAGGCGAATTTTGTGGTGACTTTTGAGGCGACTTTTGAGGCGCCTCAACAGTCCTTCAGGGGCATGCAGTGCAGAGCATCAAGTACATGTGAGTCCAGATTGAGGGTTAAGAGCGTGTGAGAAGAATGGCGTGTGAGATGAAGGGCGTGTGAGATGAAGGGCGTGTGAGATGAAGGGCGTGTGAGATGAAGGGCGTGTGAGATGAAGGGCATGCCCTGCCATTCATCAATGCCCTGCCATTCATCAATGCCCTGCCATTCATCAATGCCCTGCCATTCATCAATGCCCTGCCATTCATCAATGCCCTGCCATTCATCAATGCCCTGCCATTCATCAATGCCCTGCCATTCATCAATGCCCTGCCATTCATCAATGCCCTGCCATTCATCAATGCCCTGCCATTCATCAATGCCCTGCCATTCATCAATGCCCTGCCATTCATCAATGCCTTGCCATTCATCAATGCCCTGCCATTCATCAATGCCCTGCCATTCATCAATGCCCTGCCATTCATCAATGCCCTGCCATTCATCAATGCCCTGCCATTCATCAATGCCCTGCCATTCATCAATGCCCTGCCATTCATCAATGCCCTGCCATTCATCAATGCCCTGCCATTCATCAATGCCCTGCCATTCATCAATGCCCTGCCATTCATCAATGCCCTGCCATTCATCAATGCCCTGCCATTCATCAATGCCCTGCCATTCATCAATGCCCTGCCATGCATCAATGCCCTGCCATGCATCAATGCCCTGCCATTCATCAATGCCCTGCCATGCATCAATGCCCTGCCATTCATGCACCTCTTTCCACTCGCATGCCGATTCACACCACGCACATTAATTTCCCTGTACAGCAACACGTCGTCCCCATGCTTACGGCCAACTAATCAGCCCGAGTCTGCATCGCTGTCCGCGTCCACATTTCAACAAAGCGAGTCAATGCTCGATTCTGCTCCGCCCCATTCGCACTCCCATCCCCATCCCCGTCCCACCACCCCTGCAGTGATCTCAGCTTTCAACCTGCAGCTGTCAGGCCCTCTCCCGGAATTCTGCGAGATAGAAAGCTGGGGTTTGAGACGTCTCAAAACCCTCCTCCTCTCAATCCCCATCCCGCCATCCCTATCCCGCCACCCCCACAGCGATCTGAGCTTCAACCTGCAGCTATCAGGCCCTCTCCCGGACTTCTTTGGCGCCATGCCTTCGCTTGAGTCCATGTGAGCCCTTCTCATGCCCCCAACCTCCATTGCCCCACAACTCCATTGCGCCAGAACTACATTGCGCCAGAACTACATTGCGCCAGAACTACATTGCGCCAGAACTACATTGCGCCAGAACAACATTGCCCCACAACTCCATTGCCCCACAACTCCATTGCCCCACATTCCCCTTCCTCTCCACCCTACCCTCTCCTCGCCCCTGCCTTGCACCCCTCCCCTCGTGCTGTGCCCATTCTCATTCCGTTGCACACGAGTCACTCTCTTGTGCCCCTTCCCTTCTGCGCCCATTGCTCCCCTCCCCTCCATTCCCCGACTTCCCGCTCCCCCATTATCCCTGTGACTTCCCGCTCCCCCATTATCCCTGTGACTTCCCGCTCCCCCATTATCCCCCATTGTGATTTTCCCCACCCTCCCTCATTACCCACCCTCCCTCACTACCGACTCTCCCATGTCTCTCCCCTCTCCCCTCCCCCTTCCCCCCTCCCCCTTCCCCCCTCCCCCTTCCCCCCTCCCCCTTCCCCCCTCCCCCTTCCCCCCTCCCCCTTCCCCCCTCCCCCTTCCCCCCTCCCCCTTCCCCCCTAACCTTCCCTCACCCCCTCTCCCACCCATTCCCCAGTGCCCTCGAGTCATGTGGCTTCACCGGCCCCATCCCTCCCACCCTCGCATCCCTCCCCAACCTCTGAGAGCCTCGGCCACACCGCCCTGCACGGCGCCCTGCCGCCCTCCCTCCACTCAGCCCCTCTCCCTTGTGCCCCCATCCCCCCTCTCCACCCCCTCTCTCTCCCCTTTTTGTCCTCCCAACCCCCCATTCCCCCACCCAGTGCCCTTGAGTCATGCGGCTTCACCGGCCCCATCCCACCCTCCCTCGCATCTCTCCCCAACCTGAGAGAGCTTTTCCTCGACCACAACGCGCTGCACGGCGCCCTGCCGCCCTCCCTGGCCACACTCTCCGCACTCACAGCTCTCTACCTCAACAGCAACCAGCTCTCGGGAGCGATTCCCGAGGACCTGTGTGGGCTGGGGTCGCTGGGGGTGGTCATGCTGGGACATAACGACCTGGAGGGGGCCATTCCCGCATGCCTGCTTGCGCTGCCCAACATCACCACGCTGTGAGTTGTGTGTCCGTGGCGTCCCTCTCAGCGCTCACATCGCTTTACCTTAACAGGGACAGGGACAGGGGCAGAGCAAGCAGGCACGCGGGACAGGTGGTTTTGTGTCCGTGGCGTCCCTCTCAGCGCTCACAGCGCTCTGCCTTAACAGCAACCAGCTCTCCCCGCATGCCTGCTTGCCCTGCCCAACATCACCACGCTGTGAGTCTTGGGTTGAGATGTGGGGCGAGTTGGGTTCTGCTTGGGATGCCTGTGCTGGGAGCGGTTTTGCGATCAGTACGTGGTGCGAGGTCGTGTGGCTACATACTGATCATCGCAAAGGTCCCTTTTCTCATACAGCTCTCCCAGCTCACGCACCTTATTCTCCTTCATAGCATCTTCAGCTTCCCACTCTCACTGTTCTGCACACCAACATTCTCTGCTGCACTGAAACCATCCTCACCCCCTTCAATCTCTCTGCACCCACGCCACTCTACAGGAACCTGTTGTCCAACCGCCTGTCTGTCAGACCCCTTCCCACCTGTCCCTCTGCACCGTAACCCTCTCCTCTGCACCGTACCCCTCTCCTCTGCACCGTAATCCTCTCCTCTGCACCGTAGCCCTCTCCTCTGCATCCACACTCGCCCTTTTTAACCCTTCCAAACCCACCCACGCCACTCTACAGGGACCTATCGTCCAACCGCCTGTCAGGCCCCGTCCCACCCGTCCCTCCCGCCTCCTCCATTGACTTCCGAGTCGGCGGAAACTGCCTGGAAGGAGCGCCGCAGCAGCTCTCCCCTTGCCCCACAGGGTCCGACTCCCCATCCTCTCCCTCCTCCGCCTCCCCCACCCCTCCAACCGGCTCCCAAGGGAGTAGCAGCAGCGGCACCACCGGTCTCAGCACTGGTGGTGGCAGCACTAGTAGTAGCAGTGGTGGCAGTGCGGACACTGGGAGCAGCGGTACAGCTTGGGACAACATTTGGAACGCACCCCCTTCCCAGGAGGAGGCCGCATGGCCTGGCACTGGCGGCCGCAACAGTGGCAGCAGCACCGGCAGCACTGGGAGTACTGGCAGCAGCAGCAGCAGCAGCAGCAGCAGCAGCAGCAGCAGCAGCAGCAGCAGCAGCAGCAGCAGCAGCAGCAGCAGTGGCGGCAGCAGCAGCGGTGGCGGCAGCAGCAGCGGCGGCAGCAGCAGCGGAACGGGGTGGGAGGACATATGGAACTCGTCCCCATCGCTGGAGGAGGGCGCTTGGCCCGTGGACCCCCTCATACAGACCGACAAACCTAAAGGCTCAGGGGCAGGCGCAGGGGCAGCAGCACACTCACCCCCGCCGTCACCCGTGCAGCAGCAGCAGCAGCAGCAGCAGCCCCCTCCGGTTCAACCTCCTCCAGTTGAACCTCCACCGGTTGAGCCGCCACCGGCCCAGCCTCCCCCGGTGGAGGCTCCCCCCCGGGCCACATACGGCGGTGAGTGGGTCTGACTGTGCTGCTGGGAGGGGGACCTGGGAGTGCGATGAGTGAGGGGCGCGGGAGGGAGCTGGGCGAAGGAGGGAGGGGGGTGAGGGAGAGGGATGGGTAAGGGGCGAGGGAGGTAGGGGGTCGTGAGAGAGAGGTGGGGGAAGTGGGGGCGTGGGGGAAGAAGGGGAGGAGAGACAACGTAAGGGAGTCAGGACGGGAGACAGAGAGTTTAAGGCGATGGGAGACGAAGGTTTCAAGCTCTTTCCCTCTCTGCCTCTTTGAGGCGCCTCAAAATGCACCTCACTACACGCGGAGTTTAAG
Source organism: Closterium sp. NIES-65 (assembly GCA_948144175.1). Taxonomy (NCBI): domain Eukaryota; kingdom Viridiplantae; phylum Streptophyta; class Zygnematophyceae; order Desmidiales; family Closteriaceae; genus Closterium; species Closterium sp. NIES-65. Next base: position 713,282 of record CANXME010000615.1, on the reverse strand, counting down.
GCGATGGGAGACGAAGGTTTCAAGCTCTTTCCCTCTCTGCCTCTTTCCTCCTTGCCTCTTCTCCTCTCCACCTTAATGCCTCTCGTCTTGCCTTACCTCCTACACTCGCTCTCTCTCCCATGGGCCTCATCCCTCATCCCTCATATCTCACCCGCGTGCCTTCCCCTACCCTCTCTTCTCCCAGTGCCTTCCCCTACCCTCTCGAATGGAGCCCCAGACAGGAGCCATATCTCACCCGCGTGCCTTCCCCTACCCTCTCTTCTCGCCTCTCCACCTCCCCCCTTTCCCATCCCCTCTTCTTCCTCTTCTTCCCCCCCCTGTCTTCTCTGCCCCTCCTTTATCTCCTCTTATCGCCTCTCCCACTATCCCCTCTGCCGCATCTCCCCCTATTCCCCCCACCCCATCTCCCCCTATTCCCCCGCCCCATCTCCCCTTATCCACCCTGGTTCATTCCCCCGCTGTAGTGGCAGCAATGGCTGCTGCGGACCAGGGCAGCAGCACAGACAACACAAGCACAGGCGCAGCAGCAGCAGCATCTGGATGGGGCTGGCTCAACTTCCTGCTGCTGGCACTCGCCCTCGCTTCAGCCATCGCCATTGCCGCTGCATGCTTTGGATACATCACCCAGCGCAGACCCCCCTCCTCCTCCTCCCTCGCCATCGCCCCGCCTCTCACCCTGCCTCCCCCGCGCGTTGAAGAGCGTAAGTCCGTGCACTACCTGAGAGCGTGCACTACCTGAGAGCGTGCACTACCTGTGAGCGTGCACTACCTGAGAGCGTGCACTACCTGAGAGCGTGCACTACCTGAGAGCGTGCACTACCTGAGAGCGTGCACTACCTGAGAGCGTGCACTACCTGTGATGCTTCCCCTCGTTTTCCCCTTGTCCTTTGCCCTTCCCCTCTCATCTCCTCGTTTTCCCCTTGTCCTTTGCCCTTCCCCTCTCTTCCCCTCTCCCCCCCCTTCCCCAGTGCCAGTGACGGAGTACGGGTTGTCAAAGATAAAGCGCGCCACAAAGAACCTCACCACGCTCTACGGCAAGGGCAGCTTCGGCTCCGTGTACCTGGCGCAGGACTTCCTGCCCTTCCTACGCTCAGGACTTCCTGCCCTTCCTGACTGCGAGCTCTGACCTTCGCCAACACCACCAACTTTCTTTCTCCACCCCCCGTTCCCCTCCCCTTTGCTCCCCCCGCAGTGCCAGTGACGGAGTACGGGTTGTCAAAGATAAAGCGCGCCACAAAGAACCTCACCACGCTGTACGGCAAGGGCAGCTTCGGCTCCGTGTACCTCGCGCAGGACTTCCTACCCGACCGTGCCAACCCGCATGTCATCATCAAACGAGCACACGACCCTGAGAGTGAGTAGTTTTGCCTAGAGTTTACTCAGAACACTCTTGGGTTGACTCAGAGCATGCGGTGTATGCGGCACCGTGTACCTGGCGCAGGACTTCCTGCCCGACTGTGCCAACCCGCATGCCATCATCAAGAGGGCGCACGACCCTGAGAGTGCGTTTCTGCAGCTTGAGTTGACTTAGAACACGCTGCGGTTTGAGTGTGCATGGTGCAGGAGGACTTGATGTACCATGCCTGCTCAGGGCTTCCTGTCAGACCACGCCACTCGCAGTCACCGTCCCACCATGCCTTCCCAACCCCACCCCCCCATTGCCTGCCACCGCAGAGATGAGTGAGGAGCAGTTGAGAGAAAAGGTGGACAAGCTGGCGAGGGCACCGTGCAATGCCACTCACATTCACCGTTCCTCCACCCCACCCCCCCGCACCTGAGCTCTACCGCAGAAATGAGCGAGGAGCAGTTTAAGGAGAAGGTGTACGAGCTGGCGAGGGTTACGCACCGGTCATATGCACCATCCCACCGCTCCCCTCCCCCCCATTCCCTCCCCCCCCCCCGTTGTCTCCCCCATTGCCTTGTACCACAGAGATGAGCGAGGAGCAGTTGAGAGAAAAGGTGGAGGAGCTGGCGAGGGCGAGGCGCCGGTCACATGCACCATCCCACTGCTCCCCTTCCCCCCATCCCTCTCCCCTCCCCTTGTCTCCCCCATCGCCTGCCACCGCAGAGATGAGCGAGGAGCAGTTTAAGGAGAAGGTGGACGAGCTGGCGAGGGCGAGACACCGGTGTCTGGTGGCGCTGCTGGGGTACTGCATGGGCAAGACAGAGCGCATGCTCGTCTTTGAATACATGCCCTATGGCACTCTCTTCGACCGCCTCCACCGTAAGTCCACCCACCGTTTCGGAGTCCCTTTTCGTGATTTTTCTTCTTTTTCCTCTCAGCCGACCCCCTTTTTTTCCCTCTGAGTCCACCCATTTTTTCCAGGCTCACTTGTCTTTTCCGAGTCCACCCATTCCGTTGTTGGCACTCTCTTTGACTGCCTTCACTGTGAGCCCACGAAACATCATGAGAACACATGCTTAACTTATTAGGTACATACCCACGGTGATGCACATGCCCACCGTCATGCACAAACCCCCATCCTCCCCCCCACCCCCCCCCCCACCCCCCCCACAACCCTCTTCCTTTCCCAACACCCATGCCACACAGGGTCGAACCTGGACCCCATGCCGTGGGATGCAAGGGTCAAACCTGGACCCCGCCTCTCATCCCTCCTCATCCCCTTCCCCTTAATCCCCTCCTCCCTCCAACCAACACCCGGGTGTGTGTCACAGGGTCGAACCTGGACCCCATGCCGTGGGATGCAAGGGTGCGGGTGGCGGTGAACGTGGCGTCAGCGCTGGCCTATCTGCACCACGGCGTGGACCCGCCTCTCACCCACCGCGCTGTCACCTCCTCTAACGTGCTGCTTGGCGCTGACATGACTGCCAAGGTGTGTTAATGCTCTCAACAACCAGACGCAGTTTCAGGCTGCTTCATTTGGTGTGTGTGTGTGTGTGTGTGTGTGTGTGTGTGTGCGCATGTGTGCACACGTATGCGTGCGTGCATGTGTGTGTGTGTGTGTGTGTGTGTGTGTGTGTGTGCGTGCGTGCATGCGTGTGTGCGTGCGTGCGTGCTTGCGTGCGTGCGTGCGTGCGTGTGTGTGTGTGTGTGTGTGTGCTTGATGGGGTCAGCAATTGCCTCTCACCCACCGCGCCGTCACGCCATCCAATGTGCTGCTCGGCGCCGACATGACTGCCAAGGTGTGATTTCACTGCCACTCTGCCTGCTCTGCTCCCACCACCGTGTGCTCCCACCACTGGTGCTTTGCTCCTTAGACGTGCATAAGCCATGACTAGCCTTTATTCCCCCTTTCATCCCTCCGTCCCTCCTCCCCACCCACACAACACCAGCTCTCCGACTACGGGCTGGCGCGGGGCTGTGCAGCGCAGGCAGCAGACGACCTGGCGCGGCGGCGCCGGGCCCACCGCAGCTCGCGCAGCCGCGGCACGAGCATCGGCAGCACGGGCCAGCTCGACAGCCTCCAAGGCGGCAGCAGCGCTGGCAGCAGCGCCGGCAGCAGTGGCGACTTGCTGGGCGGCGTGGGCGGGCGGTCGTTTGGGAGTGGGAGGCGGCGGGGTGGAGGGGGGGAGAGTGAGAGCGACACCGATGGGGAGGCTGTGCTGTCGCGGGAGAGCGCGCCGCACTTCGCGAGGGAGAGGGAGAGCACGCCGATTCTTTCAAGGGAGAACACGATTTTGAGCATGGATGAGAGGAAGGCGGATGTGTATGGGTTCGGAGTGGTGCTGCTGGAGTTGATCACAGGGCAGAAGGCCATGCAGGACGTGCATATCACCAGCCTGGTACGCCGCGGTGAAATGCAGTAAAGCGTGGTTTGGTTCGGTGGAGCGTGGTTTGATATGGAGCAGGGTGGGGTGCGTGCACTGGGTGGTGCGATTGGGTATGTGGGGTGTGGATGGGTTTGATATGGTGCTGCTGGAGCTGATAACGAGGCACCAAGTAATGCGCGATGTGTAAACTTAATTTGATAGGGCGTGTCTCTCATGAGGTGTATTTCTGTAATGGGAGGGAGAACATCGTGGTTCAATGCGGTGGACAGTGGTGTGTGCGCTTTTCTGTACATGGTATGTCATGCAGGAAGTATCAAGCGTATGAATTGGGATTGGTGGTGCTGATTTTCACCCAGAATCACATGCATGTTGTGCATTGCCAGCGTGATCAGAAGAGGCCACCTTCATCTCTCATGATCAAAGTGTTGTTTTGAGACGTCTCAAAACATTCACCCAGAATCACATGCATGTTGTGCATTGCCAGCGTGATCAGAATAAGCGACCTTCATCTCTCACCTTCTCTCCCTCGCCCCATTCTCCCCGCGTCCCCTCGTTTCACTCGTCTCCCTCTATCTCCTGACATACATCAGGCGGCGCCCTTCCTGGAGGACGATCAGATGATGCCCCTCATGGCTGACAGCGCCCTCGCAGGTGTGCTCCCATGCTCCCCTGCTCCCATGCTATTGTGCTCTCATGCTCCCTTGCTCCCATGCCCTTTGCTCTCACGCTCCCTTGCTCCCATGCCCTTTGCTCTCACGCTCCCTTGCTCCCATGCCCTTTGCTCTCACGCTCCCTTGCTCCCATGCCCTTTGCTCTCACGCTCCCTTGCTCCCATGCCCTTTGCTCTCACGCTCCCTTGCTCCCATGCCCTTTGCTCTCACGCTCCCTTGCTCCCATGCCCTTTGCTCTCACGCTCCCTTGCTCCCATGCCCTTTGCTCTCACGCTCCCTTGCTCCCATGCCCTTTGCTCTCACGCTCCCTTGCTCCCATGCCCTTATGCTCCCAAACTCTTTTGCTCCCATGCTTCCTTATTCCCATGCTTCCATACGTGCATACTCACCCGGCCCTGCAACACGGCATGCATTACACTACCGCCTGGCTACTTCAATCAGGATGAGCTGGTCTCGCTCGCCTCCATTGCCCGTGACTGCGTACACCCGGCACCCTCTCAGGGCGAGCTCATTCCCCCTTGCTCCCACACCCCCATTCCCCCTTCCTCCCACGCCCCCATCCTCTCGCCCCACAGGCTATTTCAACCAGGACGAGCTCATTTCACTCGCCTCCATTGCCCGTGACTGCGTGCACCAGGCACCTTCCCAGCGCCCCTCCATGCTCGACGTCCTCACAGCCCTCGAGGACACAGTAGACGAGGACCTCCTCTCTTCCCTCCACGGCCCCTCCACCCGCCTCCTCTCGCCCAGCTCCACTGCCAGTGGCATCACCAGCACCAGCAACGGGGACCGGTATACTGCCCTGGCCAATGACGGCGCTTTTGACGATGCTGCCACGGGAGGGACGGGGACGGGGATGGGGGGAGGGGGAGCGGGGAAACGGAGCGGTGGGTCGTCATTCATTGATGCTATCTCGGCGTCGTTCCGGAGGCGAGGGGGTGGGGGGGAGAAGGGTGGGGGGAAAGGGGAGGGGATGCAGAGGGGATCGGGACAAGCCCCCCCGTCGCCGAATCGGTCGGGGAGGAGTGATGCATCGGATATAGAGAGCTCGTCGCTGCTCTATATCACTCCCAAGGGTCACTGAGACACTGACTCGTCTCTCCTTCCTCCTCTCACATTCCCCGGCTCAAGTGGCGTCTGTCTTTGAGACGTCTCTAAGAATCGGTTGAAGAGGAGGAGTGATGTGTGGAATGTGAAGAGCTCTTCCCTGCTTCATATCACCCCCAAGATACACTGACACGATCTCTATAATATAAACATATGGTACCAGCTCATTCTCTCCTTTCTCTCCCACCGAAGGGGCAAGTCATTTCCTCAGTGTCTCCAATATTTTCTTCATGACATTTTGGGGTCCGCTCATATTGTGGTACTATAATCTAGGGCCACCCAGCGACTACCACATTTGTTTTTTTTTGTTCACTTGGTTTTTAATTCTGAAGGCCGGTGATCACAACCGGTGTGTACGTCACATGATGGGTAGGTTGGTGGGCGTTGACACTGTACATTATTATTTTATACTTTGTAAACAATTACCCTTGGATTTGTAGTGGGTGGCACTGAAGACGTGTCCAGAGAGTACATCCTAATACGATAGAAAAGGGTTTGGAATTGACCCCGAGCGGTATAATTGAGAAGTAGAATGGTGAGGTAGGGTTCCTTATGAGTGTACATTCGTAGACTCTCCCTATGATTCGAATGGCAACTTTACACATACTAGCTGAAAAGTGCAACAAGCAGCATGAAGCTTATTTCTCAGAACAGTCAGTCATTGGTTGTACAGCAGGTACCATACAAACTAGATGGTAAGGTACACCACGGATTGTGACCTTGCAACAGAATATGTTCTTGCCACAGACGCCATGTAGAGGAATGAATGCAAGGCGGGAAGCAGCCCAGTACAGCAGCAGCATGTGGTGGAGGTAAGGAAATGTGCCTCTGAAAGGAAGCACATTGAGATTGGTAAGGGGAGCCTACAAAACTGCTCCCGCTGATTTAGGTAGTGTATAAAAACCCTCCATATCCATTACCCTCTGCCACTCCTCCACCCACCGCCACCACCACCGCCACCTCCTCTCCTGCTTCCCCCATAACCTCCTCCTCCACCACCACCGAACCTGCCACGACCACCGCTGCCCCCTCCTCCCCCTCCCCCTCCACCTCCCCATCTTCTCGGGCCTCCGGGACTGAAAAGAGAGAACACACAAGCCGTAGAGAAGTTGGGAGGGACACGAGAAATGGGAGAGGTGAGTGGGGAACGGACAGATAGACAGATGAGAGGCAGCGGCAGAGATGAGAGGCAGGTCCATTGGGGAGAGAGGTTCAGGAGGTAAGAGTGGGAGGGAAGTGGGTGTAATCAGGGGACATGCGATCAGCACCGTTGATTCATATTGCGCACATCACGGCACATCTGACCCGTTACAGGGATGCAGATTTCAGCGCAGATTTGGTCATCGCTTCGCCAGAGGGGAAAGAGGACAATGGAAAGAGATGAGATCGAGAATGAGTAAATCGCTAGTGAAGAGGCTAGTCAAAGGGATTGGGGTGGACAGCAGAGAGTGAAACCAACAGGGTCTGGTTACCAAAAAGTAACAAGTAACAAGAGGGCAAGCCCAAAGACAGGTACATCCTAAGCGAGTTTGCAGCAATCAGCACCGTTGATTCATTTTGCGCACATCACAGCACATCTAACCCGTTACAGGGATGCAGATGTCAGCGCAAATTCGGTCATCGCTTCGCCAGAGGGGAGAGGGGATGATGGAATGGAAAGCGGCAAGAAGGGACGGGCGGTTTGACGGAAGGAGGCTAGAAGGGTGGTGGTGCAACGAGGTTGGCAGAGAGGCTTGAAGTCAGAGAGAGAGAGAGAGAGAGAGAGAGAGAGAGAGAGAGAGAGAGAGAGAGAGAGAGAGAGAGAGAGAGAGAGAGAGAGAGAAGCTGGGCGGGCAAGTCAGACAGGAGAAGTGAATCTTGGAGCAAAGCTGCGATCAGCACCGTTGATTCATTTTGCGCACATCACAGCACCATCTGCCCCATTACAGGGATGCAGATGTCAGCGCAAGTTGGGTCATCTCTTCAAAGCTCAACTCATCCCTCCAAGCCTAAACTAACAGGCATCATGTCACAGCAGCATCAGGAGCAGCTGCAAGGGGAAGAGGTAAACAAATTAAACAAATCAACAGAAGTGCAAGAAGCAAACCTTCCACCACACACACACCCCCATCGCCATCGTCCAAGCAGGACACCACCCTGGACCTCTCCTTGGAAGTTGACCCCTCACCTGTTGTGCATGCACCTCACCTCACTTGTTGTAACCCCCATGTGCCTCACCTGTTGCTGGTCATCGGAGCTTGCTTGAGCTCGGGAAGCGTCTTGGCCTCCTCCACCTGGATGTTCGACAGCCCGTTGCTCGCCGCCGCTGCAGCGATGGGAAAAACACAACACGTGAGGCACACAAGGGTTTTCTTTCTGTTTGCATGCACGTCAACTTTTGAGTTGACTCAAAAGCACACAAGGGTTTTCTTTTTGTTTGCATGCTCGTCAACTTTTGAGTCGAATCATCAAAAGCACACAAGGGTTTTCTTTTTGTTTGCATGCACGTCAACGAGGTCCGCGGTGGGAAAGAGCGATGCAATGCAATGGCACCAGTCTCAATCGGAAGGGGGTGGTTGAGCCCTCTACCCTTACGGTAGAGGTTCTTGTCCTTGACAGGCACGTCAAAGAGGTGAGCGGTGAGAGAGAACACTGTAACAGCACCCATCAGAGGACTCAACGCAAGGAGGTGGAGTTCTGGGCCTCACCTTTCAGGTAGAGGTCCTTGTCCTTGACTGGCACGTCAAAGACAGCCCCACAGCCGTCAGCTGTGAGTGTGATGCCGTTGATGGCCCGCGTCTGGTCCGGTGTGAGGTGCTGCTCGAAGAACCGTAGCACATAGCTGCAGTTGGGGAGGGGAGCGGGCAAGGGAGGGATGGTTTTGAGATTGCACACGCTTGATTGCCCGCGTCTGGTCCGGTGTCATCAGGTGCTGCTCGAAGAACAGTGGATGGAGGGAGGGGGGAGGGGATGGAATGGAGGAGGGGTGGGAGTGGGGCAGAGCTGAGATTTGAGGGAGGGTTACAGGACGATATTGATGATGGAAGCCGTACAAGAAACACAACACACACAGACACACATGCATGCACGTTTGTGGCGGGTGTGTGCACGCTCACTCACACCCACACACGTTTCCATAAGTGCGGCATGGCAAGGGGAGGGGCTCACGAGGGCGAGTAGAAGGGTGAGGAGCAGCGCAGCAGCAGGGTGACCTGGTCCTGCTGGCTCAACAGCAGCGAGCGTGCCTTGAGCTCCGTGTGTCCCTGTCATAGAGAGATTTCCATGCCATGCCATGCCATGCCACACAGAGAGTGCAGAAGGAGCAGCAACAGGATCAGCTAAGTGCAGCTCAGAGGCACAGCAGGGAGAGAGGAAGAGCGTACGTGCCAGGGACCTTATGGGTGCCAAGAATGTGCAAGTACATACATCTTGCCGTGACCCATGGACCAACAGGCAGGAAGGCAGCCAGGCAAACTGGCGAGCGGGGGGGCGGGGGGGCGGGTGAGCAGGAGCAAGCAACTCACAGCAAGGCAAGCGAGGGCTTTGGCGAGTGCAGCGAGGGGCGAGAGGCCAGTAGAGTCGATGAGCTCCTGTGCTGAGCCCTCAAACAGCGGCACCACACTGTGTGTTAAGAGGGAGGGGAGGGTGACAGGATGTTGGGGGATTTCCACGGGCAATCTCCCATACCCTCAACTCAAGCTTTGAGGTGATTTTTGAGGCACCTAAAAAAAACGCCTCAATGCACGTGGTGAGATGTTTGTAAAGAGGATTTCCACGAACAGTCGCCCACATTCCCAAAATTCCAAGCCCTCTCCCTCTCTTTCCTCCCGCCCGCCCCCCCCCCCACCCGCACTCATGCGTATGCGCATTTCAAAACATCTCAATACGTGCCCAGAACCCCTTCCCCCACTGAAGCCTGCCCCCACTGAAGCCTGCCCCCACTGAAGCCTGCCCCCACTGAAGCCTGCCCCCACCTGCACACAAAGCCTCCCTCACGCCCTCACCTGTCTCCAACGGCCTTGACTTTGGTCGTGACTGCAGCGGAGGCGACTTTAACGAGGTCAGCGGGCTGTGGCGGGCTGACGCGCTCAAACTTTACCCCCGCCGTGTGCTCGATCTGCGACACTATCCGCCCCGCCCACCTGTCCGCCACCAACACTGACACTCCCGTGTTGCCTGGTTGGGGAGGAGAGGGGGGGATGAGGGGGGGATGAGGGGGGGAGGGGGGGGGGGGCAGTGGCAAACACAGACAGGTGGAAGAGCGGGTGAGGACGAGGCACGGGTGAGAACGAGGCACGGGTGAGAACGAGGCACGGGTGAGAACGAGGCACGGGTGAGAACGAGGCACGGGTGAGAACGAGGCACGGACGAGGCACAGACGAGGCACGGACGAGGCAGGGCTTTCGTGAAGAAACGGGAGAGTGAAAGAGTGAAAGAGAGAAAGAGTGAAAGATAGCAGAGGAATCTGGGAGGGGCAAAATGACCCAAACGCCTGCCTGCAAAATCACCACCTCCCGAATCTGCACATCCGCTGCTGCCACTCCACCAAGGCTAACTCCGTACCTGCGCGGCCGGTTCGGCCGGACCGATGGATATAGGTCTCGACGGTGCGGGGGACCTGCGCCTGCAGAACGAGCTGCACATCACTAATGTCCAAACCTCTCGCCGCCACGTCTGTTGCTACCAGCACTTGGAAGGCCCCTGACTTGAACGCTTTTAGCACCACCTGTGGGAGGAAACACGAGGAGGAGCATGTGAGAGCGGCGGGTGGTGAGAGAGAGAGAGGGAGGACGAGCAAGTCCAACCACCAACCCCATTGAATGGAGCACACGTTGCATAGCTGGTGGTGCTGCTGCCAACACACTCACCTCGCGCTGCTGCTGGCTCACCTCGCGTTGTTGCTGCACGACGTCGCCGTGCAGCGCTCGCGCCCCCAGGTGCGCCAAGTTCTGCGCGAACTCCGACGCTGCGCTCTTGGTGTCCACGAACAGAATCACCTTCCCGCCGCTGCCAAGGGGGGCGGGGGGGAAGGAGGGCGGGTACGGGGGAGAAAAAGAGTTCAACACTCAACACTCTGCGCGAACTCGCTCTTGGTGTCCACAAACAGAATCGCCTTCCCGCCACTGCCCGTGGTGCACGGAAAAGGGGGCGGCGGGGGCGGGGGAGAGGGGGAAGGGGGAGATGAGGGTGGAGAAGGATGAGAGAAATGTTGAAGGGGCACGGAAGATGCGCGCATTTACACATGCAAAAAAGAGTCATGTTGAGTAAAAAAAGAATGCTGAGGAAACGGGGGAAGAGGGGGGGGGAGGAGGGGGGAATAGGGGGAGGAGGGGGTGTGGGGTGTGAGAGGAGGTGAATGAGGGGCGGGGAGAAACTGACAGGCTGTAGGTGGCGATGACGTCAGCGACGAGTTGGAAGCGTTGTTTGGTGTGGCAGGGCATGAGCAGATGGCGCACGTTGGTGCTCGCCTTCTGCCGCTCGCCGCCCACCAGGTCCACCACGCGCTTGTCCTCACGGAAGAACCGCTTCGATATCTGGTGCAGTGCGGTGGAGTGGGATGGGGTGGGGTGGTGTGGAGTGGGGTGGGATGGAGTGGGGCAACGCGCGGGCGGGGGAAGGGGAAGGCAGGTATATTGTAAGTATCGCGCAAATGCGCTTGTCCTCCCGGAAGAACGCGGCATTGGTAGGTGCGCGTAGAGCGTGGGGCGAAGGCACGCAGAAGAACGAGGGCAGGAGAAGTCAGGAGCGTGGGGCGGGAGGAAAAATATTAACGAGCGGCGAGAGGCGAGCGGCGAACGGCGAGCGGCGCGCGGCGAGCGGCGAGCAGCGAGCAGCGAGCGGGTGAGTGACTGACCTTGTTGACCCATTCGGGCACGGTGGCGCTGAAGAGCAGCGTCTGCACCTTGGACTGGTCGTCCACCGACTCTGCGCCGCGCGCACACGCCAAAACAAATCGGAAACAGAGGTGTTAGCGTTTGCAGCGCAACTTGACTTGGAGAAGCTTTAGGCAAGAGGAAAACGACGCAGCCTACTCGCGCAATTCCCTCGCGCAGTCCATTCGCGCTGCAAACTCTTGAGAATTCTCAAATGCATTTCCGTCGCGCAGTCCATTCGCGCTGCAAACTCACTGAGAATGGTCTCGACGTCGTCGACGAAACCCATGTCGAGCATCTCGTCCGCCTCGTCCAGCACGCGGAAGCGCACCTCGTTCAGCTTCAACGACCCGCGCTGCAGCAGATCCTGCTCCAGGGAGAGGGGCAGCGTGCAGCAGACGGGAAAAATAGAGAGGATCAGGACTAGTCGGAAGGGTAGAGGACGGGTCGGAAAACACACGCGGGAAAAGCGGCGGAAATTCAAAACTGTAGCGATGGGCACGAGAGCTTGGGGGTTTTGCAACATTTTGTGAAAACAGCTGGGTTGAGGGGTTCAAGGGTCAGGGGTTTCGGGTTTAGCGGTACCTTGATGCGGCCGGGCGTGCCGACGACGATATCAACGCCGCGGAAGAGCGCACGCTCCTGCGGGCCCATGGGCGCCCCGCCGTACACGCACACAACGGACATGCCGGCGGCGCGGCCGATGTACTCGAAGTCGTCGCCGACCTGCTTCGCCAGCTCGCGAGTCGGCGCCAGCACGATCACGCTCGGCAGCTTGCTGCGGCTCGCGAACCCAGCGCCGGCGCCCTTGCCGCCGCTCTCCTTGAGAATCTTCAGGCGCTCCACGATGGGCAGCACGAACGCGAGCGTCTTGCCCTGACCGGTGCGCGCGCGCGCGATGATATCGATGCCGTCCATAGCGAGGTCGAACGTCTGCACCTGGATGGGGAAGAGCGACGAGATGGACTTGCGACGCAGCGCCGCCTTCACGGCCGGCGACAGGCGGAAGTTGTCGATGCTGTTCGGATCGTCCTCGCGATCCTCCTCGTCCGCCGCCGCCGGCTCCTCCGGACCGTCCGATGAGCCGTCAATCTCGCCCGCAGTCGCCGTTCCAGCTCCGTTAGCTTCGTCAGAAGACGTTGACGCGTCGGCAGATCCGTCAGAATCTTCCTTCTCCGGCTCCTCCGCTGGCGCCTCTGATTCTTTCGACTTCTTCTGCTTCTTCTTGGACTTCTTCGCCGAACCTTCCTCCGCGGATTCTCCGGAGGCCTTCTTCGACTTCTTTTTCGGCGTAACTTCCTCCCCCGCCGATTCGGCTGGCGACGTGGAATCACGCTTCCGCTTCACAGGCGTATCGCCGCCCTTGGCCTTCTTCTTGGATTTCTTCGCGGAGATTAGATCGGACGGCGCAGCTCCATTCTCGTCAGCCGCGAGCGCTTTGGATTTCTTGGCGCTGATGGTAGCCGCCACCTGCTGCTCGTCCTCGGCCATCGCCGTGGCGCCCTTGACCTTGGAAGACACTCCAGGCATAGCTTTCGACAAAAACTTGGACCGAGAATCGGCAAGACTCCAGAAATGTATCGAGTACCTGAAAGGGAACTCCAAATTCAACTCAAAGACTCGTTCGGTGCAAGAATTGCGTACTGTCCTGAGAATTGGCACTGTTTCCTGACAAAGGAGCAGCGCGTTCAGGAACAGCAGTATCAAGTCCTGCCGCGAGGGCTGGACTTACAACAGCGGCAAGCCGCTGAGGAAGAAAGGTGAAAGCTCGAGACCGGCCGCGAAGGCTGGACGTAATGAGCAGAAATGATGCTCCTGAGCGAGCGAGAGAGAGAGAGCTAAAGCCCTTCACAAGGGCGTTGGAAAGAGCCTCCATGAACGAACACCTAGCTGCTTGTTGTTGAGGGTGGATGGGGAAGTCGATGTGGACAAGGGATGATGATGAAGCTTAGACGGGTTAAGTACGGCACAGAACGGTGAAAGAGGAGCATGGTCCTTGCGAATGGTTGGTGGGAAATGGGGGAGAGGGCCAGCTGGAGTTGGCCGCAACTGTGGCCCGTTGGCCCTGTTCGCCACGACCACGATATAGGCAAGGGGCGGGGGATGGGCGAGAGCTCCAGAAGGTGCGCCGGAAGATGCGAACTACGTCCGGGGGCTCGTCCCGAATGGAAATTTCTCCAAAGGGATCCGGAAGGGGGCCAAGGGGATCTGGCACCTCCCCCCCCACCTTCGTTTAGGGCGGGACTTTTTTTCCCGCCTCTGATCCACAACCAGAGAAAAAAAGAAACAAATCAGCCCGGGTAAAAAGTGTCGAAAAAAGAAAAGGTCCTTCACAGTTGCGTTTAGGGTTCCGTGAACTTGAAGCAGCTGTCTTATCACTCGGGAGGGCGAAAACTTGTTGTTCCGGGCCGGTTCTGGTGACACGTTGGCGTTTACCCTGCCCTCAAATCCCCCGGCCATCCCGTTAGGCGCCTACGAAATTGGTGGTCTGCACGAGGGAGAGTCGATGGAGGGGATGGGGTTCCGAGCTGGCAGGACAGGAAACTGCCAGGCGCATTCTGGATCCCCCGCCCATCCCTTCGATGGCCCAGAAAAGTGGGTGTTCGCCACGACAGCGAGCCCTCCGAGGTTCGGAGGGGATCGTCAGGCTCGACAGGATTTTGTCGGTCTGACCGGCCCTAAAACCCTGATTTCACCCCTTTTCGAAGGTGCAGGGCGGATTCCAGTTCCCCCGCCCATCCCTCTGAAGGCCCAGCAAAGGCGTGGCGAACAGGGCCGTTATGTTATACACAGTCGGGCGACCGTTAATTGGACGATTGGTGACCTGCCCATTGAAAAAGAGCAAGTCTGGCCAATCTTAGAGTTTGGCGGTTTGTTGATAGAATCCAGTCCGCTGGTGTGAGGTCATCGGGGTCGGTGGATATTGGTTGACCTCCACGTGGAAAAGCATCACCTCTTCGGACCATGTCTAGCACGCTCGACCCAGACGTTTCGGGCTGTTAGCTGTGCTAGACAATGTCACTTGCCGCAACGCTGGAAGTCGTTGCTCTGCTACACCTCCTACATACAAAAGTATGTAGGAAATAACATAAATTTATACCAGCTAGTAATTCAAATGCAATGAACTCCTCATCTAAAATATATTTCTCAACTTAATTATGCAATGAGATAACGTTTGATATAATTCAATTACATTATCAACATTGAGCGAAAGTTATCTACAGATAGCAATTGTAAGGAAAATTCATTTTCCTTACTTCGCGTCCCCGCTCAGCGCGTACACCACTGTAGCACCACAGTCAGCACCGTTACCACTTACAACTCTTAGAATAGGAATGCAACGGAATGGTGAAACTAGGAAGTGTGGAAGTACAAATATGCAACCCTAACAACTGTACTCCCTATTGTGCTACTCACTGTAGCCTACAAGCATAGAATTACATTTGACAGCAACCCTCGCATCGACAATCCTCCCGCCACCTTCGCACGTCGCACCCCGACCTCACGGCTCGGCGGGTAACCCGCGCTCCGGGCCTCCGCTTCGACATTTTCCCCAACCTCAGTCCCAGGCCCGTCGTGCGACAACCACAGTCCATTACCGTTACCTCCGTAATCTCGCTATATACTCTTCGCTCATGCTTTCGCTCATTGTACTTTTGCTTAGTGCAATCCTCGCTCTCTCACTCAATTGCAGTCGTAACACCCATACTTGCAACACTTCAATAATGCTCTCGTCGTTGTCCCGACCCAATTTCAGGGAGTTTCCAGTGGTGGACGAACAGCAGCGGTTCGCTCTCTTTTTTGAACGGTTTCGTAGGGTTCTGAGAGATAAACTGTGCAGATTTTGAAACAGCATTACTCGGACTCGGACTCGGATCCCTGAAATCCAGTTTTGTACGTTTGGTTCGTCAGAAAAACACTGATTCTGCCGCCAGCCATGCCGTGCATTCCACTCTTTTGCTGATGCGACTGAGGTGACCGTTAGTTATCCAGCTCCACCTTTCAGTGTTAGGAACATACATAGATCGTCCTTAGCCGTCGTAGAGTCCAACAGTTTTTAGGCCTTTACGATTTACGTAAATAGTCCAGGGTTTCTCTGGATTAGCAGTCGACATTGACCAAACAATGGGGACATTCATGTCTTTTTTACACTATACCAGTCGCCTAGGAGCTCCGTGACGGTAAATGCTTACTTTATTTTACATTGTTCTGGTTTTCCTAGTGATTCTGTCCGTTTGAGCTATTCAGCCTAACTGTCGTATCGTAGCAACCACGATGAGCGCGAGCACGGCAAGCAGCCGGCAGTTCTCCCGGCGCCAGTCCATAGATCCACACTCCAAGTCCAGCCAAGCAGCCGCTCATGGCGCCCTTAGAGCCAACCCCGCGATTCCGCCTCCCACGCCTAAGGGAAAGCCAGCGAAGTACGGGCTGGGCGAGGACTCGATGATCGGGCAGGAGATCAAGCACCTCGAGTCCGAATCGTTCAACGCGGACCAGTTCATGCAGGCCAAATGCAAGGCCATGAGCGAAAAGGTGCGTCGCACGCGAAATGCGAAGCCGTTAGAGCAAATTGGCGTTCAAATCACAGCGTGTTTCGTGAAGGTGGAAAATTTTCATTCCTAAACTCACGCATTTGACTCACATATCTCACTCGCGTGTCCAACTCACTCACTTAACTCACGTCTCACATATTTCATTTGATGCGCAGTCGCTGCGGAAGCTGTGCGCGGAACTGGTGGACTTCAAGCGCGCGTCCGCGGAGGAGATGCGCAAGAGCGTGTACGCCAACTATAAGTCCTTCATTCGGTAAGCCTATTCCTCTCCTTCATCATGTAGGCCTGTCCCTGTCCTTCTAACATGTCATTATGCCGCTTGTCCGGCTATGCTCTCTTTAAATCCTGAATTCCTCGTTATGCAGCATATGTAATGTCATATGTAACGCACTGTGTAACAATTTACTCACTTCATTTTCTGTTCCCTCTTTGTTTCCACTTCCATCCCACCCTCCCCGCCCTAGCTGCCTCTCCACTCCTCTCCACTCCTCTCCAATCCTCTCCTCTCCTCTCCACTCATCCACTCCCTCTCCACTCCTCTCCACCCCTCTCCACTCCACTCCCCGCGGCCTCTTTGTACCCCCTCCGCCCGCAGCACGGCAAAGGAGATATCAGAGCTGGAGGGCGAGCTGCGCAACGTGCGCTCGCTGCTCACCGCGCAGTCCACGCTCATCCACTCCCTCTCCGACCGCTCGCCCATTGTCCAGTCCCACCTCGCCGACCCCGACCGCTCCGTCTACGAGGACGACAAGGAAGCTTCCTCGCAGGAGGCCAATCTGCTGCAGATCCCAGACAAAATGGCCGTGTGCCTGGCAGAAAGGCGGATAGACGAGGCGTTGGATCTCTTAGCCAAAGGGGAGGATGCTGTGGTGATGTGCCGTGCGGGGCAGCGACCAGCAGTGAATAAAGACTCTCTGGAGACCTTAGATTCGAGCCTTGCTGAGAAGCGCGCCGAGCTTGTTGACCTGCTGGCCAGGATCACCCTGCAGCCGTCGGTTCGGCGAGCGGAGCTTCGGCACGCCGTGGCTGCGCTGGCGAGGCTCGGCGACCCGAAACGGGCCCACACACTCATGCTGGCGTGTCACGGCGCGCAGGTGCAGGCGGCTGTGCAACCGCTGCGACCGGGGGGCGTATCCTACGGTGCAGCTTACACGGCGAAGATCTCACGGCTGGTATTCTCCACGATCCTGGCCGCAGCACAGGACTCCAAGGCCGTGTTCGGCGACACGCCCTCCTGCGCCTCAGAGCTGGTGCTCTGGGCGCACGGGCAGACCGAATGGTGCGGGGACCTGCTTCAACAGTACGTACTGACGTCGGCAGCGGCAGCTGGCGGGCTGCGATTGGCCGCCGAGTGCGTGCAGATCGCGGTGGGGCATTGTTCGCTGCTGGAGGACCATGGGCTGGCCATGGCCGCCGTGCTCATGCGCCTCGTGCGCCCCAATGTGGAGCTGGCGTTGGAGGCAAACATAAGGCGGATAGAGGAGAGCGTGCAGGCCATGGCTGCCGGGGACGACTGGTCGCTGCTGCCTGTGCCGTCGGCTCCGCGCAGCGCTGCTGCTCGGATGCTGGCTGATGCTCCTGTTGCGAATTTCCAGCTTACCAGCAGCGCGTACCGCCTCTATTCCATGGTGCAGGTGTGTCCTCCCTCTGAACTACCCTTTTTCCTTATCTCCTCAGTCTTCGCCCTCCCTCGCTCTCCGTCCTCCTGCCTCCCGCTTCCCTCCCTCCCCCTTCGCTCACTCTCGCTCCTCCTTACCCCTCTCCCCACATCCCCTCACTGAGCACACGGATTTCTAGAGGGCGTGGTGCCGATAGTGAACCTTTTGAGTCGACTCAAGGTGACTTTTGAGTCGACTAAAAAGTCATTTCTAGAGGGTGTGGTGCCGATAGTGAACCTGCAGCTCACCACGCCTTCCCGACATCCCCCACCCCGTCCCCCTATTTTCTCTCTCCTCTCGCCTCCCATTCACCCACAATCCGCCACTCTTTATGCGCAGGACTTCTTAGAGGATGGGGTGCCGATAGTGAATCTGCAGCTCACCCACCCTTCTTGCCCCATCTCTCCTCTTTCCTCGGCCTGTGCCGCTCTCTTTATGCACAGGACTTTCTAGAGGACGTGGTGCCAATAGTGAATCTGCAGCTCACCACACCAACCCTGGACGGGCTAGCGCACCTCTACTCCCAGTACACCGCCATGCTCAACCGCGCCCGCACCCCTGAAGACTCCTCTGATTGGGACGCCTCCGCCTCTGCCGCTTTTGCCACCTCCACCAGCCAAGCCGGGGGCCCCGGGGACGCCGGGGAGGGGGAGGGAGGCGGCGCAGGGGCGGCAGGAATCGTGAACAAGGCAGTGACGGACCGGCAGCAGCTGGCTCTGATTGCCAACGCGGTTACTCTAGCAGAGGAGCTCCCGAGGCTGGCAGCGCGGCTAACGCAGCCGGTGGCGGGGCAGCGGGCGAGCCGGGAGCAGAGAAGGAGTTCGGGAGGGGAGGCGAAGCGGCAGCAGCTGCTGGCGTGGAAGAAGCAGCTGAGTGAGGGCGTGGAGGATCTGAAAATGGGGTTCTGTATGCAGAAGGCCACTGAGCTGCTGTATCCCGATGCGTGCATGGATGATGCCTTGCTGCCCCACCTCTACTTCCTCATGGATCAGGTGGGCGTTTGGGTGGGGTGTGATGCAGGTGTGCTGCGGGTGACCGGGAGAGAGGGTGCTTGGGAGTGCAAATGGGGGTGATTGGGAGTGAGGGCGGGTGGGCGGGTTGGGGGTGGACGAACCTGGATGCATGCATGGGTGACGCGCTGCTGCCCCGCCTCTACTGCCTCATGGACCAGGTGGGTGTCTGGGGGTGGGCGGCTGGGAGATAGGGTGACTGTGAATGAATGTGTGAGCTGCTGTACCCCGATGCGTGCATGGATGATGCGCTGCTGCCCCACCTCTACTGCCTCATGGACCAGGTGGGTGTCTGGGGGTGGGCGGCTGGGAGATAGGGTGACTGTGAATGAATGTGTGAGCTGCTGTACCCCGATGCGTGCATGGATGATGCGCTGCTGCCCCACCTCTACTGCCTCATGGACCAGGTGGGTGTCTGGGGGTGGGCGGCTGGGAGATAGGGTGACTGTGAATGAATGTGTGAGCTGCTGTACCCCGATGCGTGCATGGATGATGCGCTGCTGCCCCACCTCTACTGCCTCATGGACCAGGTGGGTGTCTGGGGGTGGGCGGCTGGGAGATAGGGTGACTGTGAATGAATGTGTGAGCTGCTGTACCCCGATGCGTGCATGGATGATGCGCTGCTGCCCCACCTCTACTGCCTCATGGACCAGGTGGGTGTCTGGGGGTGGGCGGCTGGGAGATAGGGTGACTGTGAATGAATGTGTGAGCTGCTGTACCCCGATGCGTGCATGGATGATGCGCTGCTGCCCCACCTCTACTGCCTCATGGACCAGGTGGGTGTCTGGGGGTGGGCGGCTGGGAGATAGGGTGACTGTGAATGAATGTGTGAGCTGCTGTACCCCGATGCGTGCATGGATGATGCGCTGCTGCCCCACCTCTACTGCCTCATGGACCAGGTGGGTGTCTGGGGGTGGGCGGCTGGGAGATAGGGTGACTGTGAATGAATGTGTGAGCTGCTGTACCCCGATGCGTGCATGGATGATGCGCTGCTGCCCCACCTCTACTGCCTCATGGACCAGGTGGGTGTCTGGGGGTGGGCGGCTGGGAGATAGGGTGACTGTGAATGAATGTGTGAGCTGCTGTACCCCGATGCGTGCATGGATGATGCGCTGCTGCCCCACCTCTACTGCCTCATGGACCAGGTGGGTGTCTGGGGGTGGGCGGCTGGGAGATAGGGTGACTGTGAATGAATGTGTGAGCTGCTGTACCCCGATGCGTGCATGGATGATGCGCTGCTGCCCCACCTCTACTGCCTCATGGACCAGGTGGGTATGTGTGCGTCCATGCTTGAGGCGCCTCAGAAAAAAGCTGTACTCGGGTGCTTGCATGGGTGATACCCACCTGCCCCACCTCTACTTCCTCATGGACCAGGTGGGCGGGTAGGGGGTGGGCGGCTGGGAGATAGGGTGACTGTGAATGAATGTGTGAGCTGCTGTACCCGGTTCGTGCATGGGTGACGCGCTGCTGCCCCACCTCTACTTCCTCATGGATCAGGTGGGCGGGTTATGTGGGAGTGACTGGGAGAGAGGATGACTGCGAATGAGTGTGTGAGGGTGATTGGGTGCAATGGTGATCGGGAGTGATAGTGATCATATCAAAAGGAATCTCCTTGTCCATGTTGTCTCCCTCTCATGTGTTCCTCGTGTTTCCTCCGCCACCCGTGCTTCCTATCCCATTTCCCCTCCCCATGGTGTGTGAACCCCACGGGGCACGGCTGTGCCACCAGGTGGAGTCAGATCCCTCGCTCTGGTTCAATGATGCGCAGCCATCCGAGGCTCTCAAGGTCAGCTCCCTGCAAATACATTCTCACATGCCCTGTCACTTGTCTTCTCACATGCCCTCGCACATGTCTTCTCGCTTGGCCGCTCGCATGCCCTCTCACATGCCTTTCCATAAGCCTTCCCGTTGGCCTGAACACTGACGCGCTGTTTCTGGTGCATTCCTCGCACTCCCATGCGTGTGCACAACTTTCTCTCACCACGCGCACCATGTCCGTTGACTTTTGAAGCGCCTCATAAGTTGGTTCTTGTGCACTCCTCTCCTCGCGCTCCCACGCGTGTGCAGAACTTCCTGTTCATGACGCTGACCGTATCGGATGCGGCATCAGAGGTGCTGGCGGGGCGGGACCGCCTGGTGCTGCAGCTGCTCACACAGTACGGGCTGGCGCTGCTCACACTCATCTGCCATGACAAGGCCTGGGAGGACAGCCACAACTTCGTCGGGCCCACCGGGCTGCAGCAGGTGGGTGTTTGGGCTGCAGCAGGGGCGTGTTTGGGCTGCAGCAGGTGGGTGTTTGGGCTGCAGCAGGTGGGTGTTTGGGCTGCAGCAGGTGGGTGTTTGGGCTGCAGCAGGCGTGTGTTTGGGCTGCAGCAGGTGGGTGTTTGGGCTGCAGCAGGTGGGTGTTTGGGCTGCAGCAGGTGGGTGTTTGGGCTGCAGCAGGTGGGTGTGGGCGATGCAGCAGGTGGGTGTGGGAGAGGCAGCAGGTGCGTGTTTGGGCTGCAGCAGGTGGGTGTTTGGGCGCCAGCAGGTGGGTGTTTGGGCTGCAGCAGGTGCGTGTTTGGGCTGCAGCAGGTGGGTGTTTGGGCTGCAGCAGGTGGGTGTTTGGGCTGCAGCAGGTGGGTGTTTGGGCTGCAGCAGGTGGGTGTGGGCGATGCAGCACGTGGGTGTGGGAGAGGCAGCAGGTGCGTGGTTGGGATACCTAAAGGCCGAAGCCCACACAGTACGGGCTGGCGTTGCTCCCATCTCCACTGCTCCCTTCTCCTCTCTCCCCTGCCCCTCCCCCTCTCCCACTGCAGTTCCTGATGGACATCTCATTCCTCAAGGAGGTGGCGGCACGCTACCACTTCACATCACGGCAGCTGCAGCAGGTGGCGCCCTGTCCACTGACTTTTGAGTCGACTAAAAAGCCAGCCACTGCCGCCACCTCTCTCCTTCTCTCCCTCCCTCCCTCCCTCCCTCCCTCCCTCCCTCCCTCCCTCCCTCCCTCCCTCCCTCCCTCTCACTGCAGTTCCTGATGGACATATCGTTCCTCAAGGAGGTGGCACTTCACTGCCTGCTCGGCCCATCCTCACCACTGTTCCCCCACTCCCCCCTTTTTACCCATCCAGTTCCTGATGGACATATCGTTCCTCAAGGAGGTGGCGGCGCGCTACCACTTCACATCACGGCAGCTGCAGCAGGTGGCCGACACCAGCATGGAGCGCGCCCGCGAGTCCTTCGACCTCAACCGGTCAGTGCAGGGGTGGTGGGGATGTTGGATGCTGGGGATGAAGATGGGGATGGGAAGTGGGATGGCAGCTGCAGCAGGTGGCCGACACCAGCATGGAGCGTGCCCGCGAGTCCTTTGACCTCAACCGATAGGCGTGGTTGGTGGGGCAGTGGGAGGCTGCGGATGGGTATGGGGCCCCATGCAATGTCGCTCTTGCATGCAGACCCACTACCATGCAAACTTACTACCCTGCAAACTCACTGCTTTTCATACGCGTTCTGCAATGTGCTGCAGGGAGTGCCCGGGCGATGAGAAGTTCAGAGAGCTGGCTCAGCAAGCGATTGAAAGGCATCTAATTGACAAAGGCTATCAATAGCCACACAAGAAAAGGTTGATTTTAGCAGGCATGCTGTATAATATGTTTCCTCTACTTCATAGAATTGACAGTAGCTTGTGAAGAAAATGCCTCCGCAATCAAGATCAGAGCATCCAAATGTAGCTTACATTGTCAATATGCATTAGCCTTATTTAGAATATGCATTAGCCTTATTTAGTACATGTTAACACTTTTTCTGTACAGTGCGATGCCCAGCGAATCGAAATGATGCTGGAACCTCAGGGATCTCCACGTTTCCTGCGTGCTTTACGTGGCGCCCGCAAATATCTACTCGGTCTTCGCTATAATGCTGCCATCAACCTAGCCAACCAGTCCATTCAAGCTCGAGAAGCATTTCATTCCTCTTCTTCTCATCTCCAATCCGCCCTTGTTTTATCACTCATCCCGCTTCCTTCAGCTCGGCGGTGCAGCTGTTTCGCTGTCTGCCGCCGTCACTCGCGTCGTGAAAAAACGCCTTCTCGTTATTGTCCTCGCTCCTCCGTGATCAATTCCGTTTGCTTTTCTTCCGTACCGCGTTCCATAGTGGCCTGAGCCGCTCGCCCCTAGACCTCGTGACATTCCATGGCGTCGGCTGTTGCCGTAACTCCCGCGATCAGCGGCCTCGCGACTTCACGCGCCGCTGCGACTGTATCGCGCGATTCAGCTCACGTGCGACAACATGCGACGGCAGCGCTGTCGCATCCGCTTCGCGCACGCGGCATTCGGGGTCTGCGATCGGACAGCTTCAGGGGCAAATTGGCGAGAGCGGGGACGAGCAGCCAATCAGCGTTCTCTGTTCAATGCAACCTCGTGGTATGACGGCATGCTGGATCCATGGCTATATCCTTCATCAATGACAAACGAAAAACAAAAAAAACAATACGGAAAAAAAAAACAAGGATAGATATAACCGGAGACAAGTACTGAAGAATACATGATAATCGCCTCAATTCTTGTCCCCAGTCCCCCGTCCCTCTCCTCCCCCTCTCCCCCTCCCCCCCCACCGTCCCGCGGGCAGCGCAAAGTGAACGGGAAGGAGCTGGACGCGTTGCTGTCGGGCGATCGGCCGCTGCCGATGGTGATCGACTTCTACGCCACGTGGTGCGGCCCCTGCATCCTCCTCGCACAGGAGCTGGAGCAGGTCAGTTTCTAGTGACGCACCTCAAGAATAGTAGTGCCGCTCTTTGAGTTGACTCACTTGCCGACTTCCACGCCACGTGGTGCGGCCCCTGCATTCTCCTCGGACAGGAACTCGAACAGGTGCGCCGTTTGACTCAATTCATGCCCCCCATACCCATAATACCCCTATCCCCCCATACTCCCATACCCCTCATGCCTCCATGCCCTCATACCCCTCATGCCCCCATGCTCCCATACCCCTTGTTCTCACGCTCCCATGCTTCCATGTCCCCATACTCCCATACTCCCATACTCCCATACTCCCATGCCCCCATGCCGCCATGCCCCCATGCCGCCATGCCCCCATGCCGCCATGCCCCCATGCCGCCATGCCCCCATGTTGCGCTGCCGCCGTTCCCCTTGTGCAGCTAGCAGTGGAGTACCATGGAGAGGTGCTGTTTCTCAAGGTGGACACGGACGAGGAGTACGAGCTCGCCAACCAGCTCGAGGTGCGTGCCTGTGCCGAGCCGACACATGCCCTCGCACTCACACTTTCTCGCTCCCTCACTCACACGCACGCTCACATACACACCTCCTGCGCGTGCCCACACGGACGAGTATGAGCTTGCCAATCAGCTCGATGCCTGCGCCCATGCCCTCGCACTCGCACATTCGCACACATTTGCTTAATCGAACGCTCACTCCCTCAAAACACATGGTCGCTCTCAAGTACATTCACACCCCTCATATGCTCTCTACATACCTCCCCTCACACCTCACTCCAACCGCAAACCCTCAACCCTCTTCCCCATCGCGCGTGCTTTCCCTCCCTCCCATGCCCGATCCCTCCGCACCATCCCTCGCCATATCCAGATCCGTGGGCTACCCACAGTGGTGTTTGTGAGCAAGGATAAGTCAAAGCTTGCCGTCCGCACCGAGGGCTTGCTACCCATTGCGTCCATCAAGCAGCTGATCGAGGAGATGTAGATAGCGCATGATTATGGTGATTGTCATCCCAGCAACAAGTCCAGAGCTTTTGTATTCATTATTGTCACACTGGTGTGGCATAGTAAGTCTAGGGAAAATGTCATTAGCTCTCAAAACCTTGGACAAGGTGCAGAGCTTTTGCATGTGCAGCACATTCAGCTGCCAGTTTTTCACATTAACATGTTTCGGGTCACAGCTCAACGCGAGATAGGTGCCGTGAGCTCAATCTCAGCCTGAAGAAATGAATAAAGGTAGATCATTTGCAGTGAATTTTGCACTCCATTTCCGAGTCTGTACAGGCCTGGTCATTGACCTTATTGGAAAATGCTGTCAGGTATCCTCCTGCTGAGTCTCTGCTATTTGCTACATCTTCCAGTTACGGTACTTTTCACTCGACTAAGAATCACTGCCTTTGGCTCCATCCGTATCCTGCTGAACCTGTGGTGTTTGTGGTATCTGCCGGTATCCGTCATTCTTGTGGAGTCAACTGTTGTCCCCAAAAGCTGGTACCATTTGCTCTGCACCCAATGCGCATCACCGCTCCATCTGCTGCGTCTCCTGCAGGTGCTCCAGATGCCTGGCAGTTTCCGATGGTGGTCGGTCCACTGTGGGGTGTGTTGGCCCTGCCACCAGCTCCAAGTCAAACTCACGGGTCTCCCTGTACTCCTGCGTGGGCATCATGGTTGGTGGTCATGAGGGCATTGAAGTGTGTAGGGACACGAGTACATGGCACATGGGTGTCTGGGCCCTGCCACAAACTCCAAGTCAAACTCGCGTCTCTCCCTGTATTCCTGCATGCGCATCATGGTTGGGGGTGGGTGTGACATGCACACATGGATTGAAGATGAGGGCACATGAGAGTACGGGCACAGTGGGGTGCGTTGGCCCCGCCACCAGCTCCAAGTCAAACTCGCGGGTCTCCCTGTACTCCTGCATGCGCTGGATAAACCTCCAAGGGCCACAGCGGCAGCAGCAGCAGCACTACCTGACAAAGCACGTACGTACGGATCGTAGCAGCACTACCTGACAAAGCACGTACGGATCGTAGCAGCACTACCTGACGAAGCACGTACGGATCGTAGCAGCACTACCTGACGAAGCACATACGGATGGTAGCACCTGACAAAGCGCGCAGGGGTGGCAGCAGCAGTGGGCGGCAAAGTCGTCCATGGTTCGTTCGTGCAGCCCCTTCTTGTGGCGCAGCTGGCGGCGAATAGACTCCGCATAGCACGGCACACACGTGAACCAGTAGGCCAAGGGACCGAGGATGAACGAGAGAGGAACGCCCCAACACCCGCCCACCAGGCAGTACGTCGCGAAGGCCCTGCGGATGGGGAGGCGAGGGAGGAGAAGGGAGATGATGGGTGGTGATGGGCGGTGTGGGGCGGTGAGGCCATTCAGGGCATTCAACAGCCAAGCCAGAAAACGATATTCAGGGCGCCGTCTAGCTCGGAAGAGGAGGAGGCGACTCGCCTCGAGAACTGCACGCGCCCGTCGGTGATCTTGCGCGCCGTCTGCGCGAAGAGGTAGCACGGCGCGCAGCACCCGAGCGCCGCGGCGCGGGGATCCCGAGGGAAGTCCTTTAGCCCCGAGTTCCACTCGCCCTTGCCGCGCCGGTGCAGCCACGACTGCCGCTGCTCGAACGGCCGCTCGCACGCTTTGGGATCCGACTCCGCCTCCGCCTCCGCCTCCGCATCTGCCCTCCGGTCATGCGCCCCTCCCTCTCCGCCGCCTCCCCCACGATCCCCCCCGCCGCTTCGTCCTCCTTGCTCAGCCATTTCCTATTCCTCGAACTACGACAGCGAAGAATCGAAGCGTCGGCGAGGCTAGGCCTGTGTTGCGTGCTCCCCGGTTTTGCGTCTCGCGCCAGCCGTGCTGCCGTCATGCCGTCACGCAGACGGCTTTCGGCGAGACCCCCCTCGGTGCATTCGACTTCTCCCTCCGTAGTTTTGTCACCGGGGCCACGAGAGCAGATTGTGTGCTTCGTCGTTGCTTTCCTCCTCTTTCACCGTACCCTTTGGTGATTCGGGTGGCAGGCAGTGGTGACGTGGCGCGAAACGAGGCATGATGAGCGCTTGAAGGCGCTTCGATGAAACCTGTCCATTCCAGCTAGTGACATTTTCTAGGAGGGGGTGGGGGGGGTTGTGTGGTATGGGGGAAATGCAGGTCGAGACATTAGCGAGTGGTAACCCGTCGCTGCACGCGTGCGTTGAATGCGAAACTGACGAATACGGGCCAATTTCCCCCTTCAACAAAGCAACGATCTGAAAGAGCTATTGAAGCCATATCTTCCACTCATCTACCATTATACACATATGTGTTTTCTAGGCTTTGCAGCATATGGCAGCAATGCTGGCATCACTGCTGCTTTCACTCCAGCTCACGAAGGAAGTCCTGGTTGTCGACAAACACCTGCAAGCAATGTAACAACAGCCAAAATAGCAATGTAAGCGGTTGATAATATCCCAAAAAATCACTGCATGTTGGCCGAATAATTTACTCATCCTCACCGTTTTGTACCCATCGGGGTCAAGGCAAGCCACGATTTTGGTGTTAATGCCAGGGATCGGGCCCGGCTCGCGAGTGATGGTGCCGCCCGCCGCCCGAATGGCCTCTGCTGTCTTATACACATCGTCTGTTCCAATCGCAATCTGGAGGATAGCAGGATCGCAGCACAGAGCAGGGACGAATGGGGATGGAGATTACGGTAGGTAAGACAACGGCACAAGTCAAGTGAAAGAGATGCCACTGTGGAGAGCGATATATACAAAAGCAAGAGGGGAAAGCGATAAGGGAAGCATTTGAAACGCATGACAGGAGAGAGCAGCAAAGGCGCAACAACAGGAGAAAGAACCACCTAGGAAACACCTGGAAAACAGCATTCAGGCAACACTGCAGTACTTGAGCAAGCACATGGTAGTACCTGTGCATAGGCATTGCCCTTTTCATAGGACTCAACGCCGTAGTTGTATGTGAGCTCCACCACTGCACTCTCTGCCTCGGGCCCATACCCCACCATGGCTATCGTGTACTGTCAGGGAAGGGAGGGGACAGGAGGGCATGGGAGCGAAGAGGTGGGTCAACACAGCAGGTTGACACAGCAACAAGGTAAGCGGAGGGGTGGTGGAGGGGTGGTGGAGGAGGGGTGGAAAATAGTGGTGGGGGAGGGGTGGAAGAGAGTGGTGGGGGAGGGGTTGTGAAAACACAGATGCAGCAGAGGGAAGCCAAGGTGCAGCAGCAGGGGCTTTCCTGAAAATCAAGGTGCAGTTGCAGCGGCAAAGGAGGGGTGTGTGGATACCTTGTACTGTGGGTTGTCCCTTGTCCTCAGCAGCTTCATGCCATATGCCTGCAAGCAGGCATGGGCGTGATTCATGAACACGGAGGCAGAGGAGGGATTGATGGCGAGGCGATTATGAGCACAACACAACACAGAAGGTGTGATGGGTACGCAGGCACATAAAGCAGTGAGGTGTGACCACGGGTGGCAAGGGACTGGAGAGGCGAATGAGGCAGCTGTCACAAGCCAAACAGCCGCTCAGCGGGGGAGGTGCATGGCAGCAGGTGCATGGCAGCAGGTGCATGGCAGCAGGTGCATGGCAGCAGGTGCATGGCAGCAGGTGCATGGCAGCAGGTGCATGGCAGCAGGTGCATGGCAGCAGGTGCATGGCAGCAGGTGCATGGCAGCAGGTGCATGGCAGCAGGTGCATGGCAGCAGGTGCATGGCAGCAGGTGCATGGCAGCAGGTGCATGGCAGCAGGTGCATGGCAGCAGGTGCATGGCAGCAGGTGCATGGCAGCAGGTGCATGGCAGCAGGTGCATGGCAGCAGGTGCATGGCAGCACGTGCATTTGAGCATGGGGTTGACTATCCTGGCACCATGAACGCCATGAGATTGTGTGGCAGCCCGGTGTGTGACAGCATGCATGGGACGGAGGGATGCGATGGGAGGGATGCGATGGGAGGGATGCGATGGGAGGGATGCGATGGGAGGGATGCGATGGGAGGGATGCGATGGGAGGGATGCGATGGGAGGGATGCGATGGGAGGGATGCGATGGGAGGGATGCGATGGGAGGGATGCGATGGGAGGGATGCGATGGGAGGGATGCGATGGGAGGGATGCGATGGGAGGGATGCGATGGGAGGGATGCGATGGGAGGGATGCGATGGGAGGGATGCGATGGGAGGGATGCGATGGGAGGGATGCGATGGGAGGGATGCGATGGGAGGGATGCGATGGGAGGGATGCGATGGGAGGGATGCGATGGGAGGGATGCGATGGGAGGGATGGCATGGGAGGCGCAGGTGGGTGTATGCACCTTTTCATAAAACTTAATTGCCCTGTCCAGGTCCCCCACTCGCAGCATGACCTGCATGGTGCCATGGTGACGTGGTGAGATGGAGGGATGGAGCCATGGCGGCATGGCGGCATGGCGGCATGGTGAGGTGGAAGCATGGTGACATGGTGACATGGAGTCATGATGGCATGATGACATAGTGGCATGGAGCATAACGGCTAGCTCACACATAAAGCATGATGATTTCCACAATTTCTGAGTTGCAGCATACTGAGAAAAACGAGCAGCACGTGACAGGGCATCCGAACCTGACACAGTGGCTCGGGAGTAGGTGGCCGCTGAATAATCTCCCACTTGTACCCAGACGGGTCCTGTGATTCGGAAGATTGATGTGGAGGAGGAAGAGGAGGGGGGAATGGAACACATGGCAATGGGAAGGGCGCAGGTAGGCACATGTGCGGGACGATGAATCGTCAAGGGAAAGGATTGAAGAGATGCAATGCAAGAATTAGGAAAGAATGACGCATGAGGCGATTTTTCACTTGGCTAAAGAAGGTTGAATGAATTCTCAAGGAAGAAGATCCACCGAGGGGGAGGTGGGGATAGAGAAGAAAGGACACATCAGCCACACCACACACTGCATGGTAGCCTGCCACCATGCCATCACATCACCATGCCATTACATCAACATGCCATCACACACAGCACCATGACACCATGCCAGCATAGCATCACGCCACCATAGCATCACGCCATCACGCCAACATGCCACCATGCCATGACAGCATCACAGCTAAGGATACGGACCTCAACGAAAGCGATGACGCTCTGTCCGCCCTTCACAGGGCCAGCCTCGCGAGTCACCTTGCCGCCCCGCGACTTCACCACCTCCACCGTCTTGTACACCTGCACAGGGGAGAGGTAAACCTCTGAATCCCTGCTCTCAACAACTCTGGGAGAGAATCATTTATGCAATGGCTTGGCCCGGCCTGGTCAGTGCACTGGCTGCATGGCTGACAGCCATGCCCAGTGCACTGGCAAAACCTGAGATTTCGTACAGCTTAGTGTTTGGTTGTGACAAATGGCGTGGCTCACATCATCAACAGAGATGCCGAAGTGCCCAAAGCCCGCTCCAATGTCATACGAGTCCACCCCGTGGTCTGGCCGCACAACAAGGCCATGGGCAGGGCAGGGCAGGGCAGGGAAGCAGTGCAAGGGAGGAGTGGGGGGAGAGATTCATTTAGCCCAATACCATAACACGCCAGGACACTATAAGCGACCTCGCTACTCACTATAAGTGTCTTCGTTACTCACTATTAGTGACCTCGGTACTCACTATAGGTGACCTCGCTACTCACTACAGGCGACTCACTACTGGTGTCCTTGGTACTCACTATAGGTGAGTGACCTCGGTACTCACTACAGGTGACCTCGGTACTCACTACAGGTGACCTCGGTACTCACTATAGGTGACCTCGGTTCAGTACTCACTACAGGTGACCTCGGTACTCACTACAGGTGACCTCGGTACTCACTATAGGTGAGCTCCACGACAAACGTGGAGGTCTCGGGCCCGTAGCCGAGGAAGGCGTTGGAGTACTTCTCCTCGGGAATGTCGCGCTGCCTCAGCAGCTTCATTCCCAGACACTCCGTGTAGAACCTGCAGGCCGACAGAGATTAGTCACAACTTGCAGCGTGAAGACGAGCAACTCAACCACAGCGCCCAGTCAACGACCAGGGAGGTGAGAGGAGACGAGGGGGAGGCGAGCGGGAGGCGACTCGCAGCATGCGACGGTTGTCGCGCGACACAACTCCGCCAGCTCGTGCGACGGTAAACGACTGAGCTACGCACTTGATAGCGGCGTCCAGGTTCCCAACGCGGTAGACGACGTGCAGCATGCGACGGTTGTCGCGCGACAAGAACTCCGCCAGCTCGTCGCTGCCCGCTGCGGCCGTTGACCCCCCATCCGCCGCTGACGCTGACGCCATGACCACGCGCGATCGAGACGCCCGCCGAACAACAGGGAGAGACGTCGAGGCGTGGTCACGCTCGGGAGAATTATAGTTTCTCCTGGAAAAAAACAAACAAGACGAGGGGATAATGACCTCGTCACTTTCGCGAAGTTGAAAAAGGGTAACAACCAGCTGATCTTACTGGGTAAGGCAGAAAATGGCAGTAAAAGCAGGCTCACAAGATCAGTTGTCGCACGCCGTTGAATGCAGTAGCACCGCTGGATAGACGAGGGGATCGGCTGATGGCAACGATGCGAGACGCGAGAGGCGAGGCGAGCGCTGCTGCCATGGCAATTTCAAAAAGCACTAGCTGTTGGGAATCGTAGCTTCGGAAACTAGAAATGTTGGGACGGAATTCATTAGTACGAACAGCAGCAATGCATGCAAAGCTAGTTACCACGTTCTAGTGAACGAACGAACGAACAATTCGTGAGAGGCGCGATTTGTAACGAAATCGGTTACGACAGCAAACCAGCGCCAAATGCGAAGAACCCACTCTCTCCCCTCCTCTTCGAGCAGAATAGGGATGAATGCGGACCAGAACGAAACACGTGGCATCATAGACTGAACATCAAGATGTGATTCGACATGCGAGCCAACCTTGTTTAGGGACTCAGGGCTTGCACACACACAAGGTACATGGGTGTGCAAGTTTAACACTAGCGTCTTATTATCTTATTAATGAATTATTGGAGAGAAGTATTTTGTGAAGATGGGGTCGTGGGCGCAGTGCTGCAGCAACACATGGTAGACTTCCAATAAGAGGTGCGGGAACCGATCTCTGAAGTACCTCTCAAATCCATCAGGAAGCGGACCTAGAAGCTCCTGTATGGAAACAGAGATAAACAGCAAGGTACACAGCAGAACAGTGAATACTCGATAGAATGACAAAACGGACCACCCACCAAAATCCAGGTGCAACAGCAAAGACGACGAAAACAAAAACTTTATCCCCATGCGTGGGAATGAACAACAGGCATGCGTACTCTCTCCTCTCCTCACCTGCAGCTCGGGCGGCAGTTCCCGGTAATGATTGCACTTGTTCCGAATCACCCTTAGCAGGTCCCTCACACTGTGGAAGTTATACCGCCTATACTTCCCCAGATTCCCCAGCAGCGCCCCATCCACACGCTCATTCCACCCGCCACCCTTCTCCCCAGGCGCTTTACTAATCCCCCCCTTGCGAGCTATGGCCCTGGGCGCCACTGCCTCTAGGGCGTTGAGGAGTGGCGAGTGCAGCTCTCGGTCTTCCCCCTCCACGCGGTCGCTGGCGTCTCGTAGGAACGCCAGCCGCTGCTCTGCTGGCCAGAAGAACGGGTGCCTCTGCACCTCGTGCGCTGGGGGCCTGTAGTGGGTGGGTAGTGGGCGAGGGAGAGTGGGGGAAATAGTTGTTGAGGCGCCTCAAGGGATGGCCCTGGGCGCCACTGCCTCTAGGGCGTTGAGGAGGGGCGAGTGCAGCTCACGGTCCTCCCCCTCCACGCGGTCACTGGCATCGCGCAGGAAGGCCAGCCGCTGCTCTGCCGGCCAGAAGAGCGGGTGCCTCTGCACCTCGTGCGCTGGCGGCCTGGTGATGGACGGTGGCGGGAGGGGTTGGTTGGGAAAACAGACGTGTGAGCGGGCAAGAGTGGGAGGGAATGATGACGTATCAGGTGGTGGTGGGACGTGCGGCCCGCAGCAAGTCAGCACCGACACGCCCTGCACTCACCTTTCCTGACCTTGAATTCTTCCCTCACCATTCCACCCTTCACGCACCTCTTCTCAGGATCCCTGTCAAGCAGAGCAGCCACGAGATCCAGAGCCTCAGGCACGTGGTCGATGGGGAACAGGTCCGCCCTCCCTGCCAGGACTGGGTGCTTATTGAGTCGATCAGGAAGAAAAAGTTACTTCCTACTCTATCCTTCACGCACCTTTTCTCAGGATCCCTGTCCAGCAGAGCAGCCACGAGATCCAGTGCCTCAGGCACATGGTCGATGGGGAACAGGTCCGCCCTCCCTGCCAGCACGTTCGCATCGCGCTCAAACCACTCTCCGAACGGGTGGCTGCCGCCGCTCACACAGAAGAACACCAGGCACCCAAACGAAAACATGTCCACTGATTTCGTCAGCCGCGACCCGTCCTCTAGCTGCTCCGGCGCTTGCCACCCGCTGCTGCCCGAGCCTGCTGTCATTGTGTCGAAGGAACTTGCTCCGTCGCCGAGCCTCTTGCTTATCCCCATGTCTGATAGTTTGCCCCGCATCCGGACCTCCAGTAGCGGTATGGCCCGAGCCAGGGCTGCTGCGGCGGCAGAGACAGAGGCAGCTGATGCTGTGACTGCTGCAGCTGTCGCTGTTAGGGCGGGAGGACCAGCATCTGGCGTTGCTGCTGATCCTGCTGCTGATTCTGCTGCTGATCCTGCTGCTGATGCTGCTGCTGATCCTGCTGCTGATCCTGCTGCTGATGCTGCTGCTGATCCTGCTGCTGATCCTGCTGCTGTCCCTCCTGGGGCTGCATCTCCCCCTGAAGTCGACAGCACAGCAGGAGACCCAAACTCGTCACCCGCCCCCAACCCACCCTTACCCCCATTAACCACTCCTGCACTCGCCCTAGCCTGTGACTGCCCGCGCTGCCGGTGCCGGCTGGGCAGCAGCAGCGAGATGAGCACATTGTGGGGCTTTAAGTCCCGGTGCACAATCCTCTGGTCATGCAAATACGCAAGCCCACTAGCCACGTCCCTTAACAACCCCACCAGCTGTTGTGTCGGCTGGCCCTTGTCGTCCCACAGGCACAGCCCCTGCACCCCCACGCCCTGCGAGGTGCAATAGGCCTGTACCCGCTCCAGTGCTGCTGCTATGATTTCTCGTTCGGCAGAAGAGGATGGGGAGAGGCGGAGCGAGAGCGAGGGGGTTTTGAGGTGGAGAGGCGGGTCAGAGAGAGGGAGCGAGGAGGAGGAGGAGGAGTGAGAGGAGAAGGCGGAGGAGGAGAAGGTAGTGGTGGAGGAGGAGGTTTGGAAGGGGCTGGTGGGAGGCTTGTGGGAGGAGGACGAGGTGGAGGCGGGCGAAGCAGAGAAAGGCCCTGCAGCATCACCAGCAGCAGCGCCACCAGCGGCACCGTCAGCAGCAGAAGCAGCACCGGAAGCAGCAGCAGCAGCAGCAGCACCAGCAGCAGCAGCAGCAGCAGCCGGTGCTGGTGGTGCCATAGCGGCAGCGAGGCTAGCCCGGCATGCAAGCACGAGATCAGTGAGGTTGAAGGCGCAGCGCTCCAGCGCGACATACACAAACGACTCATCCTCCTCCATGGCAAAGCACCGCACCACATTCGGGTGCTCGTCCGTGGCAATCAGCGCGGCAATCTCCTGCCTCGCGCGCTCGTAGAACTGAGACAGGAGCCGCTTCACCGCCACCTGCCGCCCCTCCAGCCGCCCCTCCAGCACCAGCGTCCCATGGCTCCCGTGCCCGATCACCCGCCGGGATACAAACAGCCGCCCCACCCACCGCCCCTCCTCCCGCTCCTCCCGTTCCTCCTCGCTCTCCCCCTCGCCTGCTGCGCCGTTGTCAGCCCCGCCCCCACCCGCGCCTTCCCCTGGCCCTTCATTATCGCGGCTGCCTCGCCGGGAGATCACCTTGCCTGCGCTGTTCTGCCTGCTTCCACTGCCCAGCTTGCCCACACTTCCCAGAAGCCTGCTCAGCCTCCCCCCCCCAGATTCGCCCTGCCCCGAGTCCTCCTTTCCTGCTTCCCCTGGGTCGTCCTGTCCAGGTGGCGCGATCCCATTGGCCGGGTCGTCCTGCTGCTTGCCCAGCAGCACTCCTTCCGCTCCCCCTGCTGCTGCTTCACTGCCTGCTGCTCCTTCTGAACTCTTGTTCCTCCTACCGGCTCCCTGCTTGCCTCGTTTCCTGCTGCTGCTGCCATTGCCACTGCCGTCCCCACCTAACCGCTCAGCCGCCCACTCTTGCCAGGAAGCTGGCAGCAGCGCAACCAACCCTCGTGCCACCCACGACAGCCCATCCTCATTAGTAGCCCCTCCTCTATACGCCACCCTGGCACTGGGCGCACCATTCATGTGTGAAGCATGCCTGGGAGGGTGAGAGGAGGAGGCCTGCCTAAGCTGCGACTTCAGCCTCTGATTCCTTACAGGGGTGCCATGGCCAGATGCAGCCGCAGCCGCAGCAGAGGAGGAGGATGGGGCAGAGGAGGAGTAAGAGAATACCGAAGCGCCAGCGACTATCCCGGCCAGGGTGGCAGCTGCGGCAGCGAGGATCCCAAACGAGGTCATGAGGTTCGGCGGGGTAGGCGGAGCCTGGGGCCCGACCGCAGGCTCCATGTCCTTCGGGGGCCCCAGACGGCGGTTCTTCTCCCCTCTACCTCCACCAAACTCCATGTCCGCGTTACTAGCAACTCCAATAGTGTCACCGGCGCCAGTGCCGCGCCCCCACAGGCTGATCATGCCGGTCCATCCCAGTGGGTCCTCCCCATCCGCGCTGCTGCTCCTCTCGCTGCCTGCTGCCACTGGACTTGGCGCTCTCTGCTGCTCCATGCTGTAGTGCTGCTGCTGCTGCTGCTGCTGCTGCTGCTGCTGCTGCAGCTGCTGCTGTTGGTGCTTACTGTATCCCTGCTGTTGCTGTCCCTGGTGGTCGTTCCAGGGGCCCTGCGCTCCATACTCAGCGCCCGGCGAGTCAGCGCCCCCGTGCACAGCAGGGCTGTCAGCGCACCCCATGGCGTCATACAGAGCAGCCGTTGCCCCCGGCGCCCTCACCACTATGGGGTACAGCGAGTCATCCCCACTGCCACCCCCACCGCTGCCACCACCACCAGCACCACCAGTGCCTAACCTGCCCCTATTTCTACCCCTGCCCCTACCACCACCGCCAGTCCCATCACCAGCTTCCCCAGCAGCACCTCCTGCTCCTCGCGTCCCTGCAATCCTGGGCGGCTCTGTGACTGTGAACTTGCCTGTCCTACCCGCCACCGCGCCACCACCCCCCATTCCCCCACCACCCGACATGCCTGCAGACATGCCCACAGGCAGGCCATCGGAGGGCGAGGGGGAGTGAGGTGAGGCCGGGAGGAGGGGGAGAGCGGCGTTCGGTGCGTCAGTGGTGCTGGGAGTGACGAGGGCGAATGGACTGCCCGCCACTCGCCCCACATACAGCACCTGCCCGGGCCCCGTGTCCTTGGACGAATCGCGCGACACGAATTCCTGCACCAGCCTGCCCGACGGCGTGAACGCTGCGAGCGGGGCAGACGAAAAAGTCGTCTGCCATGCCTGCTGACCATTATGCGAGTTGGTCAGCTGGATTGAGTAAATGTCAGAATTACCCTCTTCAGATGGGTCTATACTCGTGGTAGCTGCAGCGGTCAACCCTGTGTTGAATCCTGCCAACCCTGAACCTCCAATCTCGTCTCTACCCCCCTGCCCTTGTCCCCCCGCTCCAATACCCAGATCGATTTCTGGGTCCGTATCTTCTCCAGGAACGCTGGATGGCAAGAGCTGTCGTTTAGGCACCTCATTCCCATGACCATCAAACACGCCTCTACCTGTAAGATCCATCCCTGATTTTCCCCTTCCGCCTCCCCTTCCTGCCCCCAGCGCTCCCCCCAAAACTCCCCCGATTGGTGCTCCGCCCCCCACGCCTCCCGCTAGCCCCAGCAGAGCTCCATTCACGGGGCTCAGCTCGCCGAAGCTGACATTCCACCGCTGCTTGCCGGACCTGAGCTCCACCGCCCGAACCACATAGTCGGTTCGGAGCACCAGAAGGGACGAGGCAAGCAGGCGATCACACTCCTCCTCCTTCTGCTGCTGCTGGTGTTGCTGCGATACACCTGCTACCTCCCTCTCACTGCTCCTAGAACCTTCCAGGAACCCAACGCCATCAACGCCCATGCCTCCACCGCCCTCTTCTTCTGCCATTTTCAGGCACTCCGCCAGTGGGCCGTCCGCCTGCTCGTCCCCATCATTACTAGTCGCAGAAAAGGACAAGCCACCGCCGCCCTGAGGAGCGAGCGGGTCGAAGGAGCGCAGCACAGCGCCTGTGACTGGGTCGAGCAGGAAGGCCGTTGATTTCTGCGATCCAACGATCACGGTGGCGCCGTTGCGGGTGACTGAAGGCGAGGCGGAGACGAGCTCTTTGGCTGTTACGGGCAGCTCCTGGGGGAATGGGGGTGAAGGAACGAAAAGAGGGGGAAGGGGGATGATTATTGGTAGGCCATGGTGGGAGGTAGGTAAGACCAGGGGAGGAGAGCGGGAGGGAGGGAAACGCGTTGTGTGGGGAGGGGAGGGCGAGAGGCAGCTTCTATGGTGTGGAGTGTAGAATGAGGGTATGAGAACGGTGATGCGACCTAACAGGCATGAAGGGTGAAGCAAGACAATGCCGGCAGATGCCAGACAAGACATCTCCCTACCTACCCTGAATTCGCCTACACGCCCACCACGCGCATGCACCTCCACGCATACGCACTTGCCACATCAATCCATCCACGCACATACAGATTCCCTCCACGCATGTGAACTTATTTTTATTCCACGCACATGCAAAATCCAATCCACATACGTACCTGCAAGCCAAGACCTTCCCTGTAAGAGTACAGGCGCCCATTCACCCCCGGAATAACCATCTCCTTGCCCCCTCCTCTCCCCCTCCCCTTTCCCACCTCCCCCTTCCCGCTACTCTTCCCACTCCCGAGACTCCCGCCACCCCCACCGCCATGCGCACCATTCTCCCTTCCGCTCCTCACTCCCCCCCATCCCCACTCCTCCTCTCCCTCCTCCTCATCCTCATCCTCCTCATAGTCCCAGTCCACCTCATCTCCCCTGCCCCATCGTTCCGCCGTCGCATGCCTAGCCTTTCCCGCTTGCGCACTCTCTTCCGCTCCCCTCCTCCCTGCACCTTCCGCCAGCCCCCCTTCCGCCAGTCCCCGTTCCGCTCCTGCTCCCTGCGCTGGACCGGCGGCGGAGACGAGCGGCTGGCCGGACGCGAAGGTCCATTTCACCTCGCCGGTTCGCGAGTCTACGGCTCTTATCGAGCCGTCTAATAGCGTGATTAGAACATTCGACGAGGAGGATGGTCTGGGATGGGTCGGGAGGTGTAGTCATTGGGAACAAACGATAGGAATCAAATTTGTTCTTGGGACTGAGACTCGAAGCGAGGGGGTCATAGGGATAAGGATAGGTGAGGGATTGGGAAAGGGGTTGAGAAGAAACAATATATTCCAAGAAGCGAACTGAGTGAGAACTGCGAGACGACTGCTCCCAAAAAGTGAATACGCTGGGCACGGAACTGCAAACGAAAAATGAATGCATTACAAGAAGCAGCCGGGTGTTTTTGGTGGAAACGGTTGGACCTCGGAAGAAGTGTCGATTGCGAGGGAACAATGGTGCCGACAGGTCCGTCTGAGGCAGGATCAGCGGTTATTCCGCGCGTGTCTTTAGAATCGACAAACGGCACCGCTTCTTCAGAACTGCGGTGACTCGGACTAAGCTTGGGACTGGTAATATAAGCTGATTTCTTGGGTTCCTCATTGGAAGATTCTTTGAGGTTGCTGGCGTTTGCTACCCGGCTGGAGGCGAAGAGAAGCAGGGCGATAATAAACACGACTCGGAGGAATAGGCCGGAATTGCCACGTGTGAAGCAGTCCCGCCACCAGTCATGCTCGCTCGGTTGCATTGCCAAGCTCCGACGGTCTACTATCGAGTACGCATGTGAGTCGCAACGACGCGAGACGGAAGGGCTCGAGCACGGGCTACCGATGTGATAGGACGGCTACTGCAGGCCTGGAACTGTAGTCGAAGGGTAGAAGCTTAGGAGAAAAACGAATCCGCAAATTGCTGGCAGGAAGCTAGGGAGCAGGGGGTTGTGCTTGCGAACAGGTATGGATGGTTGGGCGAGTGGTGTCAAAATGTTTTTAAATCTGTTCCGAATCACACGGACTGCTACGTAGCCCAGAAAGCACCAGAGATCCAACAGACAGTTGAGCAGGTAAGTCCCAGTGCTTACACATGCGGGCAGGAAAATCACCCACAGGCACCCAAAAGCCCAAGGCAGACCCCCTAAAAAGCCAAAACCCGAGGCAAGGGTTTCCCGCCAAGGCCGCGTCAAGCTCGAGGGCAGAAGAGGTAGCTGCTCAAGCTGCCGAAGCGAAGGATTGGGTATGGTGCGGAGGCGCGGAAAACATTCTGGAATGTGGGGCTGACCGCATCCCTCCGCCTCGATCTGTGAATACGCTAGGGAAATGTTCCGCGGATGACAGAAGGCTTGGCGTGGCGGTGTGGTCTGAGCACCTGAGCTTCGGGGAAGCAACAGTTCTCGAAGCATCCTAGCAGCACCAACACACAGGGTTTTGATGAACTCAAATCCGACAATAAACATAAGAGTAGTCAAATTGAATTCATCTAATTAATACGTTAACCACGTCCCACGTCCAAGAAGGCAGTCGTACCACCATCAGAGTCCCGTGACACATTGAACAGCGGAGGCAATGTTGGTTTCTCAAGAAACTCCCCTTCTGCAGAAGCTGGAAAATCACGTGCTTTGAGACTGATGGGCGGAAAGGTAGTAGACAACATTTCACGCCCAGCGGTACTCATGGAAGAAGAAGCTTCCACATGTCTAACATCCTCCTCTTCATGCTTCTGGATATGCCCCCTTTGCTGCTTAAACCGGTTCCAGAGATTCCGTGGCGACTGTACCTCGTTGTTTGACAAAACCTTCACGATGGCTCTCTTCTCTGCATCGCTCCCATGGGAGTGTGCAGGAGACATGACCGGAACCTCGGAACCTGCTCTTGCTGTCTGCACCTGGTTATTGCTCGGTGCAGCGGACGCCTTTGACTCTCGGACCTTAGATACGGTAACTTCCATTCCCTGCTGCTCTTGATGTACAAATGGCGCCTGCTCCAGCTGCTGCTGCTGCTGCCTCTGCTGTTGCATCCATGGCTGCTGCATTGGAAGCTCCTGCTGCTGCGGCAGCTGCTGTAGCGACTGTGGCTCCTGCCGAGGCTGCTTCGCCAGTTGCTCAAGCTGCTGCTGCAGGGACTGTTGCTGCTGCGACCACACCTGCATCATCTGCAGCACTGGCTCAGACGTCGCCTCTTGACCCTGTTTCGTCTCCGGACCCAAAACCCCCTCCACTGCATCCGCCTGCTGCTCTCCCCTCCCCATCTGCTCTTCAGTCGGTACTTGCCGTGTGTGTTGCACCAATTGAATTTCTGGCTGCTCGATCTGCTCCCTTCTCGACTCTGCCTGCTGCTCTTGTTGCTGCTGCTGCTGTAGCTGTTCCTTCTGCTGTTGCTGCTGCTGCTGGTGCTGCTGCTGTTGCTGTTGCTGCTCCTGCTGATGTTGCTGCTGCTTCTGCTGCTGCTGCTGCCATTGCTGTTGTTGCTGCTGCTGCCATTGCTGCTGGTGATGAAGTTGCTGCTGCTGTTGTTGCTGCTGCTGTTGTTGCAGCTGCAGCTGCTGCTGTTGTTGCAGCTGCAGCTGCTGCTGCTGCTGCTGCTGTTGCCACTGGTGCTGCTGCTGCGGCTGCTGCTGCTGCGTTTGCGCTTGCAGCAGCTGTTGCATCATCTGCTGCTGCTGCGTCATCCACTGTTGCATCACGGCTGCCTGCTGCTGCAGCCACGCCTGCTGCACCTGCTGCATCTGCTCCCATTGAACTTGTTGCTGCAGCTGGCTCTGCTCAGATGTTCCACCACTTCTCTCCCGTACAGGTGAAACAGACACCTGTCTGCTTCTCCGCCGCCTCCTCTGCCTGCTCCGCTGGTAGTACTGCTGCTCGCCCTCCTCCCCACCAATACCACTCGCCCTCCCCTCCCCGCTCCCACCAGGCCCCTCACTCACCGAGTCACTGGTGCTGCTGCATGCAAGCGCACTGCTGTGTGTGCCTGTGCTTCTGGTTACGCCTTGAGGGGAAGCAGATTGCAGGAGAGTGGATTGCAGGAGAGTGGGGGGCGATTGAACGGGAGTGGGTGGCAGGAGAGCGGTGGTGGGGACGGGCGGGGGAGAGGGGGATACTGAAGGGAAGGGCGGATGAGAAGGTAGCAGCAGTGAGGGGGGGAACGGTGCAGGGGGGAAGAGGGGAGGGACAGAAGAGGATGTGAAGGGGGGGAGTGGAGTGGAGGGATGTGGAACTGGGATTGGGGCAGATGATGCAAACAATGGTGTGGTGGAGAGGGGTGGGAAGGGTGAAGCAGGTGGTGGAGATGGCTTTTGAAATGCCTCAAGTGTGGTCTGGGAAGGGGATGGTGCGGGGAAAGTGGGAGGTGGAGATGGGGTGAAAGATGGCGGAATGGTGGGGACCAATACGCTTGCTCCTCCTCCCCACGTGGTTGCTGGTGGTGCTGGTGGTGCTGATGGTGCTGATGGTGCTGGTGGTGCTGATGGCGTTGATGTTGCTGGTGGTGCTGGTGGTGCTGATGGTGTTATTGGCAGGTGAGAAGGGAGAGTGGATTCAGCAGCAGTGTGGGTGTGATCAGGCGAGGCAGTGAAGGAGGAGGGTGGGGAATGAGAGGCGGTAGCAGCAGTCAGAGAGACAGAGCGGTTGGTGGGGGGCGTAGGGAAGGGAGGGAAGGGAGAAGAAGTAGACGAGGACGAGTGAGAGAGCGGGAGGGAAGCAGCGGGGGCTGTGGTGGTTTGTGGATGGATGGAGAAAGCAGAGGAACGGGGCGGCAGGAAGGAGGGAGGAGAGACGAAGTGGAAGGATTGGGAGAGGGAATGTTGCGAGGAGAGCGCCTCAGAGGAGGCAGAGGAGGAGTGCTGCGCGGTGGCAGTAGTAGCAGGAGCGGTAAAAGCAGGTGGTGGTGCTTGCAGAGGGGCAGCAGCAGCAGCAGCAGAAGCAGAAGCAGCAGAAGCAGCAGTGGGCAGCGGCACGAAGTGTTTGAGAATCTTTCTCTGCGGCACCACAATGCTCGGAGGACCCAGCAGATCCTCTAACTCTTCCATCGCCCCACCTTCCGCTGCTGGCACAGCTGGCCCCCCTTCCTGCTCCACCCCCGATATGCCATTCCGCCCTGACACTGCTGCATCTGTATCCCCCCCTGCTCGGCCTTGCTGCTCCAACCCATTGTCCAGCACAGAGAAAAGGGCACTGGTCAGTTGTGACGTCGCTGCCAGCTTGTGAGGTGCGTCAAAACAAGTCTGCTCCGATGCACTGCCCGGCCTTGAGAGAAGCGCACTGCTCGGCTGTGACGCTGCTGCCACCTCTCTCCCCGATTCCACCCGCTGTCTCTCCACACCTCCCTCTCTCGCTGCTTCTCCTCGCCTCTCTGCATCCGCTCGTGCTTCCCCACTGGGAACCCCTCCCCCCACCTTCAACTCCTGGAACTTCTGCCACAGGGATACTGGCTCCCGCACTCTCTCCCGCCCCTTCTTCTCACCGCCACCCTGCCTCTGCCTTGTAATGTCCCCATCTGAGGCTGGATCCGCCCTTCCAACCCGAGCAGCAGCAGCAGCGAGATTATCATGATCCCTTTCCACATCGGAGGCTGAACTCGCCCTTCCAATCCAAGGGGCTGCCGCAGCAGCAGCGTTCTTCCTTGGCGCGTCTACATCTGAGCCTGCATCTGCCCGTCCACTCTGAGCTGGGTCACGGGCGACTGGATCAGGTGCAGTGAGTTGTGGAGCGGTGAGTTGTGGAGCGGTGGGTTGTGGTGCTGTGGGGTGAGGTACAATGGGGTCCATGACTCTGATGGTGGGTGCCGGGAGGGAGATGAGGGAGGAGCGGTGGTGGGGGGGATTGTTATTCAAGAGAGGGTTCGCAGGGGAGGGAGAGAGGGGATCTGCAGGGTTGGGAGGGAGTGGGCGAGAGGCAGTGAAGGGTGAAGCAGGGGGAGAGAGAGGAGCAGGGGGTGATGGAGCGGAGTTGGCGGGGGAAGAGGGGAAGGGGGAAGAGGGGGATGTAAGACGGCGGGGAGAGGAGGGGGGGGCAGCACTCTCAGCCTCATCCCCCCCTCCACCTCTCTCCAACCCTCCTCGCAGCGCACTGTATCTCTCTCCCCCATGTGCTGCCTCCTCCCCTCCATCCCGCCGTGACCTTTCCCTCACACTCAAGCCAATCCGCCCCCTGCTCCCCGCCTCTTCATCTCCCTTTCCTGCCGCCTCGCATCCATTCCCATTCCTGCCGGTCGCCTGTCCACCAACCAGCTGCCCTGCGCCTGCCTCACCATCGTGCCGCCCTGCCCCTGCCCAGCTGCTGGACCTGCCAAAGAGGGGAAAGCGCCATTTGCTTTCCCTAGGCGACCTGCCTTCCCCAGATGATCTGCCTTCACGGTTTGCCTTATGTTCCCGCGTTGACCTGCCTTCCCACATTGACCTGCCCCGCTTGTGGCTGGGACTACTAGCGCCCTCACTGCCCCGACTGCTCGCTCTGCTACTCGCCCTGCCGCTGCGACTCTCCCTCCCACTCTCCCTCCCACTCTCCCTCCCACTCTCCCTCCCACTCTCCCTCCCACTCTCTTCCCTGCTCTCACGCTCACTCCCTCTTCCCGACACACTTCCTCTCTCGCTCTTCTTCTCCCTCTCCTCCCACTTCGTTCTCCCACTCTGCTCACTTGCACCTCTCCCCTCATGTCCACCATCCCCATCACCGTCAGAAGGCGCCACTGCCAGGTCAGCATCCAGTGCCACGTCACTTCCTCCCTCCCTCCACTCTCTAGCTGCCTTTGCTGCTGCCCTTGCTGCTGCCTCCAACAGCCTTCGCTGCGCTCCCCCTCCCTGCCCCCTCTGCTCCACCTCTATCACACCTCG
Source organism: Closterium sp. NIES-65 (assembly GCA_948144175.1). Taxonomy (NCBI): domain Eukaryota; kingdom Viridiplantae; phylum Streptophyta; class Zygnematophyceae; order Desmidiales; family Closteriaceae; genus Closterium; species Closterium sp. NIES-65. The sequence continues at coordinate 669,988 of CANXME010000615.1, read as the reverse complement.
CTGCGCCCCCTCTCCCTGCCTTCCTTGCACACTTCCCCCCTCCTCCTCCTCCTCACACCCCCTCTCTCTCTCCTCTCGTAGCATAGCCTTTCCCTGCTTCGCCCACCACCGCTCTCTCTCCCGCTCCTCTGGCTTTACACCGCTGGCAGCAGCTGCAGCGGGGGTGGCTTGGAGTGGGAGGGGAGGCACAGAGATGAGGAGTGAGGGGGCCAGGGAACCAGACCCCCCACCTCCTTGCAAACCAACCCCAACCCCAGTCCCAACCCCAACCCCAACCCCAGCCCCAGCCCTAACCCTAGCCCCAGTCCCAACCCCAGTCCCAGCCCCAGCCTGAGGTGGAGCAGCAGGCATAGCGTGAGTGTGAAGCAGTGCAGCAGCAGCGGGTGCATCAGGCGTGGCAGTGGACACATCTGCCCACCGCGACGACTGCAGCCTGGGGTTCCCCAGTGGGGACGACGCAGAGGACGCGGAGGGGGCGGAGGATTTTGAAATGATGGAAATGGAGAGGGAGGTTTGGGCAGAAGGAGAAGGGGATGTGGAGTGTGGGGGGTTTGAGGGGAGGAGAGAGGGAGGAGGGAGGGGTGCAGGTGGGGAGGAGGGGTTTGCAGTGAGGTCCTGCAAGCTGGAGCTTCGCCTCTCTGCCTGCTGCTGTGCCTGCTGCTGCTGCTGCTGCTGCTGCTGCTGCAACCCTAAGATTCCTGTTCTTGGTACAGAACCCGTGAACAGGGGAGCTAGCCGCTGCTGTTGCTGCTGCTGAGCCCACTGCTGTTGTGTTTTCCCCTGCTGCGTCTGCCCCTGCTGCCCATGCGCTGTGACAGTAACGAGGGCTGATTCTGACCGGGGGCTGGTAGAGGATGAAGGGGGGAAGGGGAAGGGAGCAGGTGCCTGGGAGGGGGATGAGATGCGGGAGGAGGAGCGGGAGGAGGAGCGGGGCTTGTGAGTCGACTCGAAGGCAGCCTGGGAGGGTGAGGAGAGGCGAGAGGAGTGGGATGAAGAGCGGTGGGAAGTGGTGGAGATGGTGGTGGGAAGGGGTGGGTACACCTGAGGATTTCGTGCTGATGCTGGGGAGGAGCTGTGTGGGGTGGGGTGGGGTGGATGGGAGGGGGGAGGGCGGAAGTGAAGCATAGCATGTGAGGACAGCCATTGAGTTATGCAAGCATGGCATTGAGTTATGCAAGAATGGCATTTGCAGGGGGCGACAATTTGGGAGGGAGGGGGGCAGACTGTGGGGTGATGGTGATGAGATGACATAGCACAGTTGGACAGCATGCGGAGCGATGGTGATGAGATGACATAGCACAGTTGGACAGCATGCGGAGCGGGGCCGTACAAAGGCGATTGCGAGAGCACAAAGGGATGCTTCAAGTGAGTGGTGAAGGCAGCAGGCGATGAGCCCAACATGGCTGCGAGATCATGCATGTGGGACTGCCTTGCCTCTCCATGAGCATCTGGGCATACTCGCCCTTTCAGAGCACATGGCTGCTGCTTACTAAGGGGAGTGTGCGAGCACGAAGGGGTGGCGCAGCAGGGCCGTAGCAGCGGGGCGGCGGCGCGGGTCGAGGTGCAGACAGCTGGCGATGAAGTCTGCGAGATCCTCCGACAGACCCGGTGGGATGGGCGGAGGCACCTGCGTTCCTGCTATCTTCATGAAGGCCGTTTCCTGGTAAGGAGGTGAGGTGGGGGAAGGGGCAGGTGGAGGATGGGCAGGTGGGGACAGGAGCGAAGCTTGGATTACTGTGGTTTGGGATGTTTGCACTCACGGGGCCAAAGCTGCGGCCCCAAATGGGACCGCCGTTGGTGGGGTGGAATTAGGGCGACCAGAGCATGTGGGGCATGTGGGATATGAGGGGCAAGTGGGACACTGGCAATAGAGGGTTCAGTCAAACCCCACGTTTGTGAGGGTTCAGTCAAACCGCACATTTGTGAGGGTTCAGCCAAACCCACATTTGTGAGGGTTCGGTCAAACCCCACATTTGTGAGGGTTCAGTGAAACCCCACATTTGTGAGGGTTCAGTCAAACCCCACATTTGCGAGGGTTCAGTCAAACCCCACATTTGTGAGGGTTCAGTCGAAGCGATTGTGGGGTTAGTAGCTGCTAGGACAATTGCACCCACGGGTCCGAAGCCATGGCCCCGGATGGCGCAGCCGTTGGCAGGGAGCAAGCAGGGCAGCCAGAGCGTGTGGGGAATGTGGGGCACGTGGAAAGGGGTTAGTTGAACCACTTGTGGGATTCGCAGATAAGAAGATTGCCCATTTGTGTGGCAGTCACGATGAGAGGGAACTCACAGGGCCGAAGCCGCGGCCCCAGATGGGGCAGCCGGAGGCGGGGTGGAACCAGGGCGGCCAGAGCGTGACCATCTCTATCACCGTGCAGCCCAGCGACCATATGTCCACCGCCCAGTCGTAGCCTCCCGATGCATTGATAACCTTGAAGAGGTGGGGATGGAGGGGAGGGGAGGGTGGGAGGGGAGGGTGGGAGGGGAGAGAAGGGATGGTTGTGGGGTGAAAGACTAGGGCAGAAACGTCAAGTGCGTCGAGAGTGAAATGGCAGGGGAGGAGGGAGGCGGAGGGGGGAGCGGGGAGGGGGGAGGGGGGAGGGGGGAAGGGAAGGATCAATGAGAACTGAACAGTGTATGGGCCACAGCACACAGATGCATCCAAAGAATGCCACCCATCACAGATATCACCTGCCCCACACTTAGCCTACCTCAGGTGCTGCATACCTCAGGTGCCATCCACCAGACAGTGCCACGGCAGCCCGTCATGTCCAACGATGCTGAGTACTGTGATGGGGGGCCGGCGAGGAGGGGGGGAGGGATGGAGAGATGGAGCGGGGGATGGGATGGGAGGAGAGGAGCGATAGGATCGAACGTGAAGTGGTGAGATGGCAGAACGGGGAATGACTTTTGAGACGTCTCAAAAGTCGTGAAGTGGTGAGATGGAGGAAGTGGGAATGTGTCAAGTGAACTTCGAAAGACATTTTCGAATCCTCAGAGTCTCTCACACGCCCCCCCATTCACACACACGCCCCCCCGCTCACACACACACCCCTTCCTCACACACATTCCGCGACTCACTCACACGCCCCTCCCCCCAACGCACATGCTTGGCAAGGCCAAAGTCAGCGAGCTTGATGGTACCGCTCTTGTCCACCAGGATATTGCTGCACTTGATGTCCCTGCATGCCATGCACGCATGTGTGGGTGGGTGGGTGGGTGGATGGATGGGTGGGTGGGTGGGTGGGTAGGTGGGTGATGGCAGGGGTGGGGTGAGTGATGAGTGATGGCATGACACCCGTGGATGGGTGGGTGTTTGATGGTGCCGCTCTTATCCACCAGGATGTTGCTGCACTTGATGTCCCTGCATGCATGGGTGGGTGGGTGGGTGATGGCATGGGTGATGGCATGGGTGGGGTGAGTGACGAGTGATGGCATGACAGGCATGCACGCATGGGTGGGTGGGTGGGTGGGTACATGGGGTTGACCAAAACTGTGAACAAACTCCATGGAGTGCAGAAAGGCGGGTCCCTGCCTGCAGCACCTGTGGGAAAACACCACACAAGTCTCATCCCCATCATGCAGGCGCCCATGCTGCTCACCTGTGAACGAACCCCATGGAGTGCAGGAAGGAGCCCCTGCAGCACCTGCCGCACATACTTGCTGAGTGAGGAAAGCACTCGCACTTGCATCACCACCTCCCCTCATCCCCACTTCCCCACATCCCCACCTCCCCACCTCTCCCATCCACCTCCACTCACTGGTGGACGAACTCCATTGAGTGCAGGAACGCCAGCCCCTGCAGCACCTCCAGTCACCTGCCCTTGTGGGCGGCACCTGCACCCCCCACCCTCCCTTCCCCCCATGCCACTCACCGGTGGACGAACTCCATGGAGTGCAGGAAGGCGAGTCCCTGCAGCACCTGGCGCACATACTTGCTGAGCAGCGCGTGGGGGCGCACTGGCAGCTTCTTCAGCACGTTGAGGATTGACCCCATCTCCACGTACTCCAGGAATATGTACAGGTACTTGTCGTCCTGGAGGGGTGGAGAGCGGTGGGGTGCGGTGAGGAAATCAGACGCTTGGTAGCTCCAGCCTCCAGGCCCACATAGCACGTTGAGGATTGACCCCATCTCCACGTACTCCAGGAATATGTACAGGTACTTGTCGTTCTGGAGGGGTGGAGAGCGGTGGGGTACGGTGAATTGCCTTTAGAGGCGCCTCAAAGCTCAGTGAAGTGCGGTGGGGGATCCGATACTTGGTGGCAACACTGGTCACACCCTCACAGCCTCACCTCACACACTCGTACCCTCAGAGACAACACCATGCACTCTTATTCTCACAACCGAGGTACTGCATGGTGCACTGAACTGACTCTTGAGAATTCTCTGAGGTAGGAGGGAGCCGAGAGCACTCACGATTTCACAACCGAGGTACTGCATGGTGCACTGAACTGACTCTTGAGAATTCTCTGAGGTAGGAGGGAGCCGAGAGCACTCACGATTTCACAACCGAGGTACTGCATGGTGCACTGAACTGACTCTTGAGAATTCTCTGAGGTAGGAGGGAGCCAAGAGCACTCACGATTTCACAACCGAGGTACTGCACGATGTTGGGGTGGTTGATGCGACTAAGCAGCATGATCTCCTGCACCGTGCAGTGCGGCATGGCATGGGATGGCATGGGCATGGCATGGCATGGGATGGGATGGGATGGGATGGGATGGGATGGGATGGGATGGGATGGGATGTGATGGGATGGGATGGGATGGGATGGGACGGGTTAGGACGGCATGGAATAGGATAGCCGTGCATCACATGGCAACGCATGGCAGAGAACAAACAGAGTACGACCAGCTGCAGAGACATCTTATGGCTTGCTCACTTGGCAGCTGTTTCAGCTGCCCGCCCACACATTTGACCTTCCCAACCGCAAGTTGCCCGCCCCATGTGTTTAATCTGCCCGCGCAAGCACCTGTTTGAGCTGTTCGATGGAGTGGTCGCCCCTGAAGTCAGCATCGGAACGATCCAAAGCCACCTGCTTCACTGCGAACACCTCTCCTGTCATGCTACTGCTCAGGGGCACATGCAGGCGCACCGGGGGGGAATCAGCAGGGGCACAGAGGGCATGGGGGGCAGGGGCGTGGGTTGGGGGCGAGAAGTAGACAGGTCCGGGATGGCTTTTGGAGCCATCAACGCCACCTGCTTCACTGCGAACACCTCTCCTGTCATGCTACTGCTCAGGGGCACATGCAGGCGCACCGGGGGGGAATCGGCAGGGGCACAGAGGGCATGGGGGGCAGGGGCGTGGGTTGGGGGCGAGAAGCAGACAGGTCCGGGATGGCTTTTGGAGCCATCAACGCCACCTGCTTCACTGCGAACACCTCTCCTGTCATGCTACTGCTCAGGGGCACATGCAGGCGCACCGGGGGGGAATCAGCAGGGGCACAGAGGGCATGGGGGGCAGGGGCGTGGGTTGGGGGCGAGAAGTAGACAGGTCCGGGATGGCTTTTGGAGCCATCAACGCCACCTGCTTCACTGCGAACACCTCTCCTGTCATGCTACTGCTCAGGGGCACATGCAGGCGCACCGGGGGGGAATCGGCAGGGGCACAGAGGGCATGGGGGGCAGGGGCGTGGGTTGGGGGCGAGAAGCAGACAGGTCCGGGATGGCTTTTGGAGCCATCAACGCCACCTGCTTCACTGCGAACACCTCTCCTGTCATGCTACTGCTCAGGGGCACATGCAGGCGCACCGGGGGGGAATCAGCAGGGGCACAGAGGGCATGGGGGGCAGGGGCGTGGGTTGGGGGCGAGAAGCAGACAGGTCCGGGATGGCTTTTGGAGCCATCAACGCCACCTGCTTCACTGCAAACGCCTCTCCTGTCACGATGCTGCACGGGGGGGCATGGGACGAACGGAGGCGTGGGCGAGGAGGGGCGAGATGCAGACAGATTTGAAATGCACGAGAGGAGGCATGAGAGTCATTTGCAACAAAGCCAACTGCCTTTCACGCATTGAAACCTACCATGCCATGCCACCCTCCTCACCTCACGCATTGAAACACCTTCCCGAAGCCCCCTGCGCCGATCTGGCTGCCGCGCACCCACTGCCCCTTGGCCGGGCACACCGGCAGCGGGCGCGTGGGGGACAGCAGCAGGTCCGCGCCCGCCCCCAGCGGGGACAAGGGGTCAACGGACAGCAGGGGAAAGCCCGGTGGGAACGCGGACGTGGGAGGCGGGGAGTAGGCGGAAGGGGGAGGCGGGGGGGAGGCGGAAGCGGGAAAGGGGGAGAGCGCGGGTGCGTGCCAGGGGGCCTGGCGGGGGGCGAAGATGCGAGGGTCGGTGAGTGAACGGGTGATGGTAGGAGGGGACGTGGAGGAAGCTGCAAGGAAGGATTGACGGCCAAATCCCACCTCCGTTCCGATCCCAATCCCACCTCCCCCTGCTGCCACCGCCCCTGCTTCCACCGCTCCCACTGCTCCTCCCGTTCCGCCTGCGCCCCCTGCTCCTCCCCCTCCGTTGAAGGCCCCTGGCCCTCCCCATCCCCCCAAACCACCAGCAGCAGCCCCGCCATACCCGCTCCCAGGAAGCATATACCCGCCGACAGAGTGCATTCCCAAGGCCGGCTTTCCCTGCAAGCTCCCCTGCTGCTGCGCGCCCTCTCCCGTGCCACCTCCCCCCGCCGTCCCTCCCGCCCTTGACCCATTCACTGCCCCCCATGCTCCGCCTCCCCCACCCGCTGTCCCCCATGCGCCACCGCCGCTGCCCGCTGCTCCCGCCACAAAAGCGGGCGCTAGAGACTCCGGCCAGTCCCAAGGCGGAACGCCGGTCCAGCTGCTGCTGCTCAAGCCTCCGCTGGAGGCTCGGGAGAGAGACCGCCCGGTAGAGGCTTGGGAGAGCGGAGGTCCGGTGGAGGTTCGGGAGAGGTTTGATATGGATGAGGGGTCCGAACGGGTTGCGGTGACGTAGATGCCGGCAGGACTGACGTAAGAAAAGCCGTCTGCTTGGCCTGGAGGCGGCGACGTGGACAACAATGACGTGGCCCCGCCATATGCGGCAGCTGGCATGGAGGGTGAACGGTGCATGGCGATCAATTGATGCCAAGTAGACGGTTTCGAAATCTTATATGGCGGTTGTTACGAGTTAGAGGGGTGCAAACGGTTTCGGAATGCTACATGGCGGTCAGTACGAGCTACTATGAGACCCCGCCGGTTTAAAATTAAAACCCGCCAGTCCCCCGGAGGTAAGACTGGTTTTACCATGCTGCACGGCAGTCACTGCGAGCTCGCGCACAAACCAACCACGGAAATGCTTTTGAATACCACCGCTCCTACATCCCGGTCAGCACGAGCTGCTATGCGCTAGAATTGATGAACGACCGAAGGCCCTAACATGCTGCACGCAGGAGAAGGCGCGCTTGCATGCGATCCAGCCATGCGAATGCTTTCGACTCCTAGAACTCCTACATCGCAGTAACTAGGAGCTTCTACGACATTCTACGAGCTAGAAACTAGACGCGAAGCGTCCGAAGGGTCGAAGATGTGCATTGAAGTCGGCCGGCACTAGTGTCTACTATCTTGACGCGTCCGAGCGGTTTCATCTGGATGCGTGGATACTTCGAGGTGGATAATCTCATCTCAACTCAACAGACTTGACTGCTACGTCAGGGTATTACGATTGCTTTGAGAAACGTCACTTCCAAAATTTGTGGTGAGGTTGGTGGACAGAACGGTGAGGATGAGTGGTGGGAAGCGTTCGTCAAAATTTAGGCAAGCATTCGTCAAAACCATGGGAAACTTTCGCAATTGCTGAGCCCATGACCAGTAATATCCTCCAGCTGTAGTGGATCTAGCCTCAAACAGCGCGGTTAAGTATGGTTGAGAATGATTCTCCTTCCCAACGGTTAGAGCTTTACCCGATAGCCAACAGCTTACATAAACATATGTTTTAGGGCGTGTGTGATTTCTGGAAAACTGTTGAAGTTCTAACTCCAATAGCTTGCACTTTGGGAACACGTCTATCGAGTGTATCCTGCCGAGTAAAAGCTCTCTAAGTTTTCGAGCTTTTGCAAAGTTCGACCCCGGCCATACACGCCATTTCCTTGTGCTAATAAGTCTTCGCTCACTAAAGCCTTCCCTCTTGTGCATGGATGTCTCTCATGGCCTGGGAGAGAGCAGTTATTGGAGGGATTAGGTAGCAACCTAAGGTTTAATGGATTTAAATAACTTTCAACAATTCTTACGGTGCTGATGCCACCTGTTGCATGAGAGCCAAATGCTCATGCTTGGTGGCACATGATGCCCATAAGTAGGATGATTGCCTTATGTGTTGTGTCATGCTGTGTATTGCGCGATGATCTGTGCTGCGATGCTTCGTGTTGTGCGATGTTGTGTGCTGTGCAGAGCTATGTGTGATGCGATGCTGTGTGATGTGCAATGCTGCGTATTGTGCCATGCTGTGTAATGCGCTATGTTGTGTGTTGTGTCATGCTGTGTGCTGTGCCATGCAGTGTGCTGTGCCATGCTATATGCTGTGATGTGCTATGTGCTGTGCTGTGTGCTATGCCGTGTTGCGTGCTGCGCCATGCTGTGTGCGGTGCCAGATTAAAGGGAGTGCAACAGTGCAGGCAACAGGGCTGACGATATCAGGGTAATTACCCTGATTTCAGGGTGATTACAGGCTTCTGACTTGGTGGTCCCTGCAAACACAGGTTTTGTATTTTGTGAACTCTGATCCAATCAGAGAAGCTACTTAACGGACTTTGAATTCTTGTAACTAGGCTCAGAGTAGTGTACTTGCGGACTCTGTCTATGCAGGGTATGCGTTCCGTGGACCTTGAATGCGAGGGTATTGGGACGAAGTTTCCTAGAAGCTTCGTTTTGATAACCCCCTTGTGCGTAATCATTTCTTCGAGTGGCCCCATGTGAGGTACCCCCTTCACGCGCCCGTGAGTGACGTAATACCGACAAAGGAAAACACTGACGTGCTGTACATCACAGCTGGCAACAGCGCCAACGCAGCCAAATCAATGATACGGTGCTGCCACGCGCACCGCACAGTGCACAGCATGTGTCTGCCATTGGCCAGAATGGCCTGTTGACAGCATGCGGTGGCAGCCAAGGAGTCCGTGAATGAATTCGGCCTTGAATGCAACGACGAAGTCATCGTCGAATGTTGCCATCAAGTCCGTGGAATCGTGGCACGGTGGTTTCGTGCTCCCGCCATCTCCAACCTCCCCTTCCCTCCCTATACCAACAGCCAACGTTCCTTTGTTCACTGGTGTGTTCTTTCCATTACGTGCATTCATTGTCTCATTTTCCTCTCGTTCAGTTTAGCCACCAATGGAGGCCATGCCGGTCGACGAAGCTGCTCCGGACACTGGCCCCGACGAGCCGCCTGTAACAGCGAAACCAACAGCGCCGTCCCAGCCGGAAAAAGCTTCGAATGCTCCCCGCTCTGGGCTAGATTTTCTTAGACCTACGGCTGCTCCCGTCACACCTGAACCGCCTAGGTCTACCGTTCACGACTCTGCCCCGGTAGTAACCCCCGTCTCCTACTGCTTCTCCTATTCCCGTCCCGTTCACTCTCCCCCCGGCTGTTGCTGGCTGCAGCAAAGATCCTCCACCGCCCTCGCCCAGTCTTACTCCAAGCACGGTGCGGGTGTCCCTTGGCCCGCCGTCGGCTACTTCCGCTCCCAAGCGTGCGCGATCTGGTAAGTGGGCGCAGAGTACTCTGCTGGTGGGAGGCCGCCGTATTCCACCGCCGGAAAAGCCCGACGAGCCTGCACAGAAAGAAGCTGAGCTGCCGGAAGAAGGTGACATCCCGGTGCGCGCGGATACCGGCTCGCCGACACTCACGAAGATGCAGCTGCGAGAGCGGATGTACCTGGAGGCGAGTATTGATTACGAGACGAAGTGGGCGGGATACTTTTCTTGGCTTGTGTTTGGGAAAACCAAGGACGGTTTCCCGTACGTGAAGTGCAGCATCTGCATGTCATATGGTAAGGGGAACACGATGTACGCCATGCAGGGAGACGACGGAGGCCGTGACTTGCAGACGTAGTTGTTCCGGGCGCACGAGCATACGGACGCACACATGGCGGCGGTGGACCGCCAGATGAAGATTGCGGCGAGAATCCGCGAGGGGCATCAGGTGATTTCGGACTTCATCAACTCCGACGTCGAGGGCCGCCGCGCGATACGGCTGATGCGGTCGACTCAGTTCCTGTGCCAGTGCGACGCGCCGATTAGCATGTTTCCTAAGCTGATGCGGCATCTTGCGGAGCAGGACACGCCAGACATTCCCCGGCAGTCGTACGACGTTTATCTCACGCGGTAAGTGACGGTTCAAATTGTTTGCAAATTTAAACATGCACGTCAAACAACTTGCTTGACTATCGTGTACTGATCATTTCTCTATCCTTTGTTGCAGCTATGGCTTCCAGTAGATGGTCCACAGCATGAGCACTTACCTCACCCGGGTGCAGATGGACCACGTCCTGGCATCACCGTTCCTGGGCATCCACTGCGACAAGAGCACTGACCGCACGCGAGGGAAAAACATGATTGTGTACCTTACATTTCTGAAGAACCGCCAAGTTGCATGCGAGTTTTTCACTTTGCTGACGGTCGAGCGGTGTGATGCAGGGTCCTTGTTTGAGGTGCTTCTGAACCATCTTCGCTCCGCTGCCGTCGATGTGTCGAAGATCGTCGGCATCAGCACGGACGGGGCGTCGGTCATGACCGGGAGAGAGAACGGATTGGTGGCGCGTCTTCGTGAACACGTCCCTCATCTGTTCTCATGCCACTGCATCGCCCATCGGTATGTGAGTTGGTCTGTATTGTAGTATGTTATCTACGCTGATTGGTTTACTAACAAACCATAATACTTGTTCCCTGCTTTACACAGTGAGGCGTTGGCTGTGAAGGACGCCGCTGACTCAAACCCGGATCTCGACATGGTCGACAAGGTGGTGCGCACTGTGGCGACTCTGCTCGGAAACTTCAGCGTGTGGAGTCAGCGGTTCAAGTACCTGCAGCGTGTGATTTACAAGACCAACCTGGAAGTCCAAGGCATCCACACGGTGCGGTGGCTGTCTCGAGGAGATGCGGTGGCCAGGCTGTGCAAGGTCCTCGGCGCTTGCATCATGCTGCTCTGGGAGCACAATCACAAGGCGTACAAGATTGTCACCTGCTACAAGTTTCAGTTTTGTTTGTTTTTCTTGGCCGACATCTTGGCGGACATGAACGACCTCAACCGCTGTTTCCAGAGACGAGAGGTGAGGTCGCATGTTTGTATGATGTTGCTACGTGAGGTTCGTAACTGCACTGTTGCTCATCCTTCTCCCTCTTGTCTACCCCTGCTCTGACACAGCTGGACGTGACTGAGATTACGAAGACGATCGAGTCCACAACAAGTGACCTGATGGAGCGCTACTTGACGCCAGAGAAAGCTTTCGGGGGCAAAGGGAAGAGCTGGCTGGTGAACTTCCTAAAAGTCCACAAGGAGGGTGGAGGCAAGCAAGTCCGGGTGCGCGGCGTGGACGGTGCTGGATGTCCGATCAACCACCTGTACACCATGCATGAGCGGAAGCTGAAGGGGCACAAACACGGAAGCACCTACGCAGACTGCGTGAAGCTGTGCCGCAAATTCGCCCGTGACTGCGTGGACAACCTCAACAACCGACTGGATGACCTTGGGAAGCTGGGGCCGACGAAGCTGTTCCGGGCGGGGAAGTGGCCGAAGATCAAGGCCCAGCGAGAGAAGAAGTGTAAGGAGTGGCTGAACGGATGCAGCAGACTGTTCCGCAACAAGCTGCCGGGATTCGACCTCAAAGCAGCAGAGAGGGAGCTTCCAACCTTCTGCGCGATCATGGAGGCACACCATGAGATGGAGAGCTTCACCCAGGGCCTGTCCAACTTCCTTGGGAGCGCAGACTCCAAGAGGTAGCCTATACTTTGCTAACATGGGTTTTATAATCTTGTTGCGCATCGCTAACTGTTTCCGTTGTGTTGTGTGTATGAATGTGCCTGGCAGGAGATGGCCCAACCTCATCCTACTGTGGCAGGCGCTGGCTGTGCTCCCCCTCTCCACCGTGGAGTGCGAGAGGGGGTTCTCCAGGCAGAACGTCATCAAGTCCCGGGTGCGAGGAGCGCTGTGCAACGCGCGTCTGGGGGAGCTGATGCAGATATCGCTCCTCAAGTATGAGATCGACTGGCCGGAGGCACTGGAGGTGTGGAGGTCCCTGCGGAGGAGGCACCCTGCGAAGAGCTTGAAGCTGGCTGTGGCAGAGAGGGAGAGGAGGGGGAAGCAGAAGGAGGGTGAAGATGTGGCTGCTAGAAATGCCGGGGAGAATGAGGATGAGGAGGAGGAGGAGGAGGAGGAGGACGATGAAGTGGAACAGGCCTTCGGCGACGATCAGGAGATTGTGAGGGAGGAGGAAGCGGAGGACAATCCATTCCTGTCGGACGATGAGGATGTGGAGGAGGTGTACTTCATAGACAAGCCCGTGCAGTTGTATCATTTTGGAAAAAAGTGCACTGTTAATAACAACCCTGGTTTTGAGCTGTGATCCCTGTCCGGTCAGAGTTGGACTTCGTGTGACACTGACCTATCAGGGTAGCTACCTTGCGAAAAATGTGCCCTCATAATAGAGGGTCAAAATTTTTACTGGAATCAGGGAGTCCTAAAACGAAACGTCAGCCCTGGCAGGCAAGCAACATGGAGATGTGAGGACAAGGTAAGAGCAATGTTGTAAATTATCTTTCGTAAATATCGTGTTTGTGTGGCTCGAAAATTGTATATTCATGCTTAGACATTTGAAACCACTAGTCGGTCCAATTGAATTGATCATGCCTGCAATGAATGACAGGTAGCCAATTAATGTGGGATGAAAGAAGAACAATATTATGCAAACCAAACTTCTAATGTATTCCATGCACTCAGAACTCAGATGCACTCAAAACTCCAAGAGAGCAACACTCTAAGAGCAAAACTCCAAGAGCAACACTCCAAGAGCAAAACTCGGCACAGCTGTGGCCCACTGGTTTGCACAGCTGTGGCCCATCCAACCACTGGTTTGCACAGCTGTGGCCCATCCAACCATGTTGCGATCAGAAGTTGATCCTAACCAGGATCACCTCAGGGAGGCTCGTACACTACTAGTTTAGTGGTGGTGGGCCCTTGACCTCAATAGCAGAGTGAATGTAAATGCTTGAGATGATAAAAACATGCCGTACAAGGAATATAAATAAGAGTACAAGGGAATTCGAAACGACCTAGTTAGCCATGTACTCTAAGGGGTACATTTCCTTATTGCAGCGAAATCCAACCGTGCGACTCCGGGTGGTTACGAAACTGTTCGAAACCCTTCCTGATGTTGTCTACCCGACGGTCCAGATGCTATCGTAACCGTGCGACCTTTCGTGTTACCTCCGCCCTTTTGACTTCGTTCTTGATAGTGTGTGCTTCGATTGCTGCGGTGAGGAGTGTACAATAGTGTTTTAATAATCACTATCCGTAACACCCCCCTTCACTACTGGCCGTAGCGAGTCTTGACCTACTTGACTACTCCGCTGAGTTCGAAGCAATGCTGGTACTGCTGACGTGACAGCTTCTTCGTGAGGAAGTCAGCTGCCATGTCACCCATAGGACAGTAGGTTAGGTCAACCCTGCCCTTGTCAACTTCGTCCTTGACGAAGAAGTACCGGAGCGCGATGTGTTTGGTGCGACTGATGAACCCCGGCTTGTTCGCGATCCTGATCGCACTCTGATTGTCGCAGTGCAAGCGAAAATTCGTCGAGGCTAGAATTTTCGCCTACTGCAGCAGTTCCTGAAGGTAGAGGCCTTCGCGAACGGCTGCTGTTGCTGCGATGAATTCAACTTCCGCTGATGACAGGGCAACCAGTTTCTGCTTCTGTGAATTCCAGGAGATGGGGCCACTGGGCTCGAGGCGGAAAAGGAAGCCTATCCTGGACCGTCGATTGTCGGGGTCAGTGGCGTGATCAGTGTCCACGTAGCCGATGAGGTTGAAGGACGAGGTTGGGATGGTGGAGTAGCAGAGCCCAACATTGGGCGTGGATATGAAGAACTGAAGTGCCCGCTGGAGATCTAGCAGGTTCTCAGCCGTTGGTTTGCGGGAGCAGTGAGCCAACTAGCTCGCGATGTAGGAGAGGTCGGGCCTGCAGCTAACGGATGCAAAGAGTAGGCATCCCAAGTGCTACTGGTAGGTGTGGAGCCCAGCAGAGGATAGGGCTTTGTTGTCAGGCTTGTGGTTGGGTCCTAGAGTGCGGTAAGGGGTGGAAAGTGGTGCAGGCGTAATGTTAAAACGCTTGCTAAGCTCCTCCGCGTACTTGGCTGCTGAGAGATGAATGGCTTCCGGCGAGTAGGTGATGTTGAGCCCGAGAAACTACTTTACGTCATGGTTGCAGGTGATGTCGACGCGCCCTGCGAGGTTTTTCTCGAATTGCTCAAGCAATTCGTTGCTTGACCTTGAATAGAGGAGGTCGTCGACGTAGACCGTGTGTAGGATGTATTTGCCGCGGAAATCGCGGCGATACATCCCAGGATCGTGAGGCAGCTGCTTGAACCCAATTTCAAGCAGTATGTTGTGCAGGTACTGTTGTCAGAGCCTTGGCGTTTGTTTGACCCTGTAGAGGGACTTTCTCAGCTGGCAGACACGCGAGTCCCCTTTACCGTACGTGTGCGGCTGCTCCACGTAAATTACTGCATCTACTAACGCGTATAGGAACGCGTTCTTCACGTCGATTTGTTGGAGCGGGAGGTGTCGTGCTGCAGCAATGGCGAGGAGAATCCTGACAAAAGTGTGGCGGCTGACCGGTGCAAATGTCTGGTCGAAATCAATGCCATGCCTCTGATCGTAGCCACGCACTACCCAGCGTGCTTTGAATCGCTCAATCGTGCCGTCAGCTGCGGTCTTCACGCGGAAGACTCATTTGTTAGTAGAGCTACACTGTGAGATCCCCGATCGATCCTAGGGGGGGTTACAGGCGCGTTTTCCTGGGGGGTTATGGGCGCACTGACCCGCTACTGAAACATGTCAAATTATAATATTCTGTAGGCTATAGTGGGTTAGCCCATATGGGGTACATATTTTCTAGGGTTGGACACTTGTATCACTTTCATTCCATAGTTCATTCATTCTCGTTCTACTCTTCTCATGGTATCGAGCAGGTTCCCCCGCGGGAACTGTGCCTGGGCCCACCACATCGAGTTCTTTTTTTTCCTGCCCGAAGCGCGCTCAGCCCGAGTCGCGCTTCGGGCCCTCATTTTGTCGAGCCGCCCTAGCGGCCCTTCTCAGCGGCCCCGCCGCCCTTATCAGTGGCCCCGCCACCTCACACCGTGGCCCCGCCACCTTTCTCGACGCGGCCCCGCCGCCCTTCGTCGCGGCCCCGCCGCCATTTGTCGCGGCCCCGCCGCCCTTCTTAGCGGCCCCGCCGCCCTTCGTCGCGGCCCCGCCGCCCTTCGTCGCGGCCTCGCCACCCTTCGTTGCGGCCCCGCCGCCCTCCGTCGCGGCCCCGCCGCCCTTTGTCGCGGCCCCGCCGCCCTTCTCAGCGGCCCCGCCACCCTTCGTAGCGGCCCCGCCGCCCTTCGTCGCGGCCCTGCCGCCCGTTATCGCGGCCCCGCCGCCACTCTCGCTGCGGCCCCGCCGCCCTTCTCAGCGGCCCAGCCGCCCTTCCACTGCGGCCCCGCCGCCTCACACTGCGGCCCCGTCACTATTCCCAGCGGCCCCGCCGCCCGTCTCTACGGCCCCGCCGCCTCTCCCATCGCGGCCCCGCCACCTACCTTACGGCCCCGCCGCCCTTCACCGCCTGCTCCGCCCGGACCGCCCGAGCTGCCCGACTCGCCCGCGCCGCCCCTGCCGCCCGGACTGCCCGAGCCGCCTGAGCCGCTGTGGAGCCGAGCCGCCCGAGCCGCCTGTGCCGCTGAGTACCCGAGCCGCCCGAGCCGCCTATGCCGCTGAGTACCCGAGCCGCCCGAGCCGCCTGTGCCACTGAGTACCCGAGCCGCCCGAGCCATCCGAGCAGCGGTGTTGTCGTGTTACTGTGCTGCTGAGCTGCCTGAACCGCCCTGCTTGGTGAGAGCAGCACTTCTGTCACTGCACTACCCCTGTCCTACAGTTAGTACTGCTAGTTTACTGTTGTCATGGCTACCCCTAGTGTCCTAGCTTTTGACGCTGACGGTCGCGCCATTGACTTTGAGGTCTGGGTCGACGACCTGCAGCTGTTCTTACAGTGCGATAGGGCAGACGGTCTTTCTCTCTTTGACCTCACCTCTGGCGCCGCTCCTGCCCCTGCTGCTGATGCTGACCCGACTGTTCGCTCCCAGTGGGCCACGCGCGATGCTGCTGCACGTCTTGCTGTGCGTCGCCACCTGCCTACCGCTGAGCACGCGCACTTTAGTCAGTATAAGAGTGCTCAGACCTTGTACGACGCTGTCGTTGCACGCTACTCTTCCCCTGCCACTGCTGCACTGAGTCGCCTCATGCTACCCTTCCTCTTCCCTGACCTTGCTGCCTTTCCCACAGTCGCTGACCTCATTACGCACCTCCGCACTAGTGACACCCGCTACCGCGCCGCGCTTCCTGCTGAGTTCTGCGCCAAGAACCCCCCCCCCATGTACATCACTCTCTATTTTATAGTCACCCGCCTCCTTGACTCCCTTCGTGTAGTCAGGGACCACTTCCTCTCAGTCTGTCCCACCACTCTCACTGTCGACCTCTTAGAGAAGGCCCTCCTAGCAGCGGAGAAGAGCATCGTCGCTGTAGGAGCCTCTCGTGGTGACCCTCGCACCCCCATCTTTGAGGGGTGTTCTCCTTCCCCCCTCTTGCCCTCTGTCGCCTCTGCCGCTGCGGCCGACCTCATTGGTCTTGAGTCGGTCGGTGCTGCGTCTACCCCTAGCGGGAGACGCCGCCCTGGCAAGGGCAAGGGGGGCAAGGGCGCGGGTGGGGCTAGCGGGGGCGGTGGAGGTGGAGGTGGAGGCGGCGGAGGGAGTGGGGGTGGCGATGGGGGTGGTGGCGGGGGTGGAGGTGTTGGTGGTAGCAATGGAGGCGGAAGCGGCGGAGGTGGCGGCGGTACTGGCGGAGGCGGCGGTGGTGGCAGAGGTGGAGGAGGCGGAGGTGGAGGTGGTGGAGGTGGTCGCAGTGGCGCTTCGCAGCGGAGCAGCACTAGTGGTGGTCAGCGCCAGCAGCAGCTTTCTCGCGACATCCCCCACCCTCAGCAGCTCCGTGAGTGGTACACGCAGCGTCAGCGTGGTGGGGGTTTTGGTCCCTGCACCTACGTCCTTCGCACCGGCGACCGAGCGGGTGAGCAGTGTGGGGGTGCCCACCCCATCCAGCGCTGCTTTGGCCGCCTGACGGACGCTTGGCGTCAGTAGTTCCCGGAGGCCACTGAGATCCCCCGCTGGGGAGAGCTGTCTAGGGCAGGCGTAGCTATCTATGATCTTAACTTTGATGCTATCCTTGCTGCCATGTATGCTGTGACTATTAGTGATGAGGGTGACTGTTACCGGTGTTTCCCGCCCGACCCTGGCATTGGTACTGCTGCTCTAGGTTCTGGTGAGGCTGCTGCTCTAGGTGCCAGTGCGTCTGCGCTCTAAGGTACTGGTGATTCTGCGCTCTCAGGTACTACGTCGGCTTCGGCCTCCCTCACCTTCACCCTCGACTCTGGGGCGTCTCGCTCCTTCTTTTGGGACCGCACCACACTCACGCCGCTTAGTCGGCTGGTTGCGGTGTCCTTGGCTGACCCCTCTGGGGGTCCTGTCCTGTCTCGCTTCTCCACAGTCCTCCCGTGTCCGGCGGCTCCCTCTAGCACCCTGTCTCGTCTCTACCTTCCCTCGTTCTCTACAAACCTGGTGAGTGGTGCTGACCTACAGGATGCGGGTGTCCACCAGTTCACTCCTGCTCGTCAGCGGGTGACGCACTGCACTGAGGCTAGCATAGGCCGACACCTGGCTACGTTTACCCGTCAGCCAGGGTCGAGCCTGTACACACTGACCACTGCGTCTCCTCCCGTTGCTGAGTCGGGTAGGGTAGCTGCGTTGGGTCAGGTGTTTCCTGCAGCGTCTAGGTCTGGTCCTGAGTCTGCTCCCTGTTCGTGTCGTCTCCTGTCTCACGAGACTCTCCTCTGGCACCACCACCTTGGTCACCCCTCTCTGCTTCGGCTCAGAGGCATGGCCTCCCGTCTCCTTGTATCTGGTCTCCCCCGGTCCCTCCCTCCCCTTCCTCAGGGCCCTGGCCCTGCCTGTGTCCCCTGTGTCGAGGGGGGCCAGCGTGCTGCCCCTCACTCCTCCCAGTTTCCTCTGACAGAGGCCCCGTTGCAGACGCTTCACATGGACGTGTGGGGCCCAGCCCGCGTCCGTGGACAGGGTCACGAGCGCTACATCCTGCTCGTTGTTGACGACTACTCGCGTTACACCACAGTCTTCCCCTTGCGTAGCAAGGGTGATGTCACTGAGGTGCTGATCGACTGGATTTGCGCGGCTCGTCTCCAACTCAGGCAGAGCTTTGGCTCGGACATTCCTGTTTTGCGTCTGCACTCGGACAGAGGCGGAGAGTTCTCCTCTGGCCTTCTGCGAGCCTACTATCGTGCACGAGGCATTCGTCAGACCTTCACGCTTCCGGACTCTCCGCAGCAAAATGGGATTGCTGAGCGCCGCATTGGCATGATCATGGACGTCGCTCGTACGTCTATGATGCATGCGGCTGCCCCCCATTTTGTGTGGCCGTTTGTGGTGAGGTGCGCGGCTCATCAGATCAACCTTCACCCCAGGGTCTCCAGACCGGAGACCTCCCCAGCCTTGCTGTGGACAAGGAAGGTTGGCGATGCGTCGGCGTTCCGGGTCTGGGGATCTCGAGCGTTTGTCCGCGACTTGTCTGTGGACAAGCTGTCCCCTCGCGCTACTCCTTGCGTCTTCCTGGGGTTCCCCCCTGACGCACCTGGGTGGCAGTTCTACCACCCCACCTCTCGCCGTGTTCTGTCCTCCCAGGTCATCACGTTCGAAGACTCGGTCCCCTACTACCGCCTCTTTCCCTACCGCACTCCGTCCCTCCCCCCGCCCCCGCTCTTCCTTGTACCAGGTCCCCCCCCGGTAGAACCCCTCCCCCCTCAAGGTCCTGCCCCTTCAAGTGTGTCCCAGGTAGACGCAGTCGAGCCTGTCGAGGTCACTGGTGACTCTGGTGCTGCTGAGGGTGCTGAGCCTAGAGGTGCTGAGCCTGGGGGTACTGAGCCTGGGGGTGGTGGGCCTGGGGGTGCGGAGCCTAGAGGTGCTGAGCCTGGGGGTGCTGAGCCTGGGGGTGCTACGCCTAGGGGTGCTGAGCCTGGGGGTGCTGACCCTGGGGGTTCTGAGCCTGGGGGTGCTGAGCCTGGGGGTGTTACGCCTGGGGGTGCTTTGCCTGGGGGTGCTGGGTCTGGGGGTGCTGAGCCTGGAGGTGCTCCGCCTGGAGGTTCTCCGGGTGCTTCGTCTTGCCGGGGACCACTCCCTCCTCACGAGCTGCGCGATTGGTTTGCCCGGCGCTGGAGCCGTGCTGCTGGAGCTGGAGGTTCTTCGGCTACTGAGGGTGCTGCTGTTGCGGGTCCCGGAGGTGCTCGTACTGGGAGTACTGGAGCTGCTGGGCCAGCGGGTTCGACTGGAGCTGGTGCTGCTAAGGGTGTTGGTGCTGAGACTACCACTGGCGGTCCTGCTGGGGGTGCTCCTGGTGCTGCTGGAGGTTCTGGAGCTACTGGAGGTGCTGCTAGAGCGGGTGCTCCTGCTGGGGGTACTGGTGCTGTCCCTGCTGTTTCTGGCGTCGCCGCGCGGCCTTGACCGTACTTCGTTCCACTCTTGCAGCAGGTTCTTGGTCTTCCACCTTCTACTGGTCCTCCTCCTCCCTTAGGGGGTCCACAGCCTGTCCCGTCACAATCACAGCTACAGCCTACCTCCCCTTTGCCTGCTCCTCCTCCCTACGCTGGTCCTACTGGAGGTCTTACTGAGCGTCGTGAGCCTGCGTCTCGTCCTGTGTCGCCTGTTCGTGTTGCTCGCACTAGTGGTCGCAGTTCGCGTCAGCGTCCTCCTCCTGTCCCTGGCACGCACTGGATGTCTCTGCGTCCGTCCACTGCTCCTCTGCATGCCCCTTTGCCCTCTCCTCCTTAGTCCTCTCTTCCTGCTTTTGCGGACCCTGAGTCGGACTCTCTTCGTGCTGCCAGTCCTACTGTTACGCGTCTTCTTGCTACTGTCGTCACTGACCCTCCCTTCGAGTCTACTGATGCGTCTGCACTCGTTGCTGAGCTCGTCGACTTTGCTGCTCGCTGTTGCCTCGACTACGCTGCTAGTCTTGTCGCTGAGTCTGAGTCTGTCTGTCCTCCGTCCGTCGGGGGTGAGTGTGCCCTTGGCACGGACGTCCTTGAGGACAGGCAGGAGAAGTTCCAGTGTCTGGCAGCTGCTTCACCTCATCTCGTGTCCGTACTGCTTACCCCTGAGGGAGACCCGGATGCACTTGACATCCCGACTCCGCGCTCTTACGCAGAGGCGATAGAGGGTCCCTACTCCTCTCAGTGGTAGGCAGCTATGGATGCAGAGATGGCTTCCTGGAAGTCCACAGGCACCTACGTTGACGCTGTCCCCCCTCCTGGGGCGAACATTGTCAGTGGCATGTGGATCTTCAGGGTGAAGCGGCCGCCGGGTTCTCCGCCTGTCTTTAAGGCGCGGTACGTGGCTCGTGGCTTCAGTCAGCGGCAGGGAGTTGACTACTTTCAGACCTTCTCCCCCACCCCGAAGATGACCACTCTTTGGGTACTGCTGCACGTTGCTGCTCACCGTGACTACGAGCTGCACTCTCTCGACTTCAGCACTGCTTTCTTGCAGGGCAGCCTGCACGAGGAGATCTGGCTGCGCCGCCCACATGGCTTCACTGGGTCTTTCCCTCCTGGTACCCAGTGGAGTCTACGGTGTCCAGTCTACGGTCTCCGCCAGGCGCCACGTGAGTGGCACGACACACTTAGGACTACACTTGCGGCTCTTGGGTTTGCTCCCTCTACTGCTGACCCGTCGCTGTTTCTACGCATCGACACCTCTCTGCCGCCGTTCTACATCCTCGTGTACGTCGACGACTTGTGTCAAACATTATATATGTTCTGCTTGTGTAGGCTACAGTGGGTTAGCCTATAGGGGGTACACAATTCTAGGGTTTCCTACTTGTACTCATTTTCACTGCTAGTTCATTCATTCCTGTTCACTTGTTTCACATGGTATAGAGCGGGTCCTTCCTTAGGACCGTTTTTTTAGGGCCCACCGAAGCGCGCCCCGAGGCGCGCCTTTTTTTTTAGCGACCCCTCGGGTCGCCATTTCCCTCGCGGCCCCGCTGTCCCTCAGACGCGGCCCTGCCACCCCTCCTGATCGCGGCCCCGCCGCCTGCTTGGCGCGGCCCCGCCGCCGGCTCTGACGCGGCCCTGCCGCCAGCTTCGTCGCGGCCCCGCCGCCTGCTTGACGCGGCCCCGCCGCCTCCACTGACGCGGCCCCGCTCTGCCGGCTCTGATGCGGCCCTGCCGCCCGCTTCGTCGCGGCCCCGCCGCCTGCTTGAC
The DNA here is from genome assembly GCA_948144175.1 of Closterium sp. NIES-65. Lineage (NCBI taxonomy): Eukaryota > Viridiplantae > Streptophyta > Zygnematophyceae > Desmidiales > Closteriaceae > Closterium > Closterium sp. NIES-65. The sequence goes on along the minus strand of CANXME010000615.1, from coordinate 648,419 downwards.
GCGGCCCCGCCGCCTCCCCTGACGCGGCCCAACCGCCGGCTCCGCCGCTGCACCCTACGGCCCGCCGCTGCACCCTACGGCCCGCCGCCTCACCTGACGGCCCCGCCGCTGCACCTGCCGGCCCGCCGCTGCACCTGCCGGCCCGCCGCTGCACCTGCCGGCCCGCCGCTGCACCTGCCGGCCCGCCGCTGCACCCAGCGGCCCGCCGCTTCACCTGACGGACCCGCCGCTGCACCTGCCGGCCCGCCGCTGCACCCCACGGCCCACCGCTGCACCCTACGGCCCGCCGCCCCACCTGGTCGGCCCGCCGCTGCACCCTACGGCCCCGCCACTACACCTGCCGGCCCGCCGCTGCACCGGTCGACCCGCCGCTGCACCTGACGGCCCCGCCTCTGCATCTCCCGGCCAGGCCGCCCCAGCAGCCGAACCCCCCGGGAGCCGACTCGCCCAAAGTCGAGCCGCCCGGGACCCGAGCCGCCCTGCTGCCGAGCCGCCCGGGAGCCGAGCCGCCCTGCACCCGAGCCGCCCTGCCGCCGAGCCGCCCGGGAGCCGAGCCGCCCTGCGCCCGAGCCGCCCAGCCGCCGAGCCGCCCGGGAGCCGAGCCGCTGTGCACCCGAGCCGCCCGGTCGCTGAGCCGCCTTTCTGCATAGCTGCACGACCTGCCCTGCCTGGTGAGCACAGTCCCACTGACACTGCGAGCTCTTTCCCTACTGCTTGCACTGCGTCGCTGTCGTCGCCATGGCTACCCCTAGTGTCCTAGCTTTTGACGCTGAGGGTCGCGCCATTGATTTTGAGGTCTGGTTAGACGACCTGCAGCTGTTCTTACAGTGCGACAGGGCTGACGACCTTTCTCTCTTTGACCTCACCTCTGGCGCCTCTCCTGCTCCTGCTACTGATGCTGATCCCACTGTCCGCTCTAAGTGGGCCACCCGCGATGCTGCTGCACGTCTTGCTGTGCGTCGCCACCTCCCTACCTCTGAGCGTGCGCACTTTAGTCAGTACAAGAGTGCTCAGACCTTGTACGACGCTGTAGTTGCGCGCTACTCCTCCCCTGCCACTGCTGCACTGAGCCGTCTCATGCTTCCCTACCTCTTTCCTGACCTCTCTGCCTTTCCCACTGTCGCTGACCTCATTACGCACCTCCGCACTAGTGACACTCGCTACCGCGCCGCCCTTCCTGCTGAGTTCTGCGCTAAGAACCCCCCCCCCCATGTACATCGCTCTCTACTACGTAGTCGCGCGCCTCCCTGACTCCCTTCGCGTCGTCAGGGACCACTTTCTCGCAGTCTGTCCCACCACCCTCACCGTCGACCTCCTCGAGAAGGCCCTCCTCGCAGCGGAGAAGAGCATAGTCGCTGTAGGTGCTTCTCGTGGTGACCCTCGCACCCCCATCTTTGAGGGGTGCTCTCCTTCCCCCTTGCTGCCCTCTGTTGCCTCTGCTGCTGCTGCCGACCTGCTTGGTCTTGAGTCGGTCGGCGCGGCGTCTGCCCCTAGTGGGAGACGTCGCTCCAGCAAGGGCAAGGGGGGCAAGGGCGCGGGTGGAGCTGGAGGGGGCGGTGGCGGTGGCGGCGGTGGCGGCGGAGGGAGTGGGGGTGGCGGCGGGACTAGTGGCGGGGGTGGTGGTGGTGGTGGCAGCGGCGGCGGAGACGGTGGTGGTGGTGCCAGCGGTGGTGGTGGAGGCAGCGGCGGAGGTGGAGGCGGCGGAGGTGGAGGCGGTGGAGGCGGCAGCGGAGGAGGCGGTGGTGGTGGAGGAGGTGGAGCTGGTCGAGGTGGTACCCAGCAGCGTAGCGGCGGTGGTGGTGGCCAGCGCTCGCAGCGGCAGCAGCAGCAACGCTCGCGGGACATCCCTCCGCCTCAGCAGCTTCGTGAGTGGTACGCTGGGCGTCAGAGGGGTGGGGGTACTAGTCCCTGCACCTACGTTCTTCGTTCCGGCGACCGCGCGGGTGAGCAGTGTGGGGGTGCCCACGCCACCCAGCGCTGCTTTGGCCGCCTGACGGACGCTTGGCGTCAGCAGTTCCCTGGGGCTAGTGAGATCCCTCGCTGGGATGAGCTTCTAAGGGCTGGTGTAGCGATCTTTGATCTTGATTTTGATGCTATCCTTGCTGCTATGTATGTTGTGGATTATAGTGAGGAGAATGAGGGTTACCGTTGTTTCCAGCCCGACCCAGGCATTGGTACTGCTGCGCTAGGTGCTTGTGAGGCTGCTGCTCTAGGTGCCAGTGCGTCTGTGCTCTCAGGTACTGGTGAGACTGCGCTCTCAGGTACTGCGTCGTCCTCGTCCTCCCTCACTTTCACACTTGACTCCGGAGCTTCTCGCTCCTTCTTTCGAGACCGCACTACCCTTACGCCGCTCGGCCGGCCGGTTGCGGTCTCCCTTGCTGACCCCTCTGGGGGTCCTGTCCTGTCTCACTTCTCCACTGTCCTCCCGTGTCCGGCTGCCCCTTCGGGCACCCTGTCGGGTCTGTACCTTCCCTCGTTCTCTACGAACTTGGTGAGTGGAGCGGACCTGCAGGATGTGGGGGTTCACCAGTTCACTCCTGCGAGTCAGCGGGTGACCCACTGCACGGAGGCACGCACAGGCCGACACCTGGCCACGTTCTCACGTCGGCCGGGGTCGAGTCTCTACACCCTGACCGTTGAGTCTCCTCCTGTCCCTGCGTCTGGTCAGGTGGCTGTGTCGGGTCAGGTGCTTGCTGCTGCGTCCCGGTCAGGTCCTGAGTCTGCCCCCTGTTCTTGTCGCCTCCTGTCTCACGAGACTCTCCTGTGGCACCACCGTCTTGGCCACCCCTCCTTGCCCCGTCTTCGGAGCATGGCTTCCCGTGTCCTTGTCTCTGGTCTTCCCCAGTCTCTCCCTCCTCTCCCCTCCGGGCCAGGACCTTCCTGTGTCCCCTGTGTCGAGGGTCGCCTCCGGGCTACTCCTCACTCCTCCCACTTCCCCCCGACAGAGGCTCCCCTGCAGACGCTTCACATGGATGTGTGGGGCCCAGCCCCCGTCCGTGGGCAGGGTTACGAGCGCTACTTCCTGTTGGTGGTTGACGACTACTCGCGTTACACCACAGTCCTCCCCTTGCGCAGCAAGGGTGCGGTCACTGAGGTGCTGATCGACTGGATCCGCGAGGCTCGTCTCCAGCTCAGGAAGAGCTTCGGCTCGGACTTTCCTGTTCTGCGTCTGCACTCGGACAGAGGCGGAGAGTTCTCTTCTCGCCTTCTGCGGGACTACTGTCGTGCACGGGGGATCCGCCAGACCTTCACGCTTCCGGACTCACCACAGCAAAATGGGATTGCTGAGCGCCGCATTGGCATGGTCATGGATGTCGCTCGTACGTCCATGATGCATGCGGCTGCCCCCCATTTTCTGTGGCCGTTTGCGGTGAGGTACGCGGCGCATCAGCTCAACCTTCACCCCCGGGTCTCTCGGCCTGCGATGTCCCCAGCCTTGCTGTGGACGGGGAAGGTTGGCGATGCGTCTGTGTTCCGTGTCTGGGGATCTCGGGCGTTTGTCCGCGACTTGTCTGCGGACAAGCTGTCCCCTCGTGCTGCTCCCTGTGTCTTCCTTGGCTTCCCCACTGACGCCCCAGGGTGGCAGTTTTACCACCCCTCCTCTCGTCGTGTTCTGTCCTCCCAGGACGTCACATTCGACGAGTCAGTCCCCTTCTACCGTCTCTTCCCCTACCGCACTCCTTCCCTCCCCCCTCCCCCGGACTTCCTTGTGCCGGTTCCCCCCTCGGTAGACCCCCTCCCCCCTCAGGTTCCTGCCCCCTCAGGTGTGTCCCAGGTAGACGCCGTTGACCCGGTCGAGGTTACTGGTGACTCTGGTGCTGCTGCGGGTGCTGAGACTGGGGGTGCTGACTCTGGGGGTGCTGTGCGCGGGGGTGCTGAGCCTGGGGGTGCTACTGCTGGGGGTGCTGGGCCTGAGGGTGCTACTGCGGAGGGTGCGGAGCCTGGGGGTGCTGAGCCGGGGGGTGCTGTGCCTGGAGGTGCTGGGTCTGGGGGTGCTGGGTCGGGAGCTGCTGAGCCTGGGGGTGCTGAGCTGGGAGCTGCTGAGCCTGGGGGTGCTGCGTCTGGAGCTGCTGAGCCTGGGGTTTCTCCTGCTGCTGCGTCTCGCCGGGAGCCCCTCTCTCCACAGGAGCTGCGCGAGTGGTTCGCTCGCCGCTGGAGGCGTGCTGCTGAGTCTGGAGGTGCTGCTGGAGCTGGAGCTGGAGCTTCTTCGACCGTCGAGGGTGCGGGTGCTGCTGGTCCCGGAGCTGCTGGACCTGCGGGTCCTCCTGGAGCTGGAGCTGCTGAGGGCGTTGGTGCTGAGCCTACTGCTGTTGGTCCTGCCGCTGGAGGTGTGGGTGGCGCTGGTGCTGTCGCTGAGGGTGCTGGTGCTGTCCCTGCTGCGTCTGGAGCTGCCGCGCGGCCTCGGCCGTACTTTGTTCCGCTCCTGCAGCAGGTTCTTGGTCTTTCTCCTCCAGTAGAGGGTCCACCGCCTGTCCAGTCGCAGTCCCTGCTGGAGCCTTCCTCTCCACTGCCTGCTCCCTCTCCTTACACTGGTCCTACTGGAGGTCTTGCTGAGCGTCGTGAGCCTGCGTCTCGTCCCGCGTCGCCTGTTCGTGCTGCTCGCGCTAGTGGTCGCAGTTCGCGTCAGCGTCCTCCTCCTGTCCCTGGCACGCACCGGATGTCTCTGCGTCCGTCTACTGCTCCTCTGCGTGCCCCTTTGCCTTCTCCTCCTGAGTCCTCTCTTCCTGCGCTTGCCGACCCTGAGTCGGACTCTCTTCATGCTGCCAGTCCTACTGTCACGCGTCTGCTTGCTACTGTCGTCACTGACCCCTCTTTTGAGTCCACTGCTGCGTCTGCTCTCGTCGCTGAGCTCGTCGACTTTGCTGCTCGCTGTCGTCTCGACTACACTGCTAGTCTTGTTGCTGAGTCTGCGTCTGTCTGTCCTCCGTCCGTCGGGGGTGAGTGTGCTCTTGGCACGGACGTCCTAGAGGACAGGCAGGAGGAGTTACAGTGTCTAGCGGCTGCTTCACCTCATCTCGCGTCTGTACTGCTTGCCCCTGAGGGAGACCCGGATGCACTAGACATCCCGACTCCGCGTTCTTACGCGGAGGCCGTAGAGGGTCCCTACTCCTCTCAGTGGCAGGCAGCTATGGATGCAGAGATGGCTTCCTGGAAGTCCACAGGCACCTACGTTGACGCGGTTCCCCCTCCTGGGGCGAACATCGTCAGTGGCATGTGGATCTTCAGGGTGAAGCGGCCGCCGGGCTCTCCACCTGTCTTCAAGGCACGGTACGTTGCTCGTGGCTTCAGTCAGCGGCAGGGAGTTGACTACTTTCAGACCTTCTCTCCCACCCCGAAGATGACTACTCTTCGGGTGCTGCTGCACATAGCCGCTCAGCGCGACTACGAGCTTCACTCTCTCGACTTCAGCACTGCGTTCTTGCAGGGTAGCCTGCACGAGGAGATCTGGCTTCGCCGTCCACCTGGCTTCACTGGGACTTTCCCTCCTGGCACCCAGTGGAGCCTCCGACGGCCAGTCTACGGTCTCCGCCAGGCACCGCGTGAGTGGCACGACACACTGAGGACTACGCTTGCGGCTCTTGGGTTTGCTCCTTCTACTGCTGACCCGTCGCTGTTTCTTCGCACCGACACTTCCCTGCCGCCGTTCTACATCCTCGTGTACGTCGACGACTTGGTCTTTGCCACAGCGGACACTGCTGGACTCGCCTACGTGAAGTCCGAGCTGCTGAAGAGACACACGTGTACAGACCTGGGTGAACTGCGCAGCTACCTTGGCTTGCAGATCACTCGGGACAGAGCACGCCGCACCATTACCTTGACTCAGTCACACATGGTGCAGCAGGTCCTTCAGCGCTTCGGCTTTACGTACTCCTCGCCTCAGGCCACTCCTCTGCCTACTCGCCACTCACTCTCAGCTCTGCCTTTGGATGAGTCCGTAGAGTCGAGTGGTCCGTATGCAGAGCTTGTTGGCTGCCTCATGTACCTGATGACCTGCACACGACCTGACCTTGCATACCCTCTGAGCATTCTTGCACGCTATGTTGCTCCTGGGAGACACAGACCGGAGCACATGGCTGCAGCGAAGAGGGTATTGCGCTACCTGTGCAGTACGTCGGGCATGGGGCTAGTGCTTGGAGGGCGGAGTCCAGTGGTCCTTACCGGCGACGCGGACGCTTCTTGGGCTGACGACCAGGCTACGCAGCGGTCGTCACAGGGTTACACCTTCAGCCTTGGTTCCGGCTCTGTCTCGTGGCGGTCTACTCGCTCGTCTTCGGTTCTCGGCTCCAGTTGTGAGGCTGAGATCTACGCCGGGGCCATGGCTGCACAGGAGCTTCGCTGGCTCACCTACCTGCTGACTGACCTTGGAGAGCCGCCTCGTTCTCCTCCAGTGCTGTACGTAGACAACAAGGCCATGCTGGCCTTGTGTCGAGAGCAGCGCTTGGAGCACAGAACGAAGCACATTGCTCTCCGCTACTTCCTTGCTCGTGAGCTGCAGCAGCGTGGTCAGTTGCGACTTGCGTACGTGGCCTCTGAGGCCAACACTGCTGATATGTTCACCAAGGCACTCGCGCCTTGTGACCATCAGCGCTTTTGCACCCAGCTGGGTCTTGTACCTGTCTTGCCTCACTTGCTCTCCTCTTGACTTCACTTGTACTGTGACATATATATATACCTGCTCTTGCTTGTCTAGTTTTATATATATGTCTGTACTCCTGCATGTGAACTGGCCTCTGGCCCTGCTCTTGTGCTCGGACTGTGTGGTGACTTTGTGATCCACCCTGAGCTTGCTTTGCTTTGCTTTGCTTGACTGGTCTTGTGACCCCTTGTTCTCCCCCACTTTGCCTATGGGGGTGTGTCAAACATTATATATGTTCTGCTTGTGTAGGCTACACTGGGTTAGCCTATAGGGGGTACACAATTCTAGGGTTTCCTACTTGTACTCATTTTCACTGCTAGTTCATTCATTCCTGTTCACTTGTTTCACAACTTGGTCTTTGCCACAGCTGATACTACTGGACTCTCCTACGTGAAGTCCGAGCTGCAGAAGAGACACACGTGCACTGACCTGGGTGAACTGCGCAGCTTCCTTGGCTTGCAGATCACCTGGGACAGAGCACGCCGCACCATTACCCTGACTCGGTCACACATGGTGCAGCAGGTCCTTCAGCGCTTCGGCTTCACGTACTCCTCGCCTCAGGCCACTCCTTTGCCTACGCGCCACTCACTCTCAGCTCTGCCTTCGGATGAGTCCGTAGAGTCGAGTGGCCCATATCCAAAGCTTGTTGGCTGCCTCATGTACCTGATGACCTGCACACGACCTGACCTTGCATACCCTCTTAGCATTCTCGCACGCTATGTTGCTCCTGGGAGACACCGACCAGAGCACATGGCTGCAGCGAAGAGGGTGTTGCGCTACTTGTGCAGTACGTCGGGCATGGGGCTAGTGCTTGGAGGGCGGAGTCCAGTGGTCCTCACTGGGCACGCGAACGCTTCTTGGGCTGACGACCAGGCTACGCAGCGGTCGTCACAGGGTTACACCTTCAGCCTTGGTTCCGGCTCTGTTTCGTGGCGGGCTACTCGCTCGTTTTCTGTTCTCGGCTCCAGTTGTGAGGCTGAGATCTACGCCGGGGCCATGGCTGCTCAGGAGCTTCGCTGGCTCACCTACCTGCTGACCGACCTTGGAGAGCCGCCTCGTTCTCCTCCAGTCCTGTACGTAGACAACAAGGCCATGCTGGCCTTGTGTCGAGAGCAGCGACTGGAGCACAGAACAAAGCATATTGCTCTCCGCTACTTCCTTGCTCGTGAGCTACAGCAGCGTGGACAGTTGCGGCTTGCGTACGTGGCCTCTGATGCCAACACTGCTGATGTCTTCACCAAGGCGCTTGCGCCTTGTGATCATCAGCGCTTCTGTACTCAGCTTGGTCTTGTGCCTGTCTTGCCTCACTTGCTCACTACTTGACCTTGCTTGTATGTCACATATATATACTCTTGCTCTTGCTTGTTTAGCCTCTTATATATATGTGCTCCTGCATGTGAGCTGGCCTTCTGGCCTTGAACTTGTGCTCGGAATGTGTGGTGACTTTGTGATCCACCCTGAGCTTTGCTTTGCTTTGCTTGACTGGTCTTGTGACCCCTTGTTCTCCCCCACTTTGCCTATGGGGGTGTGTCAAATTATAATATTCTGTAGGCTATAGTGGGGTAGCCCATATGGGGTACACATTTTTTAGGGTTGGACACTTGTATCACTTTCATTCCATAGTTCATTCATTCTCGTTCTACTCTTCTCAAAACAAGCCCTTTTATCCGAATGGTCTAGTGGTTGGGATTCTGACATGGTATCAGAGCGGTCTCGGGTTTGGATCCCGGTGTATGCACATGTTGGCCGTTGCCACTGTGCTCAGTCCTGGGCCTCCCAGTGTGAGGGGGTGTCAGTAGAGCAACACTGTGAGATCCCCGATCGATCCTAGGGGGGGTTACAGGCGCGTTTGCCTGGGGGGTTACGGGATCACTGACCCGCTACTGAAACAAGCCCTTTTATCCCAATGGTCTAGTGGTTGGGATTCTAACATCATTTCCCGGAGAGAATCCTTCTCCCCTTGATTGCCGCTCGATCGACGAGAACCTAGGTATCGCGGGACTCAAGTGCCTTGATTTCCGTGTCCATCGCCTCGCGCCATTCCTTGTTGTGTGGTCTTGTAAGTGCTTGGTGAGGATTTTTCGGCTCAATGATGCGTGGCACCGTTGAGGTGGCGGTGATAAGCCCGAGGAGTTGGAGTCCAGTGACTGTATTATCGTGGCGATGCTGTGGAGTGACTTCCTGCACGTCGCCGTCGTCACTCTCAGGATCAGGAGGTGCTGGTGGTGCTGCGCCTCCGTTGTTTCCGCTTCCTCCTGTTGCGCCTCCTGCTGTGCCCCCTCCTCCTTCTCTTGAATCATCGTCATCGTCGTCGTTGCGACCGCCTCTCGTAAACTCGCCTCTGGGGTCGTGCTCCATAATTGCTACTGCGGCTTCGTCCTCAGGAGAGGCGTAACTGTGACCGTCGTTGGCGTAGACGCGGTTTGCGTTCGCCTGCTCGTCTTCGCGTAATTGCCAAAGAAGGAGCCGTTCGTAGAAGATGACGCCGCGCGCATTCTTGATTTTCTTGCTTTGAAGGTCCAGAATGAGCCATGCCTTGATCTCGTGGCTGATGCCGAGGTGGATCCCCCAGCGTGCGCGACTGGCGAACTTCCCGGTGGTTGATGTCAGCGGCCGGTAATGCACCATGCACCCCCACACGCGGAGCATGGATGTGTCACCCTTCCTTCCCGTCCACTTCACATGCGGTGAGGAGTTCCCGGTGATCAAGGTGGTCGATAGTAGGTTGTGCACCCGCACAGCGTGGTGCATTGCGTAAGTCTGGTAGATTGGCGGAAGCTTCGAATGCCACATTAGCGCCCGCACCTTCGTCACGAGAGTACGACTCGTGCGCTCTGCTAAGCCCTACTGCTGATGCGCGTAGGGGAGAGAGATGTGGTGCTCGATCCCCTTCTGCGCGAGGTAATCCTGTAGCTCCTCCGGCGCGCCGTCGGACTGCCAGATCTTCAACTTCTCCCCGGATTGCCGCTGTGCGTGCGCCAACCACAGGCGGAATGCTTTGTATGCTCTGCTGTGCGCTTCCACGTTTATGACCCACACGTGGCGCGTTCCGGCGTCGACGAAGGTGAGTGTGTAAAGCTTGTCGTTGATGCAGCAATGTCTCACGCTGAGGAAGTCACTGTAAACTTTCTCTAACTTGGCGTAGCGATTGGTTCCTGGCTCGAGAAGGGGGAAGGGCTGGTGACTCAGCGCGGCCTCGGGACAGATGATGCAAGTGCGCGGGTGAGTTCCGCCTCTTACTTCGGAGCCGTGAGGGCGCAGGATTGCGCCAGCCGCGAATACGTCGGCCTTGATACAGTTCTTCAGAGTCACGCGCGAGGGGTGACCTAGGCACTGGTGCCAGATGGCATCGTCGGCGCGGAATCTGGAGGTGCACATGTAGCGCGCGAGTGCTTCTGCGAGGTCCTCATCAGGTGCTTGAGCAGGTGTCTCTTTGCTTCCTCGTTCTCTTCTTCTTCTTCGTTCGCCGTCGTTAACATCAGGGCAAGAAATTCCCTGTCGCGAATGATAGAGTAGGGAATGTTGGTCCCGAGGATCGTGCCAGGGACAAATGTCGGTTCGCGCGGCTCAGGGGCAGGTCCGTAGACAGTGCGTCGCGAGGTGGATGGTTCGTTATCCCAGTCAATGGTGTCCCGGGGTCGCGCTCCGGCTGGAGATCAGGTGGAGGTAAGGTAGGTGCAGAATGGCGCAGTGGGCGACCAAGAGGGACAATCGCAGGTGCTGCTGCTTCTTCTTCTTCTTCTTCCCCCCTTTGGACCTCGCGGGAGGCTGTCCAACCTTCACCTGAAGTACCCCAACCACTTGTCTTGCCGCCATGTACGACGCCCCATCCGCTGGTGTTTGCGCCCGTTGCTGCGCCCCAGCCGCCAGTGTTGCTTGTTCCCCATCCGCCAGCGCTCCCCCACCCCCCTTCATTGGAGGCGCTCTCCTCCTCAGTTTCCCAGGCGAGCGTTCCGCGCGCCTCGACGAGACTTTTCAGGTGGAGTTCCTCAGCCTCGCGTCGTGCCAGCGCCTCTTTTTGTACCACCGAGAGCTTCTTCTTCGAGTCCCGCCTGTGAGAGTATACCTTTGCCGCCGTTTCCTCGGTGTAGGGCCGTGGATTGCCGTGTGTGTCGAAGGTGCCGACACCGATGCCGTGAATCATCCCTTGGAGGTGCTGGGATGCGGGTCCAGGGAGAGGGTTTTCTGGTGTGCCAAAGACAACCCGCGTAGCTATTTCCAGCTCTAGTTGGGATAATCCCTCCTCAGGCGGTGCGTCACGTTCTACTTCGATGATGGCGACAAGGCCACGTCCGGCGATCGAGCTTGTCGATGACGTGGGTGTGTGACAGTCCCTGCAGACGCCGTCTGGGTCGAGGACATGCAGTGCCAGCTCGCGCGGATGTGGGTGATGTGGCACCCACGGGCGCCCGTCAGGGTGCTTCCAGTCTCGGCAATGAATGTGCTCGAAGCGCAAGGGGACAAGGTCAATCAGCTCCTGCGAATCGCCGCTGCAGTCGGGAATTTTGAAGTTGAGAACGTATACTCCGTTTTCGGCGTGTGCTCGTCCGATCTGCTTACGCATCTTGTTCGGCATCGGAAAGTGGAGCAGTATGTCGCGCGTCTCGGTGTCGGTGCTGAGGATGACTCTGCAATCCATGAGTTGTGCCGCCGAGAGCAGGTTGAAGCGCAGGTTTTGCACAATCAACACATCATTCAAGGTGATGTGCGTTCTGCTCCCACGTGCCTTGAGCACGACGATGCCTTGCGCGCAGCCGCGCGTTGTTCGCCACGGTGACGTAGGTGATGGCGGGGGTGGCGACGGCGTTGGATATGTAATGCTCGGAGCCCACCATGTGCTGCCCACAGTAGCTGTCCAGGTACCACGTGTTGTAGTGCCTGTTGTCGTTACGCGCGAGCAGCGCCAGTCGCGGGGTAACGATGTGTGGTGTGTCAACTTTGAGAAACTTTTCGCGTGCGATCCAGTCGATCGGTGCCGACCGCATGTCAGGTACGTGCGGGTGACTTTCAAGCAGTGGGACTGGGAGGTTCCAGTCCTGGTTGTCGTCATCGCTAAAGTCGTGACGCGTGCTGAACGGGTTGTTGTTCGAGAATGGGTCAGGCGCCGGCTCAGGTGATGGTGAGCGTGCGTGCGGGCGACCGGATCCGCTTGTCAATGTCATGTTTCCTATGACATTGCGGATGGGGGCAGTTTGTGACTGCTGTTGCTGCGGCTCAACTATCGGGTTCAGGTTGCAGGATGGGGGTTGATACCCCTGGGCGGGGCGCGTGTCGTTCCGTGTGTCTTGTCGGCCGGACCAGTTGCTCGGATTGGTCTGGCGAGGGCGAGATCGGGATTTGCATCGATCTGCCAAGTGCTTGAAATTTCTGCAGATCTTGCAGTAAAGGCGCCGCGGCCGTCGCTCTACTTTGTTGTCGGCGTAGAAGGCGAGGCGTTCCCTATCTCGTCGCGGCGCTGGTCGCTGCTGGTCCGCGTCCCTTTGTTCGATGAGAAGGGCAGCGCAAAGGGCGGCCTCCGAGATGACCCCCTGCTGTCGGAGAAGCGCCTTGCAGGGCCGCCACTCTGGGCCGAGCCCTTGGAGCACAATGATGATGAATATCTCATAAGAGATTGTGCTCCCCAGTTTCGCGATTTGATCACGTAAGCTCCGACAGCGATTCAGGTAACTGTTGGCCTTCTCTCCTGGTGCCATCTTGGTCTCCAGTAGTTGCTCGAGCAGGCGGCTCGACAACACCGAGTCCTTTGGTTGATACACTCCATTCAGGTGGCGCCGGGCGTTGAGGGCCGGAGCAGGCGAGGTTTTGTATGAGCGAATGCTCAATTGCTCCATCGGCGACATATTCCGCAGAAGGACCCCGTACGCAATCAGAGACTCGTTGTAATACTTGGTTCTTGCGTCGTCAGTGTCCTCCGTAGGTCCTGAGTAGCTCCCGTCGAAGTAGTGGAAAATCTGCGCGTTTTGCAGCAGCAGTTCCAGCTCGAAGCTCCAAGTTTAGAAGTCTCTGCCGTCGAAGCACACATTTGTCTTTATTTTTTATATGCTCAAAAAAGTTGATTGCGCAGAGAGAATTGCTTCATCGCTGGGACATGGAGTCTTGGGTGTTGAGCCATTTGTGTCAAGAGAGAAGCCTTATGGGGCAGAGTTTTTGCCGTTTGAGGCCGGTTGAGAGGGTTGGGATGAAGTTCCCGCATCGCCATTTCGCAATGTCTAGAGCCCTTGCTCCAGGCTTGTGAGTCACTGAAGCAGTTGTGCGAGGACGGCGGAAGAGATCGTCGTCATTTCCTCGATTGTCGCAGCCGGGTTGGGCTACGCTTCAGCCGTCAGATTCGTCTGACCTCCAGATCCTCCGGCCATTCTTACACGCGAGCGTGTGCCGGACGCCACTTTCGGTTCGTCGAAGATTTCAGAGGTGGCGGTGCGAAGGATCCCTGAGTCGCTCTCATACCATGTTGCGATCAGAAGTTGATCGTAACCATGATCACCTCAGGGAGGTTCGCACACTACTAGTTTAGTGGTGGTGGGCCCTTGACCTCAATAGCAGAGTGAATGTAAATGCTTGAGATGATAAAAACATGTTGTACAAGGAATATAAATAAGAGTACAGGGGAATTCGAAACGACCAAGCTAGCCATGTACACTGAGGGATACATTTCCTTATTGCTGCGAAATCCAACCGTGCGACTCTGGGTGGTTACGATACTGTTCGGGCAGAATCTTCACCACTGCTGCTGCCTGATGCTGTCTGCCCGAAGGTCCAAATGTTATCGTAACTGTGCGACCTTTCGTGTTACCTCCGCCCTTTCGACTTCGTTCTCGATAGTGTGTGCTTCGATTGCTACTGTGAGGAGTGTACAATAGTGTTTCAATAATCACTATTTGTAACAGTATACTGTGTCATGCTATGTGCTGTGCCATGCACTGTGTTGTACCATGCTATCTGCTGTGATATGCTATGTGCTGTGCTGTGTGCTATGCCGTGTTGCGTGCCGCGCCATGCTGTGTGCGGTGCCAGATTGAAGGGAGTGCAACAGTGCAGGCAAGCAACACGGAGATGTGAGGATGAGGTAAGAGCAATGTTGTAAATTTTCTTTAGTAAATATCATGTCTGTGTGGCTCGAAAATCGTATATTAATGCTTAGACATTTGAAACCACTAGTCGGTCCAATTGAATTGATCATGACTGCAATGAATGACAAGTAGCCAATTAATGTGGGATGAAAGAAGAACAATATTATGCAAACCAAACTTCTAATGTATTCCATGCACTCAGGACTCGGATGCACTCAAAACTCCAAGAACAACACTCCAAGAGCAAAACTCGGCACAGCTGTGGCCCATCCAACCACTGGTTTGCACAGCTGTGGCCCATCCAACCACCGGTTTGCACACTCGTTTAACTTTCATGCATTCATCGTGATTGCTTCAATACTTTTGCTGTCCAGATCTGCCCTACGTTTGCTCGCTCACTTTTTCTCCCTTCTCTTTCACCTCTGTACCTACTCCTCCCCTCCCGCTACCCATCCCATCCCAACAGCACAAGCTCATTGGGTGTGGAAGGGAGAGATGGAGCAAATGGTTGCTGCTGTTGATGTTGCTGGTGCCAGCACCCTGGCGCATGCAGGGCAACTCTCCAACTGACACTTCAAGACCCTGGCTACAGGGCAGCGCCAAACTACAGGTACGCTAAGCCCACTCTGACTACAGGGCAGCGCCTAACTAGAGGGCATGCATAAAGGGATAATGAACAAGCAAGCAATGAAACTATGCTTGGAATGTTTGCTTTGTGGTCTGTGTGAAGGAAGTGATGAAAAATAACAAGATAAGGTTATTTGCTCTAACTCTTGTTCTGCTATTATAGGCTATAGGCTATCTCTATGTCTTGTATAGCTGGTAGGATATATGTTGTTTGCTGTATCTCTATATAATACATGCTGTAGGCTAGAGACTGTAGCCTAAAGGCTGTCGGCTGTAGGTTGTTTGACCTTGAATGCAAGTTGTAGGAGTGTCGTGGCAAAAGCAGAGGAGGAAACGAGCTGAGGATGGCCATGCGGAGGAAAGGAGGAAGCACATGAAGCAGAGCAAAAGAAGAGGAAGCGCAAGAGGACAAGACGTTGCTTCAGCAGTCGTGGTAAGATCTCTCTCTTGCCCTTGTATTCTATCCTCCTCCTTTCATCTTCGTTTGGTTTCCATAGCCTCCTTTACTTGCCTTCTTCACTAGCCGCCTGTACTTGCCTTCGTCTCTCTTGCCACTCCTTCATCTCACGTAAGTTGTTGATTTGCCACTGTCTCAGACGTTCGGAAGCCAAGGATGACGCAGAGGGAGCAGACAAGAGGGAGCAGACAAGAGAGAGCAGAAATGAGGGAGAAGGATTGTAATGTGGTAAGTCCCTTCCTTACCCTTTGTATTCCCTGTGACTCCTTCCTTCAATGCTCTGAGAGCCATTTACTACTCCGCTTCACTCTCACCTGTCCATCTCCACATTAGCTTCCCTCTACACAAATTTTCTCTTGCCTCCCACTCACTTCTTCCCTAGCCCCCTTGCCTTATTACCTAGCCCCCTGTACTTGCCTTTATCTCTCTTGCCACTTCTTCATCTCATTGTGTCGTTGATCTGCTACTGTCCCTGATGTTCGGAAGCTGAGGATGATGCAGAGGGAGCAGAGACAAGGAAGCAGCAACGCTATCAAGTGGCAACAAGCAAAGGCGAATCAACAGAGCCCTCTTTCCGTGGTACGTTCCACATCCCTTCCCTGCCCCGTTCGCATAAATGCACTCTGCTTCTTCCAATCCCGCCTTCTTTTCCTCCATGCCACCTACTCTCCTCTCATATCCTTCTCCCTCTTAGTGTCTCTCCCTTCAGCCAGGAATGGCAGTGGTGGCATGGGACGGACTTCAGGCAAGTCAGACAAGCCAGATCATCATCCTTTTATGTCAGAATATATCTGTAACTGCCTGTAGCTATAGTTAGTGTAGTTATTATAAACTTTGTTTGGTGGTGCACCTTCTTTGTTTCTTTGCTATATGTTGTTGCCAACCTATAGTGAAGCCATCTTTCTCCTCTCTCAACTTTCTCGACATTCTCCTTACCCTAGAACTCGATCTACTAAGAACCTAAACCATGGCTCCTAAGCCAACCTATGCCTAGACTTCAACATGGTATCAGAGCAGGTACCTTCCTGCTGCCTTCTTGCTTCCGCTGCCTATCGTCCTGCCGCGTGCCTCGGGCGCGCAGCGTAGTGCACGGCGATTTTCTGCCCGCCGTGTGCTCGGGGCGCACGGCGGTTTTCTGCCCGCCGTGCGCCCTGGGCCGCGGCGTCTTCCTGCCGCGCGCGCGGCCTGCTCTCATGCCGCCTGCGCGCCTGCCTCATGTCCACGCGTGGGCCTGTTTTGCCCGCCCATACCCTCCACTTCGCGGCGCCCTGCGAGGCGCCGCTCCTACTCGTCGCGACGCACCTGCGGGACCCGGGCGTCGCCGCTCCTGCTCGTCGCGACGCCCCTGCAGGACCCGCACGGCGTCGCCGTGCTCGTCGTGACACCACTGCGGGACCCGCGGGGCGTCGCCACAGCTCGTCGCGGCGCCCCCAAGACGCCGCCCCTACTTGTCGCGGCGCCCCTGGGGCGTCGCCCCTACTCGTAGCGGCACCCCTTGGGCGCCATTCCTACTCGACGCGGCGCCCTCCCCCCTGGCCACCGCCTCTGCCTCACCTGCGCCCGCGCCGGCGTTGCAGCCGAGCTCGGGCCTACCTTGCCCCAGCGCCGCCCCTGGACCTCAGCAGTAGCCCCTGGAGCAGCCGCCCCAGCAGCAGCAGCCCCTGGAGCCGCCGCCCCAACAGCAGCAGCCCCTGGAGGCGCCGGCACTGCAGCGGCCGCCCCACCAGCAGCAGCGCCTGGAGCAGCCGCCCCCAGCAGCAGCAGCCCTTGCAGCGGCCGCCCCAGCAGCAGCAGCGCCTGGAGCAGCCGCCCCAGCAGCAGCAGCCCCTGGAGCCGCCGCCCCAACAGCAGCAGCCCCTGGAGCCGCCGCCACTGCAGCGGCCACCCCAGCAGCAGCAGCACCTGGAGCAGCCGCCCCAGCAACAGCAGCCCCTAGAGCAGCCGCCCCAGCAACAGCAGCCGCCCCTGGAGCCGCCGCCCCAACAGTAGCAGCCCCTGGAGCCGCCGCCACTGCAGCGGCCGCCCCAGCAGCAGCAGCGCCTGGAGCAGCCGCCCCAGCAGCAGCCCACGGCGCCGACCCCACAGCTGTCTACACCGCCGCTCCTGGACTCGGTACGGCTGCCCGTGCCTGTGCTACCTATTGCTGCCCGTGCCTGTGCTGCCTGTTGCTGCCCATGCCTGTGCTGCCTGTTGCCGCCCGTTGCTGCCCGTGCCTGTGCTGCCCGTTGCCGCCCGTTGCTGCCCGTGCCTGTGCTGCCCGTTGCCGCCTATTGCTGCCCGTGCCTGTGCTGCCCGTTGCTGCCTGTTGCTGCCTGTGCCTGTGCTGCCTGTTGCTGCCTGTTGCTGCCCGTGCCTGCGCTGCCCGTTGCCGCCTGTTGCTGCCCGTGCCTGTGCTGCCTGTTGCCGCCCGTTGCTGCCCGTGCCTGTGCTTCCTGTTGCCGCCCGTTGCTGCCCGTGCCTGTGCTGCTCGCGCCCTTGTGCGCTCTGCTCTGCCTGCGCCCTCGTGCGCTTTGCTGCTGCCCGCGCCCTCGTGCGCCCTGCTGCTGCCCGCGCCCTTGTGCGCTCTGCTCTGCCTGCGCCCTTGTGCGCTCTGCTGCTGCCCGCGCCCTCGTGCGCCCTGTTGCTACCCGCGCCCTTGTGCGCTCCGCTCTGCCTGCGCCCTCGTGCGCCCTGCTGCTGCCCGCGCCCTTGTGCGCTCTGCTCTGCCTGCGCCCTCGTGCGCTCTGCTGCTGCCCGCGCCCTTGTGCGCCCTGCTGCTACCCGCGCCCTTGTGCGCTCTGCTCTGCCTGCACCCTCGTGCGCTCTGCTGCTGCCCGCGCCCTCGTGCGCCCTGCTGCTGCCCGCGCCCTTGTGCGATCTGCTCTGCCTGCGCCCTTGTGCGCTCTATTCTGCTCTGTCGCCCCTCCCCTCCCCCCCCCCCCCCCCCCCCCCCCCCCCCCTTCTTCGTCTCCTTGCTGCGCGTGCAGCCGTGGAACGGAGGCTATGGGGGTGGCGGGTATGGGGGTGATGGGTGTGTGTGATCCCCTTCCCCTCCTCCTCCTTTCTCTCCCACTGCTGCTGCTGCCGTTGGGGGGGGTGGGTGTGAGGGTGTGAGGGAGCTGGGGGAGAGGTGCTAGGGTTGACGAGGAGTGTGGAAGGGGGAGTTGGAGGACTAAGGAAGGTTCCAGGAAGCAGCCGCCTTGGAGCCAGCAGCTTCACCTGCCAGCAGCCTCTCCTCATATAGTCCCTCCTCCTCACTTGCCCTCTCATTCTGCCGTGCATGGTGTACCCCTTCAGGGGGTGTCTCTGCATTAGCTTCTGCTGCAGGCAGTTATGGGGGAGTGTCAGAATATATCTGTAACTGCCTGTAGCTATAGTTAGTGTAGTTATTATAAACTTTGTTTGGTGGTGCACCTTCTTTGTTTCTTTGCTATATGTTGTTGTCAACCTATAGTGAAGCCATCTTTCTCCTCTCTCAACTTTCTCGACATTCTCCTTACTCTAGAACTCGATCTACTAAGAACCTAAACCATGGCTCCTAAGCCAACCTATGCCTAGACTTCAACATTTTATAGTAAGGCTGCTCACTTAACTCTCTTCTCCTCGGCCCCAAGCCTCGATGTCAGCCTTTGAATATTCATTTTCTCCGATGTCCCCTTTACTTTCGTTACTATAAACCTCTTCCTCTTCTTTGCTTTCACATGAATTTACCTCTCATGTTTTATCCTTCGGATGTAAATTTGTGCAGAGAAACGGAGAAATGGCTTGTCAGGAGTAACGGAGTGCCACCTGCGCTGCTCTCCTATCCTCCTCCCTCCCTGCGTTTCCTCCTTCAGGCAAGGACCGCAGTGGTGGCATGGGAAGGAATTCATTCAAGGTCAAGTCAGAGAAGGCCAACGTGATCCTCTTCTCATAGTAAGGCTGCACACTCAACCCTCCTCTCCTCTGCCCCGAGCTCTTGATGACGGCTGTTCATTGCCATTCTTCTTCCCGTTGCTTCTCCTTGTACCGCCTTCTCTCCTCTGACCTCCATCTCTCTGCCTTTGCATTCCTTGCTTTTCTTTATGCCCCTTTTTCATGAATGCAGTGATATCCTCCCTCCCTTCATTCAGTCCTGCAGGCAAGGATGGCATTGGTGGCTTGGGACGGACTTTAGGCACGGCTAACTGAGGCAAGGCCAACATGATCCTCTTCTCATTGTAAGACTGCTGACTCAACCCTTTTCTTCTCTACCCCAAGGTCCCGATGTCAGCCTTCAAGTTCCTTTTAATTCTTTTTTGTTCTCCAGTGTCCTCTTTACATGTCTTACTTTTCACATGTTCCTCTCCTTTGGTTTCACTTGCCTTTACATCTCATGAGTCCTCATTCAGATGTGATATCAAATAGTAGGCGGGGAAACGGATTGGTAGCAGTAACGGAGTGCGAGGGTGCACGAGAATAGCCCGTAAGTTGAGCCTTCTTTCTTGATAGGTTTTTGCGCCACACTCGTCTGGCACAAACCCCCATACTCCGCTTAATATTGTCCGATCCAACTCAAACACATAGCATATCATATAATGTCATATCACATCACATCGCATTGTATCGTATTGCATGGCATCGTATCATATCATCTCATATTATATCATGTCATATCATATCATATCATATTATATCATATCATATCATATCATATCATATTATTGGGTGTGTACCCAAGTCATGTACATCATATCCAGGCAACACACAGCACATAAAACCATATCTAATTTTGTCATGTCGTGAATCTCAAAGCTCGTGTGCCTTGACCCCTCTTGTCTGCTTGCAGGACAACCAAAGCAGTTCCATGTGGCAGCCAAGGCAGTTCCATGTGGCGGCCAAGGCAGTTCTATGTGGCAGCCAAGGCAGTTCCATGTGGCGGCCAAGGCAGTTCCATGTGGCAGCCAAGGCAGTAGGATGAAGTCCACATGGGTTAGAGCTGAACCAGTTTAAATGGGTTATACTGGTAGGATATCTAGACTAGTAACGCTCTCAGGTACGGTAACCCCCTCCCTCCCCCCAATCCCATCCACTCCCCCCCCCCTCTCTGCGTCGGACTCCCCCCACACCCCCCTCCCCCTGTCCCTTACCCCACTCTCCCTGCGTTGCCGCTCCCTCTTCCTCCCCATGCGGCCCACCCACCTCAGTGACCCCCTGCGTATGCTAACCACAGGACTTGATAGGGCTCGTGCACACTAACCACAGGGCTCGTGCACACTAACCACAGGGCTCGTGCACACTAACCACAGGGCTCGTGCACACTTACCACAGGGCTCGTGCACACTAACCACATGGCTCGTGCGCGCTAACCACAGGGCTCGTGCACACTAACCACAGGGCTCGTGCGCACTAACCACAGGGCTTGTGCGCAGTAACCACAGGGCTTGTGCGCACTAAACACAGGGCTCGTGCACACTAACCACAGGGCTCGTGCACACTAACCACAGGGCTTGTGCACACTAACCACAGGGTTGTGCCTAGGGGCATGCATACCACGGGGGGTGAAGTGGGAGCACAAGTTGCAGGTCCTGTAGAGTCGAGCACACTATCTACAGGGCTTGTAGAATCGAGAGCACTTACTACAGGACTTGCAGAATCGAACACACTAACTGCAGGAGCACAATAACACCAGGGCCTGTACCGTATATCCTAGCACACTAATCACAGGGCTTGTAGAACCAGTCACACTAATCTCAGAGCTCGTACAATCGAGGCCATTAACTGCAGAGTTCATACAATCGAGTAGACTACCGTAGCTGCAGCGCTTGTACTTTGAGCACACACTAACAACAGGGCTTGTAGAATCGAGCACACTAAGTGCATAGGCTTGTACAAACGAGCACATAAACTACAGGGCCTGTAGAATTGAGCACACTAACAACAGGGCTTGTAGAAACGAGCACACTAATTACAGGGTTTGTAGAATTGACCACACGAACTACAGCGGGTGTAGAATCAAGCACATGAACAACAGGGCTTGTACCGTATATCGTAATTGAGCACACTAACTGCAGGGCTTTTAGAATCGCGCACACTAACCAAGGGCTTGCAGAATCGGGCACACAAACTACTGGAGCACAGTCACAGCAGGGTTTGTAGGATTTTGCACACTAATCACAGGGCTTGTAGAATCGGGCACACTATCACAGGGCTCGAAGGCCCTAATATTAGGCCTGTAGAATTTAGCACTTCTGGTATTGTTTTCATATGGATTGGTTCCTCTTGCTGGATGGGCGAGCTAGTGTATCTATACGCGAAACTAGTCAAGTACCTGAGCAGCAAGAGGCACATGATTTTCAGAAGCGCAACCTGCGTCGCGGAAGCACCCGTCAACCAATCGGAGCAGATGGCGGCTGCTTCAGCCCTGGTTTATGACGCCATGCCGCTTCTGCTTCGATTAATTCACACGAAACGAAACTCACTTGGCACCACACGAAATCTTGTCCGTCCAATCGTCACCGTCGATTCCCAGCTTGCTCTCAGCTTCGGGATTGTCACAGCGCATGCCTCTCAACCTCATCGCACCCTAGATAATACACTTTGGTACCGTACAGCACCCCTCTCGCTGCTCTCGCTGGTGTGCTCGATTGCGACGACAAACTTGGAAACCTAGAATGCATTCCCAAGGTCTGTTCGCTTTGTTCGCTTCGTTAGCATTCTGCAGGCCTAAGCGTTTCCAAGGTCATGTACGTTCCTTTTTTGTCGGAATGCCACTCCCAGACAACGTAGGGAACGTCTACTAATGTCAGCTCGTCCACTGAGGCGTCATGTGAAACTGGAATGCTCAGTTTCCCTCCGCTGACTCTCCGGTGCAGTTTTGACTAGCTTACGAGCACAATTACTTACCGAGATTTGCTTTCCACGATGGGGGCGAAGCTGCAGGTCCAGCTGCTTCAGGCTCGGAACCTGGCAGCTAAGGACAGCAACGGTCTGAGCGATCCGTACGTGCGGATGCAGGTCGGCCGGAGCAAAGCGCGCAGCAGCACAGTGTATAAGAACCTCAATCCGACGTGGAATGAGGAGTTTCTATTTAGAACAGATAACCTTGAAACGGATGTTCTCCTCGTGACCGTGTGGGACGAGGATTACTTAGGAAAAGCGGATTTTCTGGGTCAAATGTCGGTGCCGGTAGCTGCGGTGGCGGCTGCGGAAGGGAAGAGTCTCCCGCCGACGTGGTATCCGCTCAAGAAGAAGAGCGAGCGGTCTCGCTCATTCGTCTCAGGTCAGAAACTAGGAGCAGCTGCTATTCATGTTGAGAGATGTCCCGAAACCAAGAAATCTGGAGTCAAACTTTCTTTTGGATGTCGTCCGCAAGAGACTATTCATTCTGCAAGGCTCTGTTTGCGGGGCTAGGTGTGTGGCGTATTCTGAATGTTGTTTTGAGAATGATGAAAAACACCTTGCTTGCGGGATTTCGTGAGCGGTTGAGATATTATCTCCTCGGTCATGGCGTGGCGTCAGCCAGCTTGGAGCAGACGCGTGTCACGCCTTTCGTCGAGACATTTGACGCCTGTATTACGGCTTTCGCGCGTTCATTACGATATTTCACGCTGTTCTCATGGCATTTCACGCTTTTATTACGGCAATGCACGCCCATTTGACGCCTTTGGCATGACATATCACCCTTACATTACCGCATTTCACGCCTTAATCACCGCATTTCACGCCCTCATCACCGCATTCCACGTCTTTATCACGGGCGTGGCTCAACCATGAAATCCTTACAAAGTGCGGCGCACTTTTTCAACGCTATTCCCACGCGTCCCCTTCTCCCCACCGCCATTGCAACGTCATTCCACAGGCGAAATCCTTATAGAGGTCTCACTATGGGGCCTCGTGTCCCACGCGGCTCAATCCCAAACCGCCAGCCCTGTCAGCTCAACCGCCCTCTCCCCCTACTCCTCCACCCCATTCTCCATCACCCCTCCCTCCACCTCGCACACCCCCACTCTCCCGCTCCTCACCTCCTCCTCCTCCACACCATCCTCCCTCGCTTCCACCCCCGGCAACTACCACCCCAACCCAATCGACCCGGCTTACAACCCGCCAGCCACTTTCCAGCTCCCACATCCGGACCAGATGGGCCTTGCGACGATCTCCTCCGAGCCACATTCCCCAACCTCCTCCGCTGACTCGACCGCGTCCGCGCCTGGCGGGCTGGGCTCGCTGTCACTCTGGCTGTCAGGGCCCCTCTCCTCCACCTGCTCCTCCGCTGCTTCAGGCTCCCTCACCTTCCACTCTGGGCCTCTGATGCTGACTGGGGTGCCTTCTGCTGCTTCAGACTCTTCTCCTCCTGCCGGTGCACCGGCCCTCCCGCTGCCTCCTGCAACGAGTTCTTCCTCTGCTGAGGCCGACAGAACTGCACCGCTTCCTATACTGAATGGTGGGAGCTCCTCCTCCGCTCCTCCTACTCCCGCCTCAGGCGAGAGCGATGCAGCAACCCTCGCCGACCTTGCATCACCCACTGACACCCAGATCGTACCTCATTCTGCTGACTTGCACCTAAAATCCGTTGCTGAATCTCACGCCATGCAACACTCCACCTCTGCCCCAGCGCGCCCCTCCAAGTCCCACTTCTTCCACTCCTTCACGAAATCCAAATCCAAAACCTCCACACGCGGCCACGTCAGCACCATATCCGAATCCTCCGACGAATCCCCCTCTCCCATACCCCACAGCGCCCCCGCCCCAGCCCTCCTCCCTCACGCCGCTACAATTAACACCGTTCCCCAACACGACCACTCCTCTAAAGACCCAGCATACACAGAGGCAAACACCGAGGTCGCCTTTCCAGGAGCTAAGTCCGTGGGGCTGAGGCAGCGCTTGTCTGGCTTCACCTCCTCCTCCAAGGCTTCCCGCAGAGCCTCGGAGCAGCAGCAAGGGCCAGCGCACGCGCTGCCGAAGCAGCGCACTGTGTCGTCCTTTTTGCCGCGCCGCCGCCACTCCTCCACTGAGAATGCCCCTGCGAGGGCCAGTAAGAGCTCCGAGGGTGCTGCTGCGTCTCCCCTGCCGAAATCCGGGAGTGTAACGGGGGGTGGGGCAGGAAGTGGGGGTTCGGGAGCAAGTTCAGGGGACGATGGGGGCGAGAAGGGGGAAGGGACGGGGGCGGTGGGGGGGTTGGGCGGAGGGGAGAGCCTGGTGCCGCTGTCGTGGTTTGATGGGGATGTTAAGGGGGTGGCTTCTAAGGGGGATATGCCAGCAGCACTGGGGGGAGGGGTGGTGGTGGAGCAGTGGTATGGCGTGCCGGCCCATGAGCTGAACGGGATTCTCTTCAAGCCTGACTCCGACTTCTATGCTGAGTTCACTGCCGGTGAGATGCGGTGCCGTGTGGTGTAGTGTGATGCGGTGTGGGGCGTTATTTTGCGGTGCGGTGTGATGTGGTGTGGTTTGATGTTCAGGAGGAAATGCCAGTGGGAAGGGTGCAAGAGGACAAGGTACGTGCTGAATTGACTCTGCAATCGTCCGCATAGGCTTGACTTGTGTGGTGGGAGGAGGAGGCTGTTGAGGAAAGTGCAGCGAGGGGCGGTACAGGGCTAGGTGAGCTAGACGAGGAGAGAATGCACCAAATGTGATGCTTTTCCCTTTCCATGCAAATTGAAGGGTGTAAGCTTAAGGCCGATAATATGGGGCTCAGTCAGATCGTCTCGTCGTCTAACCAAGCCGAAACACTACCCTGCTGGCTCTCCTTCTCTCTACTTGCCCCTTATCCCTGCAGAGCGCAAGGTATCTCAGCTTGAAACAGGACCCTGGATTGAAGGTGATGCGGCTGCTGTTCCCTCCCTAGCCGACTCCCTCCCCGCCACCATCACAACGGCCAACTGGCCCGCCTCTCCTCCAATCAGCTCGCGGGTGGTCCGATACATGACTGCGCCCTCCTCTTTGGTCAAGTCTGTACTCGCTACAGAGCTGATGCGTTACAGCAGGGCAGACGCGGGGGGGTATCTGGTGGAGGTGTATGTGGCGACGCCTGACGTGCCGTATGGCAACACGTTCCGCACTGAGATGCAGTTCTGCATCACACCGGGACCAGGTGAGATGGTTCAGATGACACCTGCACCAGGTGAGATGGTTCAGATGACACCTGCACCAGGTGGGGTAGCTAGCTCTGCTGCCCTTTCTCTTCCTGCAGTCATGTCTCTGTAATAGCTTGATAGACGTTTCCTTTCCACCCACTCCCCGTGCCCCCCTGAACATGATCGCAGACGGCAGCAGCTGCCAGCTGCGTGTGTCATGGGCGCCGTGCTTCCTGCAGAGCACCATGATGAAGGGCATGATCGAGAACGGCATGCGCTCTGGGCTCAAAGACACCTACGTTGCTTACCAGACGGTGAGAAACAGGAGTGTGCTAGTAACCAGACAGTAACACATGTGCACAGACTTCCAGGTGGTTAGAGATATGTGCGCTGGTAAACAGATGAAGAGCATGATTAAAAACGGCATGCGTTCTGGCCGAAGAGGACACATATGTCACTTACCATGGCGCAAGAAAAGACGTGCGCTGGTTGTTTTTGAGAATTCTCAAAAACACCCTCAAGGACACATACGTCACTTATCAGAACGTACGTCACTTATCAGGACTGTACGTCACGTATCAGAACGTAGCACAGTCCTGACAACTGCTGACACGCTGCTGACAACTGCTGACTCAATGCTGACAACTGCTGACATAGTGCTGACTCACCATGCAGTTCTGTGCCGTAGCTTGATGCCAGGTGGATTCCCTGAATCGACTCACAACAAACATGCTCCATTTCCTCCCTCGTTTCTCTGTTCCCCTGTCCCCACAGATCCTGTCCAAATACGCTGCACCTGCCACCACCCCTCTCGGCTCCTCCTCCGCATCTGCCCTCCTCCCCGAGCCTCCGCCGAAGCAGCCCCTGATGGCTCGGCTGTTCAATATCCTGGGGCACTTTTCCATGCTGCTCTTCTTCGTCTCCCTTACAGTGCTCCCCACGCACTTCATACAGCGCGCCAAGGGCCTGCCAGGCGTGCAGTTTCTGCTGCTGGACCTGCCTGATGGGGTGATGGAGCTGCTGTGCACGGCTGTCATTGTGCTCTCTGCTGAGAGGGCTCTGTTTCGTCTAAGGAATATCATCACTTCACGGCTTCTAAGAAGTGAGTAATAAGGGAAGGATCAGGGGAAATGGGGAGTGGGAAAAGAGGGAGAAGGGGGTAGGGTAGGGCGGCCTGCCAGTGCCAGGGATGCAAGCTGTTGCTGCTGGACCGGCCTGATGGGGTGATGGAGCTGCTGTGCACGGCTGTCATTGTGCTCTCTGCTGTGTCGAGAGGGCGCTTTTCCGATTGAGGAATGTTATCACCTCGCGGCTCTTGAAAAGCGAGTGTGTGTGTGTGTGTGTGTGTGTGCGTAAGTGTGTGGGGGAGAAAGGGGCATGCCAGGGGTGTGGGTGCTGCTGCTGCTCGACCTACCAGATGTGCTGGTGGGGCTTCTCTGCACTGCTGCGATTGTGCTTATTGCCAAACGCAATCACAATTGCTGAGAGGTGCTGCGAGGTGCTGAGAGGTACTGCAAGATGTGGGGCAAGAGCAACCCTCAGAAGTTGAGGATTTCTTTTCTGTCTCTTCCCCACACCTGTCTTTGTCTTACAGGGGGGGACCATGGGAAGAAGGCGGAGGGAGAGGGGTGGCTGTTGACAGTGACGCTGGTGCAAGGGGAGGGCGTGGGGGAGGCAGGGGGACTCGGCGGCAAGAGCGATCCCTATGTGGTGTTCACATGTAATGGCAAGACACGCACAAGCTCTGTCAAGCTGCAGACCAACCGCCCGGTGTGGAACGGTGCGTGCACATGTGTATGTCGGTGGATGGTGTACAAACAGAGTTGTGTGTGTGTGAAGGTGGATGGTGTACAAACAGAGTTGTGTGTGTGTGAAGGTGGATGGTGTACAAACAGAGTTGTGTGTGTGTGAAGGTGGATGGTGTACAAACAGAGTTGTGTGTGTGTGAAGGTGGATGGTGTACAAACAGAGTTGTGTGTGTGTGAAGGTGGATGGTGTACAAACAGAGTTGTGTGTGTGTGAAGGTGGATGGTGTACAAACAGAGTTGTGTGTGTGTGAAGGTGGATGGTGTACAAACAGAGTTGTGTGTGTGTGAAGGTGGATGGTGTACAAACAGAGTTGTGTGTGTGTGAAGGTGGATGGTGTACAAACAGAGTTGTGTGTGTGTGAAGGTGGATGGTGTACAAACAGAGTTGTGTGTGTGTGAAGGTGGATGGTGTACAAACAGAGTTGTGTGTGTGTGAAGGTGGATGGTGTACAACAGAGTTGTGTGTGTGTGAAGGTGGATGGTGTACAAACAGAGTTGTGTGTGTGTGAAGGTGGATGGTGTACAAACAGAGTTGTGTGTGTGTGAAGGTGGATGGTGTACAAACAGAGTTGTGTGTGTGTGAAGGTGGATGGTGTACAAACAGAGTTGTGTGTGTGTGAAGGTGGATGGTGTACAAACAGAGTTGTGTGTGTGTGAAGGTGGATGGTGTACAAACAGAGTTGTGTGTGTGTGAAGGTGGATGGTGTACAAACAGAGTTGTGTGTGTGAAGGTGGATGGTGTACAAACAGAGTTGTGTGTGTGTGAAGGTGGATGGTGTACAAACAGAGTTGTGTGTGTGTGAAGGTGGATGGTGTACAAACAGAGTTGTGTGTGTGAAGGTGGATGGTGTACAAACAGAGTTGTGTGTGTGTGAAGGTGGATGGTGTACAAACAGAGTTGTGTGTGTGTGAAGGTGGATGGTGTACAAACAGAGTTGTGTGTGTGTGAAGGTGGATGGTGTACAAACAGAGTTGTGTGTGTGTGAAGGTGGATGGTGTACAAACAGAGTTGTGTGTGTGTGAAGGTGGATGGTGTACAAACAGAGTTGTGTGTGTGAAGGTGGATGGTGTACAAACAGAGTTGTGTGTGTGAGAAGGTGGCCCTTTTTCAGCCCTCAACTCCCTCTGCTTCCTTCCTTTTGTATTGTCTCCCATTTCCAACCCCTCTACTCCCCCTCAGAGGTGCTGTCCTTTGACGCGTTTGAGGACCCGCCCTCAACACTAGACGTGGAGATCTTTGACTACGACGGCCCTTTTTCCGCGCCAACAGCCCTGGGGCAGGCAGAGGTGGACCTCGTGAGATCGAGCGCCCAGGAGCTCTCAGACCTCTGGGTGCTGCTGCTGGGAGGGCAACAAGCCCTTCCCCCACCCCAACTCCCTCCCCCCTCCTCTCCCCATCCCCTTCCCCCACCCCAACTCTCTCCCCTCTCCTCTCCCCATCCCCTTCCCCCATACCTCCAGAGGTGCTGTCCTTTGACGCGTTTGAGGACCCGCCCTCAACACTAGACGTGGAGATCTTTGACTACGACGGCCCTTTTTCCGCGCCAACGGCCCTGGGGCAGGCAGAGGTGGACCTCGTGAGATCGAGCGCCCAGGAGCTCTCCGACCTCTGGGTGCCGCTGCAGGGAGGGCCGAGGGCAGAGGCGCGCAAGGGAGGCAAGGCACCGGGGCAGGGGCAGGGGCAGGGGCAGGGGCCGGGGCAGGGGGTGGAGGCGAGGCTGCAGCTGAGGGTGCTGCTCACGAGTACGAGTGAGGCGTCTCCCCCGATGATTCTTGAGAGGATCAGCAAGCAAGTCGGCAAGGAGGTGGGTTCAAACAAAGGGGTGGGCTGAAAGAAAAAAGGGGAGGGGAAGGGAAGGGGGGGGGGAGTGGGGGGAGGGGGAGGGGAATGGACATGTTCGCTGGTCGTGATTTGGAGCTACAGATGCTGGCCCCTCTCTTCTTTCCAACTTACCGTTGCAGCTAAAGCCTTCCCTTCCCTCCAATAAGAACTCTCCTCTTTCCTTGTGTGCTGTGCTCACTAACTTCCCTTTCTCTCCATCCTCGCCTCCCCTGTCCAACCAGCTCCTGCGTATCTCCGACGAGAAGAACACGGCTTTCCATAACTTATTCGACCTGCCCGACAACGAGCCGCTTATCAACGACTTCTCCTGCGCTCTCAAGAAGAACCTCCTCTCGCAGGTGAGCGGCTGGGATTGCAGGTGAGAGGCTGGGATCGCAGGTGAGCGGCTGGGATCGCAGGTGAGCGGCTGGGATTGCTCAAGAAGAACCTCCTCTCCCAGGTGGGGCCTGACACTGTTTTTTGAGAATTCTCAAAACACAGATCCAGGTAGGGCCTGAGTTCCTGCTCCCAGTTTTGATCCCATGTAGAGCATCAAAGGACTAGCTCTCACCCCTCCTCTACCGTACTCCCTGATCTCCACAACCTTCACCCTTCCTCTTCCTCCCCTCCCCTCCCCTCCTCACAGGGCCGGCTGTTCCTGTCGCCCCGCCTGCTAGCCTTACATGCATCCCTCTTCCGAGTGCGCATAAAGCTAGCATAATTGACGAGCTCGAGCTGCTTGTACCCTTAACCCCTCTGCCTATACCCCTACCCTCTGCTAATACCACCCCACAGGGCCGCCTGTTCCTCTCCCCGCGCCTCATGGCCTTCCACGCGTCTCTCTTCCGAGTGCGCATAAAGGTGGCAGTGCGATGGGAGGACATAGACGAGCTGAAGGACAACGCGCCCTCCATCCACTCCATCAACCCATGGACTTGCCATGCTCATACTGCCTAATCGTTACCCCCTCTCTCCCACTTTCCCTCTCTCTCCTCTCCCCAACCTCCCTCCCCTCCCCTCCCTCCCGTCCACTCACTTCCCCCATCACAGGGTCGTCTCTTCCTCTCGCCCCGCCTCCTAGCCTTCCACGTGTCCCTCTTCCGAGTGGGCATAAAGCTGGCGGTGCGATGGGAGGACATAGACGAGCTCAAGCTGCCAATACCCTTACCCTCTCGTTCCCATTATGCCCCTCTCACCATTGCTACAGGGTCGCCTCTTCCTCTCCCCGCGCCTCCTAGCCTTCCATGCGTCTCTCTTTCGAGTGCGCATAAAGCTAGCAGTGCGTTGGGAGGATATAGACGAGCTGAAGGGGACCGCGCCCTCCATCCACTCCATCAACCCATGGACTTGCCACGCTCATACTGCCTCACCGTTACCCCCTCTCTCCCACACTCCCCTTCTCTCCTCTCCCCAACCTCCCTCCCCTCCCCTCCCTCCCTTCCCCTCCCTCCCCCCCTCACAGGGTCGCCTCTTCCTCTCCCCGCGCCTGCTAGCCTTCCATGCATCCCTCTTTCGAGTGCGCATAAAGCTAGCAGTGCGATGGGAGGACATAGACGAGCTCAAGGAGAATGCGCCCTCCATCCACTCTATCAACCGCCTCCTCAACCCCTCCATCACCATCTACGTCAAGCCGGGCCGCGGCGGCCCCGACACGCGCAGCGCCGCGTACGGGATCGATCCTTCAGGGCGGCTCAAGATTCGCTTCCAGTCCTTTGCTCGCCCCACCATTGCCTTCCGGTCAGTGTTTCAGCCCACATTACCTTCTGGTAAGTGCGTGCGCAGTCAGTGCCCATCCCGCACTCCATCCACTCCATCAACCGCCTCCTCAACCCCTCCATCACCATCTACGTCAAGCCTGGTCGCGGCGGCCCCGACACGCGCAGCGCCGCGTACGGGATCGATCCATCAGGGCGGCTCAAGATTTGCTTCCAGTCCTTTGCTCGCCCCACCATTGCCTTCCGGTCAGTGTTTCAGCCCACATGACCTTCTGGTAAGTGCGTGCGCAGTCAGTGCCCATCCTGCACTCCATCCACTCCATCAACCGCCTCCTCAACCCCTCCATCACCATCTACGTCAAGCCTGGTCGCAGTGGTCCTGACACGCGCAGCGCCGCGTACGGGATCGATCCTTCAGGGTGGCTCAAGATCAGATTCCAGTCCTTTGCTCGCCCCACCATTGCCTTCCGGTCAGTGTTTCAGCCCACGTTACCTTCTGGTGAGTGAGTGCGCGGTCAGTGTCCACTGTCCAGCCCGCCCGCCCTCCATCCCGACACACGCAGCGCTGCGACATTGCGATAGTGTTGCCTTGGCCCTTAGATCTGGGTAAGAGAGTGCAACATTCGTCTTTCTACCCACCATTTCCCCATTCCCTCTTTCTCCCATCTGCTGGCAGTTAGCAGCGTTGTGGCGCCACAGGGTGCTGCCCCCCGAGCAGGCTGTGATGCCCACAGGCCTACTTATCCCTCCCCAACTCCCCCCCATCCGCCCCATCCCTCCCCATCCCATCCCCTCCCCATCTCTCGCCCTCTCACTCCTCCTCCCAGGTTGATAACAGCACTATGGCGCCACAGGGCGCTATCCCCCGAGCAGGCTGTGATGCCCCTAATTATCCCCCCCATCCGCCCCATCCCTCCCCATCCCATCCCCTCCCCATCTCTCGCCACAGGGCGCTATCCCCCGAGCAGGTTGTGATGCCCCCTCTCTCTCTCTCTCCCCACCCCACCCTTTCTCCCTGCCCTTCCTCTGCCACTCCTCCCAGGCTGATCACAGCGTTGTGGCGCCACAGGGCGCTGCCCCCCGAGCAGCAGCTAGAGAGAGCCAAGGAGGCCGCCAGCGCTG
Organism: Closterium sp. NIES-65; assembly: GCA_948144175.1. Lineage (NCBI taxonomy): Eukaryota > Viridiplantae > Streptophyta > Zygnematophyceae > Desmidiales > Closteriaceae > Closterium > Closterium sp. NIES-65. Next base: position 617,151 of record CANXME010000615.1, on the reverse strand, counting down.
CCGCTGCTGCGGAGGCAGGCGGGGCAGATGGAGCGGCAGCGACAGGAGCAGGGGGGGCGGGGGCAGCGGCAGGGGCAGGGGCGGCGGCAGGGGAAGGGATGGTGCGAAGCGCTTCCCAAGGCGGGGTTGGGAGTGGAGGCGGTGGGGGTGTGGGTGGAGCAGCAGCAGCAGGGGGGAAAGGAGGGGCTGGAGGGGGTGTTGTTGCTGGCAGTGGTGGTGGGGCAGTGGGGAGTGACGGTGAGGGGGTGGAGGAGCAGGGAGGAGTGTGCACCGACGTGTATGAGATGATTGACTGCATCAGCACCGCGGTACCCATGACGGTGCGTGGGTGATGGTTGGATTGAAGAGTGTGTGCGTGTGTGTGTGTTTGCGTGTGTATTGTTTTTTGAGGCACCTCAAAAGGCATGCAGGTGAGAAGGCAGTGCCCTCAGACGTGTATGAGATGATTGACTGCATCAGCACCGCGGTACCCATGACGGTTACATGGGAGGGCTTGTTCTTAGTAACTGCATCTAATATCCGCACTCGCACACTCGCTCCCACTCACTCACACCTACACTCGCACCGACACATGCCCACGCTCACACCCGCACTCACACTCACTGACACCCACTCACACCCACTCACACCACACACACCCACACACTCACAGGTGGAGCAGTTCCTGGCGATGACCGAGCAGCAGCAGCTGCAGCACAAGGCAAGGTGGCCGACACAAACTCAACGCTCATGCCCGCTCGTGCCCCCACTCACTCACCCACAATCACAGGTGGACCAGTTCCTGGCGATGACCGAGCAGCAGCAGCTGCAGCGCAAGGTGGCAGACGCCACCGGCCAGACCCACCTGGAGGTCTCCGATTGGGTGGCAGTGGACGGTGCGCCGCCCGGTGCCGCCCGGCGGCAGCGCAACATCAAGTTCAAGTTCTCCCGCCAGATGTCGCCGTTTGGAACCACCGTGTCGGGCGTGCAGCAGGCCACTAAGGATGCGACACCTGGCATGTGCACGTGGGCGACGCTGGAGGAGTCCATCACTCTGCACCAAGTGCCCTTTGGGGACTACTTCCAGGTGCGTGCCTGTGAGGAGATTTTATTACTAGTACTATTTTTATTATATTATTATTATTACAATATTTTCCAAGGATGATGTTTTTCAGTTTCTCCGTAGTATGTGCTTGTGGGCAATGCTGGAGGAGTCGATTGCTCTGCACTAAGTGCCCTTTGGAGACTACTTCTAGCTGCGTGCCTGATACTGTGCTGCCTCGAGGACTTAGGTAAATTTTGCAGGAACTGGATTGGAGTTGGGTGAGCATTAGTTATAGTGGTTGTTTGCATGTGGTTTTATGGTATGTACTCTGAATGTATATGTTGTGTATTGCAGGTGGAGACCAAGAGGGAGCTCAAGTCACAGCAGCTTCTGAATGGGAAGGAGGATGTGAGTGCGGAGGATAAGGCACATAGACTTAATGAGCAGGTGTCTGAACTCAAGACAACTGTGGGCATCACATGGCAAAAGCAGGCAAATGAACGCACCCGTGTCAAGATAAAGGCGAATGTTGGTGAGTGGTTCAAGGAGCACAATAAGAGAGTGCTGGACATGGTAGTCAGGGAGGCTATCGCAGCCACTCAAGGTTAATTTGTTTTACAAAGGTGGTATCTCTGGCAAAGGAAATAAGTTATCGTGTTAAGGCAAGAATGAGGGGCTCTAGAAGACTTCCTGGATACTGGACGGAAAGGGCACTAACCTGGAGATCGCCAAGTGGATGGGAAATTATGGGTTCCCACTGGCATCAGGATACAGGATCTATGACCTGGTTTGCTAGTTACCATAAAATTGTAATAAGACTGATATGAGCAATTATGGAATATGCCATTACTAAATCGTGTTTCATTCTTGTGTTTTGCCGTCAGCGATGGTTTGTTAGCGGAAATTTCAATCCGAGTCTCTCTGGCGGCAGTCGCAGGTTGAGATCCCTCCCTGACCTACAAGTGAAGGGAACTCCCTCAGGAACTCCCTCCCTCACCACCAACCTCGGGAATTGCAGGCAGCAGAGAGCATTGGGAAGAAGATAGCTTAGGGAACTCCGAATCTGCAGGATATCAAAATCTTATGTGGAGAACCCAAGCAGTAAGTGGTCAGTCGGTGGAAGTGCAAAAATAAATCTGAGTTCGCCTACGATGACTTCTCCTTTTGATGTCTTTAAGATGTCCTTGGGAGCTGCAAGTGCTCGCGGTGCGTCGCATGGAGGACTGAGGCGTCGCAATCAGGACTGAGAATATTGCGACTTGAAAGCACTATTGAGGAGAACCTTTTAGGAGCATCATTCAGAACCACCTTCCAGGAGTCGCGCACTGTTCATTAGGCGAGTGAGATCCCAAGGCGAGACGCTGAGGCGATCCTCTCACTCTACCGTTTACCGTTCCGCTCGAGTCACTTGAGATCGAAAATCGCCTTTCACTCGAGTGTCACCGCTCGCCTTTCATGCTTCTCCCGATTTGATTCCCGATCGCGAACCCCTGAAGATCCGTCGATTGCAATCCGACGGTCATCCCGTCGTCATTTGATTGCAATCCGACGGTAGTCCGAGTGCCATCCGACAGCCAATCACAATGATGACCAGAGGGCCCCGGGGGGGCCCGCGTCGGCCGCCGCATTTTCCGGCGGGTAAGGCGGGAGGCGACTGGTTCGCGTCGCTTCGCGGTCGAACTCTCATGTCCATCGCTCTCGTCGCCGTCGTCGCCTCCACCAGGTACCGCTTGTCGCTCGTCCCTCGTCGCCGTCGCCGGCGTCGTCGCAGTCGTCGCCGTCGTCGCAGTCGTCTCCGTCGTCGCAGTCGTCTCCGTCGTCGCAGTCGTCTCCCTGCTCTAACAACCGATGGCTAACTCAGCATATCTGCTCCTCCGTAGATCCATGATCCATCCACATGTCAAACCACGCCCAGGAGAACCTGGCTCCCTCGCCGCACCTCGCCGCTCTCCCCAGGGATATGAGTGGATGTGGTTCGCCCTTCGCTTTCCCCACCTACCGTCCATCTTCCCACCACATCCAAACCCGTTCCCCCACCTTCCACATCCACCTCCCCCCATATCCACCCGCTTTTCCCACATTCACACCCCCCACATCCACCTTCCCCCACATCCACCTTCCTGCAGGCGCACCTGGTTCCCCTCGGCGCAGCTGGCGGCGCTGCTGGTGGAGCGGGGCGGGTGCGAGTTCCCCATCCAGCTGAACGCGCGAGGCGCGCTGGAGGGTCCGTGGGTGAATCATTCCTCGCACGACCACCACGCCCTCCTCGACCTGGTCTCTCGCTCCTCCTCGTCGTCCTCCTCGTGGGATCGGCGGCACGCGTTTGCGTCGGACGCGGACGGGGGGCGGGTGGAGGAGGCGGAGTTTTACTCCCCTGCGCGGTACCAGGCGATGGGGAAGGTGGTGGCGGCGGAGGAGGGGGAGGACGACGGCAAGGCGCCGTGGGGCCACGTGGTGGAGGGGCTGCTGACGGCCGGCACGCTCAGCACGGGGAATCGGCTCACGCTGGCGTTTGCACGGCTGGCTGAGAGGTTCCTGGCGTCGTGGGTGCGGATTGATGTGAGTTGACAATGGGGGAAAGGGGGTGTGGGAAGCTATCTGGATAAATGTGAGTGAGGGGGCGGAGGGGTGGGTGGGGGGTTGAGAGTGGTGGTGAGGGATAGGGGATAAGAGGGGATGGAGAGATCATTTCCTGGCGCATAAGTGTGTGCTCTCATACACTGTGCCCTTGTGTTCCTCTGTTCCTGCGCCTTTGTGCGTGTGTGCATGTGTCCCTGTGTGTGTGCGAACAAGCAGGGCATCAGCAAGGGGTTGGGAAAGGCGGGCATGGTGAAGCAGATCATGTTCCCAGCCATGGCCGTCAACCCCAAGGTACCCCTCCCCACTCCACCGCATCCATCTGTGTCTCACTCCTCTGCTTCTCCCTCACGGCACTTATCAGCACCATTCCCCCCCTCCCCCACCAAGTCCCATACGTCGATCCGCAATCCCATGCATTCCCCCCCCACCACCCGCTTTCACTGCCCCCCATCTGCAGATGCAGCCATGCCTGGCGCATGTGCGCATAGTGCTAGGTCGTGTGTACTTCCGCTACGGCTCCTTCCTGGAAGATCCACGCAAGCTCAAGCGTGTGAACCTGGCAGTGAAGATGATCCTGCATGCCATCACTGCATACGACCTCCGATGTACGTCCGTGTCTATACTATCCCCTGTTATCAAATATCTTTTGCTATGACCTGGAACCAGTGGGGTGAACGTCAGAGGGCTTTTAAGGCGCCTCAAACGCATCATCCTGGCAGTCAAGACGATCCTCCACGCCATCACTGCATACGACCTCCAATGTACGTCTGTGTCCACACATTATCTGTTGTGACCTGAAATTAGTGGGGTGGAAGCTAAGGTGTGCGTCATCACTGCATACGACCTTAGATGTATGTCCTAATTCCAGGCGTTTTTTCTTCTGTCACACAACCTCAATCCGAACCAGGCTATTGTGTTCGCTTATCATTTGTAAACCCATCCTCAACTCCCCAAGCAACTCCTTTCCCATCTCCTCCCAACAGCACTGCGAGCGGAGCTATTCATGAACGCGTGTGACAAGCCCGTCAGCTTCGACAACTCGCTCTCCTCCGGCTCCTCCAGCTGCTCCAGCTGCTCGACCTGCCATCATTCTCCCCTCAGTGCCTCCTTCCCCCACCCCCTCTTCCCCCACTCCCTCTTCCCCCACCCCCTCTTCCCTCCCAACCACTCCCCCCACAACAGCACTGCGTGCGGAGCTATTTATAGACGCGTGTGACAACCCATCAGCTTTGACAACTCGCCCTCCTCTGGCTGCTCCAGCTGCTCCGCTCAGCTCTGCTCACATACGCACGCTCTACCTGCCAATATCTCCCCTCAATACCTCCTTCCTCCTTCTCCCCTCTCCCTCCCCTTCTCCTTCCCCCTTCCCACAACAGCACTGCGAGCGGAGCTATTCATAAACGCGTGTGACAAGCCCGTGAGTTTCGACAACTCGCTCTCCTCGGGCTGCTCCGGCTTCCCCGTCTTCAGCACGCAGTGGACCCCCGGCTCCACCGACATTCTCTTCCCCGACCCCCTCGACCTCGACTATTCCCCACCACAGCACACTGAGCACGTGCCCTGGGGCAAGGTCCGTCCCCTTTCTTTAATCTGTTAACGCTTTTAAGCCTTTCGTGGCGAGTTGAGCACACCCTGCTCTTTCAGCACGCAGTGGACGCCCGGCTCCACGGCCATCCTCTTCCCCGACCCCCTCGACCTCGACTACTCGCCCCCTGTTCATGCGGAGCATGTGCCCTGGGCCAAGGTCAGTCCCTAGTGTCTCTTGGGCTGCTTGCCGAACCATGTCTCAGATAGGCTAGTCAGCACGCAGTGGACTCCCGGCTGCACGGACATTCTCATCTCGGACCCCCTTGACCTTGACTAGTCCTCTCCACAGCATACTGAGCATGTGCCCTGGCACAAGGTGCGTCCCTTGTGCTCTGGTCAAGGCATGTCATTCACATCGCAGGCTAGTCTACACAAAAGCCGTACAACCTCATCTCACAGAAGGAGGGAAGGGCGGTGTGGCGGGGTCGTGGGTTTGAGTTGCAGCTGAAACCGTACAACTGGGCCTCCAGCTTCTATAGAAAGGCCACATGAAGCGAGGTTGTTTTTGAGACGTCTCAATAACAACCTCGCTTCAAGTTGCAGCTGAAGCCGTACAACCGGGCCTCCAGCTTCTGTAGAAAGCCCCCCTCTCTGCCTCCCTCCCACCCCTTCTCATCCGTTCCTTGGACCTCTGTGCACCTGTCTGTCACGTGCTGCCTCCCCACCACATGCTGCCTCCCCACCACATGCTGCAGAAGGAAGGCAGGGCAGTGTGGCGGGGCAGTGGGTTTGAGTTTCAGCTGAAGCCCTACAACTGGGCCTCCAGCTTCCGCCTGCGCCTGCACCGAACCTCCGACTCTCGCCCGGACCTGCTGGACGCTCGGATCTCCAGATTTGGCCCGATAGACCTGGCCGACCCTAAAGAGTTGCTCAAGAAGTGAGTGGTTCAGTGCGGTGCACAGGTGGTATGTCTTTGTGCTGTGTGATTTCTGTTTTGAGGAAGCACCATGCCATGTGGGAAGTGCCATGTGGGGAAGTGCCATGTGGGGAAGTGCCATGTGGGGAAGTGCCATGTGGGGAAGTGCCATGTGGGGAAGTGCCATGTGGGGAAGTGCCATGTGGTGAAGTGCCATGTGGTGAAGTGCCATGTGGTGCACTTCCCTTGTGTCCCTACCCGTTCACCCCCCAACCCGCTGCTCTCTTTCCCCGCCTCAGGCACGGGTTCGTGTTGGCGGAGGAGATGGAGGAGGGGATGAAGGAGTGCGCGTTCAAGTATATCCTCCCTCCCTTCCTCCTTCTCATCCCCCTCCCTTCCTCCTTCTCATCCCCCTCCCTTCCTCCTTCTCATCCCCCTCCCTTCCTCCTTCATCCCCCTCCCTTCCTCCTTTTCATCCCCCTCCATTCCTCCTTCTCATCCCCCTCCGTTCCTCCTTCTCGTCTCCCGCCCATCCTCTCGAGGGTCTCTTTCCCGCAGGAACGGGTTTGTATTGGCGGAGGAGATGGAGGAGGGGGTGAAGGAGAGCACGTTCAAGTATGTGGTTGTGGTGGATGAGATGGTGGGCTCTCGTGACACGTGTCGCGCTCTGAGTGGCCAGCAGGCCATCATTCGGCACCACTCGGGCTTCATGCAGTATTTTGAGCCGCTCATGCTGCCCGGAGTACACTACATCCCCGTTACACACAGGTCAGTGCTGCCTGGAGTTCAGTACATCCCCAATACATATGTGCATGCTTCTTCTTTCCCTCCATTGTGCATCTGTACCAAGAAAACTCATCACCTGCACCTACCCTTCTCCCCCATTATTCGTGTGCTGTCATGTGTCGAGCACTGCAGCTTCACGGATTTGGTGGCAGCAGTGGAGTGGATGAGGCAGCACGACGATGCAGTGCACACCGTGCTGCTCAACGCAAACGAGCTCGCCTCTCATGTGTGCACGTGGCAAAGCCGAGTCCACTACTGGGCCGTACTCCTTGCCAAATATGCCGCTAGAGCCATGGAAACCCCGCAAGCTGTTGTCGCACCGACTGTTTGTCAAGGCGGCAAGGCTGTTCTTTCCGCGGAATGGGCGGGTGGAAATGTGACGAAGCCGAGTTGTAAGGTTGAAGGCGGGGGTCTGTGCTCGGATTTTTGTGTTACGGGTGTGCCGGAGGAGAAATGGACGTGGTTGGATGCGAAGGAAAGCTTAGCTTCTGTTGAGATTCATGATCCTGTGGGACATGCTCAAGCTAGGGTAGCATCAGAGTAGGACCATTTTAGTTTTTTCATTCCAATTGAGCTGATTATGTAGTCATAACCATTTTTCGCTTGTAACTTTCCGCCTTTATATGATTTATAGTGGTCAAATAGCGGGCATCTATTTGAAGTAGCGGGTCGATTCGAAAGTGTCATTCCCGCCTCCCACACCAGGCTTTTCATCGCCAGCTTGCTTCGCCATCTTTGCGACGCTTCGCGACCGTCGCCAGCCTCATCCATTTAGCTGTTCCAGATGCTATGTAGCTGCAGGATCTGGTAGCAGGAGCTGTTACAGGTCTGCTAGCAGGAGCTTGGCTACGAACCTGTATCTTATATATCCCGGTAGAGGTCCTTTTATGTGGACCTGCGAGATATCTTTCCATTATTCCTGGATGTGCGACTCCTATGGTTTTTCCCGCGACGATTCTTGGGATATTCTGATTTTTTCATAGGCTTTATCGTAAAGCCGACGCGGGTTTTTCCGGTAGCAGATTCATTGTTGCGGTTACTAGTGACGAAACCGCAGCCATGTCGGGGGGTTTCTTCCGAGGGACCAGTGCGGATCAGGACAGCAGATTCTCCAACAAGAACGCGAAGCTGCTTAAATCGCAGAAGTTCGCACCGGAGCTTGATGAGCCGGCAAGTGCACTAGATGTTTCTTGTTGCCGGGGTTCACGCTTCTTTAACCACTTTTCTTTTACGCATTTAGCGAGCGGTGATGGACTTATTTCCAGCCGGTTTTTTTTTTTTTTTTTTTTTTTTTTTTTTGGGTCCTTTTTTTTTCCGCAGGTGGATATGACCAAGGTAAAGAAGGAGGTGATGCAGCCATGGATAGCCAAGAGGGTGACTGAGCTTCTGGGCGTGGAGGATGAAGTGCTCATCAATTTTATTTACAGCCTGCTAGAGGGCAAGGTATGGGAATTACTTACGAGCCTCTCAACACGCCATTTCCTTACAAAGGTCTTGCTGTCGTTTCACTTTTTATCGAAGGGTTTCTTTTCTTTGGCGAGGAGGCTGTTCAGAATCTTAGTTAAGTCTCGGTTCAAGAGCTTATTCCGATCGGTTGTGATCTTGTCGACAGCTTCGGCATCCACATGGCTTGGATCACTGCCCAGTCCCGCCATGGCATCAGGGTCGCCATGATTGCAATGATCGATGACTCATCACACTGCAAGGGACATCTGCTCTGCAGGATAACCCTGCTTGCCGTTCACCTTCGGTGCAGCAGGAAAGCCAGCCATGGCTGGCGGACTGGTAACCCTCCTGTTACCGTTCTGTTATCTTTGCCTGCCTCCTGCGTACCATTTGCTCGGAGCACTTGCAGAACAGCCGTCGCCGTTGTTCTTTTTCTCTGCCTCTCCTCTCCGCGTCCCACAAACCCTTCCTCCTCTCGCGTGCTGCAGAAGGTGGACGGCAAGCAGGTCCAGATTCAGTTGACCGGTTTCATGGAGCGCCACACGGCGCGCTTCATGCGCGAGCTCTGGTGCCTGCTGCTCAGCGCGCAGGCCAACGTCAGCGGCATCCCGCAGAAGTTTCTCGACGAGAAGGCGGAGGAGACGAGGAAGAAAAAGGTGCGTCGCGCTCGCTTGCTCGCTTTCTTTTTAGTCTCCCCTTCTCGATCGTGTTTGTTAATCTGATCCAATCTTGTCTAATATGATTAGCTTTTGCGTCCTCCTGTTTTTTTTTACGCTGCAGGAAGCGGAGCAGCGCATTTTGTCGGAGATTGGGCGCAAGAAGGGGATGCAGCAGGGCTCGTTGCTGGGCCCTGGGACTGCCGCTGCTTCCATCCCCGTGAGTCGCGGTTGGGAGTGGTCAGAGACCCGCTACCACGAGTACTGACGCGCGACCTTAGTAGCTTAGCAAACGACAGCACACTAGCGCTCCCTTCGCGTCTCTCCAGCCTGCGTCCAACGAGTGCCTTTTAATGTCTCCCTCTCTTCGCGGGTACCTCCCTGTTATGCGTGTGTGCGCTGCTGGTGCGCAGGGCGTGGACGTGGAAGCTGCTCGACGGAAGGCCGCAGAGGCAGCAGCGCGCCTCACGGCTGCCCTCCTCGGACATCCCGCTCCCGCCGCCGCTGCTGCTGCTCCCGCTCCTGCTCCTGCGCCTGCGGTACCAGCGCCGGCTGACCCAGCCGCTACTGCTGCCGGCAACGCTGCCGTCGCCGCCGCCACGGCCGCTGCGGCTGCGTTCACGGCGCAGGCTGCTAAGCTGGCGCAGGAGAAAGAAGGAGCCGCAGCAGCAGCTGCTGCTGCTACAGCTGCTGGTGGCGATGGTGGTGCCACAGGAACAGGTCAAGGGCAGGAGGATGAGAGGCCAGATGGTGTAGGAGCCGCTGTTGCTGCTGCTGTTGCTGATGATGACGATGATGCAGGTGGTGGCGAAGGAAAAGCGGAGCAGGATCAGGCCCCCTTGCCCCCCCCTCCTCGAAACCGCTCCCCCGCCCGCCGTCGCCATCGCTCCCGCTCTTTCTCCCCCGAGCGCCGCTCCCGGTCCCCACCCCGCCGCCGCCGCTCCGCGTACCGCTCCCCCCGGCGCTCCCCCCCGCCGTCGTCCTACCGCAGCAGCCGCTACCGCTCCCCGCCTAGAAGCCGCGGGTACCAGCGCGACGGGCGGTCGCCGCCAGGGGACTATCGGCGCAGAGGGGGGGGGTCCCGATCACCCCCCCCTCGTCGTTCGTCCCGGCAGGAGGAGTCGTTTGTGCGGTACCCTCCGCCGCCTGGCCGATCGATACGGGGGCGAGAGGAAGGCGGACCCGACAGAGGACGCGGCGAGAGAGGGCGGGAGGTGAGAGATTGGGAGGATAGGGGGAGGGACGTGAGAGGGCGGGAGGAGAGGATACGGGGTGAGCGACGGGTGGATGAACGAGGGAGCGGGAAAGACAGGGGCACGTCGTTCAAGCGCGGGGTTCCCGGTAGGAGTAAGGGCGGCAGGGAGGAGTATGGTAATGAATATGGTGACGAGGAGGACGAGGAGGAGTATGAAGAGGACGTGCGGGGTGTTGTGCGCAAGGAGGCTAGGAAAGGAGGAGCAGGGTGGCGAAATGTGGAGGAGGACGAGGCGGAGGAAGACGGGGAGGAGGAAGACGGGGAGGAGGATGGGGAAGGCAAGGGGGCCCGGAAGGGCAGGGCGGGTCGATTGGTGGAGGATGAGGGGGGAGACGACGAGGTGATGGTGAGAGGAAGGGGCCGCGGTGACGCGGGGAGAAGTGCCAAGGGCAGTGCAGGTGCGGGTAGGCATGGGGGGAGGGATGGGGGAAGGGGTGGGGGAAGGGATGGGGGGAGGGATGGGGGAAGGGGTGGGGAAAGGGGTGGGGGGAGGGATGTGGGCATTGCATCCCCCGATGCTGACGAGAGTGAGGGCGACGAGCCGAATGACCGTCTGGGTGCTTCCGAAAAGTCTGGTGGCAGGAAGGAGAGCGAAGGCCGAAGGGGGAGGGGTGGGGTTGAGGAGGAGGGGGATGAGGAGGAGGAAAGGTGGGGTGCGGACGGGGAGAGGAGGCAGGGTGAAAGGGGGAGGTATGTGGCGCGCGGAGGGGAGGGGAGCGGTTACGAGGGGCGTCCGCGTGAGAGGCGAGATGAGGAAAGGGGCGCAGGAAGGGGGGAGGGGCGCGGAGGGCGGAGAGCAGGGTACGAGGATGAAAGGGGAGGGGAGATGCGAGAGAGGCCAAGGGGTTTTAGCAGCAAGGGTCCTAGCAGCAAGGGGCCTAGCCGTAGGGAGGGGCCAGGGGAGGATTGGGAGGAGGGAGGTGCTGGTGGCGGTGTTGGTGGCGGTGCTGGTGGCGGTGCTGATGCAGGTGATGCGCGGGGTCGTGGTGATAGGCATGAGGATGGAAGGGGTAGGAGAGATAGGAGGGGCAAGGAGCAGAGCGAGGAGGAAGCTGGAGAGGAGGAGGAGGAGGGGGATGAGGAGGCAGGGGGGAGTCAGAGGCAGTCTCGCAGCTTCCGCTCTTCCCAAGAACCATCTGCCTCTCTACAAGATGCTTCCCCTCCCTCCTCCGGTTCTCCCTCCCCCCGCCGTCCGACAAGGGAGGCTGGGACACGAGGGGACGGGCAGGGAGGTCAGATGGGTGGTGAGGGGTTTGGGAGGGTTGGGAGTGATGATTGGGAGGAGGAGGAGGAGGAGGAGGGGATGAATAGTGAGGAGAGGCGGGAGGCGAAGCGGAGGAGGAAGGAGGAGAAGAAGGCGCGTAAGGAGGAGAAGAGGAAAAGGAAGGAGGAGAAGCGGCGGCGGAAGGAGGAGAAGCGCGCGGCTAAGGAGGCACGGCGGGGGATGGGAGGGGAGGAGGAGCGAGGCAGCAGTGAGGATGAGGAGGAGAGACAGCATGAGGGAGGGGTGAATGGTGGTGAAAGGGGGGATGGTGAAGGGAGAGGTAAGAGGGAGAGGGAGCGGGAGGAGGGAGAGGGTGGGGAGAGAGAGAGGGGGGGTGGGGGGTTTGGGGGAAGTATGGAGGAGCTGAGGGAGAAGGCTCTGCGATCCATGCAGGCTAAACGGGCGAGAGAGGGGTGATGTGATGATGGGGAGGAGGGGTGATGGGATGATGGGGAAGTGGGGTGATGGGATGATGGGGAAGTGGGGTGATGGGATGATGGGGAAGTGGGGTGATGGGATGATGGGGAAGAGGTGTGATGGGATCATGGGAAAGAGGGGTAATGGGATCAGGGGGAAGAGGGGTGATAGGGTTAAGAATTACTGGAGGGAGAGAAGGCCGCTTGTGGCCACTGGCCACAAGCGAGACAGATATGGCTAGGATAGACGAGCTGAGGGAGAGGGGGGTGGCAGGGAGGATGGGAAGGAGGGGAAGGGAAGTCAACTGGGCTGGACCCGTATGATGAATTTTGCTTGCCACTGGGAGGGATAGACATGACTTACTGGTTGAGTTGGTTGGTACACCCGTTCGCTGGGTTGCTTGCAGTGGAGAGGTGATCAAATGATGATTGATGGGGCTCCTATTTTTGGGTTCTGTGAGCGGTTGATTGAATGGCTCTGGGTTGGTGGAACAGGTTTTGCTCGTGCAGCCTACTTTCCACGCGTACTGGCTGCGTTTGTTCAAACAGCAGTTGTGTACTGCAGCCTGCTTTTGTTAGAAACATGCAGTTTCCTCTCGCATTACGAAGCAATCATCTCGATTTGGGCGTAATATATTCAGTGCAAAGCATTTTGTTCAAGAAATGACGTTTTATACTTGTACCTTGTATTGTCGAAGAGGTACCCCCACAGCAACAGTTTCCGGCGGACCGCCCAGCCCAGCATCCAGATTCTGTCGCACATGCAAGTGGGAATCTGGCTGAACAAGTTCTGAAAGTTTTCGACGGCCAAAAACACAGAATATTTTACTCGTGTAACCCGCTTGTCGCGGCATTCCCTAACCATGGGCTCGTTCGCAGGTCACATCATCCCCGGGACGCTTTTCCTGCTAGTGGGGCTGTGGCACCTGCGATGCAGCATTAAGAATTACCTCGCGGCGCCGCGAGCCTTCGTGTCGCGACTATGGCATCCCGCGCCGCTACCCGGCCACTGGGCGCGGCTCGAGCTGTACATTATAGTAGTGGGGTCGTTCCTAGATATGGGTTTAGTCGAGCTCGGAGTCGGAACGGGGTTCCATCCGATCGAGAATGGCGGAGTCGCGCCCGGCCACCTGAATAACTTCGAGGTACCTCGCACTTCCACTGAGCAGCGCGCATTGATCGGGGCGGACAGGAAGCTCAACTAATCAAAAGAAAGAAAGAAAGAAAGAAAAAACAACAACAACAAACAAACAAACAAACATGCTCCATTTTCACCACATGTTTCCCTCATCCTCCCCCCCTCTTATCCTCCCATCTCCCCACACCTCTCCCCCCCAGCGCAGCACGCGGCGATGCTGCTAATGTTCTTCCTGCTCGGCTGCGCCCTTCTCATCAGCGAAACCACCAGGTCAGCAGTGTGGAAAGATGAACGGTTGATGTTCTGGGGGGGAAGGGGGGGGAAAGAGGGTGGGGAGCGGGGGATGGGATGGAAAGGCCATGTCCTCGCACCCATCGCACAGCCCATTCTTTCCCAATCCCGCCCCGCCCATCTCGTCCATCCCCCAATCTCTCCTCACCCCTCTCCAACCATCCCCACCCCTTCCTCCACAGCCTGCTCCCCCTCCCTCTGGGCGCGTTCCACATCCTAGCAGCGCTCGCATTCTTCTGTGAGGGGATGCTCTTCACTCTCCACTCCACGGCGCACCACGGCCTCGAGCCGCGCTACCACATGCTGCTCGCCATCGCCATTACCGCCTGTGTCGTGTGTGCGCTGCTGGCCGCTGCCATGCCGCACTCCTTCCTGCTCGATGCCGTTGGCAGCGGCGCGATCGTCCTGCAGGGGCTCCTGTTCTGGCAGGTCAGTCACTCACCCACATGTACCGCACTGTACTGTACCACACCATGGTGTGCCATGCCATGCAGGGCCTCGGGTTCTGGCAGGTAACTTCACCTCCCACACATGCTGCTAGCTGTCACCATTGCTGCCTGTGTCGTGTGTGCCCTGCTGCTGCCTGGGGGCTGCTGTGCCGCACTCCTTCCTGCTTGACACGGTTGGCAGCGGCGTCATCTCTTGCAGGGCCTCTTGTTCTGGTAGGCCAGTCACTCACCCGCATCTTGGCACGACACTGTACCATACCACACCATAGCGTGCAATACAGAGCCTCCTGTTCTGGCAGGTCGGCATCCTCCTTCTCTGTAGCATACTGCACCGTACTGTATTGTATGCAGGGTACTGTACCATATGGTACCGCACAGCACCACAACATACCATTCCTCCTCTCTTTCATTCCCCCTCGTGCATGCAGACCCCCATGTCGCTGTATGGCCCCATGGTGCCAGCAGGCTGCTACTGAGGCCCTGATACCGTGCACAGCGACTCCGATGCAACCAAGCACCGAGCAAGAAATTCATGCCTTGATTCTCTCCCTCCTTCCTTCCCTTCCCCCGGCAGACCGCCATGTCCCTCTATGGTCCCATGGTACCAGCAGGCTGCTATCTGGGCCCTGACACCGTGCATTGCGACTCCGATGCAAACGAGCACCGAGCCATGGCCCTTGCCGTGCTGCAGTTCATCGCCCTCCTCGCCTGCACCCTCGTGCTCTCACTCGCGTATTACGGCGCGGTTGCGAGCGCTGCTCCTCGGTCGTCCCTTGATATTATCCATGCAACGCATGCTGTGGAGTGTGGGGAAGGGGAAGCAAAAGATGGTAGTGGGAGGGGGGATGGTGGCAAGGGAGAGGTTATGTTGGGGGCACTTAGTGCGCATGAGGACAGTGTGGACACAGGTGTAGGTGTAGACGAGGAGAAAGGCCTTCTATCTTAAAAAGGAGTATTTTGACGTAATGTATTATTTTGTACCCAAATCATTCCATATAATTTCTGCACCTGATTCGAAAAGGTTATCGTCTGGTGGTATTGTACGGTTGAGCAGCTGCTGTTTTCGTATGATCGATCCCCGAACGGCTGGAGAAAAAACCCTTGTTATTCTTAACTCATCTGAATCATCTTCACCATTTTCTATCTGTAAGGAAATTCCCTTTTCCTTACTTCGCATCTCTGCTCAACGCGTACATCACTGTAGCACCTCAGTCAGCACCGTTACCACTCACAACCATCGCATCATTCATCATCCCGCCATTTTCGCACATCGCATCCCGACCTCACGGCTCGACTGGTAACCCGCGCTCCGGGCCTACGCTTCGACACGTTCCCAACCTCAGTCCCGGGCTCGTCGCGCGACCATTACCGTTACCACTGTAGTTTCGCTATATATTCTTCGCTCATACCTTCGCTCATTGTACTCTTGCTTCGATAGTGCAATTCTCGCTCGTTCACTCAATTGCACTCGTAACACTTGGTATTCAGAGCCTACGATCCCATCTCGGACCGCATCCACACCTTCACTTCCCCACTTTCTCAATTTTTGGGGGGGGTAGATGTCTCTCAGCGATACAGCACCGCCGCTCGTAGTGCTCTCTCGCAAGCACGCACGGCCACGACCGAGGCTCTCGCTGAGCTTGCCCGACACCCCCGCCATGGCCGATTTCACGCTCGCCACATTGACGCAGGAGCAACTTGATCGTCTCGTGCGTCAACTGGAGGATTCGGCGCTTGAAATCGCGACCCTCGCGGCGGAACGTGACTCCGCCCGTCAACAATCCACGATGAACGTACCGACGACATCCCACGCACCAACAAACGCATCTGCACGTTCGGATGAGCCGATCATCATCTCGTCCGGCACACCAACACAACACGACAGCACGGGACAACGCTCAGGCGCAGCCAGTGAGGGCGCCGCCCAGCCGATGCCTGGCATGGGAGGAAACAGGATCGCACCAAGCCCACGGGAGCCTCGAGAAGTCCGTCGGCACGTGGAATTTGCGGCGACAAGTGGCGAACAACCCAACATGGCACCAATGCCGCTCAAGCCGCAACGCCCGCCCTGCTTCGACCCAAGTCAACGCGGCGGTCCGACAGTTCAATCGTGGGTCTTCACGATGAACGTCTTCTTCGACGCGAATTACGTCGAACCGGACGCAGCGAAGATTCGGTATGCCGTTTCGCTGCTAAGGGGCCTCGCCATGGACTAGTGGCTAAACCCTAAACCATCTCACATCCCTAGCCTCATCCCAACCTCCAAGGCTCCAGCAGACACCCCACGCAACCAGAGACTTATCAATTCGCATCTGTGGTATCTGGGGTGTGCGCGAGTGAGTCTTGTGGAATCCATGGGAGTCTGAGAGTGTCGGTGGGTGTTGGTTGGACCTAGGAGCAACAAGCAGGTTCCTGGGGAGCTGGTTGCTGTCCGCCTACTTCTCAGCTCTTCCATAGAAAGTCAGCGGGCAAAAACCGAACTCGAATGGAGCAGCACACGGCCTGGAATCCACTGTTCAAGAATCAAGAGTCAAAACCAGCGATGCTGCTCAACGTTGTCCACTGCTTCCGATATTTGCAACCACACGCACGAGTCGTTCCCTGTCGAATAGGTCACCGCTGACTTGGACTGACTGCTACTGTACCGGAAGCACCATGGTGCCATTATTGCACCCAAGGCGCTTCACGAGTCACAATGAGCACTTACTGGCAGATATCGACACCGTGCTAGCGGTCCTCGGTGTCGGCCTGAATCACGCTTCTGCTCTCTTCTCTGCTGCCACCATAGTATTTCAATCTTGGAGTCTCAACTCAAAACTCCATCACCGTGACTTCGACTCACCATTTGAGCTGCTAGAAACCCGCGTTCGTAGCAGGTGACGTCTCGAAACAAGCCTACTGGTGCTATCGCGTGCCACAGGGTTCGGATTTTCAGTCAGCTTGTTTTTAGACGACACTAGCGTGGCGGTCACAAGGGTGACGATCACCTGTGACTGTGACGGACGAGAATGGGGTCCTTCCTCGGTCACACGTGCGCAGGAACGGTCATGCTCATTTTCGCTTCATGGAACCTTTTCTGCGCCATTCGCGCTTACCTCGCCGCGCCGCACGCGTACGTGGCGCGTGCATGGCATCCGGTGCCGATTCGCGGACACTGGGTGCGGCTTGTGGTGTACGTACTCATCTGCGGGGCGTTCGCGCAGCTCATGGAAGGGCTGCTGCTGGGACTGCTGTCCGCGTTTGAGCATAGATTTGAAATAATTCAATTCGAGGTGAGTTCTTAAGATTCTCGTGCTTCTTGTTTTTCATTTTCACGTTTCGAGATGCTCTCAAGTTCGTTGCGTGTGAGCTTGAGGAAGTGTCAGATCCTTTGTTGTAGAGACGCTGCACCTTGAACTGACTCTCTTTCAGCACATCCTTGAACCACACTGCACCATGTTGTGCTTGGTTCGCCTTCCATGTAACAGTATGCATTGCTTGTTTCACATTCTGAGCTGCAACATGTGTTCTTTCCTTCTCCCTCCGTTCGTCCTGCACCCCTTTCGTTCCTCACCGCAGCACGCCTTGCTCTTTGCTGTCTTCGTTACTATAGGGCTCATCTTCTATGTCCATGACACAAGCAGGTGAGACCAAAGAAAGTTGTACGATAAAATTTCGGAATGGATGATTGATTTGAAGCTCTGTATCTGCCGAATCTCAGTGCTAATTTATGAATATAGTCCGCATAGTTCCATCTTTCTCATGTCATACTCCAAACCTCCCTTCTACTTCCCGTCTCACCTGTGAAACCTCCCAATCTTCCTGACATTTCTAAATCCCCCCTCCCCCCACCCCCGTACCCCTCCCTCTTCCCCTCCTTCACCCACCCCTCTCCCCCACTTTCATTCCTACCACCTCCATGCCCAGTCTCCTGCCTCTCCCACCAGGCTCCCTGCACATCATCTACGCCATCGGCTTTTTCAGCGAGGCCATTCTCACCACCTTCCACTCCATCTCCCACAAGGGCCTCGAGCCTCGCTTCCACCTCTTCCAAGCACTCGCTGCCGTCATCTGCTTCCTGCTTGCGCTCCTCGTTGCCGCCTTCCCCTCCTGCTTCCTCCTCGATGCAATGTTTTTCTCGGGGTTTCTTTTCCAAGGCCTCTGGCTCTGGACCATGTCTCTTTTCCTCTATGGAGTGCTCCACTTACCGGGTTGTCGCAATGTCGATTATAAGATGGTTAAGTGTGAGACGGAAGTGGAGGAGCACCTGGGTGTTGCGCTCGCAGGTATTCTTTTTATTGCCGTGCTCGTCTTTACCATGCTCCTCGCCCTTGCTCTCTATGCCAGGGCTGCTCGGAACGCCCCCCGTTCGTCCATAGACTACATCCTTGCATTATCTCCTAACGTCGAGGCATCTCAGAAGGAAGCTGCTTCCGGGAACATTGAAGCCGGGATTGACGTGAACGGGGAAAAAGATGTGCAGGTTGAAGGAGCAGCAGCAGTTGCAGCAACAGCAGGTCCTAAGGTGCCCCTCACTCATGCTGTTGTCAACTTGGAGAATGAAAGTGCCGCATTGCTAGGTGGTAAAATTGAGATGTGACGATTCGTATGAGATGTATAAGTTCAGATGTACAGCAGCATTTGCGTGGGAAGAGTAATTCCCACAGTACATGCATTTACTATTCCAGGAATCATAAAAGCAGTGCTGCTATGAAGCCCTAATGAACTGACATGTAGAAATCAACCCCTTATTATGTCAACGGATGGGGAACGCGGGTGTAATTACGACAACGAGTATACCCGTCCTATCTTAATGACTAATGGTGTTATTGGAGCGAGCAGCTGCAGGAACTATCCTCGATATAGCACGACTCGGTACGGTAGCCCATCGCGGCGGCTTCATGATCACTGCAGAGACAGGGGAGACAAATATGCGGGGGAACACAATATTAAGATCCACAATTCTCCATGTACTTGGAAAAATGAAGTGGGAGAGCAAAGTCGTACTGAAGCGTCGAGCCTCACGCATTGCAACCTAGCCAGACCATACCAGCACAACCGAGCCAGACCATACCGCACAACCTAGCCAGACCATACCGCACGCACTCTCATCCGCTAATCTTTCCACCCCTGCCTCCCCCACACCGGCCAACCCGCACCAGCGAGTTCCCCGCATCCGAACCCGCTCCCTTCAACCACCTAATCCGCGCACAACCCGCAATTCCCCGCGTCACGCACCAGCGACGGAATTCCCTGACGGCAGCCAGCGCCGCGCCCTTCGCCTCGTCCAGCCACTGCACGCGCAGACCCCGCGACGCGCCTTCCGCCCGCACCGCCGCCTTCACCGCCGCATTCGACGCCGTCTTAGACAGCGACGACGATCTCGACGGCCTGATAGCCTGACCGTTATCGTAAGACGGCGACTCTGAGTCAGGATGGTGAGTGGCAAGCACAGGCAGGGGGCCTGCGACGAGGTCCCATTCCCAGCAGTCGACGGGGGGCGCATGTATGTGCGGCAATTCCGCCTCAATATCCTCCAGGCACTCGAGAATGAACTGGGAGACGTGGGTTCGAATCTTGCCGGACGCGCATAGCCCGTTGTGCAGGGCCTGGGTTAGGGAGACGGCGACGGAGAACGAGAGTGCGGATAGGGAGGACCCGCACGGGGAGTCTAAGAGAGCGGCGTGAGCGGAGCTGAGGATCGCAAGGGATGCGTCGAGACCCGAAATGCCGCCGTGGTGTTGGTCTTGTGGGGTTTCTACGACAGGCGTGGGTTCAACTCCTGACAAGCGCAGTTCTGATGGTGCTGCCAGACTGGGAGGCTCCAGACGAACGGATGCTGACTCGCATGCGACGGATGCTACGGCCATAGTTACGGTGAAAGATTGCAACGGATGAGTTCCCGCAATGCTGATGATTTACGCGACAGGGAGCTGTGGCTAGAATGCACGACGCGACACCCACGTTACTATAGTAGATTCTGCCTAGATCCTGCCCAACACTCTGTTGATAAGCTATATCCACGGTACATAAAGAACTAGGACGTAGAGGAACACAACTCCCTGACCAGGATTTACGAGCGGACGGAATGAACAGACACTGGTGCAAGCACCAGGTGGTGTGACTGAGAAGGCTTCTAATATATATACCAGTAAACCTACTCACCATTCTTCTGTGCTCTAACATGTGTCGTTGAAGGGAACCAGGAACCACAAGCATCAACAGAGCAACCTAACCTAATCCGTGCCTCTGTCTGTGTATGAGAAGGTCCTGTAAACCAAGCCTCTTTCATCGTTCTGCACCACGATTGGTGGGAATGAATTTGTTGGGACAATGATGTGCGCGCTCGGCGCAACCCCAAGCAAGCAGGTGAGCCACGGCACTGGCTTGGTAATTACCGAACAGAAGGGGAGGAAACAAAGCTTGAACGACCAAGGCGTGGCCGTCGATTTTGCGACTCGTACACCGTGCACGAGACCAGTTGGGGCGACCGCGCATCGTCACGAATTCTCTGCGAGTGGTTGGGAACGTGAGATCTGTTGACATGACATCTGCATAGGGTCAATTGACAATGCCATTGTCTTCGCGACTGTTTTTTCTTTAGGTCCCTGCCCGAGGGCCATTCCCTCGGTATTATCATGTTTTGACGTGTTACATTTGGATATATCATGGTGGTTCTCCTAGTTACGAAGGTAGAGCAGTGTCAAAAGTGAGGTCTCAATGGTTTGTTGCCGAACCGCAGTCGAGGCGACGCCGCCGAAAATACCGCTGTAATCAGGCAAGCCGTTACAGTATGACGGCATAAAGGCTCGGGCCGCCGCCGTCTGTTCCAATAGCGGAGACAACACTCGTCTTGGCAATTTCGTGCAAATCTGCATTTTCTAGAAAGCTGTAAACTGTACGCAAAACAGCAATATATGAGATTACGGTGTGCGCATTAGAACATTCTAATATCGTGATCCTATTTGTCTATAGGTAGAGTTTATGACGGGAAGCTTCTCCACAACCGAAATGCCAAGTTGCTGTCGTCATGGCATCACCTCACCGACACATGTTCGTCGCCACGTCGTCAGGATACTCCTTCAGGACAGCGTAGGCATGCTGACTTGGACCAGCAAATTGCATGGTTGGCTTCCAGCTTTGTACTGTAGGCCGTCCGGATGAACGGGTGCGATCGAGGGATTCACAATGGTTGGCTGGATCTGCCGTGACTTGGGACACATCGAGTGATCGTGCGTGCTCAATGCGACAGACCAATCGAGTCGCGATGCCAAGTCACACCAGTGGGTGCGTTCTGGGAGGAATCATTGAATCGGGATGAAACCAGAATTGGGTTGTAGTACAAGGAATGTTCCACCCTGAAATGGCAGCGTGGCCCAATCAAAGTAGACAGGGCTGCCAGGGAATCTCAGCGACTAGGGTCTCTTGTCTGAACCTGCACCACAAGCACCATCCTTTCCTTCCTCTCACAAGCCACCATCACACCCTTACCACGCGGCGCCTCAAGCAATTTTGAACGATTGATCGCAGGATCGCTGAATCAACCGTACTGAATCTCTGCTGAAAGCATTTGAATCTTTCAATACCATTTTAAACTCCTAAAACATTCGATCCTGCGCAGGATCGATCGCAGGATCGCGTCCTTACCTAGCACCATTCCCCCAGCCAACCTGCTTGGAGCTTCCGTACGATGCTACACTAGCCTCAAAGCCAGAATGTATTACGTAGGGAAGAGAGGTATCTGCAATACCGACGCGCACCGCGGCCCGCCGCACGCAGTCATGGCGGACGTTGATTCCGTCAGAACCGGTTCTCCAGAGGCCTTCCAGCCGCTTCAGGCATTTCACTCTCATAACGACACGCCGTCGAGCCGGTCCGTGCAGGTATCATTCCAATCTGATGCCCATGCGACGGCATCGGTGGTCTCTCGCGCTGCGTTAGACTCCTCCGTCCCATATCCCCTCGCTTGCGTTCCTCTCCCTCTCCCTCGCCCTCCTCCACCCGCGTCCACGCCAGCAGAACCAAACGAGAAACCGCCGCAAGACCTAAACGATATGGCTACAATCGAGGATAGAAACCTCCCCGCCAATCAAAATTCGTTACAAACCATCACGAAAGGCAGCATCCGATCGCGTTATTCCATCGTTCGCCGAATCGGCAGCGGCCGGTTCGGCTCCGTCTACGAGGCCGTAGATCGCGCCACGAGCAGCCGCGTCGCCATTAAGAGCATCCCTAAAGCGCGCCAGAGCGCCCTTCCGTCGCTAATCCGAACCAAGGTGACCGAGGCTGATGTGGCTCGGCAGCAGCGACTGGTCGAATCGGAAGCTGAAATCAGCCTCATGCTCGGGTCGGCTACTACAGCCGGTCAGGATGACGAGCCGGATCGGATCGTATCCGCAAGTCAAACCGTTTTAGCCGAAGCGGCTGTAGCTTCTGTGGCGGAAGGCGCTGTAGATTTTGGGGCGGCGGATGCACTAGCAGCGGGGCAGGGTACTGTGGGGCAGGGTACTGTGGGGCAGGGTAACGTGGTGCAGGTGTTATCCGTGGTGGAGGGCCGGCAGCATTTCCACATCGTCATGCAGCTCTGCCGCGGCGGCTCGCTCGCCGAATTCCTCGAGAAACGCCGCCGCGGCCAAGTCGCCACCTTGGCCGCCGCCGCCGCCCCTGCCGTCGTTTCTCCTGCCGCTGTTTCTCCCGCCGCCTCTTCCACCGCAATTCCGGCTTCGGGTTTTACCCCGTGCCCCTTGCACTCCTACCAAGTCGCTCGACCCTCAGCGCGCTTCGCTGCCGGGGGGGATCGCTCGCCTGTCGGTTTCCTTCCCGCAGACTCCGGAAACGCCTCGCCGTCACCGCCGGCGACGGGAGTGGCGTCAGATGCGGAGAGCAGTCCTCACAGATGGTATCAGGCGGCGACGTGGGAATCGAACTCGGAGGAAGAAGGCGGACCGAACGAGGGGGTGGAGGCGCTGGAAGGGACTGATTCAGCAGGCCGCGATTGGCGGCATAGGATGCGAGACGAAGAAAGATTGGGGGAGAGTGGTAGAGAGAGTGAAAGGATTGAGGACGATGGTACGGAGCAGGAGGACGAAGATTCCGTGGCGTCGCAGCTGAAAGCTGATTGGGTGCCGCGAAAGGCGCTGACGGGAAAGGGCATGGAGAAGTCTGCATCGACGGGCGAGCTAGCGCAACTCGCGGAGGCAGCAGCGGCTGCTGCGGCGTCGTTCGCGGGGCGAACTAATGCGGGGTTCTCGCCGGCCACAGGGGCTGCAGGATTGTCCACGTCGGCAGGAGCTGAGTCAGCAGGAGCGGGAGGGGGAGAGAGCAGTAGAGCGGTGGTGTATGGAGGGATGACGGAGGAGGGGAGGAGGAGGCAGCAGGAGTGGGAGGACGAAGCAGCGTGGATAGTCTATGAGATCGCTGCAGCGGTGGCGTATTGCCACAAACGGGGCATCTTACATCGAGACATCAAACCAGAGAACGTTCTCTTGACTCTGCCGCCCAGCTCCCAGCCAATCACCACCCACGCCTCTCCACGTTCCCCTTGCACCACAGCTGCGTCCTCCGAGGACCAAAATTTCCGTTCTGCCCGTGTTGTGGGGCGGTCAACGTCAGTGGGGCAGTCAACATCATTAAAGCCAAGCAGTGAGTTTCTGCGTAAGAGCCCCTCCTTTTCTATCCTCGCCACAGCTGCTGGTGCTCATGCTGCCGACGGTGAGGCTGGTGGGGCGAGGGGTAGGCTCGTGGCAGCAGAGTCAGGGCGCTATCAGGCAGCCAGTGTGGGTGCTGCTGCTGCCCATCCACCCCACGCTGGTGGGGCCCATTGGCATGGCAGGGTGCGTGGCAGCGTGCATGGGAACGCGCATGGGCACAGGCGCTCTGGCTCTCTCGCCAGCTGGCTGGGTCGAACCAGCCTGCGGAAGAAGCAGCAGCAGCAGCAGAAGCAGGAGCAGGAGCAGCAGCAGCAGCAGCAGCAGCAGAAGCAGGAGCAGCAGCAGCATCAGCAGCTGATGCAGCAAATGGAGGATGGGGAGCAGTCTTTCAAGGCAGGCGGTTCGGAACTTTCCATTTGTACTGCTGCTGTTGCTGCTGCACTCCCCTTGTGCACCTGTGCATGCAAGCAGCAGCACCAACACTCCAACAATACCCCTCTCCCTGCTCTCAGTGAAGTGCAAGGGCTGCGTTTGGCTGACTTTGGCCTGGCAGAGAAGCTACGGCCAGGGCAGGCAGCCACACGAGGCCTTGTTGGCAGCCCTGCCTACGTGGCACCTGAGGTGGCGGCAGGGCTCCCCGTCAGCTTCCCTGCAGACGTCTGGGGCATCGGAATTTGTCTGTACATGGTGTTGTCGGGCGGCCAGCTGCCGTTTTCTGGGCGGCGCACTCGGCTGCTGTTGTTGAATATTCGGCGGGCGCAGCTTCCTATGGGGACGGCGGCATGGGTGAGTGTGTCGGGAGAGGCGAAGGATGTGGTGAGGAGATTGTTGGCTGCAGATCCGAAGCACCGGCCAAGTGCGGAGGAGGTATTGCAGATGCCATGGGTGGTGAATGGGAGAGGTCGGTGGCTGCAACGGCAGACAGGTTTTGTGACTTGAGGTTGTGTGCAAATGTTCTCTTAAAGCTCTTCATTGTTTGGATGTCGTTTATTTATTATATTCTGCCAGCCTGAAACCTGCCAGTGACAAAGTAGCAGCTGGATTTGGGTGGTTTGATATATTTTATTAATTAACAAGTGAGTATACCAGTACGTTGGAATAATGTTTCGCTACATGGCTCTTGTAAGGAATTTTCTCGAATTCCTTATCGGGGTTGACTGCTACGCGTTCATCCCGATTTTCGGACTTTGCACGTTCGGCCGATTTCAACGCTGCCGAGGCTCCTCGCGTCGCCTTCAGCATTTCCCATCGCCAAACCTGCACCCCAACCTCGCTCGTTCGAGGTTTCCTCCTAGCTAGGCTAGCTCCTACATTGGTGCGTTCCTTCATTGTATTCTCATATCAGTTTATCACATCCTCGTTATTCGTTTACCTGCGCACTCTCTTTTACAACTCATAACACCTGGTATCAGAGCTACTTTCCTAGTTCACCCCACTTTTCCGAGGGTAGTTTGGTGGGATAGGGTGTGGCTGTTTTGTGAACAAGTGAACGAGGGAATGGATGACTATGAAGTGAAGTGAATACAAATAGGAAACCCTAATGTGTTGTACCCCCTATGGGATACCCCACTATAGCCTACACAAACAAGTAAGCTATATGTTCTGACACACCCCCATAGGCAAAGTGGGGGAGAACAAGGGGTCACAAGACCAGTCAAGCAAAGCAAAGCAAAGCTCAGGGTGGATCACAAAGTCACCACGCATTCCGAGCACAAGTTCAAAGGCCACAAGGCCAGTTCACATGCAAGATCATATATAGAGATATACAAGAGCAAGAGTATATATATGTGAAGGTACAAGCAAGGTCAAGAGGAGAGCAAGTGAGGCAAGACAGGCACAAGACCCAACTGCGTGCAGCAACGCTGATGATCACAAGGCGCAAGTGCCTTGGTGAAGACATCAGCAGTGTTGGCCTCAGAGCCCACGTACGCAAGTCGCAGCTGTCCACGCTGCTGTAGCTCACGAGCAAGAAAGTAGCGAAGAGCAATGTGCTTCGTTCTGTGCTCCAGTCGCTGCTCTCGACACAAGGCCAGCATGGCCTTGTTGTCTACGTACAGGACTGGAGGAGAACGAGGCTGCTCCCCAAGGTCGGTCAGCAAGTAGGTGAGCCAGCGTAACTCCTGTGCAGCCATAGCCCCAGCGTAGATCTCAGCCTCACAACTGGAGCCGAGAACAGAAGACGAGCGGGTAGCCCGCCACGAGACAGAGCCGGAACCAAGGCTGAAGGTGTAACCCTGTGACGACCGCTGCGTAGCCTGGTCGTCAGCCCAAGAAGCGTCTGCGTGCCCAGTGAGGACCACTGGACTGCGCCCTCCAAGCACTAGCCCCATGCCCGACGTACTGCACAAGTAGCGCAACACCCTCTTCGCTGCAGCCATGTGCTCTGGTCGGTGTCTCCCAGGAGCAACAAAGCGTGCGAGAATGCTAAGAGGGTATGCGAGGTCAGGTCGTGTGCAGGTCATCAGGTACATGAGGCAGCCAACAAGCTCTGCAAACGGGCCACTCGACTCTACGGACTCATCCGAAGGCAGAGCTGAGAGCGAGTGGCGAGTAGGCAGAGGAGTGGCCTGAGGCGAGGAGTACGTGAAGCCGAAGCGCTGAAGGACCTGCTGCACCATGTGTGACTGAGTCAGGGTAATGGTGCGGCGTGCTCTGTCCCGGGTGATCTGCAAGCCAAGGTAGCTGCGCAGTTCACCCAGGTCAGTGCACGTGTGTCTCTTCTGCAGCTCGGACTTCACGTAGGCGAGTCCAGCAGTGTCAGCTGTGGCAAAGACCAAGTCGTCGACGTACACGAGGATGTAGAACGGCGGCAGAGAGGTGTCGGTGCGCAGAAACAGCGACGGGTCGGCAGTGGAAGGAGCAAACCCAAGTGCCGCGAGCGTAGTCCTCAGTGTGTCGTGCCACTCACGTGGCGCCTGGCGGAGACCGTAGACTGGACGCCGGAGACTCCACTGGGTACCAGGAGGGAAAGACCCAGTGAAGCCAGGTGGGCGACGCAGCCAGATCTCCTCGTGCAGGCTGCCCTGCAAGAAGGCTGTGCTGAAGTCGAGAGAGTGGAGCTTGTAGTCACGGTGAGCAGCAACGTGCAGCAGAACCCGAAGAGTGGTCATCTTCGGGGTGGGGGAGAAGGTCTGAAAGTAGTCAACCCCCTGCCGCTGACTGAAGCCACGAGCCACGTAACGCGCCTTGAAGACAGGCGGAGAACCCGGCGGCCGCTTCACCCTGAAAATCCACATGCCACTGACGATGTTCGCCCCAGGAGGGGGGACAGCGTCAACGTAGGTGCCTGTGGACTTCCAGGAAGCCATCTTTGCATCCATAGCTGCCTGCCACTGAGAGGAGTAGGGACCCTCTATCGCCTCCGCGTAAGAGCGCGGAGTCGGGATGTCTGGTGCATCCGGGTCTCCCTCAGGGGCTAGCAGTACAGACGCGAGACGAGGTGAAGCGGCGGCCAGACACTGGAACTCCTCCTGCCTGTCCTCAAGGACGTCTGTGCCAAGGGCACACTCACCCCCGACGGACGGAGGACAGGCGGACTCAGACTCAGTGACAAGACGAGCAGCGTAGTCTAGACGACAGCGCGCAGCAAAGTCGACAAGCTCAGTGACAAGGGCAGACGCAGCAGACGACTCGAAGGAGGGGTCAGTGACAGCAGTAGCCAGGAGACGCGTGACAGTAGGACTGGCAGCACGAAGAGAGTCCGACTCCGGGTCGGCAAGAGCAGGAAGAGAGGAAGCAGGAGGAGAAGGCAAAGGGGCACGCAGAGGAGCAGTGGACGGACGCAGAGACATCCGGTGCGTGCCAGGGACAGGAGGAGGACGCTGACGCGACCCGCGACCACTAGCGCGCTCAGTACGAACAGGCGACACAGGACGAGACGCAGGCTCACGACGCTCAGTAAGACCTCCAGTCGGACCAGCGTAGGGAGAAGGAGCAGGCAAAGGGGAGGAAGGCTGTAGCTGTGGCTGTGACCGGACAGGCTGCGGACCCTCTAAGGGAGGAGGAGGTGTAAGACCAAGAACCTGCTGCAGGAGCGGAACGAAGTACGGTTGGGGCCGCGCGGCGACGCTAGAAACAGCAGGAACAGCACCAGCAGCCCCGGCAGGTGCACCCACTCCAGCAGCACCTCCAGCAGCTCCAGAACCTCCAGCCGCAGCACCAGGAGCACCGTCAGCCGGACCGCCAACTGCAGGCTCAGCGCCAACACCCTCAGCAGGACCAGCTCCAGGAGAACTCTCAGACTCAGCAGCTCCAGCACCCACAGTACGAGCACCGGCGGGGCGCGCAGCAGCAGTACCCTCTGCAGTCGAAGAACCACCAGCACCAGCAGCACGCCTCCAGCGCCTGGCAAACCACTCACGCAGCTCCTGTGGGGAGAGTGGCTCCAGGCGAGACGAAGCACCCCCAGGCACAGCACCTCCAGGCTCAGCACCCCTAGACACAGCACCCCCAGTCGCAGCACCCCCAGGCTCAGCACCCCCAGGCTCAGCACCTCCAGGCTCAGCACCCCCAGGCTCAGCACCCCCAGGCTCAGCACCCCCAGGCTCAGCAGCTCCAGACTCCGCACCCCCAGGCTCAGCTCCCGCAGCAGCACCAGAGTCACCAGTGACCTCGACAGGCTCGACTGCGTCTACCTGGGACACACCTGAAGGGGCAGGACCCTGAGGGGGGAGGGGGACTACCGGGGGGGGACCTGGTACCAAGAAGAGCGGGGGCGGGGGGAGGGACGGAGTGCGGTAGGGGAAGAGGCGGTAGTAGGGTACCGACTCGTCGAACGTGACGTCCTGGGAGGACAGAACACGTCGAGAGGAGGGGTGGTAAAACTGCCACCCAGGGGCGTCGGGGGGGAACCCCAGGAAGACGCAGGGAGAAGCACGGGGGGACAGTTTGTCCGCAGACAGGTCGCGAACAAACGCCCGAGATCCCCAGACCCGGTACGCCGACGCATCGCCAACCTTCCCCGTCCACAGCAGGGCTGGGGAGGTCTCCGGTCGAGAGACCCTGGGGTGGAGGTTGATCTGGTGCGCAGCGTAACTGACCGCAAATGGCCACAGAAAATGGGGAGCAGCCGCATGCATCATGGACGTACGAGCGACGTCCATGACCATGCCAATGCGGCGCTCAGCAATCCCATTCTGCTGTGGTGAGTCCGGAAGCGTGAAGGTCTGACGGATGCCTCGCGCACGACAGTAGGCACTCAGGAGGCCAGAGGAGAACTCTCCGCCTCTGTCCGAGTGCAGACGCAAAACAGGGAAGTCAGAGCCAAAGCTCCTCCGAAGCTGGAGACGAGCTGCGCGGATCCAGTCGATCAACACCTCAGTGACCTCACCCTTGCTGCGCAGGGGGAAGACTGTGGTGTAACGCGAGTAGTCGTCAACCACCAGCAGGAAGTAGCGCTCCTGACCCTGTCCACGGACGCGGGCTGGGCCCCACACGTCCATGTGAAGCGTCTGCAACGGGGCCTCTGTCGGAGGAAACTGGGAGGAGTGAGGGGCAGCACTCTGGCGCCCCTCGACACAGGGGACACAGGTGGGGCCAGGGCCCGGAGGAAGGGGAGGGAGAGACCGGGGAAGACCAGACACAAGGACTCGCGAGGCCATACCTCTGAGCCGAAGCAGAGAGGGGTGGCCAAGGCGGTGGTGCCAGAGGAGGGTCTCGTGAGACAGACGACGGCACGAGCAGGGGGCAGACTCAGGACCAGACCTGGACGCTGCCGCAAACACCTGACTAGACGAAGGCACCCTACCAGGCGCAGCACCTGGAGGAGAAGCAGTGGTCAGTGTGTACAGGCTCGACCCTGGCCGACGTGTAAACGTAGCCAGGTGGCGACCTGTATCCGCCTCCGTGCAGTGGGTCACCCGCTGACGAGCAGGGGTGAACTGGTGGACACCCGCATCCTGCAGGTCAGCACCACTCACCAAGTTTGTCGAGAACGAGGGGAGGTAAAGACCAGTCAGGGTGCCAGAGGGGGCCGCCGGACACGGGAGGACAGTGGAGAAGCGAGAAAGGACAGGCCCCCAAGAGGGGTCAGCCAGGGACACCGCAACCGGCCGACTCAGCGGCGTGAGAGTGGTGCGGTCCCTAAAGAAGGAGCGAGACGCTCCAGAGTCAAGGGTGAAGGTGTGAGAGGCCGAAGCCGACACAGTACCTGAGAGGGCAGACTCACCAGCACCTGAGAGCACAGACGCACTGGCACCTAGAGCAGCAGCCTCACTAGTACCTGACGCGGCAGTACCAATGCCCGGGTCGGGCGGGAAACACCGGTAACAGTCATCCTCATCACTACCAATCGCAGCATACATAGCAGAGAGAATATCATCAAAATCAAGATCATAAATAGCTACACCAGCCCTAGACAGCTCTCCCCAGCGGGGGATCTCAGCTGCCTCCGGAAACTGCTGACGCCAGGCGTCAGTCAGGCGGCCAAAGCAGCGGCGGGCTGTGTGGGCGCCTCCACACCTCTCCCCTGCACGGTCACCGGTGCGAAGAACGTAGGGGCAAGGACCAAGCGCACCACCACGCTGACGCTGCGAGTACCACTCACGGAGCTGCTGAGGGGCGGGGACGGTGCGAGAGCGCTGCTGCTGCTGTGGCTGCTGCTGCGGCTGCTGCTGCTGCTGCTGCTGGCGCTGACCACCCCCAGAGCTGCTCCGCTGGGACGAGCCACTCCGACCCCCACCTCCACCGTCACCCCCGCCTCCACCGCCACTCCCGTCTCCACCTCCACCTCCCCCACCAGGACCGTCGCTCCCACCGCTCCCACCGCCTCCTCCGCTACCACCTCCGCCGCCACCTCCGCCGCCACCTCCGCCTCCACCGCCGCCACCAGTACCTCCACTCCCGCCACCACCCCCACCGCCACCCCCACTCCCCCCGCCACCCCCACCGCCTCCTCCACCGCCCCCTCGAGCTCCACCCGCTCCCTTGCCCCCCTTGCCCTTGCCAGAGCGGCGTCTGCCGCTGGGGGCAGACGCCGCGCCGACCGACTCAAAACCAGTGAGGTCGGCCGCAGCGGCAGAGGCGACAGAGGGCAGCAGGGGGGAAGGACCACACCCCTCAAAGATGGGGGTGCGAGGGTCACCCCGAGAGGCCCCTACAGCGACAATACTCTTCTCAGCCGCTAGCAGGGACTCCTCAAGGAGGTCGACAGTGAGAGTGGTGGGACAGACAGAGAGAAACTGGTCCCTAACGACACGAAGGGACTCAGGGAGACGGGTGACGAGAAAGTAGAGAGTGATGTACATGGGAGGAGGGTTCGCAGCGCGGAACTCAGCAGGAAGGGCAGCGCGGTAGCGGGTGTCACAAGCACGGAGGTGGGTAACTAGGTCAGCGACAGTGGGAAAGGAAGCGAGGTCAGGGAAGAGAAACGGTAGCATGAGGCGGCTAAGGGTAGCGGAGGAAGGGGAGGAGTAGCGTGCAACTACAGCGTCGTACAAGGCCTGAGCGGTCTTGCACTGACTAAAGTGGGCACGCTCGGAGGAAGGGAGGTGGCGACGCACAGCAAGACGTGCAGCAGCATCGCGGGTCGCCCACTTGGAGCGAACGGCGGAATCAGCATCAGGAGGAGGAGCAGGGACAGCGCCAGAGACAAAGTCAAAGAGAGAGACCTCATCGACCGCATCACACAGTAAGTACAGCTGCAGGTCCTCAATCCAGACTGCAAAGTCAATGGCTCTACCCTCAGCATCAAAAGCTAGGACATTGGGGGTGGCCATGACAGCAGCTGACAGTCTCACCAGGCAGGAAGAGTCGGGTAGGTCAGCGGCGCAGGTACACAGCCCAGGAGCAGCAGCAGTCCGACAGGAGGAGGAGAGCAGCTCCTCTGGCGGCGCGGGCAGCTCGGGCGGCTCGGGCGGCTCGGGCGGCTCGGGCGGCGCGGGCGGCTCGGGCGGCTAGGGCGGCTCGGGCGGCCCGGGTGGCTAGGGCGGCGCGGGCGGCTCAGGTGGCTCGGGCGGCGGCATGGGCGGCTGGGGCAGCTCGGTGGCGGCTCACGGGCGGCTGGGACGGCGCGCGGGGAGCTCACGGGCGGCTGCGGCGGCGTCAGCGGTTCACGGGCGGCGTCGGCGGCTCACGGGCGACGGCGGCTCACGGGCGGCGGCGGCGGTGTCGGCAGCGCACGGGCGGCAGCGGCGGCGTCGGCGGCTCACTGGCGGCAGCGGCGGCGGCTCACTGGCGACGGCAGCGGCAGCGGCGTCTGCGGCTCACAGGCGGCGTCGGCGGCGTCGGCGGCGTCGGCGGCTCACGCGTGGCGGGCGGCGGCGTGGGCTGCTCACGGGCGGCGTCGGCAGCTCACGGGCCGGCTGAAGGCCCACGGGTGGGCGGTGCGCGGGCAGCGCCGGCTCACGAGCGGGCGGCGTGACGGGCGGGCGGCGGGACGGGCGGCGGCGTCACGGGGGGGGGGGGGGGGTGACGGGACTGGCGGCGGCGTCACGGGCGGCGGCGTCACGGGCGGCGGTTCACGGGCGGCTGCGTCACGGGCGACGCTCACGGGCGGCGCTAAAGGGTGGCGACGGGCGGCGGCTCACGGGGGGCGCTACGGGCGGCCGCACGGGCGGCGCTAACGGGCGGCCGCACGGGCGGCGCTACGAGCTGCGCAAGAGGCGGCGCAAACGGGCAGCCGCACGGGCGGCTCGAAAGGGCGGGCGCTAGGGCGGGCGTTAGGGCGGGCACTAGGGCAGGCGCCAGGGCAGAAAAAAAAGGTTCTAGGTGGTGGGCCCGAAGCACAGTTCCCAGAGGGGAACCTGCTCTGATTCCATGTGAACAAGTGAACGAGGGAATGGATGACTATGAAGTGAAGTGAATACAAATAGGAAACCCTAATGTGTTGTACCCCCTATGGGATACCCCACTATAGCCTACACAAACAAGTAAGCTATATGTTCTGACATGTTTTAGTGACTACACGACGGTTGGCCGCAGGGATTGTTAATTCAATCCTGCCCGACTCCGATAGTTCGTGTTCTCACTTGCCTGAAGGCCACGGAGACCCGACTGCCCACCAGACGTAGCGCTAGGCACATGGATCAGGAGGCGGTCAACAGGATGATGGCACAAGTGGCAGAAATGCAGAAGAGCATGAAGACATTAATGGCGGAAGTGACAACACTGCGAGAGGAAAACGCCGAGCTACGCCAGACGCGAGGTGAAGCGCGTTGGGAGTCGCCTGTGGACGAAGGCGAGGGCAACAGTCAAGCGATGAGCAATCCGCTGGATGCGCTCACACGTGACTTCAAAGAAGAGGATACGCAGCGCGCGGCAGCGGCGCCACCTGCAGTAACGACGATCAAGATCAAGCCCGTCAACCCGCCCCCGTTTAATCCTACGGACAAAACGACTACAGTGAAGGGGTGGCTGTTTGGTGTCGAGGTCTTCTTCACTGCTGCGGGCGTTAACGACGATGCCACGCGTATTAATTCCGCCGTTTCGCTTCTTCGGGGCGCGGCGCTTGAGTGGTGGCGCCGAACCTTGGAAATAGGGACGCCGACAGGTGTGACACATGCGGCAGACGGGACCTCTGCAGCGTCTAATCAAGTGGCGGAATCAATCTTTGGTGTGACCACGATACGCACGTCGAAGGAGTGGGGCGCAGCCTTGCGAAACCGTTTCGAGCACATATCCGCCTCGGAGCAAGCTCGCATGAAGCTGCGTGCATGGCCGCAGATGGCTTCTGTCCAAGACTACACGGCGTCATTTATGGGCCTCGCCGACCAAGTTGATGATATGTTGGAAGATGAGCGGTTGGATAAATATATCAGCGGCCTCAAATACGAGATACAGTACGAGGTTCGCAGGGGGCGCCCGACATCGTTTCTTGAAGCAGTACGGCTGGCGGAGTCTACAGATGCGCTGATGCAGTACGCGAGAGCAGCTTCATAGGATGGAAACCGCTTTCGTGGCTAGACCCATCGGGCCACGATCAACGCCGTCCATACACCTGACCGCCCTCCTAAGGGACCGTGTTACTGGTGCGGGAAGACAGGTCACTACATGAAAGACTGCCACGAGAAAACGCCGCTGACGGGGAACGACAGGAAGGAGTAGGGAAATGGGAAGAGTCAGTAATTAGCGGGCCCTTTACTGACTGTGCTTCGTCGCCCGAACCCCACCATCCCCACCGAGTCGTGGTTCCGATTCATGCAATCGATCGCACTCGGCCGAATAACGGGGATACACATGTGGATCACCCTGTGCTGGTCGCTGGCAAGGTGTTAAAAAATAACTTGAAAATGTTCGTCGATGGGGGGGCCAGCCATAGCCTCTTCAACTTGGCGAGCGCAAAAAAAAAACCAAGCTGCAACTTGACAGGTGTCTACCCGAAATTGACGCTCGCCTCGTGGACGGGACGCCTCTGGCGATAACGGAACAAACACGGACGGTCAGGATCGAATGCGGCGACGATTTCGGCTTCAGCATGAAGTTTTCTCGCGACAACATTGGACGGCTGCGACGTGCTGCTAGGACGTGATTGGCTACGACGGCACAACCCCGTCATCGACTGGACAACGGGATCGTGCAACATCAACAAGCACGAGGGGCTAATTAAGCTGCCTGCATGGACACCTAACTACATCCAAGCCTCGTGCGTCAAAGCTATCACTATAGCTCGCCACTTCAACAAAGGCACGCAGCTGTTCGCTGTCTGCTTATGCGAGTTGGTAGTTGACACCGACGGAAAGGACATCGAGAAGTTGTGTGCAGGTGTACCACCGGATTTAGCGGAGCTGATTCGGAGGTACCCCGACATTTTCCCCGACGATCTGCCACCTGGACTGCCACCCGAGAGACCTGAGGACCACAAAATCCAGCTGGAACCTGGCGCGCAGCCGAATGTTTGGACACAGTGGCGGTTGACCCAGCCGGAACTCGAGGAACTGTGAAGTCAAATTGACGCACTGTTGGAAAAAGGGTTCATTCGGGCCAGCACATCTCCCTTCGCAGCACCAATCGTGTTCACTCCGAAGAAGGACGACGGACTTCGCATGTGCATCGACTATCGCGCGCTGAACCGGGTCACAATCAAGTCTCGCTACCCAATCCCACGCACCGGCGACCTCCTCGACCAGCTTCGCGGCGCTCGTTATTTCTCGAAAATTGACTTAAGTGGCGGTTACCACCAGATTCGAGACTTCGCCGACGACTGTCACAAGACTGCGTTTCGCACACGCTACGGGAGTTACGAATTTACAGTGATGCCTTTCGGCCTCACGAACGCGCCTTCGACATTTCAACTGACCATGAACAGGGTTTTTCGGGATCTTCTAGACCGATGTGTCATCGTCTACTTGGACGATATCCTGATTTTTAGCAAGACAAGGGAGCAGCACCTCCGCGACCTGGATGTAGTGTTTAAGCGGCTGCAGGAGAACCGACTCATCACCAAGGGCTCTAAGTGCGAGTTTTTTAAGCACGAGTTGGAGTTTTTGGGGCACGTCATTTCGCGCAACGGCGATAAAATCGACCCGGCGAAGATCAAAACCATAAAGGAGTGGAAGTCCCCGACGAATGTCACGGAACTCCAGAGTTTTCTGGGATTCGTGAATTACGTCAGGCGGTTTATCCCGAATATGGCGGGGATAACCGGCCCGCTGACGGACCTGCTGCACAAGGACAGGAATTTTGTGGGGGGAGGAGGCAGAAGCGGCTTTCCATGAACTCAAGAATTTTCTCGTTTCCCCTCCTGTGCTGCGCATCGCCGACCCATCAAAGCCGTTCGAAGTCGTCACCGACGCCTCATATTTCGCCATCGGAGCTGTGCTACTTCAAGATTTTGGGAACGGATTGCAGCCAATAGCCTACAAATCCCGCAAGCTGCAGGCAGCCGAACGCAACTACCGATCCACGACAAGGAGATGCTCGCCATAATACACGCGTTCAAACTGTGGCGCTGCTACTTGGTGGGCGCTGACGTCACTGTTCGCACGGACCACAAGTCCCTACAGTACCTGCGAGCCCAGCCTGTCAAACTCATATGCTATAGTCTGTGTAGGCTGTAGTGGGGTAGACAATATGGGGTACAACACTTTTAGGTTTTCCTACTTGTTCCCACCTGTTTGCCAGTGCATTCATTCCTCGTTCTTTCACATGGTATAGAGCAGGTTCCCTAGTGGGAACGTTTCCTAGGGCCCACCGAATATCGATTTTTTTTTTCCTGCCTGGAGCGCGCTTCGCCCTGCCCGAGTCGCGCCCCGTGTGCCTACCCTCCCGTCGCGTCCCCTGCCCTTAGTGGCCCGTCGCGCTCCCCTACGGCCCCGTAGCGGCCCCTCTCACGGCCTCTCACGGCCCCTCTCACGGCCCTTCGCGGCCCCTTCAGGCCCCTCGTGGCCCATTCGCGGCCTCACTTCACGGCCCCTTCGCGGCCCCTTCACGGCCCCTTCGCGGCACCTTCACGGCCCCTTCACGGCCCCTTCACGGCCCCTACGCGGCCCCTTCACGGCCCCTTCGCGGCACCTTCACGGCCTCTTCACGGCCCCTTCACGGCCCCTTCGCGGCCCCTTCGCGCCCCCCTTGCGGCCCCCTCGCGGCCCCTTCGCGGCCCCTTCGCGGCCCCTTCACGGCCCCTTCGCAGCCCCTTCGCGGCCCCTTCACGGCCCCCCTCGTGGCCCCCCTCACGGCTCCCTTCGCGGCCCCTTCTCGGCCCCCTCGCGGCCCCCCTCGCGGCCCCTTCGCGGCCCCTTCGCGCCTCCCTCACGGCTCCCTTCGCGGCCCCTTCGCGGCCCCTTCGCGGCCTCGCCCCGTCGCCACTCGCGGCCCCGCTTCGTCGCCCCTGCCTCGTCGCGTCGCCCCTGCGGGACCCGCGAGGCGCGGCTCCTGTGCGTCGCGACGCCCCTGCGGGACCCGCGTGGCGTCACCCCTGCCCGCCGCGGCGCCCTGCCCTAACCCGAACCTGGAGCAGCCGCCACTGCAGCAGCCGCCCTCGGAGCAGCCGCCACTGCAGCAACCGCCCTTGGAGCAGCCTCCCCTGCAGCAGCCGCCCCTGGAGCAGCCGCCCCTGAAGTAGCCGCCCCTGGAGCAGCCGCCCCTAAAGCAGCCGCCTCTGGAGCAGCCGCCCCTGCAGCAGCCGCCCCTGGAGCAGCCGCCCCTGCAGCAGCCGCCCCTGGAGCAACCGCCACTGCAGCAGCCGCCCCAGGAGCAGCCGCCACTGCAGCAGCCGCCCCTAGAGCAGCCGCCACTACACCAGCAGCCCCTGGAGCAGCCGCCACTGCAGCAGGCGCCCCTGGAGCAGCCGCCACTGCAGCAGCCGCCCCTGGAGCAGCCGCCACTGCAGCAGCCGCCCCTGGAGCAGCCGCCCCTGAAGCAACCGCCCCTGGAGCAGCCGCCCTTGGAGCAGCCGCCCCTGAAGCAGCCGCCCCTGGAGCAGCCGCCCCTGCAGCAGCCGCCCCTGCAGCAGCCGCCCCTGGAGCAGCCACCCCTGCAGCAGCCGCCCCTGGAGCAGCCGCCCCTGCAGCAGCTGCTCCTGGAGCAGCCGCCCCTACAACTGCCGCCCCTGGAGCAGCCGCCCCTGCAGCTGCCGCGGAGCCCTCGCCCTACAGTGGTAGCGGCCTCGCCGTTGCCGCCGTCGTACGCCTGCCCTTCTCGCCACTGGTGAGCACTGCCCTGCCCGTACTGCTGTTACTGCTGCTCTTGCTGCTACTGCTGCTCCTGGCGTGGCCAGATGCAGCTTGAGCGTCGTCTGCGTGAGTCCCTCATCCCCCAACAGCTTCGTGAGTGGTACGCTAGTTGGAGTTATAGGGGTGGCCGCGCTGCGAGTACTGCTATTGCTACTACGGATACCACTGCTCCTGCTGCTCCTGGCGGTGGCTAGATGCAGCTCCAGCAACGTCCGCGTGAGTCCCTCACGCCCCAGCAGCTTCGTGAGTGGTACGCTACTTGAGGTTGTCGGGGTGGCCATAGTGGGAGTCGTCCTGGAGTGAGTAGTTAGGCAGCTGCTTGTAGTGGCCAGGTGCAGCTGCAGCGTCGTCCGTGTGCGGTCCTTTCGCCCCAGTAGCTTCGTGAGTGGTACGCTCAGCGTGACGGGTCACGTGGTACTGCTCGCTGTCCGTACGTCATTCGCACTGGTGCTCGGACTGGTCAGCCTTGCGGGACGTTTGGTCACGCAGAGTCCCGCTGCTTCGCCCGTCTGAGCGACGCCTGGCGTACGGAGTTTGGCGACGCTTCGCCCGTCTGAGCGACGCCTAGCGTACGGAGTTTGGCGACGCGGCTGAGCTCCCCGACTAGGTGGAGCTGCTTAGGCTGCGGGTAGATATCTATGCTCTTGACTATGATGCTATCCTCACTGTCATGTATGCATTGCCTACTAGTGATCAGGGTGACTGTTACCTGTGTGTTCCGCCTGACCCGGGCATTGAGGCTGCTGGTGAGGCTGCTGCTCTAGGTGCTAGTGCATCTGCTGCCCCAGGTGCTGGTGAGTCTGCTCTCTCGGGTACCACATCGGCTCAGGCCTTACACACCTTCACCCTTGACTCGGGTGCTTCCCGCTCCTTCTTTCGAGACCGCACCACGCTTACGCCGCTTATTCGGCCAGTTGCGGTCTCCCTGGCGGACCCCTCTGGGGGTCTTGTCCTTGCCCACTTCTCCACTGTCTTGCCGTGTCTGGCAGCCCCCTCTGGCACCCTGTCAGGTCTCTACCTCCCCTCGTTCTCTACGAACTTGGTGAGTGGTGCTGATCTACACAACGGGGGGGTGGACCAGTTCACTCCTGCGAGTCAGCGGTTGACCCACTGTACGTGTGCTCGGACGAGCCGACACTTGGCCACGTTTACCCGTTAGCCGGGGTCGAGCCTGTACACACTTACTACTAAGTCTCCTCCTGTTGCTGAGTCTGGTCAGGTAGCTGCCTCGAGTCAAGTGTTTGGTGCAGCGTCCAGGTCTGGTCCTGAGTCTCCTCCCTGCTCGTGTCGTCTCCTGTCCCACCAGACTCTCCTCTGGCACCACTGCCTTGGTCACCCCTCCCTGCCTCGTCTCCGAGGCATGGCCTCCCGTGTCCTTGTCTCTGGTCTCCCCCGGTCCCTCCCTCCCCTCCCTCCGGGGCCTGCCCCTACCAGCGTTCCCAGCGTCGAGAGGCGGCAGCGCGCCGCCCCTCACTCCTCCGAGTTTCCTCCGACAGATGCTCCACTTCAGACTCTTCACATGGACGTGTGGGGCCCCGCCTGCGTCCGTGGCCAGGGTCACGAGCGTTACTTCCTGTTGGTGGTTGACAACTACTCGCGTTACACCACGGTGTTCCCCTTGCGCAGAAAGGGTGACGTCACTGAGGTGTTGATCGACTGGATCCGCGCAGCTCGTCTCCAGCTCAGAGAGAGTTTCGGCTCGGACTTTCCTGTTCTGCGTCTGCACTTTGACAGAGGCGGGGAGTTTTCCTCTGCCCTTCTGGAAGCCTTCTGTCGTGCACAGGGCATCCGCCAGACCTTCACGCTTCCGGCCTCTCCACAACAAAATGGGATTGTTGAGCGCCGCATTGGCATGGTCATGGACGTCGCTCGTACGTCCATGATCCATGCGGCTGCTACCCATTTTCTGTGGCCGTTTGCGGTTCAGTATGCAGCGCATCAGATCAACCTTCAGCCCCGGGTCTCCTTGCCAGAGATCTCCCCCACCTTGCGGTGGACGAGGAAGGTTGGCGATGCGTCTGCGTTTTGTGTCTGGGGATCTCGGGCGTTTGTCCGCGACTTG
The DNA here is from genome assembly GCA_948144175.1 of Closterium sp. NIES-65. Classification (NCBI taxonomy): domain Eukaryota; kingdom Viridiplantae; phylum Streptophyta; class Zygnematophyceae; order Desmidiales; family Closteriaceae; genus Closterium; species Closterium sp. NIES-65. The sequence continues at coordinate 578,105 of CANXME010000615.1, read as the reverse complement.
TCTGCGGACAAGCTATCCCCCCGTGCTGTTCCCTGCGTCTTCCTTGGCTTCCCCCCTGACGCGCCTGGTTGGCAGTTTTACCACCCCACCTCGCGCCGTGTTCTGTCCTCCCAGGACGTCACCTTTGACGAGTCGGTACCTTACTACCGTCTCTTCCCCTACCGCACTGCGCCCCTCCCCCCGCCACCGCTCTTCCTTGCGCCAGGTCCCCCCCCGATAGACCCCCTCCCCCCTCAGGGTCTTGCCCCGTCAGTTGTGTCCCTGGTAGACGTAGTCGAGCCTGTCGAGGTAGCTATTGACTCTGGTGCTGCTAGCGGTGCTGAGCCTGGGGGTGCAGAGTCTGGGGGTGCGGAGCCTGGGGGTGCGAGCCTGGGGGTACGGAGCCTTGGGGTGCTGAGCCTAGGGGTGCGGAGCCTGGGGGTGCTAGGTCTACTCGTGTGGCCTCTCGTGGTGCTGGGTTTGGGGCCCCTTCGGGTGCTTCGTCGAGGTGGGAGCTACCTTCTCCACAGCAGCTGCGCGAGTGGTTTGCCCGGCGTTGGAGCCGTGCTGCTGGAGCTTGAGGTGCTGCTGTTACTGGTGACCCTGGGGTCGGCACTGGAGTTACTAGAGCCACTGGTCCTGGAGGTGCTCGTACTGGCGGTACTGGAGCTGCTGGGACTGGGGGTGCTGCTGGGGCTGCTGCAGTTGGTCCTGCTGGAGGTACTGCTGGAGCTGCTGGCGGTACTGGAGCTGACGGTCCTGCTGGAGTTGGTGCTGGTGGAGCTGCTAGAGTTGGTGCTGCTAGAGCTGCTGGAGCTGGAGCTGCTGGGGGTGTTGGCGCTGGTGGTGCTGTTGGCTCTGGTGCTTCTGAGGGTGCTGGAGTTGGCGCTTCTGGAGCTGGAGGTCCTGCTGGCGCTGGTGCTGCCGCTGGGGGTACTGGTGGTGTCCCTGCTGGTTCTGGAGGCGCTCCGCGGCAGCGGCCGTACTTCGTTCCGCTCCTTGAGCAGGTTCTTGGTCTCCCGCCCTCTACTGGTCCTGCTCCTCCCTTAGAGTGTCCATAGTCCAGTCGCGGTCACAGTTACAGCCCGCCTCCCCCCTACCTGCTCCTTCTCCCTACACTCGTCCTACTGGAGGTCTTGTTGAGCGTCGTGAGCCTGCGTCTCGTCCTGCGTCGCCTGTTCGTACTGCTCGCACTAGTAGTCGTGGTCCGCGTCCACGTCCTCCTACGGTCCCAGGCACACACCAGATGGCACTGCGTCCTTCCACTGCTCCTCTGCGTGTCCCGTTGCCGTCTCGTCCGGAGTCCTCTCTTCCTGTTCTTGCCGACCCGGAGTCTGACTCTCTTCGTGCTGCCAGTCCTACTGTCACGCGTCTCCCGGCTATTGTTGTCACTGACCCTTCCTTTGAGTCCACGGCTGTGTCTGCCTTGGTTGCTGAGCTTGTCGACTTTGCTGCTCGCTGTCGCCTAGACTACGCTGCTAGTCTTGTTGCTGAGTCTGAGTCTGTTTGTCCTCCGTCTGTCGGGGGTGAGTGTGCTCTTAGCACGGACGTCCTTGAGGACAAGCAGGAGGAGTTCCAGTGTTTTGCTGCTGCTTTGCCTCATCTCGTGTCCACGCTAATTGCCCCTGAGGGAGACCCGGATGCACCAGACATCCCGACTCCGCGATCGTACGCTCAGGCGATCGAGGGTCCCTACTCCTCACAGTGGCAGTCACCCATGGACGCAGAGATGGCTTCTTGGAAGTCCACAGGCACCTACGTTGACGAGGTTCCCCCACCTGGGGCGAACATCGTCAGTGGCATGTGGATTTTTAGGGTGAAGCGGCCGCCGGGTTCTCCGCCTGTCTTCAAGGCGCGTTATTAGGCTCGAGGCTTCAATCAGCGGCAAAGAGTATACTACTTTCAGACCTTCTCTCCCACCCCGAAGATGACCACTCTTCGGGTGCTGCTGCACATAGCCGATCAGCGCGACTACGAGCTTCACTCTCTTGACTTCAGCACAGCTTTCCTGCAGGGCAGCCTGCACGAGGAGATCTAGCTGCGCCGCCCACCTGGCTTCACTGGGTCGTTTCCCCCTGGTACCCAGTGGAGCCTCCGGCGGCCAGTCTATGGTCTTCGCCAGGCGCCCCGTGAGTGGCACGACACACTGAGGACTACGCTTGCGGCTCTTGGGTTTGCTCCTTCTACTGCCGACCCGTCGCTGTTTCTGCGCACCGACACCTCTTTGCCACCGTTCTACATCCTCGTGTACGTCAACGACTTGGTCTTTGCCACTGCTAACACTACTGGACTCGCCCACGTGAAGTCCGAGTTGCAGAAGAGACACACGTGCACAGACCTGGGTGAACTGCGCAGCTACCTTGGCTTGCAGATCACCCGGGACAAAGCACAGCGCACCATTACCCTGACTCAGTCACACATGGTGTAGCAGGTCCTTCAGCGCTTCGACTTCACGTACTCCTCGCCTCAGGCCACTCCTCTATCTACTCGCCACTCGCTCTCAGCTCTGCCTTCGGATGAGTTCGTAGAGCCGAGTGGCCCATACCCAGAGCTTGTTGGCTGCCTCATGTACCTGATGACGTGCACCCGACCTGACCTTGCATACCCTCTTAGCATCTTGGCACGCTATGTTGCTCCTGGGAGACACCGGCCAGAGCACATGGCTGCAGCGAAGAGGGTGTTGCGCTACTTGTGCAGTACGTCGGGCATGGGGCTAGTGCTTGGAGGGCGACGTTCAGTGGTCCTCACAGGTCACGCAGACGCTTCTTGGGCTGACGACCAGGCTACACAGCGGTCGTCACAGGGTTACACCTTCAGCCTTGGTTCCGGCTTCGTAGCGGTCTACTCGCTCGTCTTTTGTTCTCGGCTCCAGCTGTGAGGCTGAGATCTACGCGGGGGCCATGACTGCACAGGAGCTACGCTGGCTCACCTACCTGCTGATTGACCTAGGAGAGCCGCCTCGTTCTCCTCCAGTTCTGTACGTAGACAACAAGGCCATGTTGGCCTTGTGTCGGGAGCACAGACTGGAGCACAGAACGAAGCACATTGCTCTTCGCTACTTCCTTGCTCGTGAGCTGCAGCAGCGTGGTCAGCTGCGCCTTGCTTACGTGGCCTCTGAGGCCAATACTGCTGATATCTTTACCAAGGCACTTCCGCCTTGTGATCATCAGCGCTTCTGTACGATGCTAGGTCTTGTGCCTACTTGGCCTCACTTGCTCACTTCCTGACCTTGCTTGTACTGTGATCTTTCTATACCTGCACTTGCTTGTTTACCTTTATATATGATCTTGCATGTGAACTGGCCTTGTGGCCTTGAACTTGTGCTCGGAATGTGTGGTGACGTTGTGATCCACCCTGAGCTTGCTTTGCTTTGCTTGACTGGTCTTGTGACCTCTTGTTCTCCCCCACTTTGCCTATGGGGGTGTGTCAAACTCATATGCTATAGTCAGTGTAGGCTGTAGTGGGGTAGACAATATGGGGTACAACACTTTTAGGTTTTCCTACTTGTACCCACCTGTTTGCCAGTGCATTCATTTCTCGTTCTTTCACACAGCCCAACCTCAACCCGCAACAAATACGGCGGCTGGATTACATGGAGAGCCACTTCACCTACCGCATCACGTATAAGAAAGGGGCGAATAACATCGCCGACGCCCCGACCCGACCGACAGTACAATCCGCTGCAGTACTCATTACCCACTCGAACCCATTACTTACCGGACTATTCACCCACGGCTACACTACGGACTCGTTCGTCACGACTGGGAATCATCAGCAGGCCACGACGCAGAAAGGGGAATATTACCTAAAAGAAGGAACCGACCGGATTTGGGTTCCCGCTTACAGGCTGCTGCGTGAACTCCTTATTCAAGAGGTCCACGATTCAAGATTATTGCAGTGTCAATATTACTGGCCTGACTCCTCTAACGACGTGCAGCTATATGTGTCGTCATGTAGGGTGTGCCAAGCCATGAAATCGTCACGTCAGCGACTAGCTGGGCTGCTGCAACCCCTCAAGCCATCCGAACGACCGTGGCAGCAAGTGACAATGGATTTTGTCACGGGGATGCCAGCTGGGCTGTCCGACAACGACGCAATGCTCGTCGTCGTCGATTGCTTCACGAAAATGGCGCACTTTGCCCCATGCCGAACGACAATCAGAGCCGAAGAAACTGCGCGCCTCTTCATCTCAACGGTCGTGCGACTGCACGGCATCCCTTCGGCGATCATCAGCGACCGAGACCCGACGTTCACATCAAAATTCTGGAAGGAGACATAGGCGCAGTACGGCACGAAGCTACAGTTCTCATCGGCATATCACCCACAGACGGACGGCCAGACCGAGCGGACCAATGAGACCATGGAGCAGCTGATCAGGACAAACTGCCCCGACCCTGCCCGTTGGGAAGAATCTCTTCAATGTTGGAGTTCGCCTTCAACAACGCGCCGTCCAGCACAACTAATCACTCTCCGTTGTTCCTGAATTACGGGATGGACCCGACGATTCCTACGGCAACGACCCTCGACAACCCGGTCCCGAGATCACAGACCTTTGTGACGGAACTCCAGGAAGTCTGAGAAAAAGCCGCGGACGCAATTCGCAAGGCGAATATCACTTCCTGCAAATATACCGACCTTCTACGCGGTAACTCGTCTTGGCCACTGGGCAACTAGTGCTATTTGACACGAAGAACCTGCACCCGTCGAAATTACGGCCACGATTTGGTGACACCTGTCACCGCGAAGCTGCTACTACTCGACGACTGGCGCATTCATGACGCCTTCCACGTCAGCCTGCTTCGGAAGTTCGTGCCCGCCACGACCGAAATCGCGAGGCAACAAGCTGCCCCAACTGCACGACCTGTCCCGGAGCCGACTCTGGCACATCGGGTTCGCCTTGACGCAGCTGGTCGCCACGTGGATTTTCTAATCCGTTGGACTGACCGCACCAGTGAGGATGACACGTGGGTGCATTCTGACTCGCTCGACGCCTCGCCGTTTGTTGGTGATTATTTGGCGCCCAGGCGTGTTTCGGATATTGACCGCCTTTCTTAAGGGGGGGGAAGGTAGTGTAAGGAATTTTCCCGAATTCCTTATCGGGGTTGGCTACGCGTACGGCCCGATTTTCAGACTTTGCACGTTCGGCCGATTTCAACGCTGCCGAGGCTCCTCGCGTCGCCTCCGGCATTTCCCATCGCCAAACCTTCACCCCAACCTCGCTCGTCCGAGGTTTCCTCCTAGCTAGGCTATCTCCTACATTAGTGCGTTCCTTCATTGTATTCTCAGATCAGTTAATCACAACCTCGTTATTCGTTTACCTGCGTACTCTCTTTTACAACTCATAACAGCTCTACGCATTTGAGAAAGTTGTGAAAAAGAAATTCGGCGCGGAGTTGATGAGCCATGTGATTGGCTGAAGCTCTCAAGGTTCCATAATCAACGCTTCTGAGCCCAGGGTAAAAATCAACAGCCGTCAAGGGCACCAATGAGTCGAGGCCTGGTCTGGCTCCTGCCGTGTGTGACACCTGACAAACGAACCTGGGAAAGCCAAGGACAAGGTTCGGCCCAGGAAAATGGCAGGGAAAACTGGCTCGGATGCAGGTTTTGGTTTGTCAAGACTGGGGAGTCGTCTGACTGGACTTGCCGAACATAGAGCATCCCGCCCAAGAGAATCCCTTTTCTCCTCCTCGCATGATGACATGACGTGACACTCTTCTCCATCCCCTTCCACACACTTCAGAGGAGGATTCTCCAATTTCCCACATCACCCTGCGCATACTTCTCCGCTTGAATACTCGATCGTTGGAGTTCCGTTGCAGGTTTGTTCAATTTGTTGGCTAGAAATGCTTATTTGGATGTCTATGACTAGTCCAGCCAGCCGTGGAATCTCGTGCTAGCTCGGAGTAATTCTCTGTCAGGAGTAACAATGTTTCGGAAGTCGAGACGCTCGTCGAATGCACAAGCAGTTTCAGTTCCCTCCCAGGACTTGCTAAGCTTGCTGGACGAAGAATGGGGTATGCCGAAAGTGAAATGCCAGGAAGCTCGGAAGGACAGTCCGGGTCATGTTCCTGTGGTTCCGTGCGATGTCAACTCGGTTAGCGGAAGGCTTCAGTCAAGCAGAGGCAGAGATCTGGCTCTGGCGAAATCTGAGCCTACGTCTGAGCTCTCAATGCCACTCCATGTACAAACGTCCGAACCCTCGCATCTAGAAGCTTTTCAATTTGGACCAAACACAGATGAAGCCGCTGTTCACTCCACTCCGCCTCTCTCGCCAGATCAGCTGTCACCAAGATCAGACGAGTCAAAAGAGGTCAACTTCGACGATGCTGAGGAGATGCCTGCCTTGTCGTCATTCGCTACCACGGAAGCATCATCTTCTGCCGGAGCGGCTGGAGGAGAGGTCCTGGACGACCAACGAGACGGCGACCGGGAATCATGCGACTCACGGGAGTCCACGTCTGCCTGGTCCACGGCTTACACCACGTGGCCGTCTAGCCTTCACTCCACCTCCTCATCTTTTATCATGAGTCTGAAACGGGGAGGCGGAGACCTGTCTTCATTAATCCTCTGGTCGTTTCTGCTGCTTCCGGTGGCTCCTCTAATCCTCATCTCGCTACCGTTCTGCCTGATAATGCTAACACTTCTCGTCATCGGAGCTACACTCGCTTACACGTCGTTCGCTGGTAAGCACCCTCACTCGATGCTGGAACACCATTGCGTGTGAGCTCCTGCTATCGTTCACAGTCTCACACTCATACACACTCGCTCTCACACTCACACACACTCGCTCACTCTATCCCCATGTAATTATGTTTGCAGGAACGTGCATCGGCTGTGCGACTATACTCTCACCGTTTCAAAGAAAGCTACCCGAGCCGAAGCGCATTCGCTTGACGGACGGACGGCTTCTCGCGTGGCAGGAGTTTGGAGTCCCGCAGGGAAGTGCGCGTCACACGCTCCTGGTCGTCCACGCCCCCCCTCTCTGCCGCACGGCGGGTTTTCCAGGTCTCAGGTACGCTTTCTTCTAACGCCTCCTGCTGGATCAATTTACCGCAGCAAGTCTTACAGTCCTTACTCTATGTACGAAGCTGACGAGCATATTTTGCTGTTATTCCGTTGCTTCGCAGCGAGGCGTTCTTTCATCAACGGTCCATCCGCGTGATCTCCTTCGACCTCCCTGGCACAGGGTTTAGCGACCCTCTCCCTCTCCAAGCCACCACCACAACGGCATCATTCGCCTCTGCTGTTGCTGACGATATCAAGCAGCTAGCGCAACAGCTGCACGTGGTACCGGGGCTGTGGATAGTGGGCTTTGGCCTAGGCTCCCCTCTTGCTCATGCCGCTGCTGAAAGGCTGGGTCAAGGGCTCGTAGCAGGACTGTTGCTGCTGGGGCCACCAGGAGTTCTGAACACTGGCGAGTGTGGTGACGCTACCGAAGAAATAAGAGGCCGCGAAAGGGCCATGCATGCGGAAGTGGAGGAGAGGCGACCAGGGGGTCAACCTGAGGTGGTAATGCCGTGGCAGCAGGCTGGTGGAGTGTGGCAGCTAGTACAGCAGTCGTTTAGGGGACGGTTAGCGAGCGCTGTGTTGCGGATAGTGGTTCCGCGTGTGCTGGTGCAGTCAGTTGTTGCGTTGCTCCGGATCTCGCCTGCGGTTCTCAAGTGGATCGTGACTGCCACTTCACTTCGTCCCATTTCTCCCCGTGTCGTCTCGCTCATCTGTGGTACACTCCTCGCCCCGGTTTTCCATGCCCTGGTTCTCTGTTTTTCTCTCCTGGTGCAATTCCGATTGTCATATATGTTTTCATTGTGGCTTGACTTTCCCCTCATCTTTCTCCTTCCCCCCCCCCCCCCCCCCCCCCCTCCCTCTCTCTCTCTCTCTCTCTCTCTCTCTCTCTCTCTCTCTCTCTCTCTCTCTCTCTGCCTCTGTCTATCTATGTAAATATCTCAAGTTTCACACACACTCACACCCACAGACACACTCCCTCCATCCCTCCCACTTAACACACTCACACACACACGCACATACTCTCCTATCCCGTTTTTCCTACCTTGTTTGTGCAACAGATGGCTTGCTGGATGCACTTCAGCAGGGCGACCTTCCCTATCTACTGAACCTATTAGTCCTAACACTGCAGCCCCACAACACGCAGCCATCTCAGACTGCCAATAACCCATTTTTCTCAGGGCCTGTTTACACCTACAAGGTGAAGTATTCAAGTAAACATGCAAACTTTGTTGGTCAAGGCATCTGTTGCTTCTGCTGCCGTGCCCCAACTTGAACTTGTTTACCTACAGAATGCTGCAGTTGGGATGTGTGGCTGAAGTTTGTTTTTTGATATATTGCAGCATCTCTTTGTTTGCGCCATTTGGTTGCTTGGCAGGTATTTGATGAACCAAGGTCTCAAAACCTACTGCCGGAGGCGATGTTTGAAGGCCGAGATGCTAGTTAACAAGATTGAACACCAGGCTAACATTGCGAAGATCCAGCCATTGAATTCCTTAGAGGCACGTATTGCTTGACGTATATCAACGTAGTTGTGATTTTCTAGTTTGTATTGCACGTGTTAAATGTCAACTTCTAATGTGGCCACAACAATTAATTACAGTGTAATGAGGAGCAGCGTACCTACCAACAACTAACCGCACCGCACTACACATGGTACTATCGTTCATTGTGGCTTGCTTCGCCTATGCATGACTGCACAGTTTTCCCATTTTTAGAATAAATGTCTGCCCAACATTTGCTAGTCGTACCATGTTCTGGTAAGACCAGCTTGCGTTTAGTCAATAGTTGCATCATCCGAGTTTTAGTGGTTATTCAAGGTTCTCGGTCTCCTTTACGCGTCTTCGCTCTCCTCTCGATTCGTTCGCGTCGCCGAGTGGAGTGCACTGATAGGCAGAGGAGCAATCCTGGGACATAGGGTTTCGAGTTGGTCGTAGCGAGTAGCTTAGAGCTTTCGCATCTAGCCAATATGATTAACCTTGGTATGATCAAGAAGAAGCAACGGGAAGCAGCAGAAAGCAATAATGGCAGAGCTCCAGGAAGGAAACAGTCGGCTGGCGAGTTGAGAGTTCAAAAAGGTGAGCATTCGCTGTTACTGTCGTTTACGTTCGCCCGGAGTTATTACAGCGTCCGCAATCTCTTGAGCCTTGTAATCAAAGAAGGATGCTGAGTTGTTGTGTTGTTCCGTGCAGATATTTCGGAGTTAAATCTTCCTACGACAACGAGCATCGCATTCCCAGAGGGAAAGGATAACCTTCTGAAGTTCGATATTACGATTAAGCCAGATGAAGGCTACTACTTGTGAGCGCTCTTGACTTCCACGGTTTATTCACCTATTTCCGAGATCGCTTGGTGTACGCTCTCCTGTCTCCGTTGTGTGTTGCATCCCTGTTTCTTTGCCACTTTCGCTAGCTCTGTTCCACCTCTTGTCTGTACCAGTTTCCTGCATCGCTCACCAAACCTCCCATCCCTACCAACGTCAACCCAACCCGTCCTTAGATGCGTTGTCAATCGTGCATCCCTTGTCACACGCTCCCTTCCAACCTCCTTGCACCTCTCAGGGGAGGAACGTTCACTTTCAGCTTCGAGGTTCAACCCTCTTACCCTCATGAAGCTCCCAAAGTGAAGTGCAAAACTAAGGTACAGCAGCTAGTGATTTCCATCACCTCATGTATTAGGTCTTTTTGTGTCGATGAAACATGGTCTTGACGTCAGGATGTTGCTTGTGGTAGAGCGTCTTGATTGCTGATTTTTTCGTCATGCCACTTGCAGGTGTACCACCCCAACATTGACCTGGAAGGGAATGTTTGTCTAAACATTTTGAGAGAAGACTGGAAGCCTGTTTTGAGCATCAACTCCATTGTCTACGGCTTGCAGTTTCTTTTCTTGGTACGTTTGACTCTATGTGATGCTTCGTATGCGTGGTTTGGAGATATTGCGGGTTGAGGGTATTTGGAAGTGGAGGGGTTCCGTGGAATTTTGAGCGTGGCCATGCAGGGGCTGTATGGCTGGAGTGTAGTACTGCTGGAAATGTATTGCGGCTGATATCCATGTTCTCAATCTTAACGCTCCCCTACGTTATTGTCCCACAGGATCCCAATCCTGATGACCCCTTGAACCATGAAGCAGCAGAGGTTCTGCGCACCAATCCACGGCAATTTGACTACAATGTGAAGCGGTCCATGGCTGGTGGATATGTTGGAGGACACACGTTTCCTCGCTGCATATGAATTCAGTGTACCAGGATGATAATGCAAGACAGGCAAGATGGCTGGTCCGCGCAGTCTCAGCATGACATTATTTGCACAGGACCAACATTGAAAGCTGTTAGCTTCACTGCCAGCAATGCTAGCCAGAAATGAGTACCAAGGACAGATCTGAAAGCTAGGTACCATGATCTAGTTGCCAATCACTGCATGAAGGGATGAACGCAAGTCACATCATGTATTTGTTAGGCAGGCATTGATTGATTCAGACAATGCTATAACGAAAGCATCTAACAACCCTGGTGGGGTCGAAGCTTGAAAGATAAGTTCAACATATCCAAGGACCTCAAGCCACTGCAAAAAAAAAAAGATCATTTTTTAACACACATAGTGTTTTTTAAAATTACGTATTTCGAAAGCGCAGCTGACTGTAACGCGAATTCGGCATCGTCGCAACGCGCTAAACGCCCTTCTCCAACTACAAATCGTGGGTTGGAGTTCATTTCCCTCCACCCACGTCTCTCATTTTTCAAACGGCTCATGCAACTCTCCCACCTCCCGCCCCAACACCGATGGACACCAAGGCCGCCGCTTACACAGGAGGACACAAGTGGTACAATATGGGTTAGCGCACACCTATTAGGATTGATAGCTTGACGAATGATTGATAGGAAGTATCAGGACATATACTACCGTATGGCCCCGGATATAGGCGCCGTCAGATTAAAGGCGCCGGCGCCTATATCTGGAGCATGGCGCTTATGGCCGTTCCTCGATTATAAGCGCCCCCCCTGTAAAACCCTGATATTTAGAAAGCTTGCTTTCTCTTACTTATCATTTGGCATCGTTCTCATTTCAATTGGCAAATTACAACATGCACCTCGAGCTAGGAAACAGAAGTGCTAGTACATGTTACTATCTGCGTATCAATCATTGTACCAGCGATTCATCATGCTACTTGATGTCTATCATGCTACAAGCTATCGATCTTCTCGTTCAAGCAGCGTCGATGATGCCCGTCAGTGTTGGGGCGGGGGGTGGGAGAGTTGCATGAGCCGTTGGAAAACGAGAGACGTGGGTGGAGGGAAATGAGCTCCAACCCACGATTTGTAGTTGGAGAAGGGCGTTTAGCGCGCTTCGACGATGCCAAAACATGCGTTACAAGCAGCTGCGCTTTCGAAATACGTAATTTTGAAAAACACTTCGTGTGTTTAAAATTATAATATTTAGAAAGCTTGCTTTCTCTTACTTATCATTTGGCATCGTTCTCATTTCAACTGGGGTTCTTGAGACATGGGTAGCCGGGGCTTCCAATGACGGATGAGTGCCTCTGCGTGCTGTGCTGAGGACGGGGCATGATTCAGGTCCTGCAACTAGCGGGAGGCGTTGATGAGATGTTCGGCATTTGGCGTGACGTACATCTCCTTGGCTGCGTCACTACGCCATCGGCCCAGCCGTTTGAAGATTCTGTCTGGCACGCCGGTGTTTGCCGCGGCAGTGGCTGCACCCTTGCGAAAGGAATGAGTGCCCAGCTGTTATTCTCCAAGTCCGATCTTCCCAAAGGCCTCTTTGCACCAGTTTCGGATTGTCTGATACGACGGTGGCCTTGATTGGCCACCTTGGGTGGAACCATGATCGAAGGTGCGAATCAGCAGCCCCCTTGATTGCTGATCGTATCCGGCGAGTCGAATGAGTCGTTGAGTGCCGCGGACAGGGCAGAACCGATCGTGTGTTGCGGCGATAGGTATCCATGTGCCTTTTCCAGCTTGGTCCGTCTTGGAGTACGGAATTAGGATCCACATGACCTCGTCGTCAAACTGGATGTCTTGCCACTCGATGGCGACGAGGTCTGAGTATCGCAGGAATCCGGAGTACATGAGAATGGGGATGAGCCCCTTCTGGAATTCGCCGGGGTTGTCAGTTCGCAGGTATCCTGCCGACATGTCACGGACTTGTTGCAGCGAGACTGGCTCCTTCACTCTCGTGGGGCGAGGACAGTGTCGTTTAGCAAAGTCGCGTACTTGAGTGGTGAATGGTCCTGCCGTTGGGCATGCGCTCCCAGTCATGCGGTGGGCGAAGCTCACGGCTGAGCAGGTGAGTTGTACCATGGATAGGGTGGCCTTGCGTTTGATGGCGTACACCAGGTATAGTGCGAGGGTCATGTCTGCCGCGGGGAGGAATGGGAGGTCCACCTTTGCACAGAAGGCTCGAAACTTGACCCAGTATGGCTCGTACGTTTGGATCGTTGAGTCAGCACGAGACTGTGAGAGCATCTTTAGAAGCTGTACTTGTAGCTTTGGTAGTACGTCTGCGCGAAGGAGGACGAGATGGGTTAGTTGAAGACCACTCGTAATGCGACGATTGTACTATGAGGCAATCCTGTGCCTGAGAAAGCGGTGCGGTGCGAGCCTACTGCTAAACATTGGCTGCCGTGCGTCAGGGGAATTTGTGCTTGGATATGCGGGGCCCAGCTAGGTGGGGAGGGTTGTAGGAGTGGCCACCAGGTTGCCCCTGGCCAATGTGGGGCAACGAGGGTGAGTGAGGCGTGGGTGCGTTGTGCGTGGTGGATGACTGCTGGGATTAACTAGGGTGGCGGGAACGCGAAGCCATTCTCGGTCGACCATGAAATCGAGAATGCGTCGATTGCAGTGGCCTCCGGGTGTGGTATCTTTGAGCAGAATCGTGGCAACTGCGAGCTGTTTGGGCTTGTGAAAAGGTCGATTGAGTGGGGACCCCAGCGACGATTGAGGATGCGGAACCATGGTTGTTTCAATGAGTAATCGTCGTGGTCGATCATTTTGGACAGCTCATCTGCATGGGAGTTTAGCTCGCGCGGGATCCATTCAACAATTAATCGAGTGCCGAGCTCCATGCACGTGCGGATGATGTCCTTGCAGGCGGTGGTGAGGTCGGGGGTGCGAGAGCCGCCTTTGCGGAGGATGAAAAAGACCCCTTGGTTGTCCACCCTCACGAGCACGTTTTTTTGCTGAACCTTGTTCGCGTATGTTCGAAGGGCCGAAAGGACGCCTTCAGTTTCCCTCCGAGTGCTGGACGTCATTCGCAATGGTTCTGGCATGGCTGCGCTTGCCTCTTCGAGTTCACCAGGGAAGGTGAGAAGGGTGGCGCCCCAACTATGAGAGCTGGCGTCCACGTGAATTACCGCGTCATAACTATTCCGAACGTGGAATGGTGCGCCATTAAATTTGTCGAACTCTTCAAGCCAGAACTGCAACTCTTCAGCAATGGGGGGGGAAATGCTCAAGCTGCTTCCCCAGGATGGCGCGTCGTTAATTTCTTGTAGCATGGCGTGGCTGAATGCACGCGTCGTGGCGCCGAGTGCGACGGCCATCGACGCGAGTGTGCCGGTGATTCTGGCCAGGTGGCGGACTGGAACCTGTCGGCGCGCTTTGCTTGTGTCCAGTAGGTTCCGAATGTGTGCGTGAAGTGATGCCCGTCGATCGGTGCCAATTGAGAATTGACCAGATTTGGTGTCCAACTCGACGCCCAAGAATCGCAGATGTTGGGATGGCAGCAGCTGCGACTTTTTCGCGTTAATCACCAAGCCCGCCATCTTGAGGTCCGAAATTATCTGCTGGCATGTTGCTTGTGCGTGGGCCTTGGACGTGCATAAGAACAGGATGTCGTCCACATAGGGTATCACTCGAACGCCTTGTTCACGCCAGCGCCTGGCTAGTTGTTTCATGAGCTGCGTGAAGACAAATGGTGCCGTGGCGAGGCCAAAGGGTAGTGAACGGAAGGCGTACGTGCGCCCTTCAAATTCGAAGCCCAAGAATTTCCAGCAAGAGTTGTGTATGTCGATATGGTGGTATCCCGATTTGAGGTCGATGGAGAACATCCAATCTCCCATGCGTGCCAGGTCGGCCACGCGGCTTAGGCCTTCGTATTTGAATTTAGGGATGGTCAGGTGCGCGTTCACTTTTCTGAGGTCGAGGATTAGCCTGCATTTTTCTCGTTGCTCAACCACGTTGAGTGGGCTTATGCATGTGAGCTCCGCTGCTGGGGTGACCACCGCCGCGCCGGTCTCGGTAAGTTCGCGAATGGCAGTGCGTGTGAACGCAGCATGCGTGTGCGCCCCGAGGTGGTTGCGCTCGTGAAAAGCTTGTGGTGGGTTGTGGCTCCATGGCAGCCAGTAACCGTTAGCGATGACGGAGAGGATGAGGCTGCTGGGGCACCACGAGCTCCACCATGCAAGGGTTGCGCGAAGCCGCCCGCGCATTTGCGTGACAGATTTGTCAGTGACGGCGAACTCGTACGGATCTCCGTCGCCTAGCGTCTCGTGTCGTGTTATCTCTGCATGTTTGTCGAGTGACAGTGGCGCAGAGGTGTTAGAATGCAAGCCATCGTGTCTCAGGAATGTGCATGCGATAACGCGTGTGTAGACACATCAACAAGTCGTAATCATCGTTTGTCACCCATGTGTGACGCGGTTCGCCTCTCTCTCCCCTCTCGCTCTCTCTCTCCCTCTATCCCTCTCTCTTTCTCTCTCTCTCTCTCTCTCTCTCTCTCTCTCCCCCTCTCTCTCTCTCTCTCTCTCTCTCTCTCTCTCTCTCTCTCCTTCTTTCTCTCTCTCTATCTCGCTCTCGTTCACTCTTTGCATTTGCTCTTGCTTTCCCTTTATCCATGACATGCCTTTTTGGCTCGTGGCCAATATAAAGGCTACCAATGCCAACGAATGGTGGGGCCGTTTGCTCAGGTTCGTGTGGGTGCTTGCCATTTTGTTGCTCTCTGGTTTTTTTTTTTTTTTTTTTTTTTGTCATCCAAAGCCAAGATCAGAAAGTACTTCTTTAAAAATAAAGCCCTTATAAGAAACGGGCCACACATAGCCATGCTTCCTAGCATGCATCCGCCCCGCACCGCACGGGCCAAATTATGGGACCAAAGGGCTTTCTAGTCCCTCTCCTGCCACCTAGGCCTATAGCCTAATCATCACCCCTAACTAGGGCTTGGCTCATAGCCACCGCAAACCCCTTTGGGTTGCCCACGGTCAACGCACTTGACGTGCACCGTGCCACGCGCGCTAAGGCGCAAACGCTCAAGGACCATCCCTACACCACGGGTGCGGGTCCTTGGCCACCATTGCCATTCCGCGGGCAGCCACTTGCCACATGCCCCGGCTGGCCGCAGCGGAAGCATGTCCCACGGAAGCCGTGGAAGCTCCCCATAGGCGGGCCGCGCTTGGGGTTGAACACCATGGGCCCGCGACCTCCGTCGCGGTGGGATCGAGCGTGCGCACCCTCCGCGCGATGTATTGCTGCCACGTCGGCGACGGCTTGCTTGAACGGGCGGGAGGTAAGGAGGCTCTTCTGCTGGTACATCTTGAACCGCTTGGCGACGCGATCGTCGGTGGCGTCCTCGACTTGAAGCATGTCGTAGCACTCCGAAATGTAGTCGAGGGCGCTCGCGACCATTTCAAGTCCGCCCGCCGCGTCGCCGCGCTGCAGTTTGTACTCCGCGTGCTTCAGGTAGGCCCTCAGGTCCTCCAGGGGCTCCACTTTCGCTCGCACGATCGGGTCAATGAAGTTTGCCGCCGAAAAAGTGGGGTTAGTGCAAGGGAGGGGAGGGAGATTTTCCATGGGGGGAAAATTTGTTGCGTTGTTCGGAGCCTCACCGGCGTCGTCGTCTGAGTCGTCGGAGTCGTTGTTGTCTGCTGCAGCTTCAGGAGCGCTGGTAACGGCCTCCTTGTCGTGGCGGCGCGTTGATGGTCCTTTTGCTCCTTTTTCCTTTTTTGCAATGTCGTTTTTAGCCGATGCAGATGCAGCAGGTTGTGTAGTTTCGGCGGCGATCGCGCTAGCAGGGTGCTGCTGTAACAGGGACAGGAGGGCCTTGACTTGGTGCGGGGTCAACGCCTCGGTCAAGGCCTGGTCAGCCGTCGCGTCAGACGAGGCAGCCGTACGGCGCCTCTGGCGCTGACGCGACGGCCGGCCGGAGGCGTGTGCCGCTGGCGCGTGCTCCGTGTCCGCGGCGTGTGTCGCCACGTTCGCCACTAGCGCCACAGGCGCCACTGGCGCCACAGGTGCCACTGGCGCCACAGGCGCCGAAGGGTGCTGGGGGTGCTGCTCGGCGTTTTTGTTGACTTCGAGCCCGCCCAACAGCACGTCCACGGCGGTCGGGGCGGATGTTTCGCCGTCTGCCCGGCGCTTGTTGCGACGCTCGCCCGTCGTTTCACGGGCACTACGGTCGTTGTCGGAAATTATCGGGTCGTTGGCGACGATGTTGTTAGCACGGTTAAGCGTCGGCGTCGCAGCCATCGTTGAGCGGTTTTGGTTAAGGATGTCGGCTAATAAAGTTGAAGGTGAAACGCCTCTAGGTAATGAGCGAGTCCTCGCCAGCTTGAACGGTAAAACTAGAAGTGAGCTCGAGAAAATGGAGTTGCATGAGCCGTTGGAAAACGAGAGACGTGGGTGGAGGGAAATGAGCTCCAACCCACGATTTGTAGTTGGAGAAGGGCGTTTAGCGCGCTTCGACGATGCCAAAACATGCGTTACAAGCAGCTGCGCTTTCGAAATACGTAATTTTGAAAAACACTTCGTGTGTTTAAAATTATAATTTATTATAAGCGCATGTATAATTTTATTCTTTCAATCCTGATTAAAACAGTCACGAATTTCGAAATTCAAGCGAGTCAGCACCCATTTTCACTTTGTTTGACTTTCGAGGTCCTGACTGGTTTCGTGTCCAGTCAGGATGAGGTGGCACGCGGGCAAATTGACGTGCGAAAAGCTATGTGCAACGTCAGAGATTCGCCCTCACGCGATTCAAATTTAGGACGCCATTGAACCTACGAGACAGAAATGTACATTTTTATGCGTTTAAGTTGTATTTCTGTACTTGTCATTATATAAGCGCCGGCGGCGGCTCTTATGGCCGATACTCACTTAAAAGCACCCCCACCAAAAAAATCAATTTTATTATAAGCGCATATGCGCTACTATCCGGGGTAATATGGTAGCACTTATTTTGTCTAGCTCGAGGTGCATGTTGTAATTTGCCAGTTGAAATGAGTTCATTACAAATCAAAGGCTACACATTGGCGCACAAGAACTGCCAGCGAAACTCATGTAATTTACATTACCAACTACTGCATTTGACAAGTCTTTGTTCATTGTGTGCCAAATGGTGCCACACTAGCTTGTTCATTCTCCTGTAAGAGGACCTCCAGCTCGCAGAAAGAGCCCAGCGCCAACCCTGCTCTCTTCTCCACACCACAGACCACCTCCATCTCCCCGCCCTCCAGCTCAATCAGATCCTTCCAAATGGATACCTCTCCCTGACATACTGGTATGCCTTCTGCTGCTGCTGCTGCTGCAAGAGCCGCTGCTGCTGGAGAATCAGTCACATCAGGGGTAGCAGTTACACCAGGAGCAGCAGTCGCTGCAGTAACCATGTCAGACAGTAAAGACTCGCTCAAACTAGGCAGTCCTTCCCTGTCGCTGCTCTCGCTTCCCTGGTGATCAACCCTGCCCAACAGCCCAGAAAAAAAGGAGCGGGCGAATTCCAGAGCAGCGGGGGGCAAAACTCCTCGGCTCGTCCGAGGCATCTTCTGCGGCCTCCCATGTTCTGCTGCTAGTGCAGGTGAAGACAAGGGAGGTGTGTCCATTGTTGCATGATACAAAGAAGTTGGAAGGGCTGCTGCTGCTGGAAGCACAGGAGGAATGGGAGGAATGCAAAGCACGCTTGCGGATGTTGCTGCTGCAGCAGGGTGGGAAGGAGCAGCTGACGGAGCGGCTGTGGCTCGCAGCTGCTGTGATTCCACTGGCGTAGCGGAGGGTCGGAAGACGTGTTGGAAGGAGGGTTGGGAGGAGGTCTGGGAGGAAGGCGGGGAGCATTCGACAGAAGCGGAGGAAGCAGCGTTGCTTGGGGAGGCACTGCGGGAAGGGTAGCACTGAGAAGGGTAGTGCTGTGGGTCGGAGAGTGTGAGAGGTGCTTTGGCCGGTGGAGAGTGGAGGGCGGACTGGAGGTCCGAGAGTAAGGGGAAGGAGGGAATAGAGTGCGGTGGGCCACGGTTGATGACGGTGGTAGGGGCTGATGACACCGTTAGCGTCGTGGGTGTAATGAGAGGAGTGGGCGTGAACAAAGCAGCAAACTGGCTGGGAGCTGAAGGGAAGGGTATGAAGGAGGAAGGGGACGGGAGAGGGTTGTGTCTGGCAGGAGCGATGGGGAGGGCGGTGGAGGGAGTGGTGGGAGGAGGGACGGTAGAGTGGAGGGATGGCGAAAAGATGTTAGGAAGGGCGGTATGCAGGAGGGAGCTTTGAGTCAGGCTGAAGGCGAAGGGCTTGCGAGAGGTGGAGTGCCAGTGCGACGCGGATGAGAGAGGGCTGGCTGGGTAGGTCCGAGAGGTGGACATGTGGGTCGGTGAGAGAGAGGGTGCGAGGAAATGTGTGACGGAGGGTGAAAAGGAGGGTGTGAAGGAGGGTGTGAAGGAGGGTGAGAGGGAGGTTGAGAAGGAAAGAGGCCAGTCAAGGGCGGGGAGAGAGCCCCAGATGGGTGTGTTGATGCTGCTGCAGTGAGCTGCAGGCCGGACTGAGGGTCCATTCATTGACTGGAAAGTCTGAGTTGACTTGGACCCAATTGGAGCCTGTGTGAACCGTGATGGCAGCTGTTCCTGCTGCTGATTCTGTTGTTGCTCTTCTTGCTGCTCCTGTTGCTGCTGTTGCTGCTCCTGATGCTGGGGCAGCTGTTGCTGTTGCTTCTGCTGCAGAAGAGACGCCATGAGCCAGGATGACAGGGTGGTCCGCCTAAACAGTGTAGAGCAGAGCAGATACAGAGAAGACAGGAAGAGCAGAGAAGAGAGGAAAGAGCAGAGAAGAGGGAAGAACAGAGAAGAGGGGGGAGAATGGATGAGAAGAGAACAAGCGAACTCGCCAGGATTCGACGTCGGATAAACGGAGGTCCACTGGATCCGAAAACGGCACAAAATCAGAGTATATTACCAGAAATCCATGCACATTGTGCAGGCACAAAAGAAGCACATAAGCTTCAACATCTCGAGTCACAGCCTCACCTATTCCCGCAATTCCGCTGGCAGGTCCGGCTGTCAGCGGCCTGCAGAAGCAGCGAGCGCTCAGCCAAGGCATCACCAACTTCAATGTTTTGAAGCTGCACAGCCGACAGGCCTTCACACGTGCCGGTGTGAGCGCCGCCGCTGCTGAATCCTGTGTTGACATTGCGAAGCCTCTTCATCCCCCGATTCATGGGGTTCATGGTGCATACATCTGTGGCTCGTAATTCCGGAAACAGAATGTGAGCCAGCTGGCGATCTGCCACTGATGCTGTGCGCTGCTGAGCTCCTGTTGCTCCTTCTCCTACTTGTCCTGATGCTGCTGCTGCTGCTGGTGCTGCTGCTGCTATTGCTGCTGCTGCTGCTGTTACTGCTGCTGCTGCTACTGCATTCTCTCTCCCTAGGCGTCCCATGCTCGGTACAAACTGCTCCGGATCCGCGAGGATAGCCTCAGCAGGTGCTGGATTGAACTCAGGTGCATGGTCAGGTGAAACAGCAGGTGGGACCACGATGTCTCGAATACCAGCGGGGAGGAACAGCTGCATGCACTCGACCAATGACAGCCCGCCATATTGCAACGCCACATCAGGACGGCTACACATGTGTCGCTGTGGTTGGCTGGAGGAAGTGGAGACGGATGGGCCTTGCTGGAACTGTTGCTGAGCTGGCAATGTGGCATCAGTGGGCTTCTGGGTAAACTTCCTGAAAACACATTAAACAAAAAAAAAGTGCGGTTCGAATGAAGAAGTGTGTCAGACATGAACCCAGGCGCTCAAATCCATAACGCAAAGCATGCAATCCGCGAATCAATGGATTCATCTAGACACAAGATAGAGCGAGTGGGGAAGTTCAGACAGTAGGCGGACTGCATTGTACAGGCTGCACTGCATTTCCTCCCTAAGCACGTTGCATGGCACGGTGGTGTAACAGGGCATGAGAGGCAGCAGAACGATCCCCCGCTTACTTTTTGAGGAAGAGGAAGCGGTTGCAGCAAATGGCATTGTGGCTTGCATGCATGCAGGGCTCACTTTTTGAGGAAGAGGAAACGGTTGCAGCACGCCTTGTTGCCGCGCAGGAGCTGCTTGCCTCGCACCAGCCGCCCCCACTGCCGCGTGCCGTGCCTTAGCGCGTGCCGCAGCAGCACCGCGTCCTCCTGCCAGATGGAAGGAAAATGAGGGTAAGGGACAGAGGGTAAGAGACAGACGGCGAAATAGGGTGACCCGCGTGCCGCAGCAGCACTGCGTCCCCCTGCTGAGCCGGGAGGGGGCTATGGGGCAAGCGAGAGTAAGGGACGAAAAGTTAGCCATCGGGGTGAGGGACAGAAGTAAAGCGATATGGGCAAGGGAAACAGGATAAGTGGCCGAGGATAAGCAAGTTAAAACAAGCGACAGAGAGTAAGGTTAAGTGGCAGAGGTAACAAATGATGAGTACATATAGTACAGGACGAGGGAATATACAGAAGGTAAGTGGCAGAGGGTAGCAGAGGCGGAGGGAACGGCTGTCAACAAGCTGCATTGTGCGGCACGGCCGCAACTATTGCTGAAATGGCGCGGGATGTGGCATACGTGGAACAGTTTGAACCACCTTCTTCAAAAGGACCACGGCGGGACACTTTGACCTAGCAGTGCTTGGTATGCACGTAGCAGTAGGTGAAAGATCACACGTAATAGCACGTGGATTCGCAATGTCCTTACCTCCGTAGTCCATGGTTGCCAGGAAGGCGGGAGCCGCCGCGGCAGGTTAGGCGGCGAATCTGAAACCAGGGAAAGCTGGCGTCGTCCATCTTGCGACTCCGCTTCCCGACCACGGGCCAGGGCCGTCATGTTTCGGGAATAAAACGTGAAGATTTCCGGAAAATCAGTGGCACGTCAATGGCACGGGAGCAATCGTTGGCTGGACGCTCCCCTGGAAGCTTGAGGCTCGAGATCAGCGCGGTACGAGGAGGGAAACGGCTCGTTTTCAGCGCGAGAGCTTGTCTTTGTATGGAGGAATGGAGTACCACTCGTGGTTATACGACGCTCGAGAAATGTGCGATCGCGAGAGTGGGTTAGTCTGGTTTGTGTGACCACGCAGCGGTAAAAGACGAGAAGTTTGTTACTACGCACTGTGTGGAAGGAGGATTACCGATGCAGAAGTGAGGTGGAGCTTTGGTATGGGTGAATAAGACGAATTATGACAGGCCGAGCTAGCTTTCTCACTTAAGTAACCCGCACCGGCGAATGGGAGATTTGGGCGACGGAAACCGTGTGAGAGCAACGAAGGTGGGGGGGCTAGGTTTCCTGATTTGGCGGTGGAAAGCTTTCAGCTCGGGACCACAGCGGCAGCAATAGATGCACACAAAACCGCGCATGGTGGAAGATGATGCTCTCGCGACCATCTTTCGCATCTTTAGATATTGCACGTTTCTTTCCGAACTCCCCCATGCCCTCGAAATCTTGTTGTAAATCAGCTCTAGTATCACACGTTTTTCCCAGACTGGAAACCGTATCGCAATATTAGGTTTCGCGGCGGAATCTCGATGCCGATCGCGATTGAACTGAAGCAAGATCCATTCATCCAGCCTAGGAAGTGAAGATACTGGTTCGCGCATCGCGTGGTGCCTTGCTGTCACTGGACGAACAAATAGCTTCTTTAGGCCATTCCTTGACATGATGGCGTGGCGGCGAAAATTGGAGGTGACGCCAAGTAGCGGATAAAGTGATAGCCAGCATAGTCTAGCGCACGTGGGCATGCGCAAGCGTTTATAATGCATGCAATCTCCTCACGAGATCTGTCGACACCAGCTGAGGAGCTAGTGTGTGGGAGACTAGTGCACACCAGTTTAGGCTATTGTGGCGTCCGTTCTTGAAATATCCCGGTTTAGATTTTGCTGTATGGTTGAATAAAAATTATCAGCCTGTATAGTACCTGATGTTAGGGGGACCAAAAAACTTCGAGGAGCGTTGTCAATAACGACATGGCGCACAGCCTCTAGGTGCGCAACGGTGAGACTGACCTGGTAGTTGTCAAAGGGGCGAAGGATAGCTGTGTAAATTTTCGATACCGTTAAGAAAACGAGTCTAGTCTGAATACGTACCACCAGCTGGGTGATTTGAGGACGAGTGCGACGGCATCCTCCACATCAGCAAAGCTGGGCACTCGTAACGAGTGGTCCAAATCGTTTTTCTACGTCCTTCCATAATAGTTGCGACGATTTACAGCCGTTAGATATAATAACCCCCCAATCCGAGGGTTAAATTATTTATGAGGATGTCCGGCGAACCATTTTGTTACACCCTTCCACATCCATTTTGTCTCGAAGGTTTCCTGGCATTTTCGTGTAGAGAGGGTGAAGTGGAGAGGGTGAAGTGGGGGGCCTACTGGATTTTATATCTGAAATCTACTTGTCGCGAATGATGTCACGTGGTCGCAACATCAGCTCTGATCAGCTCTGATCGTCGGATCAGCACTAAAGGCGGTGTTTTTTTGGCACCACCCCGATTGGCCCTTGGGGTGGTATAGGGTCACTCGTCTTTCATAAGCTAGGAGTTGAGCCTTCCAAGGCTGGATAGGTTGGATACGTTACAATCTACTCATTTTACACTTAGTGGAATCCTTGCTACCTAGATTTATTGCACCCGTAACACACCGTTACAATATACGGAGCTTAGCGTTAGCAGTAACGGGCGAACAACGGCTGCTGCTGTACGCGATGTTGTAGGGCGCACTAAGGAATGTCGAGAAAATTCCTTACACTACAGTGTTGGCGGGTGGCGGTGGCGGTCAGTGTTGCGCTTAGTGATGACATTTTCTTTTTTAATTGCTTTGGCGGCTCTAGTGCGGGCAGCTTGCAGAATCTCGGTGAATTGTTGTACGCGTGGGGTTGGGATGTCCGGACCCGGCGTCATGGGCACTGTACGGTTTTGCCTATAGTTCAGGTAGAGTGGGGACTGCTGCGTCATCGTTGACGTGGCGTTGTTGTACGCGAACTCAATCAGCGGCAGCTGCTGCTCCCAAGTTGTCGGGTCGTCGCACGTGGCACGAATAAACTACTCCATCGTCTGATTCGTCCGCTCCATTTGACCGTCGGTCTCGGGGTGGTACGACGAGCTGAACTGTAGCTTGGTCCAAAAGTTGCTGGTGAACTTCGTGTCGCGGTCGCTGATTATCGCGGCTAGTATCCCGTGTTGTCGAATGACAGCTGCGATAAACAGGCGAGGGATTTCTTCGGATGAGATCTATTTCTTGCAAGTAGAGAAGCGTGCCATCTTCGTCAACCTCTCAACGACGACCATAACTGAGTCGTTACCCCCAGGGTTCGAAGGTAACCCTGTGACGAAATCCATGGTAACTTGTTGCCAGGCGCGCTCTGGCGGTGGAATCGGTTGCAACTGACCCACCTTTCTTTTTCGCGAGCTCTTCATCACCAGACACGTAGGATACGAGCCCACGTAGTGCTGTACGTCGGTCAACGGCTCCGGCCAATAGTAATACCGCTGCAGTTGCTGTCGCGTTTTTTCTACCTCGAAATGTCCCAAGGTAATCCCGTTGTGTACCTCATGCAGTAACAGTTCCCTCGGTAGTGTATACGCGAGTACCCAGATGCGGTTTGTGCCTGCTTTTACGTAATAGACTCCTTTTGCTTCTGCTAGTTGGTGTGAATTCCCGGTCATGAAAAATGGGTCAGTACTGTGTCCGTGGGTGAATAGGTCTGTTAGCTGTGGGTTGGTTTGGGCGAGTAGGATGGCGTGGAGTTGGGCGGTGGGGCGTGTCAGTGCATCAGCGATGTTGGATGCACCTTTTTTGTACGAGACCGTGTAGTGGAAATCTGACTCCATATAGTCCAACCAGCGGATCTGTCGTGGGTTGAGATTCGGTTGGGCGTGAAGGTACTGTAGTGATCGGTGGTCTGTCCGTACTGTCACGTCAGATTCCGTGAGGTTACATCGCCATACCTTGAACACGTGCACGATTGCCACCATCTCGCGGTCGTGTATCGGGTAGTTGCATTCGGGCGGGTGAAGCTTGCGGGACTCGTATGCGATTGACTCGAGGTCGTTCCCGAAGTCCTGCAACATTCCTGCTCCCACAGCGATGTCGCTAGCATCAATGACGAGCTCGAACGTACGGTGCGGATCTGCAATGTGAAGCACGGACGGCGAGCACAAAATATTTTTGAGGTTCGAGATTGCAGTGTCAGATTTATATGACATTGCTATTGTAGGCTATAGTGGGGTAGCACATATGGGGTACAGCTTTCTAGGGTTTGTATTTGTACCCAACTTTCACTTAGTCAATTAATTTCTCGTTCATTCTCACATGGTTTCAGAGCACATATGCTCCTGGCCAGTGGGCCCTACTACTGCTTCCGCTGCTACTCGAGCTGTCGCACGCACCGTGACGTACAACCTATTTTTGGCGCGCGGCGATTTTCTCTCTGGCGCGCGCCCCGAGGCGCGCGGCCCCGTTCCTCCTAGGCGCGCCACACCTCGCTACCCCGTCGCGGCGCCCAGAGGAGCCGCGCGCGACCCCTCGCTGCCCCGTCGCGGCCCCATCTCGTCGCGCTGCCCTAGCGGCCGCGTCACGCCGCCCTCGCGGCCCCGTTACCTACCCCTGCGGCCTTGGCGCCGCCCATCCCGGCCTCGGCTCCGCCCTTCCTGGCCCCGGCGCCACCTCGGCTGGCCCCGTCGCCTACCCCGGCGACCCCGACGCCGCCCTTCCCGACCCGGCCCCGCCTCTGCTGGCCCTGTCGCCTGCCCCTGCGGCCTCGGCTCTGCCCTTCGTGGCCCCGGCGCCACCTTGGCTGGCCCCGTCGCCTACCCCGGCTACCTCGACGCCGCCCTTCCCGACCCGGCTCCGCCTCTGCTGGCCCCGACGCCTACCCCTGCGGCCCCGGCGCTGCCCTTCCCGGCCCCGGCGCCACCTCTACAGGCCCGGACGCCACCCTTACCGACCCCGGCACCGCCTCTACTGGCCCCGTCGCCTACCTCTGTGGCTCCGGCGCCGCCCTTCCCGGCCCCGGCGCCGTCCTTCCCGGCCCCAGCGCCCCTCTGCTGGCCCCGTCGCCGCTCCACCCGGCCCCGCCGCCGTCCCCAAGTGGACCCGCCGTCACCACCGAGCCGCCGGCGCCGCCGAGCTGCTACCGAGCCGCCCGAGCCGCCTGAGCCGCAGCGCCACATGAGCCGCCCGGGCCGCCAGGTCGCCGAGCTGCAGTTGCTGCCGAGCCGCTCGAGCCGCCCGAGCCGCCGAGTCGCCGAGCCGCAGTTGCCGCCGAGCCGCCGAGTCGCCGAGTCGCCGAGCCGCAGTTGCCGCCGAGCCGCAGTTGCTGCCGAGCGGCCGTGCCGTCGAGCCGCCGGAGCCGCCCGCACCGCCGAGTCGCCGAGTCGCCGAGCCTGCTCTTCCCACCACTGGTGAGCCCCTGACCTGCTAGCGCGCTGCCCACCACCTGCTTGCCTGCCTGCCTGCCTTTCAGCCTGCCTGGCTGCCTGCCTTACTGCTGCTTCTCCTGCTCCTGATTCTACTGGCGGAGCCAGATGCAGCCCCAGCGATGTCTGCGTGAGTCCCTCACGCCCCAGCAGCTGCGTGAGTGGTACGTTGGTTGGGGTTGTAGGGGTGGCGGCGCTGCTACTGCTAATACTACTGGCAGCGGCCGAATGCAGCTCCAGCGACGCCCACGCGCGTCTTTCACGCCCCAGCAGCTTCGTGAGTGGTACGCTCAGAGTAGAGAATCTCTCAGTTCTGTTCGCGGCTCTTACGTGATTCGCACTAGTGCTCGGACTGGTCAGCCTTGTGGGACACCTAGTCACACACAGTCCCGCTGCTTTGTTCGTCTGAGCGACACCAGGCGTACCGAGTTTGGCGACGAGGCTGAGCTCCCCGACTGGGTGGAGTTGCTTAGGCAGAGGGTAGACATATTTGCTCTTGACTAAGATGCTATTCTTACTGCCATGTATGCATTGCTTACTAGTGCTAACCGTGCCAGTCACCTTTGCGTACCGCCTGACCCGGGTATAGAGCCTGCTGCTCTAGCTGCTGGTGAGGCAGCTGCTCTGGGTGCTAGTGAGTCTCCCGCTCTAGGTACAGGTGCAGCTGCTGCTCTAGGTGCTGGTGAGTCTGCTCTCTCAGGTACCGCGTCGGCTCCAGTCTTTCACACCTTCAGTCTTGACTCGGGGGCTTCCCGCTCCTTCTTTCGAGACCGCACCACACTCACGCCGCTTGGTCGGCCAGTTGCAGTCTCTCTGGCAGACCCCTCTGAGGGTCCTGTCCTTGCTCACTTCTCCACTGTCCTCCCGTGTCTGGCGGCCCCCTCTAGCACCCTGTCTGGTCTTTACCTCCCCTCGTTCTCTACGAACTTGGTAAGTGGTGCTGACCTACAGGATGCGGGGGCTCACAAGTTCACTCCTGCGAGTCAGCGGGTGACCCACTACACGGACGCTCGGACAAGCCGACACCTGGCCACGTTTACACGTCGGCCGGGGTCGAGCCTGTACACGCTGACCACTGCGTCTCCTCCAGTCACTGCGTCTGGTCAGGTAGCTGCGTCGGGTCAGGTGTTCGCTGCAACGTCCAAGTCTGGTCCTGAGTCTGCCCCCTGCTCGTGTCGTCTCCTGTCTCACGAGACTCTCCTCTGGCACCACCGCCTTGGTCACCCCTCCCTGCTTTGTCTCTGAAGCATGGCCTCCCGTGTCCTTGTCTCTAGTCTTCCCCGGTCCCTCCCTCCCCTTCCTTCGGGGCCTGGCCCTACCTGCGTCCCCTGTGTCGAGGGGCGGCAGCGGGCTGCCCCTCACTCCTCCCAGTTTCCTCCGACAGAGGCCCCGCTGCAGACGCTTGACATGGACGTGTGGGGCCTGGCCCGCATCCGTGGATAGGGTCACGAGCGCTACTTTCTGCTGGTGGTTGACGACTACTCGCGTTACACCACACTCTTCCCCTTGCGCAGCAAGGGTGATGTCACTGAGGTGTTGATCGACTGGATCCGCGCAGCTCGTCTCCAGCTCAGGCGGAACTTCGACTCGGACTTTCCTGTTCTGCGTCTGCACTCTGACCGGGGCGGAGAGTTCTCCTTTGGCCTTATGCAAGCCTACTGTCATGCACGAGGCATCCGCCAGACCTTCACGCTTCCGGACTCTCCACAACAAAATGGGATTGCTGAGCGCCGCATTGGCATGGTCATGGACGTCGCCCGTATGTCCATGATGCATGCGGCTGCCCCCCATTTTCTGTGGCCGTTTGCGGTCTGGTACGCGGCGCATCAGATCAGCCTTCACCCCAGGGTCTCCTTGCCGGAGACCTCCCCAGCTTTGCTGTGGACGGGGAAGGTTGGCGATGCGTCTGCGTTCCGTGTCTGGGGATCTCAGGCATTTGTCCATGACCTGTTTACGGACAAGCTGTCCCCTCGTGCTGCTCCCTGCGTCTTCCTAGGTTTTCCCCCTGAGGCGCCAAGGTGGCAGTTCTACCACCCCACCTCTCGTCGTGTTCTGTCCTCCTTGGACGTCACGTTTGACAAGTCAGTCCCCTACTACCGCCTCTTCCCCTACCGCACTCCGTCCCTCCCCCCGCCACCGCTCTTTCTGGTGCCAGGTCCCCCTCCGGTAGACCCCCTCCCCCTCAGGGTCCTGCCCCTTCAGGTGTGTCCCAGGTAGACCCAGTCGAGCCTGTCGAGGTTACTGGTGACTCTATTGCTGTTGGGGGTGCTGACTCTGTGGATGCTACGCCTGGGGTTGCTGGGTCTATGGGTGGTACTCCTAGGGGTGCTGAGCCTGGGGGTGCTGAGACTAGGGGTGCTGCGCTTGGGGGTGCTGAGCCTGGAGGTGCTACGCCTGGGGGTGCTGAACCTGGGGGTGCTACGTCTGGAGGTACAGAGCCTGGGGGTGCCACGTCTGGAGCTGCTGGTCCTAGGGGTGCGGAGCCTGCGGGCGCTGGGCCTAATCATGTGGCGTCTGGCACTGCTGGGCCGGGAGGTTCTCCGGGTGCTTCATCTTGGCGGGAGCCACTCTCTTCAAGGGAGCTGCGCGAGTGGTTTGCCCGGCGCTGGAGGCGTACTGCAGGAGCTGGAGCTTCTTTGGCTGCTGATGGTGCTGGTGCCGCCGGTCCCGGAGCTGTTCGTACTGGGAGTACTGGAGCTGCTGGGCCTACGGGTACGATTGGCGCTGGAGCTGCTGAGGGTGTTGGCGCTGAGGCTACCGCTGTCAGTCCTGGCAGCGGTCCTGCTGCGGGTGCTGCTGGTGCTGCTGGAGGTACTGCAGCTGGAGGTGCTGTTGGCGCTGGTGCTGCCGCTGGGGGTACTAGTCTTGTCCATGCTGTGTCTGGAGTCGCCGCGCAGCCTCGGCCGTACTTCGTTCCGCTCCTTTAGCAGGTTCTTGGTCCTCCTCCTCCCTTAGAGTGTCCACCGCCTGTCCAGTCATAGTCACAGTTACCGCCGGCCTCCACAGTGCCTGCTCCTTCTCCCTACACTAGTCCTACTAGAGGTCTTGCTGAGCGTCGTGAGCCTGCGTCTCGTCCTGCGTCGCCTGTTCGTGTTGCTCGCACTAGTGGTCGCGGTTCGCGTCAGCGTCCTCCTCCTGTCCCTGGCACGCACCGAATGTCTCTGCGTCCGCCGACTGGTACTCTGCGTGTCCCTTTGCCTTCTCCTCTTGCGTCCTCTCTTCCTGCTCTTGCCGACCCGGAGTCGGACTCTCTTCGTGCTGCCAGTCCTATTGTCACGCGTCTCCTTGCTACTGTCGTGACTGACCCCTCGTTTGAGTCCACTGCTGCGTTTGCCCTAGTTGCTGAGCTCGTCGACTTTGCTGCTCGCAGCCGTCTAGACTACGCTACTAGTCTTATTGCTGAGTCTGCGTCTGTCTGTCCTACGTCCGTTGGGGGTGAGTGTGCTCTTGGCAAGGACGTCCTTGAGGACAGGCAGGAGGATTTCCAGTGTCTGGCTGCTGCTTCACCTCATCTCGTGTTCGTACTGCTTACCCCTGAGGGATACCCGGATGCACTTGACATCCCGGCTCCGCGCTCTTACGCGGAGGGCCGTAGAGGGTCCCTACTCCTCTCAATGGCAAGCAGCTATGGATGCAGGGATGGCTTCCTGGAAGTCCACAGGCACCTAGGTTGACGCGGTTCCCCCGCATGGGGCGAACATTGTCAGTGGCATGTAGATCTTCAGGGTGAAGCGGCCGCCAGGTTCTCCACCTGTCTTCATGGCGCGGTACGTGGCTCGTGGCTTCAGTCAGCGGCAGGGAGTTGACTACTTTCAGACTTTCTCTCCCACCCCGAAGATGACCACTCTTCAGGTGCTGTTGCACATAGCCGCTCAGCGCGACTACGAGCTTCACTCTCTTGACTTCATCACTGCTTTCTTGCAGGGTAGCATGCACGAGGAGATATGGCTGCGCCGCCCACCTGGCTTCACTGGGACTTTTCGTTCTGGCACCTAGTGGAGCCTCCGGCGGCCAGTCTACGGTCTCCCCCAGGCACCGCGTGAGTGGCACGTCACACTGAGGACTACGCTTACGGCTCTTGGGTTTGCTCCCTCTACTGCCGACCCGTCGCTGTTTCTGCGCACCGACACTTCTTTGCCGCCGTTCTACATCCTCGTGTACGTCGACGACTTGGTCTTTACCACTGCTGACACTGCTGGACTCGCCCACGTGAAGTCGGAGCTGCAGAAGAGACACACGTGCATACACCTGGGTGAACTGCGCAGCTACCTTGGCTTGCACATCACCCGGCACAGAGCACGCCGCACCATTACCCTGACTGAGTCACACATGGTGCAGCAGGTCCTTCAGCTCTTCGGCTTCACGTACTCCTCGCCTCAGGCCACTCCTCTGTCTACTCGCCACTCGCTCTCAGCTCTGCCTTCGGATGAGTCCGTAGATTCGAGTGGCCTGTATGCAGAGCTTGTTGGCTGCCTCATGTACCTGATGACCTGCACTCATCGTGACCTTACATACCCTCTTAGCATTCTCGCGCGCTATGTTGCTCCTGGGAGACACAGACCGGAGCACATAGCCGCAGCGAAGAGGGTGTTGCGCTACTTGTGCAGTACGTCGGGCATGGGGCTTGTGCTTGGAGGGCAGAGTCCAGTGGTCCTCACTGGGCACACAGACGCTTCTTGGGCTGACGACCAGGCTACGCAGCGGTCGTCACAGGGCTACACCTTCAGCCTTGGTTCCGGCTCTGGTTTTTGGCGGGCTACGCGCTCGTCTTCTGTTCTTGGCTCCAGTTGTGAGGCTGAGATCTACGCCGGGGCCATGGCTGCACAGTAGCTTCGCTGGCTCACCTACCTGCTGACTGACCTCGGAGAGCCGCCTCGTTCTCCTCCATTGCTGTACGTAGACAACAAGGCCATGCTGGCCTTGTGTTGAGAGCAGAGATTGGAGCACAGAATGAAGCACATTGCTCTTCGCTACTTCCTTGCTCGTGAGCTGCAGCAGCGTGGTTAGCTATGTCTTGCGTACGTGGCCTCTGAGGCCAACACTGCTGATATCTTCACCAAGGCGCTTGCGCCTTGTGATCATCAGCGCTTTCGTACTCAGCTGGGTCTTGTGCTTGTCTTGCCTCACTTGCTCACCTCTTGACCTTGCTTGTACTACTACATATATATATATATATATATATATATACTCCTGCTCTTGCTTGTTTAGCCTTTTATATATATATGTGTGTACTCCTGCATTTGAACTGGCCTTGTGGCCTTGACCTTGTGCTCGGACTGTGTGGTGACTTTGTGATCCACCCTGAGCTTGCTTTGCTTTGCTTTGCTTGACTGGTCTTGTGACTCCTTTTACTCCTCCACTTTGCCTATGGGGGTGTGTCAGATTTTTATGACATAGCTATTGTAGGCTATAGTGGGGTAGCACATATGGGGTACAGCTTTCTAGGGTTTGTATTTGTACCCAACTTTCACTTAGTCAATTCATTTCTCGTTCATTCTCACAGGCAGCTTGCTCTTTCTCCCCACGTGTACTCAACCCTCTTCCTCAGCAGGTCGGTCAACGTGGCAGTCAACTTCCCCATGTTGGACGAAGTGGTGCACGTAGTTGACCAACTCCAGAAAATGCTGCGACTCTGTCAAGTTGGTCGGCGTGTGCCATGCTTGAATCGTCGCAATTTTTTTTGGGTCTATTTCCACCCCGTCAGCTGAAATGATGTGTCCCAAAAACTCCTATCAACCTGTAAAAACTCACATTTGAAAACTTTGGTCAGAAGGCGGTTCTCACTTGAAAACTACTTTGATGTCCTGTCAGTGTAGTGCTCTGTCGGGCCTCTAAATCAGTATGTCGTTGTGAGAATAAGCGAACAGGAATGAATGAACTAGCAGTGAAATGAGTACAAGTAGGAAACCCTAGAATTGTGTACCCCCTATAGGCTAACCCACTGTAGCCTACACAAGCAGAACATATCTAATGTTTGACACACCCCCATAGGCAAAGTGGGGGAGAACAAGGGGTCACAAGACCAGTCAAGCAAAGCAAAGCAAGCTCAGGGTGGATCACAAAGTCACCACACAGTCCGAGCACAAGAGCAGGGCCAGAGGCCAGTTCACATGCAGGAGTACAGACATATATATAAAACTAGACAAGCAAGAGCAGGTATATATATATGTCACAGTACAAGTGAAGTCAAGAGGAAAGCAAGTGAGGCAAGACAGGCACAAGACCCAGCTGGGTGCAAAAGCGCTGATGGTCACAAGGCGCGAGTGCCTTGGTGAACACATCAGCAGTGTTGGCCGCAGAGGCCACGTACGCAAGTCGCAACTGACCACGCTGCTGCAGCTCACGAGCAAGGAAGTAGCGGAGAGCAATGTGCTTCGTTCTGTGCTCCAAGCGCTGCTCTCGACACAAGGCCAGCATGGCCTTGTTGTCTACGTACAGCACTGGAGGAGAACGAGGCGGCTCTCCAAGGTCAGTCAGCAGGTAGGTGAGCCAGCGAAGCTCCTGTGCAGCCATGGCCCCGGCGTAGATCTCAGCCTCACAACTGGAGCCGAGAACCGAAGACGAGCGAGTAGACCGCCACGAGACAGAGCCGGAACCAAGGCTGAAGGTGTAACCCTGTGACGACCGCTGCGTAGCCTGGTCGTCAGCCCAAGAAGCGTCCGCGTGGCCGGTAAGGACCACTGGACTCCGCCCTCCAAGCACAAGCCCCATGCCCGACGTACTGCACAGGTAGCGCAATACCCTCTTCGCTGCAGCCATGTGCTCTGGTCTGTGTCTCCCAGGAGCAACATAGCGTGCAAGAATGCTCAGAGGGTATGCAAGGTCAGGTCGTGTGCAGGTCATCAGGTACATGAGGCAGCCAACAAGCTCTGCATACGGACCACTCGACTCTACGGACTCATCCGAAGGCAGAGCTGAGAGTGAGTGGCGAGTAGGCAGAGGAGTGGCCTGAGGCGAGGAGTACGTGAAGCCGAAGCGCTGAAGGACCTGCTGCACCATGTGTGAGTGAGTCAAGGTAATGGTGCGGCGTGCTCTGTCCCGAGTGATCTGCAAGCCAAGGTAGCTGCGCAGTTCACCCAGGTCTGTGCACGTGTGTCTCTTCAGCAGTTCGGACTTCACGTAGGCGAGTCCAGCAGTGTCCGCTGTGGCAAAGACCAAGTCGTCGACGTACACGAGGATGTAGAACGGCGGCAGTGAAGTGTCGGTGCGCAGAAACAGAGACGGGTCAGCAGTAGAAGGAGCAAACCCAAGTGCCGCCAGCGTAGTCCTCAGTGTGTCGTGCCACTCACGCGGTGCCTGGCGGAGACCGTAGACTGGCCGTCGGAGGCTCCACTGGGTGCCAGGAGGGAAAGTCCCAGTGAAGCCAGGTGGACGGCGCAGCCAGATCTCCTCGTGCAGGCTACCCTGCAGGAACGCAGTGCTGAAGTCGAGAGAGTGAAGCTCGTAGTCGCGCTGAGCGGCTATGTGCAGCAGCACCCGAAGAGTGGTCATCTTCGGGGTGGGAGAGAAGGTCTGAAAGTAGTCAACTCCCTGCCGCTGACTGAAGCCACGAGCAACGTACCGCGCCTTGAAGACAGGTGGAGAGCCCGGCGGCCGCTTCACCCGGAAGATCCACATGCCACTGACGATGTTCGCCCCAGGAGGGGGAACTGCGTCAACGTAGGTGCCTGTGGACTTCCAGGAAGCCATCTCTGCATCCATAGCTGCCTGCCACTGAGAGGAGTAGGGACCCTCTACGGCCTCCGCGTAAGAACGCGGAGTCGGGATGTCTAGTGCATCCGGGTCTCCCTCAGGGGCAAGCAGTACAGACGCGAGATGAGGTGAAGCAGCCGCTAGACATTGTAACTCCTCCTGTCTGTCCTCTAGGACGTCCGTGCCAAGAGCACACTCACCCCCGACGGACGGAGGACAGACAGACGCAGACTCAGCAACAAGACCAGCAGCGTAGTCGAGACGACAGCGAGCAGCAAAGTCAACGAGCTCAGCGACTAGAGCAGACGCAGCAGTGGACTCAAAAGAGGGGTCAGTGACGACAGTAGCAAGCAGACGCGTGACAGTAGGACTGGCATCGCGAAGAGAGTCCGACGCAGGGTCGGCAAGCGCAGGAAGAGAGGACTCAAGAGGAGAAGGCAAAGGGGCACGCAGAGGAGCAGTGGACGGACGCAGAGACATCCGGTGCGTGCCAGGGACAGGAGGAGGACGCTGACGCGAACCGCGACCACTAGCGCGAGTAGCACGAACAGGCGACGCGGGACGAGACGCAGGCTCACGACGCTCAGCAAGACCTCCAGTAGGACCAGTGTAAGGAGAGGGAGCAGGCAGAGGAGAGGAAGGCTCCAACAGTGACTGCGACTGGACAGGCTGTGGACACTCTACCGAAGGAGAAAGACCAAGAACCTGCTGTAGGAGCGGAACGAAGTACGGCCGAGGCCGCGTGGCAGCTCCAGACTCAGCAGGGACAGCACCAGCACCCTCAGCGACAGCACCAGAGCCACCAACACCTCCAGCGGCAGGACCTCCAGCAGCACCAGCAGCAGAACCACCGCCAGGACAGACAGCAGTAGTCTCAGCACCAACACCCTCAGCAGCTCCAGCTCCAGTAGGACCCGTAGGCCCAGCAGCTCCGGGACCGGCAGCACCAGCACCCTCGACTGGCGACGAAGCTCCAGCTCCAGCAGCACTCCTCCAGCGGCGAGCAAACCACTCACGCAGCTCCTGGGGAGAGAGGGGCTCTCGGCGAGACGCAGCAGCAGGAGAAACCCCAGGCTCAGCAGCTCCAGACTCAGCACCCCCAGGCACAGCCGCTCCAGACTCAGCACCTCCAGGCTCAGCAGCTCCAGACTCAGCACCCCCAGACTCAGTAGCTCCAGCTCCAGTAGGACCTGCAGGCCCAGCAGCTCCGGGACCAGCAGCACCCTCAGCAGGCGAAGAAGCTCCAGCTCCAGCAGCACGCCTCCAGCGGCGAGCAAACCACTCGCGCAGCTCCTGTGGAGAGAGCGGCTCCCGCCGAGACGGAAGAACCGGAGAGCCCCCAGGTCCAGCAGGCGCAGGCTCTGCACCTCCAGGCCCAGCACCCCCAGGCTCAGCAGCTCCTGACGTAGCACACTCCGGCTCAGCACCCCCCGGCTCAGCACCCCCAGACTCAGCACCCCCCGGCCTCGCACCCCCAGGCTTAGCACCCCCAGGCTCAGCACCCCCAGCAGCAGCACCCCCAGGCTCAGCACCCACAGCAGGACCAGACTCAGCAGCAACCTCGACTGGCTCGACCGTGTCTACCTGGGACACACCTGAAGGGGCAGGAACCTGAGGGGGGAGGGGGTCTACCGGGGGGGGAACTGGTACCAGGAAGTCCGGTGGGGGGGGAAGGGAAGGAGTACGGTAGGGGAAGAGGCGGTAGAAGGGGACTGACTCGTCGAACGTGACGTCCTGGGAGGACAGAACACGACGAGAGGAGGGGTGGTAGAACTGCCACCCTGGAGCGTCAGGGGGGAAGCCAAGGAAGACACAGGGAGCAGCACGGGGGGACAGCTTATCCGCAGACAAGTCGCGGACAAACGCCCGAGATCCCCAGACACGGAACGCAGACGCATCGCCAACCTTCCCCGTCCACAGTAACACTGGGGACATCGCGGGCCGAGAGACCCTGGGGTGAAGGTTGAGCTGATGCGCCGCGTACCGAACCGCAAACGGCCACAGAAAATGGGGGGCAGCCGCATGCATCATGGACGTACGAGCGACATCCATGACCATGCCAATGCGGCGCTCAGCAATCCCATTTTGCTGTGGAGAGTCCGGAAGCGTAAAGGTCTGGCAGATCCCCTGTGCACGACAGTAGTCTCGCAGAAGGCGAGAGGAGAACTCCCCACCTCGGTCAGAGTGCAGACGCAGAACAGGAAAGTCCGAGCCGAAGCTCCTCCTGAGCTGGAGACGAGCCTCGCGGATCCAGTCGATCAGCACCTCAGTGACAGCACCCTTGCTGCGCAAGGGGAAGACTGAGGTGTAACGCGAGTAGTCGTCAACCACCAACAGGAAGTAGCGCTCGTGACCCTGCCCACGGACGGGGGCCGGGCCCCACACGTCCATGTGAAGCGTCTGCAGAGGAGCCTCTGTCGGGGGAAACTGGGAGGAGTGAGGAGCAGCCCTGAGGCGCCCCTCGACACAGGGGACACAGGAAGGTCCTGGTCCCGAAGGAAGGGGAGGGAGAGACTGGGGAAGACCAGAGACAAGGACACGGGAAGCCATGCCCCGAAGACGGGGCAAGGAGGGGTGGCCTAGACGGTGGTGCCACAGAAGAGTCTCGTGAGACAGGAGGCGACACGAACAGGGGGCAGACTCAGGACCAGACCTGGACGCAGCAGCAAACACCTGACCCGACGCTGCTACCTGACCGGACGCGGGGACAGGAGGAGACTCAGTGGTCAGGGTGTAGAGGCTCGACCCCGGCCGACGCGAGAACGTGGCCAGGTGCCGGCCTGTGCGTGCGTCCGTGCAGTGGGTCACCCGCTGACTCGCAGGAGTGAACTGGTGAACCCCCGCATCCTGTAGGTCTGCACCACTCACCAAGTTCGTCGAGAACGAGGGGAGGTACAGGCCAGACAGGGTGCCCGAGGGGGCAGCCGGACACGGGAGGACAGTGGAGAAGTGAGCGAGGACAGGACCCCCAGAGGGGTCAGCCAGGGAGACTGCAACCGGCCGACCAAGCGGCGTGAGTGTGGTGCGGTCCCGAAAGAAGGAGCGAGAAGCCCCAGAGTCAAGTGTAAAGGTGAGGGAGGCCGAAGCCAACGCGGTACCTGAGAGCGCAGCCTCACCCGCACCTGAGGAAGCAGACTCACTAGCACCTAGAGCAGCAGCCGCACCTGTACCTGGAGCAGGAGACTCACTAGCACCCAGAGCAGCAGCCTCACCAGTAGCTAGAGCAGCAGGTCCTATACCTGGGTCAGGCGGGACGCACAGGTGACCGGCACGGTCAGCACTAGTAGGCAATGCATACATGGCAGTGAGAATAGCATCATAGTCAAGAGCATATATATCTACCCTCTGCCTAAGCAACTCCACCCAGTCGGGAAGCTCAGCCTCGTCGCCAAACACGGTACGCCAGGCGTCGCTCAGACGGGCGAAGCAGCTGGACGGTGTATGACTACGTGTCCCACAAGGCTGACCAGTCCGAGTACCAGTGCGAATCACGTAAGAGCAGCGAACAGCACTGAGAGACCCTCCACTCTGAGCGTACCACTCACGAAGCTGGCGAGGCGTGAGAGACACGCGAGAGGGTCGCGGGAGCTGCATCTGGCCGCCACCACGAGTAGAAGCAGCAGGAGTGGAAGTAGGAGTAGCGTCGCCACCCCTACAGCCCCAACCAGCGTACCACTCACGCAGCTGCTGGGGCGTGAGGGACTCACGCCGGCGTCGCTGGGGCTGCATTTGGCTCCGCAAGTAGAAGCAGGAGCAGGACTAGCAGCAGGGAGGCAGGCAGCCAGGCAAGCCAAAAGGCAGGCAGGCAGGCAAGCAGGCGACGCGCAGCGTGCTAGCAGGGCAAGAGCTCACCAGTGGTGGGAAGAGTAGGCTCGGCGACGCAGCGGCTCGGCAGCTCGACGGCTCGGCGGCTCGGGCGACTCGGGCGGCTCGGCGGCAAGGCGGCTCGGCAGCAACTGCAGCTCAGCAGCTCGGTGACTCGGCGGCTCGGCGGCAGGGCGGCTCGGCAGCAACTGCAGCTCAGCAGCTCAGCGACCCGGCGGCTCGGCGGCAGGGCGGCTCGGCTGCTGGGCGGCTCGGGTGCAGGGCGGCTCGGCGGTGGGGCGGCTCGGCTGCTGCAGGTGAGCGGCTCGGCTGCTGCAGTGGGAGATGAAGGAGGAGGAGAAGCAGGGGAGGCCACACACCTGCCACCCCTCTGCTGCGGCCCCCGAAGGAGCCGCGACGGGCGACGGGAAAAGGGGGGGGGGTGGGTGGTGGGGGGGGGGCCGGTAGGTGCAGCGGCGGGGCCAGCAGGTGCAGTTGCGGGGCCGGTAGAAGGGGACGGCAGGAGCCGTCAGGAGGGGACGGCGGGGCCGTCACGAAGGGACGGCGGGGCCGTCAGGAGGTGACCGGGCCGCGACGGGGGCAGGCGGCGGGGCCGCGTAAGGGCCTGGGCGGGGCCGCGACAGAGCCGTCGGCGGGGCCGCGTGAAAGCCGGGGCGGGGCCGCGTAGAAGCCGGGGCGGGGCCGCGCGAGAGCAGGCGGCGGGGCCGCGAAGGAGCCGGGGCGGGGCCGCGTGAGAGCAGGCGGCGGAGCCGCGTAAGGGCCTGGGCGGGGCCGCGACAAAGCCGTCGGCGGGGCCGCGTGAAAGCCGGGGCGGGGCCGCGTAGAAGCCGGGGCGGGGCCGCGCGAGAGCAGGCGGCGGGGCCGCGAAGGAGCCGGGGCGGGGCCGCGTGAGAGCAGGCGGCGGGGCCGCGACAGAGAGGGCGGCGGGGCCGCGTCAGTGAAGGCGGCGGGGCCGCAGGGGAAATGGCGACCCGAGGGGTCGCTAAAAAAAAGATCGCGCCTCGGGGGGCGCTTCGGTGGGCCCAAGAAAAAACGGTCCGTAGAAGGACCCGCTCTATACCATGTGAGAATAAGCGAACAGGAATGAATGAACTAGCAGTGAAATGAGTACAAGTAGGAAACCCTAGAATTGTGTACCCCCTATAGGCTAACCCACTGTAGCCTACACAAGCAG
This sequence comes from Closterium sp. NIES-65, assembly GCA_948144175.1. NCBI lineage: Eukaryota > Viridiplantae > Streptophyta > Zygnematophyceae > Desmidiales > Closteriaceae > Closterium > Closterium sp. NIES-65. The sequence goes on along the minus strand of CANXME010000615.1, from coordinate 539,801 downwards.
AACATATCTAATGTTTGACAGTCGTCGAGGTACACAATGATGCACTTATCTAAAAGTGGGTGGAAGGCTTTGTTCATGGTCATTTGGAAAGTGGGTGGGGGCGTTGGTTAGTCCGAAGGGCATAACAGTGTATTCGAAGGACCCATAGTGTGTTCGGAAAGCTGTATTGGGGCAGTCAGGTGGGTTGACGAGAATCTGGTGGTAACACCCTCTAAGGTTATTTTTTTAGAAAACCTAGGGTGTGCGCAGTTGATCGATAAGCTCGTCGGCTCGCGGGATGGGGTAACGGGATTTGATGGTAACCCTGTTCAGTGCCTTGTAGTTGATGCACATGCGAAAACTTCCGTCCTTCTTCGGCATAAACAGTATCGGTGCCGCGAGAGGCAAATATATTCCTTTCGAGTAGGTTATCTAGTTGCTTCCTCAATTCGTCCAGTTCGGGTTCGGTCAGTCCGAACTGTCGCGGTACTCTCGGCAGTGCTACCGGTTATAATTCTATCCTGTGGGCGTGCGGTCGCTGAGGTGGCAGTCCCGTCGGCAGGTCGTCCGGAAATACTCCACTGTACTGCATGAGGAGTGCTGCTAGGTCATCCGGTACGTTGGCTAGCAGTTTCAGTGAATCCCCCCCTTTGTCTGCTGCCTCGGCTTCCCAAATGTCAACCGCGTACATGTCAGCTCCTGCCGCTACGGCGTGTTTCATTGTGATCGCGTTGACACGCACCGACGAAGACTCAGGCGAGCCCCAGCGAGGTAAGGCGATATTGTTACCGTTCACTCACACTGTGCAGTCATTCGTCATCCAGTCGATTCGCGGATTGTGTCTTCGCAGCCAATCACAACCTAGTAAAATGTCGGTTCCGTCAAGGGTTGTCGCGAGCATTTCTTGGCTAAACGTGAATTTACCCCCGCATCGAATCCAAACCCAGTCTACGCGTTCCCGTATCCCCAGTGGCGTGCCGTTAACTAGTCTTGCGTCGATCTCATGTTAGCATCTGTCCAGTGGCAATTTCAGTTTCCGTGCTGTGGCAGTGTTGATCAGGTTGTGGCTGGCTCCCCCGTCGACAAACATTTTAACGAAGTCTGTCCCCATTTTCCCACTAAGCAATATGGGGCTATCTACCGTAGTACCCTCCTCATTCGGCCGGGTGTGGTCGATTGCGTGAACTGGCACAATCACTCGGTGAGGGCCGGTTGGGTCGGGCGAGCGGCGTGACCTGTCAGTAGAGGGCCCGTTTGCTACTGACTCCTAGCGTTTCTCTGCTGCTTGGTCTGATTCTGCTGTTGAGCTTCCCCCTTTCCCTTAGTGTTTTCCGGGCATTCGCTCTTGCGATGTCCCGGCCGATTGCACGCGAAGCAGCGCCTTTTGAACGGTGCGACAGCGGCATTCGTGGCGACGTCACGTATCGTGGCGCCCTTGTTCATCCCACGAGACCAATGTCTCAAGTTACTACTTCCGTAGGACCCCGGTCTCGGTCGGCGGAAGAAGTCAATCTTTGTGAAACTGAATGAATGGGAGTGGATGACTATGAAATGAAGTGGGTACAAATAGGAAACCCTAATTGGGTTGTACCCCCTATGGGATACCCCACTATAGCCTACAGAAACAAGTAAGCTATATGTTCTGACACACCCCCATAGGCAAAGTGGGGGAGAACAAGGGGTCACAAGACCAGTCAAGCAAAGCAAAGCAAAGCTCAGGGTGGATCACAAAGTCACCACGCATTCCGAGCACAAGTTCAAAGGCCAAAAGGCCAGTTTACATGCAAGATCATATATAGAGATATACAAGAATCAAGCAAGCAAGAGCAAGAGTATATATAGGCGAAGGTACAAGCAAGGTCAAGAGGAGAGCAAGTGAGGCAAGACAGCCACAAGACCCAACTGCGTGCAACAACGCTGATGATCACAAGGCGCAAGTGCCTTGGTGAAAACATCAGCAGTGTTGGCCTCAGAGGCCACGTACGCAAGTCGTAGCTGTCCACGCTGCTGTAGCTCACGAGCAAGAAAGTAGCGGAGAGCAATGTGCTTCGTTCTGTGCTCCAGTCGCTGCTCTCGACACAAGGCCAGCATGGCCTTGTTGTCTACGTACAGGACTGGAGGAGAACGAGGCTGCTCTCCAAGGTCGGTCGGCAGGCAGGTGAGCCAGCGTAACTCCTGTGCAGCCATAGCCCCAGCGTAGATCTCAACCTCACAACTGGAGCCGAGAACAGAAGACGAGCGGGTAGCCCGCCACGAGACAGAGCCGGAACCTAGGCTGAAGGTGTAACCCTGTGACGACCGCTGCGTAGCCTGGTCGTCAGCCCAAGAAGCGTCTGCGTGCCCAGTGAGGACCACTGGACTGCGCCCTCCAAGCACTAGCCCCATGCCCGACGTACTGCACAAGTAGCGCAACACCCTCTTCGCTGCAGCCATGTGCTCTGGTCGGTGTCTCCCAGGAGCAACAAAGCGTGCGAGAATGCTAAGAGGGTATGCGAGGTCAGGTCGTGTGCAGGTCATCAGGTACATGAGGCAGCCAACAAGCTCTGCAAACGGGCCACTCGACTCTACGGACTCATCCGAAGGCAAAGCTGAGAGCGAGTGGCGAGTAGGCAGAGGAGTGGCCTGAGGCGAGGAGTACGTGAAGCCGAAGCGCTGAAGGACCTGCTGCACCATGTGTGACTGAGTCAGGGTAATGGTGCGGCGTGCTCTGTCCCGGGTGATCTGCAAGCCAAGGTAGCTGCGCAGTTCACCCAGGTCAGTGCACGTGTGTCTCTTCTGCAGCTCGGACTTCACGTAGGCGAGTCCAGCAGTGTCAGCTGTGGCAAAGACCAAGTCGTCGACGTACACGAGGATGTAGAACGGCGGCAGAGAGGTGTCGGTGCGAAGAAACAGCGACGGGTCGGCAGTAGAAGGAGCAAACCCAAGTGCCGCGAGCGTAGTCTTCAGTGTGTCGTGCCACTCACGTGGCGCGTGGTGGAGACCGTAGACTGGACGCCGGAGACTCCACTGGGTACCACGAGGGAAAGACCCAGTGAAGCCAGGTGGGCGACGCAGCCAGATCTCCTCGTGCAGGCTGCCCTGCAAGAAAGCAGTGCTGAAGTCAAGAGAGTGCAGCTCGTAGTCACGGTGAGCAGCAACGTGCAGCAGAACCCGAAGAGTGGTCATCTTCGGGGTGGGGGAGAAGGTCTGAAAGTAGTCAACTCCCTGCCGCTGACTGAAGCCACGAGCCACGTAACGCGCCTTGAAGACAGGCGGAGAACCCGGCGGCCGCTTCACCCTGAAAATCCACATGCCACTGACGATGTTCGCCCCAGGAGGGGGAACAGCGTCAACGTAGGTGCCTGTGGACTTCCAGGAAGCCATCTCTGCATCCATAGCTGCCTGCCACTGAGAGGAGTAGGGACCCTCTATCGCCTCCGCGTAAGAGCGCGGAGTCGGGATGTCTGGTGCATCCGGGTCTCCCTCAGGGGCTAGCAGTACAGACGCAAGACGAGGTGAAGCAGCGGCTAGACACTGGAACTCCTCCTGCCTGTCCTCAAGGACGTCCGTGCCAAGGGCACACTCACCCCCGACGGACGGAGGACAGGCGGACTCAGACTCAGTGACAAGACGAGCAGCGTAGTCTAGACGACAGCGCGCAGCAAAGTCGACAAGCTCAGTGACAAGGGCAGACGCAGCAGACGACTCGAAGGAAGGGTCAGTGACAGCAGTAGCAAGGAGACGCGTGACAGTAGGACTGGCAGCGCGAAGAGAGTCCGACTCAGGGTCGGCAAGAGCAAGAAGAGAGGAAGCAGGAGGAGAAGGCAAAGGGGCACGCAGAGGAGCAGTGGACGGACGCAGTGACATCCGGTGCGTGCCAGGGACAGGAGGAGGACGCTGACGCGAACCACGACCACTAGCGCGCTCAGTACGAACTGGCGACGCAGGACGAGACGCAGGCTCACGACGCTCAGTAAGACCTCCAGTCGGACCAGCGTAGGGAGAAGGAGCAGGCAAAGGGGAGGCAGGCTGTAGCTGTGGCTGTGACCGAACAGGCTGCGGACCCTCTAAGGGAGCAGGAGGAGGTGCAAGACCAAGAACCTGCTGCAGGAGCGGAACGAAGTACGGTCGGGGCCGCGCGGCGACACCAGAAACAGCAAGAACAGCATTAGCAGCCCCGTCCGGAGCACCTACTCCAGCAGCACCTCCACTAGAACCACCAGAAGCTCCAGAACCCCCAGCAGCAGCACCAGGAACACTGTCAGTCGGACCGCCAACCGCAGTCTCAGCGCCAACACCCTCAGCAGGACCAGCTCCAGGAGAACTCTCAGACCCAGCAGCTCCAGCACCCACAGTACGAGCACCGCCAGGACGCGTGGCAGCAGTACCCTCTGCAGCCGAAGAACCACCAGCACCAGCAGCACGCCTCCAGCGCCTGGCAAACCACTCACGCAGCTCCTGTGGGGGGAGTGACTCTCGGCGAGACGAAGCACCCCCAGGCACAGCACCCCCAGGCTCAGCACCTCCAGGCTCAGCACCCCCAGGCACAGCACCCCCAGGCTCAGCACCCCCAGGCTCAGCACCCCCAGGCTCAGCACCCCCAGGCTCAGCACCCCCAGGCACAGCACCCCCAGGCACAGTACCCCCAGGCTCAGCACCCCCAGACTCCGCACCCTCAGGCTCAGCTCCCGCAGCAGCACCAGAGTCACCAGTGACCTCGACAGGCTCGACCGCGTCTACCTGGGACACACCTGAAGGGGCAGGACCCTGAGGGGGGAGGGGGACTACCGGGGGGGGACCTGGTACCAAGAAGAGCGGGGGCGGGGGGAGGGACGGAGTGCGGTAGGGAAAGAGGCGGTAGTAGGGTACCGACTCGTCGAACGTGACGTCCTGGGAGGACAGAACACGTCGAGAGGTGGGGTGGTAAAACTGCCACCCAGGGGCGTCGGGGGGGAACCCCAGGAAGACGCAGGGAGAAGCACGAGGGGACAGCTTGTCCGCAGACAGGTCGCGAACAAACGCCCGAGATCCCCAGACCCGGAACGCCGACGCATCGCCAACCTTCCCCGTCCACAGCAGGGCTGGGGAGGTCTCTGGTCGAGAGACCCTGGGGTGGAGGTTGATCTGGTGCGCAGCGTACCTGACCGCAAACGGCCACAGAAAATGGGGAGCAGCCGCATGCATCATGGACGTACGAGCGACGTCCATGACCATGCCAATGCGGCGCTCAGCAATCCCATTCTGCTGTGATGAGTCCGGAAGCGTGAAGGTCTGACGGATGCCTCGCACACGACAGTAGGCACTCAGGAGGCCAGAGGAGAACTCTCCGCCTCTGTCCGAGTGCAGACGCAAAACAGGGAAGTCAGAGCCAAAGCTCCTCCCAAGCTGAAGACGAGCTGCGCGGATCCAGTCGATCAACACCTCAGTGACCTCAACCTTGCTGCGCAAGGGGAAGACTGTGGTGTAACGCGAGTAGTCGTCAACCACCAGCAGAAAGTAGCGCTCCTGACCCTGTCCACGGACGCGGGCTGGGCCCCACACGTCCATGTGAAGCGTCTGCAACGGGGCCTCTGTCGGAGGAAACTGGGAGGAGTGAGGGGCAGCACGCTGGCGCCCCTCGACACAGGGGACACAGGCAGGGCCAGGGCCCGAAGGAAGGGGAGGGAGGGACCGGGGAAGACCAGACACAAGGACCCGCGAGGCCATGCCTCTGAGCCGAAGCAGAGAGGGGTGGCCAAGGCGGTGGTGCCAGAGGAGGGTCTCGTGAGACAGTCGACGACACGAACAGGGGGCAGACTCAGGACCAGACCTGGACGCTGCAGCAAACACCTGACCAGACGAAGGGACTCTACCAGACGCAGCACCTGGAGGAGAAGCAGTGGTCAGTGTGTACAGGCTCGACCCTGGCCGACGTGTAAACGTAGCCAGGTGACGACCTGTATCCGCCTCCGTACAGTGGGTCACCCGCTGACGAGCAGGGGTGAACTGGTGGACACCTGCATCCTGGAGGTCAGCACCACTCACCAAGTTCGTCGAGAACGAGGGGAGGTAGAGACCAGTCAGGGTGCCAGAGGGGGCCGCTGGACACGGGAGGACAGTGGAGAAGCGAGACAGGACAGGTCCCCCAGAGGGGTCAGCCAGGGACACCGCAACCGGCCGACTCAGCGGCGTGAGAGTGGTGCGGTCCCTAAAGAAGGAGCGAGACGCTCCAGAGTCAAGGGTGAAGGTGTGAGAGGCCGAAGCCGACACAGTACCTGAGAGGGCGGACTCACCAGCACCTGAGAGCACAGACGCACTGGCACCTAGAGCTGCAGCCTCACTAGTACCTGACGCGGCAGTACCAATGCCCGGGTCGAGCGGGAAACACCGGTAACAGTCATCCTCATCACTACCACTCACAGCATACATAGCAGAGAGAATAGCATCAAAGTCAAGATCATAAATAGCTACTCCAGCCCTAGACAGCTCTCCCCAGCGGGGGATCTCAGCGGCCTCCGGAATCTGCTGACGCCAGGCGTCGGTCAGGCGGCCAAAGCAGCGACGGGCTGTGTGGGCGCCTCCACACCTCTCCCCCGCACGGTCACCGGTGCGAAGAACGTAGGGGCAGGGACCAAGCGCACCACCGCGCTGACGCTGCAAGTACCACTCACGGAGCTGCTGAGGGCCGGGGACGGTGCGAGAGCGCTGCTGCTGCTGCGGCTGCTGCTGCTGCTGCTGGCGCTGACCACCCCCAGAGCTGCTCCGCTGGGACGAGCCACTCCGACCCCCGCCTCCACCACCACCCCCGCCTCCACCGCCACCCCCGTCTCCACCGCCACCTCCCCCACCAGGACCGTCGCTCCCACCGCTCCCACCGCCTCCTCCGCTACCACCTCCGCCGCCACCTCCGCCTCCACCGCCGCCACTAGTACCTCCACTCCCGCCACCACCCCCACCGCCACCCCCACTCCCCCCTCCACCCCCACCGCCTCCTCCACCGCCCCCTCTAGCTCCACCCGCCCCCTTGCCCCCCTTGCCCTTGCCAGAGCGGCGTCTGCCGCTGGGGGCAGACGCCGCGCCGACCGACTCAAAACCAGCGAGGTCGGCCGCAGCGGCAGAGGCGACAGAGGGCAGCAGGGGGGAAGGACCACACCCCTCAAAGATGGGGGTGCGAGGGTCACCCCGAGAGGCCCCTACAGCGACAATACTCTTCTCAGCCGCTAGCAGGGACTCCTCAAGGAGGTCGACAGTGAGAGTGGTGGGACAGACAGAGAGAAACTGGTCCCTAACGACACGAAGGGACTCAGGGAGACGGGTGACGAGAAAGTAGAGAGTGATGTACATGGGAGGAGGGTTCGCAGCGCGGAACTCAGCAGGAAGGGCAGCACGGTAGCGGGTGTCACTAGCGCGGAGGTGGGTAACTAGGTCAGCAACAGTGGGAAAGGAAGCGAGGTCAGGGAAGAGAAACGGTAGCATGAGGCGGCTAAGGGTAGCGGAGGAAGGGGAGGAGTAGCGTGCAACTACAGCGTCGTACAAGGCCTGAGCGGTCTTGCACTGACTAAAGTGGGCACGCTCAGAGGAAGGGAGGTGGCGACGCACAGCAAGACGTGCAGCAGCATCGCGGGTCGCCCACTTGGAGCGAGCAGCAGAGTCAGCATCAGCAGGCGGGGCACGGACAGCGCCAGAGACAAAGTCAAAGAGAGAGACCTCATCTATCGCATCACACAGTAAGTACAGCTGCAGGTCTTCAATCCAGACGGCAAAGTCAATGGCCCTCCCCTCAGCGTCAAAAGTAAGAACATTGGGGGTGGCCATGGCAGCAGCTGAAAGTCTCACCGGGCTAGGAGAGTCGGGTAGGACAGCAGCAGGCGGCTCGGGCTGGTGGGGCGGCTCGGGCGGCTCGGGCGGCTCGGGCGGCTCGGGTACCGGGCGGCTCGGCTGCTGCTGGGCGGCTTGGCTGCTGCTGGGCGGCTCGGCTGCTGCTGGGCGGCTCGGCTGCTGTTGAGCGGCTCGGCTGCTGCTGGGCGGCTCGGCTGCAGTGTAGTGACGGGGCCGGGACAAGGGACGGCGGGGCCGTCAGGGTGCAGCGGCGGGGCCGGGACCGGGGACGGTGGGGCCGTCAGGGTGCAGCGGGCCAGCAGGTGAGGTGGCGAGCCGGTAGGTGAGGCGGCGGGGCCGTCAGGTCAGGTGGCGGGCCAGCAGGTGAGGCGGCGAGCCGTCAGGTGAGGCGGCGGGGCCGTCAGATCAGGTGGCGGGCCAGCGGGGGAGGCGGCGGGCCGTCAGTGAGGTGGCGGGCCAGCAGGTCAGGCGGCGGGCCGTCACGTGAGGCGGCGGGGCCGTCAGGTCAGGTGGCGGGCCAGTAGGTGAGGCGGCGGGCCGTCAGGTGAGGCGGCGGGGCCGTCAGGTAAGGTGGCGGCGGGCCGTCAGGTGAGGCGGCGGGGCCGTCAGGTAAGGTGGCGGGCCAGCAGGTGAGACGGTGGGCCGTCAGGTGAGGCGGCAGGGCCGTCTGGTGAGGTGGCGGGCCAGAGGGCGAGGCGGCGGGCCGTCAGGTGAGGCGGCGGCCGTCAGGTAAGGCGGCGGCGGGGCCGACAGAGGTGCAGCGGGGGGGGGGGGGCCTGCCGCAGCGACGAAGAGGCCGCGCGGCCGTCTTGAGGGCGGCGCGGCGCGGCTGAGCCGAGAGGGCGGCGCGGCGCGGCTGTAAGGGCCGCGCGAAGTGGGGCCCAGGCCGCGCGCGCGAAAAAAAAATGAGTCGCGCGCGCGACTCTCGGGGCGCCACAAGGGCAGCTCGACGCGCACTAGGGGGAGCGCGCCTCGAGGAGAATAGGGCGCGCTCCGGGCAGGAAAAAAAAGATCGTGGGTGGGCCCAAAAAAAAAACGGTCCTTAGAAGGGACCCGCTCTATACCATGTGAAACTGAATGAATGGGAGTGGATGACTATGAAATGAAGTGGGTACAAATAGGAAACCCTAATTGGGTTGTACCCCCTATGGGATACCCCACTATAGCCTACAGAAACAAGTAAGCTATATGTTCTGACAATCTTCTCCGCCATAGCGAGAATTTCTTGAAAGTCGGTGACGCCGCGAAGCTGGATTACCTGGGCAATGTCGTGCTTCAGGTCCCTGATGTAGCGGTCGTTGCGCTCGCCCTCGTGCATATAACCCAGTTGCTCGCATAGCGCCAGAAACCCGCTAGTTTAGCCTTGGACGGAACCTAGTTGGCGCCAAGTGCAGAGCTTCTGTCGCGCCGCGATCGAAGCCGCAATTGGCTCAAATCGAGCGCGCGGACCTGCGCACCACGCGTCCCACGTGTGATATTGGGGCACCTCCACGAAATAAGACGGCGCCCAGGGTCCGGTTTGTCCTTCCCGTGTCGATAGAGTCGCGTAGTCCACTGGCTTCGTGACGATGATACGCCACCATTCCATGGCGGGTCCTCGCATCAGCGACACGGCGTAACGGAGTTTTGCCGTTTCCTCCGAGACGTAATTGGTGTCGAAGAAGACATTCATCATGAACAGTCACGCTTGGACGGTAGGACCACCCCGTAAACTCGTGTCAAAGCATGGCGGACGCCGCGGCTTCAGCGGCATCGGTGACGTCAGTGTTGATTCGCCGGCCGGCACAAAAATCGTGACGCGAGTTTGACTTCTGGCTGCATTCGTCGCTTCGGGGTGTGTCGTGCCATGGTTGTTGTCTCCGTCGTGGCGGACGACGCCATCACTGGCCGCGTTCGCGGGTTGCCCCACGCTCCCATGTTGCGATGTTGGTGGTGCGAGCTGTATCGGGGTGCCAGGTTCTTGGGATTGTGCTTGCTGTATTCGTGCGATGTCATTTTGCAGTGATGTACGTTCGGCCGTAGGGGCCGCGATTTCTTCGGAGCTTTCGCGAAGTTGCTGCAGCAGTTCGTTCAAACACTTCTGCGTAAGGGTGTTGACGTTGATTTGCTCGGCCATTGCGAAGGGCCGCGGCTCAGCTTGGTCTACGCACAGTCGTGGCTGCACGCGTTTACGAGAGAACGCGAGGATAGCAGCTGCTAGGGGCTAAGGTGCGTGAGTCCCTTCCAGTGGAAAAATCAAAAGTTGGTTTCCTGGGGTGTGAAGATGTGCGGTCCGAAAAAGAAAGAGGATCTGATACCAAGTGTTACGGGTGCAATGAATCGAGGTAGCAAGAACTGCACTAAGGGTGCGTTCCCGTGGAGACACTTGTGTCTTAATCCCCTTTTTTCTGAGTCGCGTCTACACATTTTTGCAATCTCGCGTCACAAAAAATGAGTGTATTTCAAATTTGTGCGACCAGGCGAAATTTACAGCTGTCCTCATTTGATTAGATTTCAAACTTGACTGAACACCTTCTTCAACTGTCTGGTTCGGGTGGGGTTTTGACGAGCAGAACTTTTTCCCGCGCAAGATTTTTACTGCGGAATGTCCAGGTGCATTGACATTTCGAACCCCGTACAAAGTTGTTGACAGTGACGGGTCGATACACAACTCGTCCGCGACATCAGCGCGTTTCACGCTGACAAATGAAAAATACATTAAAAGTCGCACAAGGGCGACACGCGTTTGTGACATTGTACGTTATAAGCTGGTTTAATGCGTCACAAAAGGATTGAGACACAAGTGTCTCCATAGGAACGCACCCTAAGTGTCAAACGAGTACAAAATGTGAGCGAAGGCGTGAGCGAACATTTTTGCGCGAAACATGCAAACGGTAACGCGGTGCGTGCGAGCTAGCTAGTGTTATGCTGGCGGTGAGGTTCGGGCTAGTCCCGAAGCGTAGGCCGACTCGGCCGGGCCAGCAATGCGAGGTTTGGTGAAACAGTGCGCGCGAAGTCGGCGAAGCCCCGTTAGTAGTAACGAGCAAACAACGGCTGCTACTGTACGCGATGTTGTAGGGCGCGCTAAGGAATGTTGAGAAAATTCCTTACACGGTGTCCTTTAGGAAAGCGGAAATAGTGTATAGAACACATTATAGCTGCCAATGCAAAGGGTCGAGACTCCAACTAGTAGTAAAGCAATTTACTTACATCCCATATCCACTACTAGAAATTGCTGACAAACACGTATGCTAATATCTGCGCAGAAAACAATGGGTAGCTTTGGTGTGCACCAAAAGAATTCCGATCCCATGGAGAACGGGGGGGACGATGGGGGAACATAAAAGAAAAAGAAAGCTGCGATTGAATAGGCACCATATTTGTTTTCAACAAAAGCAGCCTAGGCTTCTTTCACCCGAAGAACTCTCTTTCATGTGACGTCATGCACAGCTACATTATAGTGCCGTTCTCCTCAGGTCCTCCAGCTGACAGAACAAGCCTGCTGTCAGCCCTGCTCGCTTCTCAACACCGCACTCCACCCCTTCCGCCCCGCCCTCCAGCTCAATCAGATCCTTCCAAATGGATACCTCTCTCTGGCATATGCCTCCTGCTGCTACAGCAAGAGCAGCTGCTGCAGAAGGATCAGTAACATCAGGACTACCACCAGTTACAGCAGGCGCAGCAGTTACCCCAGGAGCAGCAGCGGAGGCAAAAACCATATCAGGAAACGAAGGCTGGCAAGCCATAGGAGGAAAGTCTGTTGATGCATCTCCACCCACACATCCACACTGAGTCTCTGCGCTCCTCGCGCTGCGACAACTGTCCTGAATTGCACTTGTGCATGCGGGCTTCGACGCTTGCTGCCCATCGCTGCTCTCGCCACCCTGGGGATCATCCCTGCCGGGCAGCCCAGAAAAAAAAGAACGGGCGAATTCCAGAGCAGCTGGGGGCAGAACGCCTGGGGTTGTCCGAGGCGTCTTGTGCGGCCTCGTGTGTTGTGCTGCGAGTGCAGATGGAGACAGGGAAGGTGCGTCCATCAATGCATGATCCAACGGGGTTGGAAAGGCTGCTGCAGGAATCAGGTTCTCAATGCACTCTGCAGGAAAGCCGGGAAGCACAGGGAGCATAGGACGCATGTGTGCTGATGCAGCAGTTGAAGTAGGGTGGGGAGCAGCTGAAGCTTCTCCTGCTGATGCTGTGGGTGCAGCCCACAGCTGCTGAGGCTCCCCTGGTGCAGCGGAGCGTTGGGAGGAGGTATGGGAGGAGGGCGGGGAGTAATTGACAGAAGCAAAGGAAGCAGCGATGCTTGGCGATGCACTGCGGGAATGGTTGTGCTGAGACAGGTGGTGCTGCGATGGGTAATGCTGTGATGACACCGGTGGCATCGCTACTGTTATGCGAGATGAGGGTGAGATGGGAGCAGCGGAGTGGCAGTGGGAGGAAGGAGGGGGTATGGAGGAGGGACAGGACGTGAGAGGGTTGATCGGAGCGGTGAGGGGAGATGTGAGGGGACGGGTGGCCGAGTGGAGGGATGGCGAAAGCCTTGGGTGAAGGGAAGAATGCGGAAGACGGGGGCCTTTAGACAGACCATAGGTGTAGGGCGAGCCAGTGGAGGAGTACCCTGGGGACGCGGATGGGAGAGGCTGGGATTGGTAGGGCCGAGAGGTGGACGCGTGGCTTTTGAGACGTCTCGAAAACACCCTCATTTCATGAGAGGTGGACGCGTGGTTGGGTGCAAGGGAGGGCGCGAAGGAGAGAGGCCAGTCGAGGGCAGAGAGAGAGCTTAAAGTGGGAGTGTTGATGCTGCTGCAGTGGGCAGAAGGAGCGAGTGACAAACTCTGCAGCAGGGACTGGAAAGATAGGGTTGCCTTGAAATCAGGTGTATCTTGTGTGAACAGTGATGGCAGCTGCTCCTGCTCCTGTTGATCTTGATGCTGCTACAGCTGTTGCTGCGGTTGCTGCTTTTTTTGCTGCAGAAGCGCCTGAAGACATGATCCTGGGATTGTCGGCCTGGACAGAGCAAAGCAGGGCAGATGAGCGCAAAGGGGGAGTAAGGCAAGAGATGTGAACCAGCGTACTTGCCAGAATTCCACATCGGGAAAGCGGAAATTCAAGGTAGCAAAAACAGAGTAATCACCAGAAATCCACGAACATAACACTGAGCATGCACAGCACAAGCGAAGCAATTAGCGGCCCGCAGAAGCAGCGAGCGCACAGTTGAGGCATCAAGAGCCTCAATGCCTTGAAGCTGCGTGAGGCATGACAGGCCTTCACGCGTACAGGTGGGAGCAGCGCCGCCGATGCTGACTCCCGTGTCGTCGTCATTGCTTAGCCCCTTCGTCCCCCGATGCACGGGGTGTGCGGGGTTTGATTGCATGGTGTGTGCATCCGTGTGCGGGGTTTGATTGCATGGTGTGTGCATCCGTGTGCGGGGTTTGATTGCATGGTGTGTGCATCCGTGTGCGGGGTTTGATTGCATGGTGTGTGCATCCGTGTGCGGGGTTTGATTGCATGGTGTGTGCATCCGTGTGCGGGGTTTGATTGCATGGTGTGTGCATCCGTGTGCGGGGTTTGATTGCATGGTGTGTGCATCCGTGTGCGGGGTTTGATTGCATGGTGTGTGCATCCGTGTGCGGGGTTTGATTGCATGGTGTGTGCATCCGTGTGCGGGGTTTGATTGCATGGTGTGTGCATCCGTGGCAATCGATTCCGCGGTCGGGAACGGAATGTGGGCCAGTCGATGGGGTGCGACCGAGGCAGTGGTCTGCTGTGCCGATGCCACTCCTGCTGCTGCTGCCACTCCTGCTGCTGCTGCTGCCGCTGGTGCTGCTGTTGCTGGTGGTGGTGATGGTGCTGCTGCTGCTGCTGCTGCTGCTGCTGCGGGAGCAGGAGCGAGAGCATCAGGTGATGGATTGAAGTCAGGAGCGTGGTCAGGAGAAACATCAGATGCTACCGGGGTGTGTCGGAGACCAGGGGGGAGGAACAGCCGCATGCACTCGACCAATGATAGCCCGCCATATTGCAACGCCACGTCAGAACGGCTCCACATGTGCCTCTGTGATTGGCCGGAAGGCAGGGAAACGGCTTGGACTTACTGGAACTGTTGCTGAGCTGGCAGAGTGACGTCAGCGTGCTTCTGGGTGAACTTCCTGCAGACACAAGGGAGTATCGGGAGAGGCATGGGTTAGTTAAAGCTGTGTTCGAGCTGCTAGAGAAACCGCGCGAAACAGAACAGCATTGCGAGATGCGAAGCAAAAGTGTGGATCTTGTTAATTCAAGGCAGAAACAATGAAATTCAGCCTGCCGTGTGGTGCTCACTTTTTTAGGAAGAGGAAGCGGTTGCAGCAAATGGCATTGTGGCTTGCATGCATCCAGTGACTGAGTATATATAAGGCAACGTCCAAACAAAAGAACAGTTACACATCGGCTAAAAACTACCTGTATGCGAATGGAGAAAAAGGGCTATCAACTATATGAGATTGGTATTGTCCCCAAAGAGGTCCTCCAGCTCACAGAACGATCCCACGGTAACCCCTGCTCTCTTCTCCACACCGCACACCACCCCCTCCGCTTCGCCTTCCAGCTCAATCAGATCCTTCCAAATGGATACCTCTCCCTGACACATGCCTTCTGCTGCTGCTGCAAGAGCCGCTGCCGCTGGAGAATCAATCACATGAGTTACACGAGGAGCAGCAGTTGATGCAGTAACCATTTCAGCAAGTGAAGGTTGGCCGAGGCTTGGCAGGCTTTCCCCTGCACTGGGCACACATTGCCTCGCACTCGTGCACGTGTGCTCCCATGCTTGCTTCCCGTTCCTGCTCTCGCCTTCCTCGGGATCATCCCTGCCGGGCAGCCCGGAAAATAAAGAGCGGGCAAATTCCAGAGCAGCGGGGGGCAGCACGCCTCGGCTCGTACTAGGTGCCTTGTGCGGCCTCGCGTGTGCTGCATTCAGAGCAGATGAAGACAAGGGAGCTGCGTCCATCGATGCATGATACAACGGGGTTGGAAGGGCTGCTGCTGGTGCCATGCTTTCAGTGAGCTCTGGTGGAAGCACAGGCGGAACGGGAAGCATGGGAAGCATGCTTGCGGATGGTGCTGGTGTGGATGGGTGCGGAGCAGCTGCTGAGGCTTCTCCTGCTGACGGTGTGGATGTGGCTTGCAGCTGCTGTGATTCCATGGGCGCAGCGGTGCATTGAGAAGAGGGCTAGAAGGAGATCTGAGAGGAAGGCAGGGAGCCATCAACAGACGAGGAGGAAGCAGCGTTGCTTGGGGAGGCACTGCGGGAAGGGTAGCGCTGAGACAGGAGATGCTGAGAAGAGAATTGCTGCGATGGGTCGGAGAGTGTGGGAGGTGCTTTGGCGGGTGGAGTGTGGAGGGCTGATTGAAGAGCAGAGAGCGAGGGGAAGGAGGGGAGAGAGTGCGGTGGGCCACGGTTGATAACGGTGGAAGGGGCTGATGACACCGGTGGCGTCGCTGCTGTTATGGGAGACGTGGGTGTGAAAGGAGCAGCAGAGTGGCGGTGAGAGGAAGGAGAGGGTGTGGCGGATGGAGGAGACGTGAGTGGGCTGTGTGGAGCAATGGGGGAAGTGGTGGGGGTAGCGGTGGGGGGAGCGGCGTGGGGAGGAATGGTCGAGCCAAGGGATGGGGAAAGGCTATGGGGAAGGGCGGAATGCAGAGCGGGGAAGCTTGGAAGGAGACCAAAGGTGAAAGGCGTGCGAGAGGTGGATTGCCATGGGGACGCGGATGTGAGATGGCTGGACAGGTAGGGGTGAGTGATGGACACGTGGGTGGGTGAGAGGGAGCTTGCGAGGGAGGGTGAAAAAGAGGGTGAGAGGGAGGATGCAAAGGAGGGCGTGATGGAGGGTGTAAGGGAGGTTGCAAAGGAGAGAGGCCAGTCAAGGGCAGGGAGAGAGCCTAACGTGGGTGCGCTGCTGCAGTGGGTGGGTGGAGAGAACGAGGGATTGCGCAGGGACTGGAACGACTGAGATGGCTTGGAACTGACTAGATCCTTTGTGAGCAGTGACGGCTGCTGCTTCTGCTCCTGTTGCTCTTGATGCTCCTCCTCCTCCTGCTGCTGCTGCTGCTGCTGCCGCAGCTTTTGCTGTTGTTTTTGCTGCAGAAGTAAGGTCAGAAGCCACGATGGCGGGATTGTTGGCCTGGAAAGAGCAGAGAAGAGGAGAGAAACCGGGAAGAACTCATGAGGACCAGAGTGTACATCTGATGTGTGCTCTGCGCATGAGCAAGCGAAGCACAAAGCCCTCACCAAAAAGAGTCACGAGCTCACGCATCATAGCCTCACCTGCTATCGCACTGTTGCTGGCAGCTCTGGCTGTCGGTGGCTCGCGGACGCAGCGAGCGCACAGCCGAGACATCAGCAGCCCCGATACCCTGAAGCTGAGTGGGCGACAGGCCTTGATGATGCATGCTGGTGTGAGCGGCATCAGTGCTGCATCCCGTGGTGTCATTGCGAGGCCTCTTGGTCCCCCTATCCACGGGGTGTGAATCCGTGGCATGTGATTCTGGAAACAGACAGTGGGCCAACTGGTGAGCTGTCGCCCATGCCGATGCTGCCGTGGTGCTCGGTGGTGCTGCTGCTGCTCCTACTGCTGCTGCTATTGCATGCCCTCTCCAAGTAGTAGTACCAGCAGCAGCAGCAGGTGCTGGATTGAAGTCAGGTGAATGATCAGGTGAAACATCAGATGCTACCGGGGTGTCTCGGAGACCAGGGGGGAGGAACAGCTGCATGCACTCGACCAATGACAGCCCGCCATATTGCAGCGCCACATCAGGACGGCTCCACATGTGACGTTGTGGTTGGGCGACGAACGAGGAAACGGCCGCGCCTTGCTCAATTTGTTGCTGAGCTGGCAGTATGACGTCAGCATGCTTCTGGGTAAACTTCCTGAAAACACGGAGATTGTGAGGGAAAAGCATGGGCTGGATAAATGTGAGAGCTGTGACGAAAGTTGTGACCAATATAACAACGAATCTTGCAAGGTTAGAAGCAAAGAGTGCCACTTGTAGTCTCATCTCAAGGCAGCAACGAGCGGACTCCGACAGTAAGGCGTGTCGCGCTCACTTTTTGAGAAAGAGGAAGCAGTCAGCATGGGGCTCACTTTTTGAGAAAGAAGAAGCAATTGCACCATACATTAATAACTCACGCCTTTGCACTTCCGGGGCTCACTTTTTGAGGAAGCGTAAACGGTTGCAGCAAATGGCATTGTGGCTTGCATGCATGCAGGGCTCACTTCTTGAGGAAGAGGAAGCGGTTGCACGACTTTGCACCCCTGGGGCTCACTTCTTTAGGAAGAGGAAGCGGTTGCAGCACGCCTTGTTGCCGCGTGCGAGCTGCCTGCCTCGCACCAGCCGCCCCCACTGCCGCGTGCCGTGCCTCAGCGCGTACCGCAGCAGCACCGCGTCCTCCTGCCGGATGGAAGCAATGACGGGGATAGGCGATAGAGAGTAAGGGACGGACATTTAGCGACGAAAGGTAAGCGATTGGGGGACGCAGCAGCACCGCTTCCTCCTGAAAGATGGAAGTCATGGGGGGGGGAACAATTAACGGCTAGGACGGAGGGTGAGCGTTAGAACGTAAGAGATAGTGGGTAAGGAACAGAAGGAAAGCGAGGGCGATCGAGGAGCGGCAGAGGGTGGGCGACAGAGGGTGGGCGATAGAGGGTGGGCGATAGAGGGTGGGCGATAGAGGGTGGGCGACAGAGGGTGGGCGACAGAGGGTGGGCGACAGAGGGTGAGTGTTGGAGGGTGAGTGACGGAGGGTGAGTGACGGAGGGTGAGGACGGAGGGTGAGCGACAGAGGGATGAGCGACACAGATCGTGGATGGTACGGCATAGTAGTAAGTGAATTCGGAGCGTCCGTACCTCCATCGTCCATGGTTGCGAGGAAGGCGCGAATCGCAGAATGGGAGGCGAATCCGCCACGGGGAAAGGCTGCGAGCCTCCATGTCGCGACTCCGTTAGCTGCGACGCCATGGCCGCTGGAAGAACTGGAATTAGTGGCACACCCTGGAATTAGTGGCACACCCTGGAATTAGTGGAATTAGTGGCACACCCTGGAAGCTTGCGGCTCGTCCGTTACGATCAATGCGATCCGAGTGGGAAAGGGCAAGCGAGCCTCGAAGCAGAAACGGGTGCGCGCCAGAAGCGGCGTGATTTGGGGATCGCAGATAAATCCAAATCCTCACTGCGGCTTGCGTTAAACGAGAGAAATGGCGGTCTTTGGAGGGAAGGAAGGCACCTCGTTCGAGGGGTGTATGATCGCGAACGTGTTTCGTTGCGGCCCTGAGCTCAAACACCAGCTAGTGCTTCAAGCACCAATTGATGCTTATGGAGAATGACCAGTGGGAGGAGGGAGAATCACCGAGCTTGTGGAAGTAAAGTGGGAAGTACAGCGGCGATGAATATAGACTAAATAGTAGACAGGTCCATCGTCGACGGTGTGCAACGGGGTCCGATCCGAGAGCGAGAGAGCCTTGTGTTGGACCAGTAGCGCCAGGCATTCCACCCACCGACTGGCGTGGAGATGGGGGAGGTTGTTTTGCGGTGGAATCCCGATTCCCGAGAGGGTGACAGAAAGCGTACGAGTCATGGGCCGTGGCGGTCGAGCGAGGGAATTCGGGTCGACGACGGCGACCGCGGGAAGTGGAGAGGATGCTCGCCATCATCTTTCGCGATTCCCCCCCACCCTACACGCATGGGGGGAGACGCGCGCAACGACCACCTCCCGCATGTTTCCGTATTGCACGTCTCCTGACCCCAGCAGCGCAGACTCTAAAATCAAATCAGCGCGTTTACATGGACAGATATCAGGACACGTTCTGGCCAGGCTCAAGCTCCAATGGCTTTATTTGGAGCCGTTGCAACGCCCATGTTGGGTTCCGCGGCGGGATCGCGATTTAGATCGCGATTGAGCTTCCGAAGCAAGTCTGACGCAACTACCCAGCCTAAGAATTGAAGGCAATCATTTGCTTCCGCAGTCGTTGCCATTGGACGGGCCGATGGCTTTATTTGGCTGTTGTTTGTCATCATGCTGTCCGGCGAGATTCAAGGGGGGCGGCGCAGCGAATAAAATAATTGCCAGCTTCCGTGAGGCGCACATGCGTGTGTGTGAGTGCAGGTGCAAGGCTTTTATAAAGGCTGCCGAGCCGACGTAAGAGCTGGAGGTGGCGGAGCAAACTCGATCGTGCAGTTACGACAGGTAAGGGGGTGAAGGTGCAGAGAGGTGGTGAGAGGTAAGAGGAAAATACCTGAGGTTGGTTCCTCAAGACTGGGTGGGAAGTGCTGTCAAGGATGGTGGCAGGAGGAGCACAATGAACCCCAAGTATCCACTGGTGGTTAAGGGTGAGGAAAAGCAAATGATTTTGCAAAAACATTATCAAACGAACTGTCCAGTTATCAAAAACATTTACAGGCGTCGTGCCGAAACGGGGCGGGGGAGAAAGACAGTGGGCCAGTGGCAGAACAATAGCAATGCTGAACAGTTTGGATGGATGGATGCTTTCCTGTGAAATAGCCATCCCGTAAGTGCTTTCCTGCGAAACAGCCATTGGGTGCTAAAAAACTAACCCACCCACCTACTGTTGAAGGTGTAACATGTGGATACTATCCAACTAAATGGATACAAAGTTCTCGCTGTCCACCCACAGTCACGTATTTGCCCGAGCGAACGCATGCGAAACGCCGTTGCTCCGTTCAGTAGTACAGTTTAGTTGAGTAACTGTTATGAGAGTTTGTAACTCCCAAACGTTTGAATAATCTCAGAACCTGTTAAGGACGCGTTGAAAGTAGACAGTCAATCGTCAATCGCGATCGATATGCGGATTGGTTATCCTACCAAGTACGTTGTAACCAAGCTACAGTACGCATTTTGGCCAAAAATTCTGTGCAATGTGTGAATGCGACTGATCACTTATAGCATGAGATCTGTCAATTCTCAGGTACGGTCGTTACAGCGTTGCAGTTGCCACGTTTCGTCAATCGATTTGCACACTCGATTGTGGGGCTTGATATTTGCAGACGATCCTGCGATATTTGCACTTTCACCGATTCCTAAGGTTTCAAGCAAAATAAGTATTTTCTACATACCGTGTTTGCCTCCCACGCAAGAAGAATTACCGTCATACCCGGGGCTGACGATATCATGCTAATTACCCTGATTTCAGGGTGATTACAGGCTTCTGACTTGGTGGTCCGTGTAAACACAGGTTTTGTATTTTGTGAACTCTGATCCAATCAGACAAGCTACTTAACGGACTCTGAATTCTTGTAACTAGGCTCAGAGTAGTGTACTTGCGGACTCTGTCTATGCAGGGTATGCGTTCCGTGGACCCTGAATGCGAGGGTATTGGGACGAAGTTTCTCTGAAATTTTCTCTCGATAACCTCGCCTTCGGATTGATCGCATCGCAGCACCCCCCATGTGCGGAATCCCCCTTCCACCACTTTATCGAAACGAAACTTCTCGGAAATTTCTTCTTAATACACCCACCCACCATCGAGATCGGCCGAATCTGCAATGCCATATATATGTTGCTGTGATTGGTCGAAATGGTTGTGCTCTGACAGCGGCTGTTGTGCCAGGGCCATTTCTCTGTGATTGGGCGATTCTGTTGCTCTGTACTGTACGGCGCGAATGCACTTTGTCAACGCGAATTTGCTACAGTTTGACGCTGGTGCTGTGATGTGACCAGTCAATTCGGGTCCAAATCACCAGTCAGATACAGTGCGCAACCAGAAATCTGAAGAACGAACGGTCGTCCAATTTGATTGGTCATCAAATCCACGCAAGATCTAAATATCCGAACCATACCAAATTTCGATAATGCACAGCGCGTTACTAACTCTGATCCTGACTTCTCAACCCTGAGCAATCAGACTATAAAACTTCCCAACACTGAGCAATCAGGGTGATGTTTTTCTGAAAAATGTGCACCCATAATACAGGGGGAATTTTTTTCCCGGATTCAGGGAGGCCTAATTTGAAACGTCAGCCCTGGTCATACCCCGGATAGAAGTGCATGCCTCGGATAAGCGCCGGCGCTTATAAAAGGATGACGGTGCTTATATCCGGTCCTCGAGTATCCGGTCCTCGATTATAAGCCCACCCCCAAAAAAATATGTCGAAATACAGAAACGCATTTCACATTATTGCGGAAACGAACTACAATGTCGATTTCCCACACTCCGATCTCAGTTTTTGCGCATCTAGTCAGCATGTGTTGTTATTCTGTCAGTATGAGCTGGTAGGGAATCACTCCCTGCCAAGCTGCGCGAGAATCAGATTCGCGACCCTTTATGTTCTCGACTCGATTACAATACGCAGAACAAGATCTACAGTGGTGAAAAACAATTAGAAATTATTATTTTTCATTTTATAAGCGTCGGCGTGTATAAAATTCCTTGATTATAAGCGCACCCCTTAAAAAACAGTGTTTTTTTATACCCCCAGGGACGCTTCTATCCGGGGTATTGCGGTAAGGGCGAAGTCGGTGCGTTCATCCATCACACTGGTGCAGTTCATCCGTCGTGGTACAAAAATATCCAGACCCGTGAGAAGCAGTTTTTAACCATGACGCAACGAGAGTAACGGCACAGTATCAACTGTAAACGAAGCGCTGATGTCGCCCTGAGTTACACAAGGGCTTCAATTGTAGGTGGGCTTTTTTTCCCAGAAATTACAGCGTACACCTCATTGGTAACCTCGCTATCCTAAGCAGAACAACGGTTACAAAAATATGCCAACGAAAAAAAAACTCTCCTAGCGTAGGCACATTGATCTCTCAACCAGAGAAGATTAGCAAATACTCAGGGTTAACCCCTTATCGATGTCATGCTGGCCTACAGCAGTTTACTGTTCTCCTCTAAGAGATCCTCCAGCTCACAGAAAGAGCTCACTGCCAGCCCCGCTCTCTTCTCCACACCGCACACCACCCCTTCCGCACCGCCCTCCAGCTCAATCAGGTCATTCCAAATCGACAGCTCGCCCTGACAGATCCCTTCTGCTGCTGCTGCAAGAGCCACTGCTGCAGGAGTGTCAGCCACATCAGGGGTACCAGTCACAGCAGGCGCAGAAACTGCACCAGGCGCAGCAGCAGCAGCAGCAGCAGCAGCTGTAACCATATCAGAAAGTGAAGGTTGGCAAGCCATGGGTGGCAGTTCTTCTGTCCCTTCTTTTCCTCCACCTTCCTGCCCCACACTAGTCAGGCTTTCCTGTGCACTAGCCAGGCTTTCCTTTGCGCTAAGCAGGCATTCCCTCGCACTAGTGCACGTGCGCTCCAACATTTGCTGCCCGTCGCTGCTCTCCCCTCCCTGGGGACCATCCCTGCCGGGCAGCCCGGAAAAAAAAGAACGGGCAAATTCCAGAGCAGCGGGGGGCAACACGCCTCGGCTCATACGAGGCGCCTTGTGCGGCCTCGTGTGTACAGAGGTGTGCTGGAAGGAGGGTTGGGAGGAGGTCTGAGAGGAAGGCGGGGAGTAGTCGACAGAAGCCGAGGATGCAGCGTTGCTTGGGGAGGCACTGCGGGAAGGGTGGCGCTGAGACAGGTGGTGCTGAGACAGGTGGTTCTGAGACAGGTGGTGCTGAGACTGGTGGTGCTGAGACAGGTGGTGCTGAGACAGGTGGTGCTGAGACAGGTGGTGCTGAGACAGGCTGTGTTGAGACAGGTTGTGCTGAGATGGGTAATGCTGAGATGGGTCGGAGAGAGTGGGTGGTGCTTTGGACGGCCTATTATGGAGGGCTGACTGGAGTGCGGAGAGTGAGGGGAAGGAGGGGAGAGAGTGCGGTGGGCCACGGTTGAGAATGGTGGGAGGGTCTGACGGCACCAGTGGTGTGGCGGGTGTTATGAAAGAAGTGGGTGTGAAGGTAGCAGAAGACTGGAAGTGGGAAGAATGAGAGGGAAATGAAGAGGGAGGGGAGGTGAGCGGGTTGTGAGGAGGAGCCGTGAAGGGGGCGAAGGGGGGAGCATTAGTAGGAGGGACGGTCGAGTGGGCGGATGGCGGAAGGGTGCTAGGCGGGGCGGAATGCAGAACACGGGAGCTCTGAGTGAGACCGAAGGTGAAGGGCGTGCGAGTAGTGGAGCGCCAGGGTGCTCCAGCTGGGAGAGATTGGGCCTCGTAGGGGCGAGAGGTGGACACGTGGTTGGGTGTTACGGAGGGTGCGAGGGAGGGTGAAAAAGAGGGTGTGAAGGAGGTTGAGAGGGAGGGTGCAAGGGTGGATGCGAAGGAGGATGAGAGGGAGGTTGAGAAGGAGAGTGGCCAGTCAAGGGCAGGGAGAGCGCCCAAGGTGCGTGTGTCGATGGTGCTGCAGTGAGCGGCAGCTGGGAGTGAGGGACCGTGGACGAATTGGAACAATTGGGTTGACTTGGAACTGACTCGATCCTGTGTGAACAGTGATGGTAGTTGTTCCTGCTGCTGCTCCTGTTGCTCTTGCTGCTGCTGCTGCTGCTGCTGCTGCTGCTGCTGCTGCTGCTGCTGCTGCTGCTGCTGCTGCTGCTGCTTCTGCTGCTGCTGCAGTTGTTGTTTTTGCTTCAGAAGAGCAACCAAAATCCAGGATGTCGGGATTGTGGACCTGAGCAGAGAAGAACGTGTGAGAACCAGAGCGACCACCAGGATTCAATCAATCCGAGAATGCTGCATTGCGCAAGCACGTAACCCTCAAGACCAAGAGTCGTAGCCTCACCTGCTCTCGCACTGTTGCTGGCAGGTCTGGCTGTCAGCGGCGCGCAGAAGCAGCGAGCGCACAGCCGAAGGATCGACAGCCCCAATGTCCGGAAGCTGCCTGGCCGACAGGCCTTCACACGTGCCGGTGTGAGCTGCACCAGTGCCGATGCTGAATCCTGTGTCATCGTCATTGCAAAGCCTCTTCATCCCCCGATCCACAGGGTGTGCGGGGTTTGAATCCATGGTGCGAGCATCCGCGCCATGTGAGTCGGGAAATAGAATGTGGGCCAGCTGGTGAGCTGCCACTGCTGCCATGCTCTGCTCTGCTGCTCCTTCTGCTGCTGCAGGAGGCTCTCTCTCAGTAGTTGTAGCAACAGCAGCAGGTGCTTGGTCAGGTGAAAAATCAGATGGCACCAGGGTGTCTCGGAGACCAGGGGGGAGGAACAGCCGCATGCACTCGACCAATGACAGCCCGCCATATTGCAACGCCAGGTCAGGTCGGCTCCACATGTGCCGCTGTGGCTGTCTGGAAGACGGGGAAACGGCCGAGCCTTGCTGGAACTGTTGCTGAGCGGACAGTGTGACGTCAGCATGCTTCTGTGTAAACTTCCTGCAGACACGGAGAATGTGGGGGAGGGTTATGGGTTAAATATGGCTGTGTGTGACGCACAAAGCAGATCGCACCAATGCGCATCAGAATGACTTGGTGTGACATGACATGACAGTGAGCCTGGTGGAGGCCAATCACTTTTGAGGAAGAGGAAGCAATAACACATCAAGATAATAACACGACTTTGCACCCCCGGGGCTCACTTCTTTTGGAAGAGGAAGCGGTTGCAGCAAATGGCATGGTGGCTTGCATGCATGCAGGGCTCACTTCTTGAGGAAGAGGAAGCGATTACAGCACGCCTTGTTGCCGCGCGCGAGCTGCCTGCCTCGCACCAGCCGCCCCCACCGCCGCGTGCCGTGCCTCAGCGCGTGCCGCAGGAGCACCGCGTCCTCCTGCCATTCAATGGGGAAAAGGGATAGAGAAAAATGATAAGAAAAAAGGAATGGGTGACAGAAGTAACAGATAGAGAATAAGCGACAAGGAGTTAACGACAGAGGGTGGGCGACAGAGGCTACTATGCGACCATTAAGGGATGAAGGGTTGACGCGGGGTAAGCAAGCCGAAGGCATAATAAACGACAGCAGCAGGCTGCATTGTGCTTGATAGGAATGCCGTGAGGTGGCATTCGCGAAACATCTTAAAGCGGCAAACGGCGATGCGCTTTTGACCTAAATTTGAACGATAGAGCACGTAACATTGAAGAGTCCGTACCTCCATCGTCCATGGTTGCGAGGAAGGCGCGAATCGCAGGATAGGAGGCGCATCCGCTACGGGGTAAGCCTGCGAGCCTCCATCTCGCGACTCCCCTTTTTGATCCAGCTGGGTCGCCATCGCTGCGTAAAAAAGTTTCTCGAAAGTGGAGGGAACGCGCCTCGCTTTCGACGCGATTCGGATTTCGCGGAGGTGGAGGGAAAGGGAGTATCACGCTCGAGATATGTGCGATCGCGAGTGCAGTTCAGTCCGGCCCGTGCAGCCACGCGAGAGTGAACGAGGTGAGGTGGGTAAGAATAATACTGATGCAGGAGGGTGGAGCTTTGATATGAAGAATAAGCCCAAATAAATGCAAGACAGTTTCGTGTGGGAACGGGAGATCGTGCTCACAGTACCCACTAGGATCACCCCTGCGACCTGCGAATGGGGGAGTGGGTGACGGAATACCGCGTAAGGGCGGCGAGGCGACAGAGGCGGGCGAGGATATGTTTTCCTGATGTGGCGGCCGAGAATTTCCGGCTCGAGGACCTGAGAGAGCAGAAGATGCTCAGGAAAAAGCCTAAGCGCGGCGCATGGTTGGCAGAGTGATGCGCTTGCTACCATCTTCCGAATGTTTCCGTATTGCACGTCTCCGTCCGCAACCCCCATACCCTAGAGTACTATTACTGTAGTACCGATAAAACTGGCGCAGTCCGCAACGGATTACTTACAGCCACACAGTTTTGTACAGCCTGGAAACTCCTATGGCACTATTTGGACCGTTCGAACTCATATGTTGGGTTCCGCGGTGGAATCGCGATGCCGATCGCGATTGATATGTTGGGTTCCGCGGTGTACTTACGCAATGAGTTCCAACGATCCAGACTAGCAATTGAATGTAATGATTTGTGCATTGTGTGATGCCAGTTGCTGACGTTGAACGAACAAATGGCCTCTTCAGGTTGTCTCTGGCATGATGCTGTTGCGGCGTAATTTGGAGGTGACGCACCTAGCGTATAAAATAATCGCCAGCTTATTTAACCACGTATGGGTTACTAGGCCAACTCATCACCGTCCATGCACAAAGTAGGCAAAGATACTGAGGGCGTATTCCTAGCTTCGTGTCATCCAAGCTTTGTGTCATCCGAAATTCTGGGATCGAATAGGAAAATTCAAAGCTCAAAACGCGGGTTTCCCGATTGGCTATTTCGGATGACACCAACGCGGGATGACACGAAGCTAGGAATATGCCATGAGGAAGAGCTGGAGGAGCAAGAGACCTTGCTCTCCATAAAGCTGTACGTAGCTAGCTGTGGAAAACTGCAACAGGTGCGGCGCAGAAATTTGAGGTGACTGGACGACTTGAGGCTGGTCCCTAAAGAGTCGGTGGGGAGCGTTGTCCATAAGGGTGGTGGTGGGAGGGAGGAGCCCGTAGAAAAAAGCTGAACTTAGCCGGTATTCACTTGAGACGCGTTGTAATCATTTACAGTTTGTTCAGACCCGGTTTTGCAGCTCAGAAAGTCCCGCACTAAATTTATCTGAGAGGCAAAAGGAGTCACCGAACCCCTTCGAAGTCTATGTCGAAAACAATCCCTAAGCGAAACACTCACCCGAAACCCTAATTTCTGGAGTGTTGGCCAGCGACGGACGGACCGGGTTGTTCGTCAAGAATTTACGAAGGTAAGGTAAAGTTTTAGGGGGAAGAATTTACATGTATCTGGTTGCTGGATTGCTATCCCTCCTCGTCACTGCCGGGCCGAAGGTTCGGGCGGGGGATGGTGTCAGGCGGGGATGGTGGCCAGTGCCCTAGCACAAAACATCCAACTGCCCTGATGAGGCTGCTCCTCTCGCCGAATATATCTCAGCCGACAAGCGAGTCACTCAGTGGGCTTGGGCCACTTCCAATTCTTAGACTGCGTAAGACCGAGGGCTTGTTTCCACTGGGTACTTGCTTCACCACCAGTGCTTGCTCTCTCCCTTATTAAACCTCGTAGCCGAAGAAGTTGACCGCTCCAACTATCTGGGAAGCGAAATGTCATGCAAGGAGGTAATCATATCTACGATAGTTCTGATGCCCTCACGTGGTGGCATCATCTCGACCTGGTGATGCAATCAGCACTAGCGTTTACCCGGAACTTACGAGGTCCCTTCTGACATTTGGGCCATTCCTGCCCGCAATACTCGTCGTGAGTCGTTGGTGACCTACCCTCTGGAGGGAGCCCAACTACGGCCCCAGTGCATTTGCCCTTCCTGGGGGTCAAACTTTGGGTCTCTAGGACGGTACACGGTACACCCAAATGACCTGAAAAGAGATTACGGCTTAGGACGTGGGCCCAAACGACTTTGATCGGCGCGCGATCAGAGGCGATCTAAAACTTCGAGGAAGGCAGGAAGCAGATTTCAGGCAATCAGGGGCAATCAGCTGATCGCGATCAGCTGATCGCGCCAACTCAATCAACCGCCTCAAACAGCCCGATCAGACCCGATCAGACACAATCAGCCCCAATCAGTAATCGGCGACCTGGGCGATGTACGCGAAATGTAACACGCCTCGCCATGAGGTCTCGAAAATCCTTGCGAAAACGCCCAGATCGGCGAGAACTGCGTGTTGGGACATGATGTTGGCGACATTACCACGATACTGAGATTCGTCCGTATCGCCAAAGTTGGGATGCAACTACCAGATAATGGGCCGACATACTTCATGCAAGAGCGCAAAAAATTCGAGGAAAATCATCTCTGATCAGGCAGCGCGAGAAAAACGATCACAAGCAATCCGATCCGACCCGAACCAATCCGATCAGAGCCAATCAAAGTCGACTGGGCCCACGTCGATAGGGGCAAAGAGTCTCCTTGATGAATATTTCCTGTTACAAGTGCAATTAAGTGATCGGCCGAGAATTGCACTATCGAAGCAAGAGGCCAATGAGCGAAGGCATGACCGAAGAATATATAGCGAAACTACAGTGGTAACAGTAATGAACTGTGGTTGTCACGTGACGGGCCTGGGACTGAGGTTTGGGGAAATGTCGAAGCGGAGGCCCGGAGCGCGGGATACCTGCCCAGCCGTGAGGTCGGGGTGCGAGGTGCGAAGGTGGCGGGAGGATTGTCGATGTGAGGGTTGCGAGTGGTAACGGTGCTGACTGTGGTGCTACAGTGCTATACGCGCTGAGCGAGAACGCGAAGTAAGGAAAAGGAATTTTCCTTACACTATCCCCCTCCTTAACGAGGTCCTCCTTACGAAAGTGTGTGTACATCCCTAAAGTTTCAACTGCGCAGATACTCTGTGAGGACGGGGTGGTTCTCGACTCTGTCTAGGGGAACACAGTTGTCTTCGGTGGGTTTACGGTCTTTCTGGCGGATCAGGAACTCGATCTGTCGGGCTCCTCGAGGGTCACGAACTCTGTGGCTCAGAATTTTCTCGGGTGTGATGATTGGTTTAGTCGGCGGTCGTATCATGCTGGCTGGACGATTACGTGGCAGTTGGCTTGTGGACGGGACATAAGGGCGAAGCAGGCTAACGTGGAATGAGGGGCTGACGTACCAGTCAGCGGGGAGGAGGAGGTGGGCGGTGACGGGCGTAATCATGTGGCTTATGCGAAATGGCCCGCCATATCGGGGGCGGAGTTTTGGGGTGATGGGCAGTCGGAGGTTCTGAGTGTCAAGCAAAACTAGGTCGTCAGGTTGGTAAGTAACAAGTCGGCGGTGGCGGTCGGCGTTTCGTTTAGCGATGATGTTTGATTTTTTTATTGGGTCTACTGCCCGCGTCCGTGCTGCTTGTAAAATTTCGGCGAACTGTTGTGCTCGTGGCTCCGATGTGTCGGGATTCGGGGTCATGGGTACTGTTGGGTCTTGTCCGAAGTTGAGGTAAAACGGTGACTGTTGGGTCGTGGCGGATGGTGATTGTTGTATGCGAACTCAATGAATGGCAGCTGTTGTTCCCAGGTGGTTGGGTCGTCGCACGTGGCTCGGATGAGTTGCTCCATTGTCTGGTTTGTCCGTTCTGTCTGTCCGTCGATTTCGGGGTGGTACAAAGAATTGAACTGTAGTCGTGTGCCGAACTGCTGCCATAGGTTCCGCTAGAAGTTGCTGGTGAATTTCGTGTCGCGGTCGCTGATTATCACTACTGGTATCTTGTGTAGTTGAACGACGGTGGCGATGAAGAGGCGTGCTGTGTCTTCGGCTGTGATTGATTTTTTGCAGGTTGCGAAGTGTGCCATTTTCGTCAGTCGATCGACGACGACCAGGATCGCGTCGTTCCCACTCGCCCCAGCCGGTAACCCCGTGACGAAGTCCATCGTCACATGCTGCCACGCACGCTCTGGGGGTGGTATCGGCTGCAACTGTCCTGCCGGCCGCTGCCGTGATGATTTCATGAGCTGGCAAGTGGGACACAATGCCACTTGTCGTTGTACGTCGGTCAACATCTTAGGCCGATAATAATACCGCTGCAGCTGCTGCCGTGTTTTCTCTACCTCGAAATGTCCCGAGGTAACTCCGCAGTGTGCCTCCTGTAACAGTAATTCCCGTAGTATACACGGGCGCCCAGATGTGGTCCGTCCCGGCTTTTACGTAATAGACTCCCCTTGCTGCTGCTAAGTGCTGCGAATTTCCTCCTGTGAAGAATGAATCCGTTTGGCACCCGTGGGTAAATAGGCCTGTCAGTAGGGGGCTGGTTTGGGTGAGTAGTATTGCATGGATCTGGGCAGTGGGGCGGGTTAGTGCGTCGGCGATGTTCGAGGCTCCCTTTTTGTAGGTGACCGTGTAGTGAAAATTGGACTCGAGAAAATCGAGCCAGCGAATCTGTCGTGGGTTGAGGTGTGGCTGTGCGCGGAGGTACTGTAGTGATTTATGATCTGTCCATACTGTCATGTCTGTGCCAATCAAGTAACAGCGCCACACTTTGAATGCGTGCACGATCGCAAGCATTTCGCGGTCGTGTATCAGGTAATTCTTATCGGGCGGATGCAGTTTTCGTGACTCGTATGCGATGGGTTGTAGGCCATTGCCGAAATCCTTTAGCAGTACGGTTCTGATAGCGATGTCGCTTGCGTCGGTAACTACTTCGAATGAGCGGTATGGGTCGGTGATGCGCAAGACGGGAGGTGAACAGAGAACATTTTTCAGGGCATAGAAGGCAGCATGCTCTTTCTCTCCCCACGTAAAAGCGACCCCCTTCCTGTCAAACACTGTATGTGTTGTTGTTGGTAGGCTATAGTGGGTTAGCCTTTAAGGGGTACACAAAACTAGGGTTTACTACTTCTACTCCACCTTTTCATAGTTCACACACTTCTCATTCTGACATGGTAGCAGAGCTTAGGTTCTAGACCTAGGACTCACCTAAGGGCCCACCGTTAGAAGCGCCCTTGAGCGCCCCATCGTCCTAGCGCACTCGAGCGCCCTTCCCCTAGTGCGCCCTAGTGCGCCTCTTCTCCTCCTGCTGCCTGTGCACGGCTTGCTAGTGCCGCGCGCGGCCCTTTTTTTCCCGCGCGTCGCCCCCTAGCAGCCCGCGCGTGGCCCTTTCAGAGAGCGCGCCGCCCGTTAGCCGCCCACGCCGCCACGAGTAGCTCGTCGACCGGCCCTCGCCTAGCCGTGCGCCGCCCGTGAGCCACCCATAGGCCGCTGCGACGCCCTCCCTAGGCCACTCGCGAGCTCGTAAGGCCCACGAGCGGCCCCGGCCTGCCCGCTACAGCCACCCACGCGCCCGACCCCTAGGCGCGCGCCGTCGCGTAGCCCAGACCGAACAGCCCGAACCGAGCCGAGCCGCCCGAACCGAGCCACGCCGCCCGAACCGAGCCGCGCCGCCCGAACCGAGCCGCGCCGCCCGACCCGAGCCGCGCCGCCCGAACCGAACCGCGCCGCCCGAATCGAGCCCCACCTGCAGCAACTCCTGTTACTATTCCTACTGCTACTGTTCCTACTGCCACAATGGCCACCCCATCCATTCTCACCTTTGACGCTGAGGGTCGCCCGATTAAGTTTGAAGTGTGGCTAGATAATCTTCACCTGTTCCTTCAGATCATTGCCAAAGATGATGTCTCACTGTATGACCATCCGTCAGGCGCTACTGCTGACAGTTTTGCTCACTCCCAGTGGCAGACCCGTGATGCACACGCTCGCCTAGCCGTTCGTAGTCACCTACCGTTAGATGAGCGCGAGCACTTAGGACAGCATAAGACAGCCAAGGAGCTGTACGACGCAGTAGTCGCGCGCTACTCCTCACCTGCCACAGCTGCCATAGGCCGTCTCTCCCTGCCCTACCTCTTCCCAGACCTGTCAGCCTTTGCCACTGTAGCTGACCTCATCACCCACCTCCATACCAGTGACCTCCGGTACCGTGCAGCGCTCCCCCCCGATTTCCTCGCCAAGAACCCCCCCCCGATGTACCTCACACTAGACCACCTTGTCACCCGCCTCCCTGACTCCCTTCGCACTGTCAGGGATCAATTTCTCGCCCTCTCCCCCACCGACCTCATTGTCGACCTCCTCGAGAAGGAGCTCCTAGCAGCTAAGAAGAGCATTGTAGCTGTAGGTGCCTCTCGTGGTGACCCCCGTACCCCCTTCTTTGAGGGGTGCTCCCCCTCCCCCCTCCTCCCCTCCATTGCATCTGCTGCTGCTGTCAACTTCCTCGAAGCTGAGAGAGTCGGGGCCGCGTCTGCTCCTAGTGGGAGATGCAAGGGCGGCAGGGGCAAGGGAGGCCGAGGTGGTGGAGGTGGAGGCGGGGGCGGCGACGGTGTAGGAGGTGGGGGGGGCGGGGGTGGTGGCGGGAGTGGGAGTAGCGCGGGTGGTGGGGGGGTCAGTGGCGGCACTGGGGGTGGTGGCGGCGGCGACGGTGGTGGGGGTGGTGATGGTGGTGTTGGCAGTGGTGGTGGCGGTGGAGCGGGTGGCGGGCGCGGTGGAGCGGTGCAGCGTGGGGGGTTTGGCGGTGGCTAGAGGCAGCAACAGCAACGCCCCGGCGAGGCTCCCTCGCCTCAGCAGCTCCGTGAGTGGTACTCTCAGCGTGGGGGGTCTGGGGGAAGGGGTACCTGCCCGTATGTCATCCGCACAGGTGACCGCACTGGCCAGACTTGTGGGAGGTTTCACACTGCGCAGCGCTGTTTCTTTCGCCTCGACGACGCCTGGCACGAGCAGCTTCCTGACGCCTCTGAGCTGCCCCGCTGGGCTGATCTGCTTAAGAAGGGGATTGATGTCTTTGCTCTTGATTATGATCCTATTCTTGCTGCTATGTATGCATTGACTATTAGTGCTGAGACTGACTGTTACCTGAGTGTTCCGCCTGACCCGGGCATTGGGACCAGTGAGGCTGCAGCTCTAGGTGCTAGCGCGTCTGCTGCTCTAGGTCCTGGTGAGGCTGCTGCCCTAGGTGCTAGTGCGTCTGCGTCTGCTTGCACAGCACCTACTGAGGCACTACACACCTTCACACTGGACTCAGGTGCTTCCCGCTGTTTCTTTCGTGACCGCACTACCCTAGAGCAGCTTCCTCAGCCGGTTGCTGTCTCTCTGGCTGACCCCTCAAGGGGTCCGGTCCTTGCGACCTCCACCACTGCCCTCCCTTGTCCTGCTGTCCCGTCTGGCACGCTGTCGGGCCTCTACCTCCCCTCGTTCTCTACGAACTTGGTGGCGGGTTCCGCACTCCAGGACGCGGGTGTTCACCAGTTCACCCATGCATACGAGCGTGTGACGCACTGCACGTGTGCTCGGACGGGACGTCACCTCGCTACCTTCACTCGGCAGCCGGGGTCGGACTTGTACACACTGACCACTGAGTCTCCTCAGGTAGCTGCATTTGCGTCTGCGTCAGGTCAGCTGTCTGCCCCCTGCTCGTGTTGCTCCCTGTCCCACAGCACTGTCCTCTGGCACCACCGCCTTGGTCAACCGTCAGTGCAGCGCCTTCGCGGCATGCACTCCAGGTACCTTGTCTCTGGTCTTCCCAGGGTTCTCCCTCCCCTCCCACCCTCACCTGCTCCTTCCTGTCTTCCCTGTGTCGAGGGGCGGCAGCGCGCCGCTCCTCACTCCTCCTCGTTCCCTCCCACAGAGGCTCCCCTGCAGGCTCTCCACCTGGACGTGTGGGGCCCCGCCCGCGTCCGGGGACAGGGCCACGAGCGGTACTTTCTGCTGGTCATCGACGACTACACGCGCTACACCACGGTCTTCCCCTTGCGTACCAAGGGTGAGGTCCCTGATGTCTTGATCCCCTGGATCCGCGCTGCTCGCCTTCAGCTCTGCCAGAGGTTCCAGTCGGACTTTCTTGTCCTGCATCTGCACTCTGACAGAGGTGGCGAGTTTTCCTTTGACCTCTTGGCAGCTTATTCTGCGGAGCACGGCATCACCCAGTCGTTCATGCTCCCGGCCTCTCCACAGCAGAATGGGATTGCTGAACGCTGCATTGGTCTTGTCATGGAGGTCGCTCGTACCTCCCTGATCCATGGGGCTGCCCCCCATTTCTTGTGGCCGTTTGCAGTGCGGTACTTCGCGCATCGGCTCAACCTCTGGCCCTGTGTCTCTGTTCCGGAGTCCTCGCCTACCCTGCGTTGGACGAGGGAGGTTGGCAATGCGTCGATGTTCCGAGTCTGGGGATGTCGAGCCTTTGTCCGCGATACGTCCGCGCACAAGCTCTCCTCCCATGCCGTTCCCTGTGTCTTCCTTGGCTTTGTCCCTGACGCGCCTGGTTGGCAATTTTACCACCCCACCTTGCGCCGGGTCTTCGCCTCTCAGGACGTCAAGGGACTGTGGCTGGGGACCTTGAGAGTGACCGTGCTGCGCCTGCTGGCGCTCCTTCTTCACAGCAGCTGCGTGAGTTGTACTCCTAGCGTTGAAGCCTTTGTCGTGGGGCTCCTGGAGCTGGGGGGTCTGCTGGAGCTGAGCTAGTCGTCCTGCGGGTGCACTGTCGCAGCCAGAGCCTCCCTCCCCTCAGCGGCTATGTGAGTGGTGCGCTCGGCGCTGCAGCCTCCGGAGTGGAGCTCCTGGTGTGGAGGTACCGCCCGCTGGAGACGCTACCGCTGTTGGAGGTCCTGGAGCTCCTGACGGTGCTCCTGGTGCTGCTGGAGGTGCTGACGGTTCTGCTGGAGCCGCTGGAGGCACTAGAGGTGCTGGAGGTGCTTGTGGAGCTGCTGGAGGGTCTGCTGGAGCTGCTGGAGGTTCTGGTGCTGTCTCTGCTGCTGTTGGGGGCACTTCACGGCCGCGGCCGTACTTGGTTCCACTCCTTCAGCAGGTTCTTGGTCAGCCGCCTCCTCCTAGTCCTCCCCCCTCCGTAGAGTGTCGTCCGCGTGTCCAGTCGCAGTCCCAGCTACCGCCTACCTCGCCGCTTCCTGGTCCTCCTCCCTACGCTGGTCCTACAGGCGGTCTTATAGAGCATCGTGAGCCTGCGTCTCGTCCTGTGTCGCCTGTGTCCCGTCCGACGTCACTTGTTTGTACTGCTTGTGCTAGTCGCCGTGTACCAGTGGTCTTGTGACCCCTTGCTCTCCCCCACTTTGCCTATGGGGGTGTGTCAAACAGTGTATGTGTTGTTGTTGTGTAGGCTATAGTGGGTTAGCCTTTAAGGGGTACACAAAACTAAGGTTTACTTCTTGTACTCCACCTTTTCATATTTCACACACTTCTCATTCTGACACTTCGATAACAAGTCCGTCAGCGACGCTGTTAACTGTGCCATGTCGGGGACGAACCGACGCACGTAATTGGCGAACCCTAAAAAGCTTTGTATGTCAAGATACTAAGCAATTACATGGGCTTAGAAGCCATGGCTACAGTAACTTAGTAGCATAGGTTTTAGGGTTGAAAGAGGTGTCAACAGAGTTGAAGTAGGAAGAAGTGGCTTCACTAAGAAAGATGAGTACAAAATATAGCAAGGAGAAGCATGGTGCACCACCTACAACAAATTTGGGATGTGCTACACTCTACACTGCAGACAATTATAAAGAACATATATAAATATAGTTCAGCATTGTAATTCCGTGATATTCATCGGGGGGTGCCAGACTTTCATCGTGTCTAGCTTCTTAAGGTCAATTTCGACCCCAGCCTCCAAAATAACGTGCCCCAAAAACTATAGCCGGTCCTGCAAAAACTCATACTTGGAACCCTTTGTGAGGAGCTGATGCTCGTCCAAAATGTTAAATACTGGTTCCAGATCTGCTAAGTGCTGCTTGTCGCGACTGTAGACGAGGATGTCGTCGAGGTAAACTATCACGCATTTATCTAAAAGTGGCCTGAACGCCTCGTTCATGGTCATCTGAAATGTCGCTGGTGCGTTGGTCAGCCCGATAGGCATCACGGTGTACCCGAATGACCCGTATCTAGTCCGGAAAGCTGTTTTGGCGCAGTCCGATGGTTCGACCCTAATCTGATGGTAACCTCCCCGTAAATCTGGTTTCTAAAAAATCCGTGCTGTTCGCAATTGGTCAATCAGTTCGTCGGCGCGGGGAATGGGGTGCCGCGACTAGACTGTTTCCCTGTTGAGCGCTCGGTAATCGATGCACATGCGAAACCTTCCGTCTTTTTTTGGCGTGAACAGTATTGGTGCGGCGAACGGTGACGAGCTCGCTCGGATGAATTTCTTCACTTATAAGTAATCTAACTACTTCCTCAGTTTGTCGAGCTCGAGCTGTGTCAGTCTGAACTGTCGCTGTACAGTTGGCCCCCGGTTGTGCCCCCGGTTCTAATTCTATTCGGTGGTCATATGCTCGCTGAGGTGGCAGTCCTTCCGGTAAGTCGTCGGGAAAAATCTCGGGGTATCGTTTCAACAGTTCCTGTAGTTCGGGCGGTACTGCTACTAGCAGTTTCTTGAAATCACTAAGCTGCTCTGCTCCCTCTACCACCGAAATGTCTACTGCGTACACGTCAGCTGCAACAGCGACAGCCCGTTTCATGGTGACGGCGTTGACTTGTACCGTTGAAGATTCGAGCGACTGCCACCGAAATGCTCAACCCAGTTACCGCTACTTCGCACGGTGCAGCTACCCGTCGTCTAGTCAATTCGTGGGCTATGCCGTCGCAGTCAATCACGTCCCAGTAAAATGTCGTGCCCATCGAGTGTCGTCGCGAACATTTCCTGTGTAAACCCGAAATTTCCCACGCAACGGACTTTGACTCTCTCCACCTTTTCTCGTATGGCCAGTGGCGTGCCGTCAACTAAGCGTGCATCTATCTCCGGAAAACAACGGCTAAGTGTTAGTTTCAGTTTGCGTGCGGTTGCGGTGTTAACTAAACTGTGTCTTGCTCCTCCGTCGATAAAAATCTTCACTGTTGCTCCCTGTATTTTCCCGTGGATCAGTACTGGGCAATCCGTCGCTGTATCCTCCTTATTCGTCCGAGCCCGATCGATAGCATGAATCGGTACTATAACGCGGTGAGGGTCGGTGGGGTTGGGCGAGCAAGCAGTCTCGTCAGTAGTTGGCCCGATTCCTACTGACTGTTGGCGTTTCCCTGCCTTGGAGACTCCCTCCCCTGCTCTGCTCCGCGGCGCCTCAGCTCCTCTGGGCATTCACTCTTGCGATGGCCCGGCCTATTGCGAGTAAAGCAGTGCCCCTTAAACTGCGCGGCAGCTGCATTCGTCGCAACGCCATGTACGGTGGCGTGCTCGATCGGTCCCCGAGGACGATGTCAATAGTAGGACCCCGGTCTCGGACGGCGCAAAATGTCAATTTCTCGGCGAGCGCGAGAATTTCGTTGGAGTTCGAGAGCCCGCGTAGCATGATCTCATGCGAGATGTCCGGCTTCAGCCCTCCAACGTAACGGTCTACCCGCTCTGCTTCGTCCATGTAGCCGACCTGCTCGCATAATGCGAGAAAACCACTTGTGTAGTCTTGAACCGACCCGAGCTGCCGCTAAGTACGCAGTCTCTAACGCGCCGAAATAGAGGCCGCGATCGGCTCGAAGTGCGCCCGAAGCCCTGCGCACCACGCATCCCATGTGCTGTAATGGGCGGTTTCGCAGAATGAACTCGAAGTGACAGCTGGACCCGTGGGCCCTTCCTCTTGCGACGGTGGCTCGTAGGCGCGTGGCGACGTCAGGATGACTTGCCACCAGTCCATGGCGGGGCCCCTCAGCAGCGAGATGGCATATCGGATCTTCGTTGCGTCCGGTTCGACGTAATTCGCGTCGAAGAAGACGTTCATTGTGAAGACCCACGATTGAACCGTCGGACCTCCACGCTGGCTCGTGCCGATGGGCTTCACGAGGCTCCCGCGAGCTTGGTGCGACCCTGTTTCCCCCCTTGCCAGGCATCGGTTGGGCGGTGCCATCACTGGCTGCATCTGAGCGGTGTCCTACGCTGTCGTGTTATGTTGGTGTGCCGGACGAAATGACGATCGGCTCGTCCGATTGTGCAGATGCATTTGTCGACGCGTGTGGTGGCGCTGGAGTATTCATCGTGGATTGCTGACGCGCGGAGTCACGTTCCGCCGTGAGCGTCGTAATTTCGAGCGCCGATTCTTCAACTCGGCGCTCCAGACGGTCAAGTTGCTCCTACGTCAACGTCGCGAGTGTGAATTCGGCCATGGCGGGGGTGTCGGGCAAGCTCAGCGAGAGCCCCGGTCGTGGCCGTGCGTGCTTACGAGAGAGCACTACGAGTGGCGGTGCTGTGTCGCTGAGGGATGTCTACCTCCCCCAAAAATTGAGATAGTGAGGAAGCGAAGGAGTGGGTGCGGTCCGAAAAGAGATCGTAGGCTATGAATACCAAGTGTTACGAGTGCAATTGAGTGATCGAACGAGAATTGGACTATCGAAGCAAGAGTCCAATGAGCGAAGGCATGAGCGAAGAATATATAACGAAACTACAGTGGTAACGGTAATAAACTGTGGTTGTCGCGCGACGGGCCTGGGAATGAGGTTTGGGGAAATGTCGAAGCGGAGGCACGTAGCGCGGGTTACCCGCCGAGCCGTGAGGTTGGGGTGCGGCGTGCGAAGGTGGCGGGAGGGTTGTCAATGCGAGGGTTGCGAGTGGTAACGGCGCTGACTGTGGTGCTACAGTGGTGTACGTGTCAGAATGTTATCTTATGCTCTAGCCTGTAGTGGGGTGCTCTATAGCGAGTACAACCCTTCTAGGGTTTGCTATTTGTATCTTCATTCTTGCTAGTTCAATCCTCTCTTCTTTCTTCTAAACTTTAACATGCTATCAGAGCAGGTCGATCCACTTGGATCGATCCTGTGGGTGGGCTTACCACCTTCTCGCTTCCGCTGCTACTACTGCAACTACCCTCTGAGCCGCATGCCCCGTGGCGTGCGGCATTTTTCTTCCCGCCGTGCGCCCCGAGGCGCGCGGCGGTTTTCTGCCCGCCATGCGCCCCGAGGCGCGCGGCGGTTCTCTGCCCGCTGTGCGCCTCGCGGCGCGCGGCGGGCTTCTACCCCGTCGACCGGCGCGTCGCCCTTGGGCGGCGCCGCGATGGGCGACGGGGACCCGTTCGTCGCCCCCCGTCGCCCGTCGTGGCCTGAGCGCGGCCCGTACAGGCAGCGCGCGGCCCGAACGAGCTGCTCCAGGCCTGCGAGCGGCCCGTACAGGCGACGCGCGGCCCCTACGGGCCGCGCCAGACCCGCGCGGGGCCCGTACAGGCGGCGCCAGCCCCGCGCGCGGCTCGGGCCACCTGCGCGCGGTTCGGGCGACCCTACCAGGCCCGTGGTCGGCCCGTCGCCCTACCTGCGCCCCGTCGCCCTACCTGCGCCCCGTCGCCCTACCTGCGCCTCGGCCCCGGCTCCGTCGCGCTACCTACGGCACCGCCTCCCTCCCTCCCCCCCCCCCCCCCCCCCTTTTCCCCTCGCTTGTCGAGGCGACCTGAGGGGGCCGCTTGCGACCTGGGGGGTGGCGGGTGTGTGGTCTCCCCCGCTCCTCCTCCTCCTCCGTCTCTCTGTGCTGCAGCTGCCGCTGAGGGGGGATGGATGTGTTGGAGCCGGTGGAGTGGTACTAAGGGGGGGTGAAGGGGGAGTGGAGCTAGCGGTGTAGCAGCGGGTGTGTGCCAGGGGGAGTTGGATAGTTTGGGGAAGCTGCATGGAGGTTGCCGTCGTGTCGTCAGCAGCACCTGTATTCCGGGGGCTTCACCTGGTAGCCCAGTCGTAGCCAGCTGTGCCAGCCGCCCGTGGGTCCGTTGTGCTAGAAAGGCATAGTGCCAGCGTAGCGGAAACGTGTTTGTAGAAAAGAACAAGATAGAAATCTTGCATTGATCATTGAAAAGTAAAAGGATGACACAATGAGTGCTCAATGATGTGACACAGCAGGGTATATATGCATCCAGCTACCCCTCCAGAATGACCCATTCACACCAATAATGGTGTACCAATAATTGTACCCTCTACCCTCCAATAATGCTGACCTCCAATAATTCTGGCCCCTACAATAATTGTAGGACCTGGAAGCTTATAAAGAGGACTACACTAAAACCAAACAGCACACTGGTATACAGTATTCGTTATACTGTATTCGGATTTCCAACACTCCCCCTTGCTGTAGGTTTTAGTGAATCCGATTTCCTTGGAGGATGGGGTGGTCGAGGTGGTATACCACCACTAGGTAGGGGTGCGCCCAAACCAAGTTAGGGTTTGGTGTTGGCCAAGCTGCTTGTCACTGTAGCACCTTTCAACTCCCAACCTTTGGTGCTTTCAAACTCCAACCAAACCACATGCCTTCACGTTTTCCATTCCCTCCTTCCACTGGCGACTTTCCAGATCTAGATACAGCGCGTAGTGGCTGCTACTGAGGAAATAGTAGCAGCTCCATGACGAAATCTCCTCGTAACCATGGCGAAATGCGTAGATCGTCATGGCGGATTGCCCTTAGCGCACACCGAATTTCCGAAACCGTAGACTTGACTACACGCGATTGTCAGTGCTGCTGTCTTTTTCGCACGCCTCCTGTGCGACGACGCAAAACCGTAGTGGATGCGCGTCTGCGACCACTGCAGTTGCGGATGACGCGAATCGGTAGCAGATAACACAGGGTGTGCGGCTGGCGCGGAACTGCATTGGTGGGCGCACACTTCGCGCGACAGTTTCTCCCCATGCTTTGGCAATCATGCCAAGTTTGCTCAAACTTCACCTATGTTGTCATGTGATGCTCCCCATACACTCCAGCCGGCACACGGTAGCAGTCGGAGTTGCCGAACTCCATCAGCTAAAGAGTTGTGCATGCCGACGCACTCCAAGTATCCCAAACTCTGCACTCCACGTATGCAGAAATGTCCACTCCAAGTATGCAGTGTTGTGCACTCCAAGAATGTAGCGCACTCCAAGTATGCAGAGTTGTGCACACCAGGTACGCAGTGCTCCCATGGATATTATCCACTCTTCCCTCAGGTGGTACCGTTCATCTACTGCAACCAATACCACAATACCACTGAAGCACGACGTATGACGACCGGTTGCATTCATTCTTCCTGCTCCCCCTGCCTATTTGGCAACCCTTGGTGAGTAGGTCTTCCCCTTATGCTTCTTGACTCCATGTCCCACACTTATGCCACCAGACATACTCCACACCCCACCTCCCGCCACCCATGTGCTTGTAGTGATCCGCGTACACAGCTACAAGCACATGAGTGAGTGTGGAGTTAGGTGATGCCATGTTGTGCCGCACCGTTCGAGGTGGCCGCACAGATGAGTACAACACCAGAATCCTTGACTTGATGATTGCCTTGACCAACCAGCAAATTGCAGGTGAGATGCTGCTTGCTTGGCGTGTCCACCTCATTTCCCACATCATCATTTTCCACTCCTTCCGAAATGGAAACACCAGTCACAGGTACGCCATCAGCTGTACCTCCGCTTCCTTCAAGTGCACTGACTTCATCAGCTACATCAGCTCCAGGTAAGTCTTGTTTTGCATATTCTGCTCCTTCGCCTTCGTGTCCTTCAATGGTCGAGAATGCAGGAACCGAATCCACTACGGACCTGTGGCCTCCTCCCCCTGAAGTCCACACCACACAGTGGGGTGAGACTTCATCCGTATCAACATCATGTGCCGGATTCCGCACGATGCAGGCTTTGTGCGCCAGGCGGTATGGGACAGATGCATGTGCAGACTTGCCACTCGACTGCATCCCAGGTGTGCGGAAATCCGTGCTCCCATGTGCATCAATATGCACACCAGGTGTGCGGAAAAGGGTAACCCCTTCACGATTAACCTGATTCGATGACGCATCATTACGCGAATGTCCAGGAGCATGGGCGGATGTAAGTGCATGCGCATATTGCACCACGAGCACTCCATCCACGTTCTTAGCAAGTCCAATCCGCACGTACTCCTCTCCATCTTTCATGGTGACCTCCGCGTCTCCATTAGCAATTGTATTGATGTGCGCTCCCTTTTTCAGCAGCTGACAATAGGAGAGCAGGTTACTCTTCAAGCCAGGTACGTATAGGACGTCAGTGTACCGAACTGTTGTCCCATCAGGTGCCGTTGCTCTGATCGTTCCTGTCATCTTGCTGCTCAGCTCGCTCCCATTAGCAAGCTCCACATAAACAGGTTCGTCTAGCTCCCTTAACTCTTCAAACCAGCTCTTGTCCGAAGTCATGTGCTGGCTGCATCCGCTATCCAGCATCCAAGATGTCGCTTTAGCTGGCAGTAAGGTAGCTTGTGACGATCCCACCATTGCAATGCACGTAACAGTACGTTGTTTGTCTTCCCCGGCTGCCCCTTGTTGTTTTGATGCATTGTTGTCACGTTTGGGGCTGCAACTCCTTCGTGGGGAGGACGAACGGCTGTCGCTGGTGTGCAGTTTTGCCTTTCCGCGGGTATGCGGTTCCCACCTTTGTGGTGTCCACCCAGGGGGTGCCTTGGTACACTTGAAGAAGGGGTGTCCAGGCTCCTTGCAGTACCAACACACGAGAGATGAGCGACTTGCATCTCCATCCTTGCCATGCGTTTTCTCCCCAATTGACCCCTCCTTCCCGTTATTGCCCTTTGCAGTTGGAGAAGGTGAGCAGTCTCCACGTGCTTGTCCAACCATGCGAGGTGGACGCCGGTCACGGTTATCCTTTGTGATGAGATCGTGATATCTCTGCTCCCGAATCATCATCCGCTGCAAAGTGAAGCTGTCCGTCACGTTGTGCAGCATTGCCGAGTGCCTCATCTCCTCCCAATGTGCCGGTAGTCCGGTGAGCAGATTTAAGGTGAAAGTGTCCTCATCCACCATCTTTCCCGCCAACGCCAACTTGTCCCGAATCGCCGTTGCGCGGTTCACATACTCCTCCACCCTCTCTTGATTCCCCATTTTCAGGTTGTCCAACTGCTTCATGAGAGAGACCTTCGCCACCGAATCTTTGGCCTGGTAAGTGTCCATCAAATACTCCCATGCTTCATAAGCCGGGCTGTAGGATTCCTGGAACATGTCTAGTTGTAGTTGAATCGTGGCGCTCACGCTGTGCAATAGGACCCAAAAGGCGAGTGCCGCACGCTGGGAGTAATCCGCCTGTAGCATTTCCAGCCGCCCCATAGCGTCGTCAATGTCACCATCTCCAATGTTAACCGGATACTGCAGGGTCACAAAGAACTCCCACACATTCGTGACGCGGGCGTTCATACGAAACCGTAGTGCCCATTCGCGGAAATTTGAGCCGTCAAACGGAGTGGTGGTGAATGCCTTGTCCACCGTTGCTCCCACCATTTTGCGTGACAGTCGTTCCTTGTCTTCGTCCGTATATTCACGTGGTGCGGGGTCGAAGAGAGTAGGCATGGTTGACGGTCGAGGTAGCTGTACCGTGCGCCGCATATCTCCATTCTGTCCACCAAGTTGACGTTCCAGCACTTCCACTTGATCCCGTCGCATGACACCACTTGACTGCATTCCGTATCCCATCCGCCCCATGCTGTCCACAGAGTGTGCGCTGATTGGTGGATGATGTGCATGTGGAGGGATGATGTTGTCGCCATGAAGGTGAGACCTGGGCATGGGAAGAACTCCAATGGGATGAGAGTTAGTCGCAAGTCGTCGTAGTGGGGGAGCACCAATAGTGTAGGAGGCGAATCCCACACCTTCCACGCCCACTTCACCACTTCTGTCACCCTGATGCCCAATCTGTCCACTTCTCATCCCACCAAACACTGCACTCCGATACTCATCATTCCTCCTCCGTGCTTCCCTTTGCATGGATGATTGAGGTGCGGAATTGGCGATCTCCTCTCCTTGGACGGATGCATCCCTCCATTGGGATGACTCTCCTCCTTGAGGTATGCCCATTTCCCCTTCACCATCAATTCCTGCATGAACATTTGCACGAGTTTGGTTAGTACGTGGAGTGCTTGAATGAGATTGTTCATGGGTGGACGGATTGCTGAACTCATGAGAGAGTTTTGCTCTTGGCTGGATTGTCATTCCAAACTTGTCCCTTAACGAAGCTTGGAGAGTTGGTGGTGCCCTTGCAATCATGCTTTCCAGGTGCTCATGCTGAGCCATGATGGCTTCTTCAAAAGCCGCATATCCAGGATCCACTTCGCCATCGAAGTGCGCCATGACCTTGACAAAACCGTCCACCAAGTGTGCGGTAAACGCGCAGTTGTAACCAACAGCGAACACCAGGTGTACGAAAGCGTAGACCAGGTGTGCGGTACTCCGACTGTATGCAGGTACCTATCCAAACTGTATGCCAGTAAATTCCTGAACCAGTTTTGGCAGCATGCCCCCTAGAGTAGCTCTGATACCATGCTAGAAAGGCATAGTGCCAGCGTAGCGGAAACGTGTTTGTAGAAAAGAACAAGATAGAAATCTTGCATTGATCATTGAAAAGTAAAAGGATGACACAATGAGTGCTCAATGATGTGACAC
Organism: Closterium sp. NIES-65; assembly: GCA_948144175.1. NCBI lineage: Eukaryota > Viridiplantae > Streptophyta > Zygnematophyceae > Desmidiales > Closteriaceae > Closterium > Closterium sp. NIES-65. Next base: position 496,326 of record CANXME010000615.1, on the reverse strand, counting down.
AGCAGGGTATATATGCATCCAGCTACCCCTCCAGAATGACCCATTCACACCAATAATGGTGTACCAATAATTGTACCCTCTACCCTCCAATAATGCTGACCTCCAATAATTCTGGCCCCTACAATAATTGTAGGACCTGGAAGCTTATAAAGAGGACTACACTAAAACCAAACAGCACACTGGTATACAGTATTCGTTATACTGTATTCGGATTTCCAACACGTTGCTCGTCTGCCACTACTTTAGCCGCGGGGCCAGTTACTCCAGTATTCTGGGGGCTTCGCCAGGTAGCCGCTGTGCCAGTCTGCCTCCTGTTGCCCGTGTGTCTGCAGCTTCAGCCGTCGCCTCCTATCTCCTCTCCTCTCACTCTCTCTCCTCCTCCTCACTTGCCCGTTGTGACTACCACTAGCTTTGCTTATAATTGTGAGCTCTAAACTATTGCTTCTTGAACTTGTGCTCAGAATGTGTGGTGACATTGTGATCCACCCTGAGCTTGTACTGCTTTGCTTGCTCTGCTGATTACACCCCACTTTGGCTATGGGGGTGTGTCAGAATGTTATCTTATGCTCTAGCCTGTAGTGGGGTGCTCTATAGCGAGTACAACCCTTCTAGGGTTTGCTATTTGTATCCTCATTCTTGCTAGTTCAATCCTCTCTTCTTTCTTCTAAACTTTAACAGTACGCGCTGAGCGAGGACGCGAAGTAAGGAAAATGAAATTTCCTTACATTTCCATATCAGCATGTGTACACTGAGGAGAAAATAATAAACTTGCAGAGGCAAGAGCCAGAAATCAGCATTTAAATATTATAAATCACAAAATCTAAACATATTGAATAGCATGTGAAAGCATGCAAGAATATACTGGTGTTGTGTTTCATGAGTTAACACAAAATAGTATACAGACTTGTATACCTTGAGAGTGCAATCCTTAAATGCTCTCTTGCTGTGACAGAATCCAAGGTTGCATTAAAACGGGGAGCTACCGCAAGCATTGCTTCAAGAAATGCTTGGTATCCTACCTCAAGCTGTTTTCGCTGCACTGCACCTTCCGTGCATTGCCTGTGCAGCTGTGTTCGATCTAGCAACGCTGTGTTCGATCATTCCACCCTGCTCTGCCTTGCGACCTCCGTGTCTCACCATGAACACAATAGCGGACATTGGTCGCTTGCGAGCCACGTTAGCAGGGAGCATTCTCTCATGCGATCCCACCGTCAGCGGCAGCCGTGGCATCTCCCGATCCGGTCCGCAATCCTTCTCTCCGTTCCGCATGCCTGGTGGTAACACTCTGGTGCTCTCTTCCCGCCGCTTCTGCTCGCCTTCCAGCTTGCGTGCACGATCGTCGCCGTCGTCGCGTGCGGATCGCCGGAACCCTTTGTGCGATCGGCGAACGTCGCTGTTCGGCCAGCGACTGCCGTGCGACGGAAGTCGCACGACGACGTCCATGCGATTGCGATCGCGGAAGAGCAGACGTGGAGATGACATACAAAGGACCGACGGAGAAAGTGTGACACGTGGCACGCCCTCTTTGGTCTGCTCGTCCAAGGTGGACGACGTGCCGCATCTGTCCGAGTGGATTCCGGACCTCCAGGTAGGTCGAGGGGAGATGTGCCACATGACATTTCCTCCACGTGCCAAGTGTCGAGCTGTTATTGGTGAGCTGAGCAATAGCTCTCCATGCCGTAGCTTCTCCTTGAGTAACCGCATTGTCGAATTTTCACGCCGTGTGCATTGGACAGATTTTGTTGTTTCCAACAGCACGTGTGCATTTTCAAACAAATGTGACTGATTGTGTGCTGGATCACAAACAGATATATATTCGTGGGTTTGTGTGTGTGTGTGTGTGACTGCAGACGTACAGCAATCCACTGGTACTCAATCCAGCATACGCCTATGTTGAGTGAGTAATCAACATGTCACCCGCTCTGCTCTCTCCTCCTGCTCCTGCCTTTTTGGTCAACCCAATCTAGTGACAATGCAGCATACGCCATTTGGAGTAAGCGTTTTTAACTCCCTCTGCTCGTGCCTTTTGCAGCTCAAGCATTGTTTTGCGTTCACGTTTAGGGCTAGGATTTCACATGTAGGGCAGTGGATTGATTTCAGGCTTTGATTATGCGGTTAGTCTTTGATTGTACGCTCACGCCCTGATGGTGCATTCAGGGCGTATCTTTGGTTCGGGTCATAAGGCCACTTTGGGTCATCAGTACGCTTTGGGTCATGGGAGGACCAATGGTATTCGACTTTTCTGTCAGAAATGCGCCTGATTGGTGTTCCAAGAATCACGGATGACCCAAACAGTGCATGACCCGAACCAAAGATACGCCCTCACGCACTTACTGTGCATCCAAGCACTAATTGTTCATTCAAGCGTCGAACGTGTGCGCAAGTCAAGCATTTCTTTTGCATTCAGTGGGTGCACCGATTATTACTCAAGTCGAACCACCACTTCTTTTTCCCCATGCGCCCCTGTACCTTGCCTACCAACACCCCCCTTCCCCCCCTCTCCTTCCCCCCCCCTCCTTCCGCACACTCACCCTTGTTCTGCATGCAGTCAGTATTTTGTGGAGCCCAACGACATGGTGTGCCAGCAGGTGAGGCACCTCTGCTGCTCACTGTCGTCAGGGGGTTAATTGAGCTGTAACTTCTATGGGTGCTCCCCTCTGCCACCTCAACTTGCCCTGTTGACTCGCCACTGAGGTCGCCCGTGCACCTGTGCCCGCCTCTCTCCCACCCTCGCACAGCCGCCCAGCTCCCTCTCTTCTCTCATTTGCTCCGTGTCGTAACCCACCCCACTCTCCTCTCTCCATGATGGTCCTTGTCGCTCCGCTCCTTCCGCAATATCTAAGTGTCACTCTACTTACCCCCCTCTGTCCTTCGAGTCGACTCAAAAGTTCTGCAATATCTAAGTGTCACTCTACTTACCGCCCTGTGTCCCCCATCCCAGGTATCAGCCCGGCTATCTGAACTGGACAGCATCAGCTACTTTCGCAGAGCATGCTGTGTCACTCCCCCCCTCCATCCCTGCTGTCACCCCTCCCCTCTCCCTCACCGGCTGTGTCACCCCTCCCCCATCCCAGGTATCAGCCCGGCTATCTGAACTGGACAGCATCAGCTACTTTCGCAGAGCTGGGCCCAGGGAGAGGGTAAGCAGACCTGCTTTTGTGCAGCTCGTGAAGGTGAAGGCGCAGCTGGTGAAGGTGCAGGTGCAGCTGGTGAAGGCGCAGCTGGTGAAGGTGCAGGTGCAGCTGGTTGGTACTGGACGCGTGCTTGCATGCTCCTGTGGTTCGTTTTGTTGCCGCATTCCCTGCCGTTCGTTACTCCTAAAGTGTTTGACGCGTTTTGGCTGTGATGTTGATAATGCTGGCGTTCTATGTGAGCGGTGGCATGGGGTAGGGTGCTGTGGCATGGCATTGCATGGCATGGATGGCATGGGGTAGGGTGTTATCCTATGCTGTGTGTTTGGCATGGCATGGCATGGTGTGGCACTGTCGCATCGCATGACTTGAATGCTGCTGAATGGCATGGCATGTCAAGTCATGGATGGCATGTGGTTGGCGTGTGGATGGCATGTGGCATGGCATGGGATGAAATGTGACATGGCATGGGATGAAATGTGACATGGCATGGGATGAAATGTGACATGGCATGGGATGAAATGTGGCATGGCATGGGATGAAATGTGACATGACATGGGATGAAATGTGGCATGGCATGGGATGAAATGTGGCATGGCATGGGATGAAATGTGGCATGGCATGGGATGAAATGTGACATGGCATGGGATGAAATGTGGCATGTCATGGGATGAAATGTGGCATGGCATGGGATGAAATGTGACATGGCATGGGATGAAATGTGGCATGTCATGGGATGAAATGTGGCATGGCATGGGATGAAATGTGGCATGGCATGGGATGACATGTGGCATGGCATGGGATGAAATGTGGGATGGCATGGGATGAAATGTGGCATGGCATGGGATGAAATGTGAGATGGCATGGGATGAAATGTGGGATGGCATGGGATGAAATGTGACATGGCATGGGATGAAATGTGGCATGGCGTGGGATGAAATGTGGTATGGCATAGGATGAAATGTGACATGGCATGGGATGAAATGTGACATGGCATGGGATGAAATGTGGCATGGCATGGGATGAAATGTGGCATGGCATGGGATGACATGTGGCATGGCATGGTACGACATGGCATGTGGATGTGCAGGTGGTGTACCACCCACGGGAGGTGCGGGCAGCCATAGTGACATGCGGGGGGCTGTGCCCGGGACTCAACACTGTGATTCGCGAGATAGTGTGGGGGCTCTGGTTCCAGTACGGCGCACGGCACATTCTCGGCATCGATGTGAGTGGCTTGGCTTGGTAGGCCACACAAGCATCAGGGAAGCACGTGGGAAGCACATTGGAGAAAGTGGGAAGCACATGGAAGCACATGGAAGCACATGGAAGCATGTAGGAGGCACATGGGAAGCATGTGCACACGAGTCTACATGCCTGCGCCACATTCCTTAGGGTTAGTGAACTGTTCCCGTACTTGCCCAACCAATCTATCTCCTTTCCTCCCCTCACTCCCTTGTCTTGCACCCTCGTCCTCCTGCCACTCCCTGATGATGCATGTGACTTGCACGCACACAGGGAGGCCACAGCGGCTTTCTTCCTGCGGGGGCATTTTAGTGGAGCGGAACCCATGGGGTGCTGGAGGACTTTTGAGGCGCCTCAAAAGTCGAAACCCACAGGGTGCTGGAGGAATCGGAACCATGCACACAAGCTCTATTCCTCCCAACCAATCTCCCGCCCCCCCCCTTCCCTCCCCCCGCCTTTCACTTATCTCTTCTCCACGCACAGGGGGGGGGGGGGGGGTACCGCGGCTTCTACCCACGCAATTTGAGCAAGCTGAACTGAACCTGTGGGGCGCTCGACTGCGTTGCTGCGCACACACCATCCTACCCCTCCCAACCGATTGCTCCCTGTCCCCTCCAACCCATCCCCTACCTCTCCATATCAATCACACAGGGCGGTTACCGTGGCTTCTACTCACGCAACCTCATGGAGCTCAACCCGTGGGTGATCAACGGTATTCACTAACCCTCCTTCCACCCTCCCCCCTCCCTCTGTCATACTGCGCGCACAGGGTGGGTACCGGGGCTTCTACTCGCGGAACCTCATGGAGCTCAACCCGTGGGTGATCAACGACATTCACAAGCGCGGAGGAACCTTCCTGGGTACTTCCCGCGGCGGGCACGATACCACCCGGATTGTCAACTCGATTGAGGATAGAGGCATCAACCAGGTGGGACGTTGACCAGGTGGGGCGTTGACCAGGTGGGGCGTTGACCAGGTGGGGCGTTGACCAGGTGGGGCGTTGACCAGGTGAGGCGTTGATCAGGTGGGGCGTTAACTTGGTGAGGCATCAACCAGGTGGGGCGTTGACCAGGTGGGGTGTTAACTTGGTGAGGCATCAACCAGGTGGGGCGTTAACTTGGTGAGGCGTTAACTGGGTGAGGCATCAACCAGGTGGGGCGTTAACTGGGTGAGGCATCAACCTGGTGAGGTGTTAACTGGGTGAGGAATTAACCAGGTGAGGCGTTAACTGGGTGAGGTATCAACCAGGTGGGGCGTTGACCAGGTGGGGCGTTAACTTGGTGAGGCATCATCTAGGTGAGGCGTCAACTGGGTGAGGTGGGAACACATGTGTTGACAGCACAAATCACGCTACACTCGTATGCTCATGCACTCATCCACGAAACCCCTGCCACCTGTGCACCCATGGCTTGGCATGGCATGGCATGGCATGGCATGGCATGGCATGGCATGTCATGGTATTGCATGGCAGGTGTTCATCATCGGAGGCGATGGCACGCAGCGAGGGGCGGAGCTCATTTATGAGGTAGGCAGTGCAGGCAAGCAGGCGGCCGGCTGGCAGGGGGTGTCTGGCAGGCAGGGGGCTGGTAGACGGACAGTATGGGGGTAGACGGACAGTATGGGGGTAGACGGACAGTATGGGGGTAGACGGACAGTATGGGGGTAGACGGACAGTATGGGGGTAGACGGACAGTATGGGGGTAGACGGACAGTATGGGGGTAGACGGACAGTATGGGGGTAGACGGACAGTATGGGGGTAGACGGACAGTATGGGGGTAGACGGACAGTAAGGGGGTAGACGGACAGTATGGGGGTAGACAGACAGTATGGGGGTAGACGGACAGTAAGGGGGTACACGGACAGTAAGGGGGTAGACGGACAGTATGGGGGTAGACGGACAGTAAGGGGGTAGACGGACAGTATGGGGGTAGACGGACAGTAAGGGGGTAGACGGACAGTAAGGGGGTAGACGGACAGTAAGGGGGTAGACGGACAGTAAGGGGGTAGACGGACAGTATGGGGGTAGACGGACAGTAAGGGGGTAGACGGACAGTATGGGGGTAGACAGACAGTAAGGGGGTAGACGGACAGTATGGGGGTAGACGGACAGTATGGGGGTAGACGGACAGTATGGGGGTAGACGGACAGTATGGGGGTAGACGGACAGTATGGGGGTAGACGGACAGTATGGGGGTAGACGGACAGTATGGGGGTAGACGGACAGTATGGGGGTAGACGGACAGTAAGGGGGTAGACGGACAGTATGAGGGTAGACGGACAGTATGGGGGTAGACGGACAGTATGGGGGTAGACGGACAGTATGGGGGTAGACGGACAGTATGGGGGTAGATGGACAGTATGGGGGTAGACGGACAGTATGGGGGTAGACGGACAGTATGGGGGTAGACGGACAGTATGGGGGTAGACGGACAGTATGGGGGTAGACGGACAGTATGGGGGTAGACGGACAGTATGGGGGTAGACGGACAGTATGGGGGTAGACGGACAGTAAGGGGGTAGACGGACAGTATGGGGGTAGACGGACAGTATGGGGGTAGACGGACAGTATGGGGGTAGACGGACAGTATGGGGGTAGACGGACAGTATGGGGGTAGACGGACAGTATGGGGGTAGACGGACAGTATGGGGGTAGACGGACAGTATGGGGGTAGACGGACAGTATGGGGTTAGACGGACAGTATGGGGGTAGACGGACAGTATGGGGGTCGACGGACAGTAAGGGGGTAGACGGACAGTATGGGGGTAGACGGACAGTATGGGGGTAGACGGACAGTATGGGGGTAGACGGACAGTATGGGGGTAGACGGACAGTATGGGGGTAGACGGACAGTATGGGGGTAGACGGACAGTATGGGGGTAGACGGACAGTATGGGGGTAGACGGACAGTATGGGGGTAGACGGACAGTATGGGGGTAGACGGACAGTATGGGGGTAGACGGACAGTATGGGGGTAGACGGACAGTATGGGGGTAGACGGACAGTATGGGGGTAGACGGACAGTATGGGGGTAGACGGACAGTATGGGGGTAGACGGACAGTATGGGGGTAGACGGACAGTATGGGGGTAGACGGACAGTATGGGGGTAGACGGACAGTATGGGGGTAGACGGACAGTATGGGGGTAGACGGACAGTATGGGGGTAGACGGACAGTATGGGGGTAGACGGACAGTATGGGGGTAGACGGACAGTATGGGGGTAGACGGACAGTATGGGGGTAGACGGACAGTATGGGGGTAGACGGACAGTATGGGGGTAGACGGACAGTATGGGGGTAGACGGACAGTATGGGGGTAGACGGACAGTATGGGGGTAGACGGACAGTATGGGGGTAGACGGACAGTATGGGGGTAGACGGACAGTATGGGGGTAGACGGACAGTATGGGGGTAGACGGACAGTATGGGGGTAGACGGACAGTATGGGGGTAGACGGACAGTATGGGGGTAGACGGACAGTATGGGGGTAGACGGACAGTATGGGGGTAGACGGACAGTATGGGGGTAGACGGACAGTATGGGGGTAGACGGACAGTATGGGGGTAGACGGACAGTATGGGGGTAGACGGACAGTATGGGGGTAGACGGACAGTATGGGGGTAGACGGACAGTATGGGGGTAGACGGACAGTATGGGGGTAGACGGACAGTATGGGGGTAGACGGGACAGTATGGGGGTAGACGGACAGTATGGGGGTAGACGGACAGTATGGGGGTAGACGGACAGTATGGGGGTAGACGGACAGTATGGGGGTAGACGGACAGTATGGGGGTAGACGGACAGTATGGGGTAGACGGACAGTATGGGGGTAGACGGACAGTATGGGGGTAGACGGACAGTATGGGGGTAGACGGACAGTAAGGGGGTAGACGGACAGTAAGGGGGTAGACGGACAGTAAGGGGGTAGACGGACAGTAAGGGGGTAGACGGACAGTATGGGGGTAGACGGACAGTAAGGGGGTAGACGGACAGTAAGGGGGTAGACGGACAGTAAGGGGGTAGACGGACAGTAAGGGGGTAGACGGACAGTATGGGGGTAGACGGACAGTAAGGGGGTAGACGGACAGTATAGGGGTAGACGGACAGTAAGGGGGTAGACGGACAGTATGGGGGTAGACGGACAGTATGGGGGTAGACGGACAGTATGGGGGTAGACGGACAGTATGGGGGTAGACGGACAGTATGGGGTAGACGGACAGTATGGGGGTAGACGGACAGTATGGGGGTAGACGGACAGTATGGGGGTAGACGGACAGTAAGGGGGTAGACGGACAGTATGGGGGTAGACGGACAGTATGGGGGTAGACGGACAGTATGGGGGTAGACGGACAGTATGGGGGTAGACGGACAGTATGGGGGTAGACTGGACAGTATGGGGGTAGACGGACAGTATGGGGGTAGACGGACAGTATGGGGGTAGACGGACAGTATGGGGGTAGACGGACAGTATGGGGGTAGACGGACAGTATGGGGGTAGACGGACAGTATGGGGGTAGACGGACAGTATGGGGGTAGACGGACAGTAAGGGGGTAGACGGACAGTATGGGGGTAGACGGACAGTATGGGGGTAGACGGACAGTATGGGGGTCGACGGACAGTAAGGGGGTAGACGGACAGTATGGGGGTAGACGGACAGTATGGGGGTAGACGGACAGTATGGGGGTAGACGGACAGTATGGGGGTAGACGGACAGTATGGGGGTAGACGGACAGTATGGGGGTAGACGGACAGTATGGGGGTAGACGGACAGTATGGGGGTAGACGGACAGTATGGGGGTAGACGGACAGTATGGGGGTAGACGGACAGTATGGGGGTAGACGGACAGTATGGGGGTAGACGGACAGTATGGGGGTAGACGGACAGTATGGGGGTAGACGGACAGTATGGGGGTAGACGGACAGTATGGGGGTAGACGGACAGTAAGGGGGTAGACGGACAGTAAGGGGGTAGACGGACAGTAAGGGGGTAGACGGACAGTAAGGGGGTAGACGGACAGTATGGGGGTAGACGGACAGTAAGGGGGTAGACGGACAGTAAGGGGGTAGACGGACAGTAAGGGGGTAGACGGACAGTAAGGGGGTAGACGGACAGTATGGGGGTAGACGGACAGTAAGGGGGTAGACGGACAGTATGGGGGTAGACGGACAGTAAGGGGGTAGACGGACAGTATGGGGGTAGACGGACAGTATGGGGGTAGACGGACAGTATGGGGGTAGACGGACAGTATGGGGGTAGACGGACAGTATGGGGGTAGACGGACAGTATGGGGGTAGACGGACAGTATGGGGGTAGACGGACAGTATGGGGGTAGACGGACAGTATGGGGGTAGACGGACAGTATGGGGGTAGACGGACAGTATGGGGGTAGACGGACAGTATGGGGGTAGACGGACAGTATGGGGGTAGACGGACAGTATGGGGGTAGACGGACAGTATGGGGGTAGACGGACAGTATGGGGGTAGACGGACAGTATGGGGGTAGACGGACAGTATGGGGGTAGACGGACAGTATGGGGGTAGACGGACAGTATGGGGGTAGACGGACAGTATGGGGGTAGACGGACAGTATGGGGGTAGACGGACAGTATGGGGGTAGACGGACAGTATGGGGGTAGACGGACAGTATGGGGGTAGACGGACAGTATGGGGGTAGACGGACAGTATGGGGGTAGACGGACAGTATGGGGGTAGACGGACAGTATGGGGGTAGACGGACAGTATGGGGGTAGACGGACAGTATGGGGGTAGACGGACAGTATGGGGGTAGACGGACAGTATGGGGGTCGACGGACAGTAAGGGGGTAGACGGACAGTATGGGGGTAGACGGACAGTATGGGGGTAGACGGACAGTATGGGGGTAGACGGACAGTATGGGGGTAGACGGACAGTATGGGGGTAGACGGACAGTATGGGGGTAGACGGACAGTATGGGGGTAGACGGACAGTATGGGGGTAGACGGACAGTATGGGGGTAGACGGACAGTATGGGGGTAGACGGACAGTATGGGGGTAGACGGACAGTATGGGGGTAGACGGACAGTATGGGGGTAGACGGACAGTATGGGGGTAGATGGACAGTATGGGGGTAGACGGACAGTATGGGGGTAGACGGACAGTATGGGGGTAGACGGACAGTATGGGGGTAGACGGACAGTATGGGGGTAGACGGACAGTATGGGGTAGACGGACAGTATGGGGGTAGACGGACAGTATGGGGGTAGACGGACAGTATGGGGGTAGACGGACAGTATGGGGGTAGACGGACAGTATGGGGGTAGACGGACAGTATGGGGGTAGACGGACAGTATGGGGGTAGACGGACAGTATGGGGGTAGACGGACAGTATGGGGGTAGACGGACAGTATGGGGGTAGACGGACAGTATGGGGGTAGACGGACAGTATGGGGGTAGACGGACAGTATGGGGGTAGACGGACAGTATGGGGGTAGACGGACAGTATGGGGGTAGACGGACAGTATGGGGGTAGACGGACAGTATGGGGGTAGACGGACAGTATGGGGGTAGACGGACAGTATGGGGGTAGACGGACAGTATGGGGGTAGACGGACAGTATGGGGGTAGACGGACAGTATGGGGGTAGACGGACAGTATGGGGGTAGACGGACAGTATGGGGGTAGACGGACAGTATGGGGGTAGACGGACAGTATGGGGGTAGACGGACAGTATGGGGTAGACGGACAGTATGGGGGTAGACGGACAGTATGGGGGTAGACGGACAGTATGGGGGTAGACGGACAGTATGGGGGTAGACGGACAGTATGGGGGTAGACGGACAGTAGGGGGTAGACGGACAGTATGGGGGTAGACGGACAGTATGGGGGTAGACGGACAGTATGGGGGTAGACGGACAGTATGGGGGTAGACGGACAGTATGGGGGTAGACGGACAGTATGGGGGTAGACGGACAGTATGGGGGTAGACGGACAGTATGGGGGTAGACGGACAGTATGGGGGTAGACGGACAGTATGGGGGTAGACGGACAGTATGGGGGTAGACGGACAGTATGGGGGTAGACGGACAGTATGGGGGTAGACGGACAGTATGGGGGGTAGACGGACAGTATGGGGGTAGACGGACAGTATGGGGGTAGACGGACAGTATGGGGGTAGACGGACAGTATGGGGGTAGACGGACAGTATGGGGGTAGACGGACAGTATGGGGGTAGACGGACAGTATGGGGGTAGACGGACAGTATGGGGGTAGACGGACAGTATGGGGGTAGACGGACAGTATGGGGGTAGACGGACAGTATGGGGGTAGACGGACAGTATGGGGGTAGACGGACAGTATGGGGGTAGACGGACAGTATGGGGGGTAGACGGACAGTATGGGGGTAGACGGACAGTATGGGGGTAGACGGACAGTATGGGGGTAGACGGACAGTATGGGGGTAGACGGACAGTAAGGGGGTAGACGGACAGTATGGGGGTAGACGGACAGTATGGGGGTAGACGGACAGTATGGGGGTAGACGGACAGTATGGGGGTAGACGGACAGTATGGGGGTAGACGGACAGTATGGGGGTAGACGGACAGTATGGGGGTAGACGGACAGTATGGGGGTAGACGGACAGTATGGGGGTAGACGGACAGTATGGGGGTAGACGGACAGTAAGGGGGTAGACGGACAGTAAGGGGGTAGACGGACAGTAAGGGGGTAGACGGACAGTAAGGGGGTAGACGGACAGTATGGGGGTAGACGGACAGTAAGGGGGTAGACGGACAGTAAGGGGGTAGACGGACAGTAAGGGGGTAGACGGACAGTAAGGGGGTAGACGGACAGTATGGGGGTAGACGGACAGTAAGGGGGTAGACGGACAGTATAGGGGTAGACGGACAGTAAGGGGGTAGAGACGGACAGTATGGGGGTAGACGGACAGTATGGGGGTAGACGGACAGTATGGGGGTAGACGACAGTATGGGGGTAGACGGACAGTATGGGGGTAGACGGACAGTATGGGGGTAGACGGACAGTATGGGGGTAGACGGACAGTATGGGGGTAGACGGACAGTATGGGGGTAGGACGGACAGTAGGGGGGTAGACGGACAGTATGGGGGTAGACGGACAGTATGGGGGTAGCACGGACAGTATGGGGGTAGACGGACAGTATGGGGGTAGACGGACAGTATGGGGGTAGACGGACAGTATGGGGGTAGACGGACAGTATGGGGGTAGACGGACAGTATGGGGGTAGACGGACAGTATGGGGGTAGACGGACAGTATGGGGGGTAGACGGACAGTATGGGGGTAGACGGACAGTATGGGGGTAGACGGACAGTAAGGGGGGTAGACGGACAGTATGGGGGTAGACGGACAGTATGGGGGGTAGACGGACAGTATGGGGGTAGACGGACAGTATGGGGGTAGACGGACAGTATGGGGGTAGACGGACAGTATGGGGGTAGACGGACAGTATGGGGGTAGACGGACAGTAAGGGGGTAGACGGACAGTATGGGGGTAGACGGACAGTATGGGGGTAGACGGAGTAAGGGGGTAGACGGACAGTATGGGGGTAGACGGACAGTATGGGGGTAGACGGACAGTATGGGGGTAGACGGACAGTATGGGGGTAGACGGACAGTATGGGGGTAGACGGACAGTATGGGGGTAGACGGACAGTATGGGGGTAGACGGACAGTATGGGGGTAGACGGACAGTATGGGGGTAGACGGACAGTATGGGGGTAGACGGACAGTATGGGGGTAGACGGACAGTATGGGGGTAGACGGACAGTATGGGGGTAGACGGACAGTATGGGGGTAGACGGACAGTATGGGGGTAGACGGACAGTATGGGGGTAGACGGACAGTATGGGGGTAGACGGACAGTATGGGGGTAGACGGACAGTAAGGGGGTAGACGGACAGTAAGGGGGTAGACGGACAGTAAGGGGGTAGACGGACAGTAAGGGGGTAGACGGACAGTATGGGGGTAGACGGACAGTAAGGGGGTAGACGGACAGTAAGGGGGTAGACGGACAGTAAGGGGGTAGACGGACAGTATGGGGGTAGACGGACAGTATGGGGGTAGACGGACAGTATAGGGGGTAGACGGACAGTATAGGGGGTAGACGGACAGTAATGGGGGTAGACGGACAGTATGGGGGTAGACGGACAGTATGGGGGTAGACGGACAGTATGGGGGGTAGACGGACAGTAATGGGGGTAGACGGACAGTATGGGGGTAGACGGACAGTATGGGGGTAGACGGACAGTATGGGGGTAGACGGACAGTATGGGGGTAGACGGACAGTATGGGGGTAGACGGACAGTATGGGGGTAGACGGACAGTATGGGGGTAGACGGACAGTATGGGGGTAGACGGACAGTATGGGGGTAGACGGACAGTATGGGGGTAGATGGACAGTATGGGGGTAGACGGACAGTATGGGGGTAGACGGACAGTATGGGGGTAGACGGACAGTATGGGGGTAGACGGACAGTATGGGGGTAGACGGACAGTATGGGGGTAGACGGACAGTATGGGGGTAGACGGACAGTATGGGGGTAGACGGACAGTATGGGGGTAGACGGACAGTATGGGGGTAGACGGACAGTATGGGGGTAGACGGACAGTATGGGGGTAGACGGACAGTATGGGGGTAGACGGACAGTATGGGGTAGACGGACAGTATGGGGGTAGACGGACAGTATGGGGGTAGACGGACAGTATGGGGGTAGACGGACAGTATGGGGGTAGACGGACAGTATGGGGGTAGACGGACAGTATGGGGGTAGACGGACAGTATGGGGGTAGACGGACAGTATGGGGGTAGACGGACAGTATGGGGGTAGACGGACAGTAGGGGTAGACGGACAGTATGGGGGTAGACGGACAGTATGGGGGTAGACGGACAGTATGGGGGTAGACGGACAGTATGGGGGTAGACGGACAGTATGGGGGTAGACGGACAGTATGGGGGTAGACGGACAGTATGGGGGTAGACGGACAGTATGGGGGTAGACGGACAGTATGGGGGTAGACGGACAGTATGGGGGTAGACGGACAGTATGGGGGTAGACGGACAGTATGGGGGTAGACGGACAGTATGGGGTAGACGGACAGTATGGGGGTAGACGGACAGTATGGGGGTAGACGGGACAGTATGGGGGTAGACGGACAGTATGGGGGTAGACGGACAGTATGGGGGGTAGACGGACAGTATGGGGGTAGAACGGACAGTATGGGGGTAAGCGGACAGTATGGGGGTAGAACGGACAGTATGGGGGTAGACGGACAGTATGGGGGTAGACGGACAGTATGGGGGTAGACGACAGTATGGGGTAGACGGACAGTATGGGGGTAGACGGACAGTATGGGGGTAGAACGGACAGTAGGGGGTAGACGGACAGTATGGGGGTAGACGGACAGTATGGGGGGTAGATGGACAGTAATGGGGGTAGACGGACAGTATGGGGGTAGACGGACAGTATGGGGGGTAGACGGACAGTATGGGGGGTAGATCGGACAGTATGGGGGTAGACGGACAGTATGGGGGTAGACGGACAGTATGGGGGTAGAACGGACAGTATTGGGGGTAGACGGACAGTATGGGGGTAAGACGGACAGTATGGGGGTAGACGGACAGTATGGGGGTAGACGGACAGTATGGGGGTAGACGGACAGTATGGGGGTAGACGGACAGTATGGGGGTAGACGGACAGTATGGGGGGTAGAACGGACAGTATGGGGGTAGACGGACAGTATGGGGGTAGACGGACAGTATGGGGGTAGACGGACAGTATGGGGGTCGACGGACAGTAAGGGGGTAGACGGACAGTATGGGGGTAGACGGACAGTATGGGGGTAGACGGACAGTATGGGGGTAGACGGACAGTATGGGGGTAGACGGACAGTATGGGGGTAGACGGACAGTATGGGGGTAGACGGACAGTATGGGGGTAGACGGACAGTATGGGGGTAGACGGACAGTATGGGGGTAGACGGACAGTATGGGGGTAGACGGACAGTATGGGGGTAGACGGACAGTATGGGGGTAGACGGACAGTATGGGGGTAGACGGGGAGGGGAAGGCACTGTTGCACACATGTGCAAGCAGCAGAATTTCATAATCCTGCTGCAGAAGCTCGCACATGTGTGCAACAGTGCACTTCCCTTTCATAGCCACCTCGTTGTCGATTAATCTCCATCGTCCATCTCTTGTCGCTCCGCCCGTTCGTTTTCCTTTTCCTTTCCCTGCGCTCGACACCCCACTGCTACCACTTGTCCCATCCTTCTCCAAGCAATACCCCTCCCTGAGTCTTTCATGTCTCTCCCCGCTTCCACCGCTCCTGTCACCAATGCTGTGCTGGGATGGTGGTGGTGCAGGAGACGAGGCGGCGCGGCCTGAAGGTGGCAGTGGCAGGCATCCCTAAGACCATTGACAATGACATCGCTGTGAGTGGCTGCTCTCGCCCTAGAGGCCCACACCATCGCTGTGAGTGGCTGCTCTCGCCCTAGAGGCCCACACCATCGCTGTGAGTGGCTGCTCTCGCCCTAGAGGCCCACACCATCGCAGGTGGAGGGTTTTTGAGGCGCCTCAAAAATTGACATCGCTGTGAGTCGCGTCACTCGCCCTAGAGGCCCACACCATCGCAGGTGGAGGGGGTCGAGGAGGCAAGGGTGGGGGGGGTACAAGGGGGACAAGGGGGGGAATGGGGCAACGAGGGCAAGGGGGGCACGGGGGAAAGGGGGGCACGGGGGACAACGGGGCAAGGGGGTAATAGGGGCAAAAATGGGTGCAAGAAATGGGCAAGAAGGGGGGAAGAAGGGGGTGACGAAGATTCCTGACAGGTTGCAGCTGTGCAGGGTACCTGTAATGTATTCTTTCTCTTAGTGTTTCTTTCACCATACAGTACAGCCTTGTTTTTCTTCCCTCCCCTCATCCCTCTTCTCTTATTCATTGCCCCATCAGATAATCGACCGGTCATTCGGATTCCAAACAGCACTGGAGGAGGCGCAGAGGGCGATCCACGACCACATTCGAGCTGACTTTTGAGTTGACTCAAAATTCAGCTCAGTGGAGGAGGCGCAGAGGGCGATCCACGATCACATTCGCCATCCACGTGGCGCATGTGGAGGCGGAGAGCACTCGCAACGGCCCTCCCCCATCCCTCCTCTCTCTCCACCCTCATTCCTCCACTCTTCTTCATGCCCCATCAGATAATCGACCGGTCATTCGGGTTTGACACGGCAGTGGAGGAGACACAGAGGGTCATCAACGCCCGTCTTCTGCTCTCTCTCCCCGCTTCCCACCCTTCCACATGCCCCTCCATCAGATAATCGACCGGTCATTCGGGTTTGACACGGCAGTGGAGGAGGCGCAGAGGGCGATATATGCAGCGCATGTGGAGGCGGAGAGCACCCGCAACGGCGTGGGGCTGGTGAAGCTCATGGGGCGGTACTGCGGTCAGATCGCCATGCACGCCACCCTTGCGAGCAGGGATGTGGTATGTGCGTGTGTGTGGGGGGAGGGGGAAGTGTGTGAGTGTCCTTCCTCGCTGCACTCGCAATGGCGTGGGGCTGGTGAAGCTCATGGGGTGGTACTGTAGACAGATCGCCATGCACACCAGTCTAGCTAGCAGGGACGTGGTATGTGCGTGTGTGTGTGAGGGCGTCGTTAGTGCGTGCGTCCTTGCTGGCCTAGCCCTGTACTACTTTCAAGCATGTCCAGCACGGCTGGTGAAGCTCATGGGGCGGTACTGTGGACAGATCGCCATGCACGCCACCTTGCAAGCCGGGATTTGGTAAATGTGCACGTGTGTGAGTGCGTGCGAGTGTGTATCCTCAGTGGTCGCTCACCTTCGATCCCTTCCCCTCTTCCTAATCGTCGAGGCTCCGTTATTCATCCTTCCCTTTCCTCCTCTCAACCCCCTCAACCCCCCCTCGCGCCACCTTCCACACAGGACTGCTGCCTGATCCCCGAGGTGCCCTTCCACCTGGAGGGCCCAGGAGGCCTGTTTGACTTCATTGACCGGCGCCTGTATGAGAACGAGCACTGCGTGCTGGTCGTGGCGGAGGGTGCGGGGCAGGAGAACATGGCTCGCCACATGAGCGCCAGCGATGATGACGTTGCTGGTGGTGCAGGGATGGGGCGAGATGCGTCGGGGAATGCGAAGCTGATGGACGTGGGGCTGTGGCTGTCGGGGCAAATCAAGAGCCACTTCGCGCGGCAGCGCAAGGACATTCAACTCAAATACATTGGTGCGGCCACGAGTGCGGCCATGTGTGCGGGCATGTGTGCATGGGTGTGGGCATGAGTGCGGGCATGTGTGCATGGGTGTGGGCATGAGTGCGGGCATGTGTGCATGGGTGTGGGCATGAGTGCGGGCATGTGTGCATGGGTGTGGGCATGAGTGCATGGGTGTGGGCATGAGTGCGGGCATGTGTGCATGGGTGTGGGCATGAGTGCGGGCATGTGTGCATGGGTGTGGGCATGAGTGCATGGGTGTGGGCATGAGTGCGGGCATGTGTGCATGGGTGTGGGCATGAGTGCGGGCATGTGTGCATGGGTGTGGGCATGAGTGCGGGCATGTGTGCATGGGTGTGGGCATGAGTGCGAGCATGTGTGCATGGGTGTGGGCATGTGTGCGGGCATGTGTGCATGGGTGTGGGCATGAGTGCGGGCATGTGTGCATGGGTGTGGGCATGAGTGCGGGCATGTGTGCATGGGTGTGGGCATGAGTGCGGGCATGTGTGCATGGGTGTGGGCATGAGTGCGGGCATGTGTGCATGGGTGTGGGCATGAGTGCGGGCATGTGTGCATGGGTGCGGGCATGAGTGCGGGCATGTGTGCATGGGTGTGGGCATGAGTGCGGGCATGTGTGCATGGGTGTGGGGTTGTGTGTGGGTGAGCAGGTGGGGCTGTGGTTGTATGCACAGATCAAGAGTCATTTCGCCGGGCAGCGCAAGGAGATCCAACTCAAGTATATCGGTGCTGGGTGGGTGGGTGGTATTGGTGGTGGGGCTAGGGGGCGTGGTGAGTCGGGGAACGCGGGGCTGATGGTCGTGGGGCTGTTGATGTCTGCACAGATCAGGAGCAAAGAGATTTAGTTGAAGTGTGTTGGTGCAGGCGTGGATGGGCTGGCGGTTGAATGAGAATGTGCTTTGGAGTGTGTGCGATGGGTGGAACCCCGCAACCCACGGACATGCATGGCATGATTTGCACCATCCTTGTGTGCCCACTAAAAGGTTCCCTCCTGCTATCCTCTCTCCCGCTCCCACCCACCATACCCTCCGCACTTCTAAATGCAACTAGAATTAATACATGACATGCACCATCCCAGCGATATTTGAGGCCCCTCAAAATCAACCTCCTCCCCCACCAGACCCCACGTACATGATCCGCACCATTCCAGCGAATGCGAGTGACAACATATACTGCACGCTGCTGGCGCACGGGGCAGTGCACGGGGTGATGGAGTGCTTCTCTCTCTCTCAAATGGTCCTTACTATTAATTCAGCAGGGTGTACAGACATGCAATTTGACTCGTGGTTCCCTTATACCTTCCGACCCATCAACCCATCCCTCTGACCCTCCCCCCCCCCCCCCCCCCTTAGTGCCCTCTAACCCTCCAGCGTGTGGAGGATGTCCCCTAGGTGCAGCGGCCATGGGTCCGCTGCCATCTGGGGGTGCGCTGCCTCAATCCCCGCCCTGGCCTTGGTGTGCAGGGCATTCGCCTGGGAGCGCTGGAGGGCCACTGACCAGCGCTGGCTGAAGTGGCAGGCCATCTTCTTGGCCGATTTCGCCAAGGGGTTGGCCCTGAACCGGTTCCTAGCTGCTGCTGTGGCCAGCAGCTTCAGGAACGCCGTCGTGGGGGGCGCGTCTCTCTCTCTCTCTCTCTCTCTCTCTCTCTCTCTCTCTCTCTCTCTCTCTCTCTCTCTCTCTCTCTCTCTCTCTCTCTCTCTCTCTCTCTCTCTCTCTCATGGTCCTTGCATTTCTTTGGGGGGTGGTACAACGGAAGGTGCAAAACACACAAGCACAAGCTCAACAGAAAACCGGCATCCTAACTATTCCAAGTCCCCTACCTACTCTGCCCCCCCCCCTGTCCGACCCTACTGGTCGAACGGGGCCTCAATCAACTGGTGCACCTGTCCCTCACTGAGAGGGATGATGGGTCCTCTAAAACCGAGCTCGTCCGCCGCCAAGGCCTCATTGGTCTTGGTGCGGAGGGCGTTGGCCTGTGCCCGCTGGAGGCACACGCTCCAACGCTGGCGGTACTCCGTCAGAAGCTTCGCTGCTTCGTAGGAGGAAGGGGCTGCGTTAAACCGTAGCTTTGCCTTCAGCTCCGCGCATTGCCGCAGGTAAGCCAGCACCCCCGGCGAGGGGTAGCCGTATGTTTCCACTGCGAGCGCGTGGAACCCCACCCACGTGTTCCGCCGTGCGTACTTCTCCTCCTTTTTTGCCGCTGCCGCCCTAGCTGCCCAACCAGGAGCTCGGTTGCAACTCCGCGCAGCTGCGAAGGAATTCCAGGACTCCCCTCGTGGGGTATCCGTAGGTCTCAACCGCCAAGGCGTAAAAGCCCACCCAAGCGCTCCGCCTGGCGTATTTGCTTGCCTTCTTGTCCGCCTGCATTCTAGCAGCCCAACCGGGAGCTTTACGGGCGTATTCATCCTGGAGGGAGATGGGATCCGTGACCGTGATGTCACAGATCCACACCTCACTGGTGTCGGGATGGCGGATAGAGATATCCGCTTTGAGGTTTTCGACCGGTGAGTAAGCCGTTGTCTCCTTATGCACGGTGAAGCCCGCTTCCGCAGCTATCTTTGCGCACTCGTCCCGAAGGGCATTGTGAGTTGCAATTCTCCCCCCCCCTTTCTCGCACCGCATCAAATGGTTCGGTAGGCGGTCGTCGGGGAATGTGGTGCGGTATCTGCAGTCACAGCGCCTTGGCACAGGTAGGGGCAGGCCTAAGCGGAAGGAGGCCGCTGTGGAGAACTGAGAGGGCCCGAGGCGGAGGGAGGAGATCAGCGGGACGGCGAGCAGCCAG
The DNA here is from genome assembly GCA_948144175.1 of Closterium sp. NIES-65. Lineage (NCBI taxonomy): Eukaryota > Viridiplantae > Streptophyta > Zygnematophyceae > Desmidiales > Closteriaceae > Closterium > Closterium sp. NIES-65. Next base: position 475,912 of record CANXME010000615.1, on the reverse strand, counting down.
TCCCCTGCGCCGGGGCCCAAGAGGGACTGCAGCCGCTGCGTGTGTCCGAACAGTGGGTTGAGCTCCATCTCCCGCGAGCTCTCGAGCAGTTGCATGAACCTTGCAGTTTGAACCGCGAGGGAGAGCGACTGTTGGAGCTTTGGCCCGTCCGGTCTCTGTCTCCCCACTTGGAGAGCCTCGATCTCCTCAGGAGGCAGCTCGGCTTCCAGAGCGGCAAGGCGCCTTGGGAGGAGGGACGTAGATTCCTCGTTGGAGTCCTCGTTGTAACGACTCCTCCAGGGAGTATAGAAGGTGGGCGGCGCTGATCACTGAAGCGAGGTAAGCGTAGCTGCCTTCAACGGCGGGGTCAGTGATGCCCAGGCCTCCCAGAGTCACGGGCAGGGCCGCCTGCCGCCAAATCCTCCGCCTCTCCCGGGCACTCCTCGGTCTCATGATGTGGGCCGAGTCCAGGAAGGTGTGTAGGAGCTGCTCCCCCCAAGCTGACCATTCCGCTTCAGGGAGAGCTTCCAGGGGGGTGGTTCTGGCCAGAAAAGAGGCTCGGCGGCTGACACAGCGGGTGAGGAGGAGGAGGCTAAGCTGGGGGTCCATCTGGGCCAGCAGGGGGAGTGGGGATGCTGCTACTGCCAGTCTCTCTCTCACGGCGCCCGCGCACCCCCGGGGTGTGCCAACCGGGCTGCCGAGAATCTGCAGTCCCTCATCAGAGATAGTAATTCCCGGAGGCACTGCAGAGGGGTCGATTGGAGTGGCGGACCACGCCGCGCATTTGGCCGGGTTGTGTACCAGGCCGAGGGCGGCAAGTGCGGATGTGAGGTGGTCGAAAGCTGCTGTGCAGGCCGAGGCGTCGCCGAGCAGCGTGATGTCATCGGCGTACGCCAGCAGGACCACCTGAGGGTGTGCCGCCGCCGTGGCAATGAGGCACGGGTGGATGCTTGCCGCGAAGAGGAGGGGGCCGAGCGGGTCCCCTTGGCGAACTCCTCTGGCGCTCTGCAGCGGGGCTGCGCCGAAGTCGTGGTCGAGGTAGAGCGAGGAGGGAGCCCCGTAGGATAGGCGGACGAGGGGGATCAGCTTCTTCAGCGCCTCGTTTCTCAGTCCTTCGAACACCGCTCTCCTTTCGACCGCGTTAAAAGCGTTCGCGAGGTCGATCTGCAAGGCCGCTGCAGCAGGGTGCACTTCCAGGTACGTGCGAGCGGTGTGGATAGCCGCTTCGATCCCCCCTGCTACTGCCACGCCGAATTGAAGGGGGGCAAGGTGAGTACGGGCGGCTGGCGCGGTCAGGAAGAGGGCGGCCTTTGCTATAATCCGGAGGAGACACTCCCCCACCGCTATTGGCCGCGTCCCTCCTTGGGGTTTCGTAAAGGCTAGCAGGCGGGAGGCCGTGAGAAGATCCCCCGCGGCTGTTGGGAGTTTCCCTGCTAGAGCTGTGTTGGAGAGGGCGAGGAGGTGGGAGAGTACTTCGGCATTCCCTAGGGCTGCGTCGCGGATATGCTCGAAAGTGGTTCCTGAGGGGCCGGCCCCGACTCCGTTGGGGAGCTTGGCGAGGAGGCGCCTGAAGTCGCGGGCTTCGATAGTGGGTGGGTCTTCAGCCGAGGCGGTGTGGAGCCAGTCAGGGAGAAGCTGGCTGGCAGGTGGATGTCTCGTCGCGAGGGCTTCCAGCACTTCAGGTGAGGCAGGTGACACAGGGGTGGCCTGGAGGGATTGGAGTGATTTTGACAGGTTACCCCGTTTTGCCAGACCTTCCGCCCGTGCCAGTATTCCAGCTGTGTCGAGTGAGTGGCGAGGCTGCGGAGGCAAGGAAATCGCCTGGACAGCTTCTTCGTATAGGTCCGCCCAGAGCCCTTGGCGAAATCGCAGGAGCCGATTCATCATCGCGCTCCAGTCAGGTTTACGGGCTGACGATGTGCGAAGGAGTATGCGTGGGAGAAAGGTCAGTAGTTTCCATCCTGGCGCAGACTCGGGATTGGCCGCCAGGTGGAGTAACGGCGTCAACATACAGATCGCGAAGGAGTCGCGAAGGTCTTTGGGGGGGTGGCGAGCGAGAGGGGGTTGGCGACTGTCACGCAGCGGGTCGAGGTCCCAGACTGCAACCTGAGCGAATAGCTCAGAGTTTTTCGCCAGGTCGTCAGGTTTGAGCATCGGGGGGGTTGGACTCGGGGCTGCGGAATTTTCATTGGGTGTTGCAGAGTCAATTCTTTCTTCTGGAGCGGCTCGATTTCCCCTCCTTGCTTGAATTCCCCCCGCGGTTCGATTCCGAACTGAGGTTCGGTTTGCAGGTTCACCTCTAGCCTGCTGGTTTGGGAGCTCCGCTTCCCGCAGCAGCTCCAACTCTTCCTCGTCCTCCTCGGCCTCTGCTTCTAACATCCCCTCGCTTTCAGGGTTAAAGGCAGGGTCCCCCTCTTCACTTTCCTCATTCTCCGCTTCCTCCTCTGCTTCCTCGCTAAGTGGTTCCACGTCGCCCTCCGCGCGGTTTCGCATCAGCCTTTCCACATTCCTCGCGTAGCCGCTTGCACCAGATCGGCGCCTGTTCGAACCTCGTGCTCCACCACCTCTTCGTCCTCTCTCGTTGCCTCGTCGTCCGCGGCGGCTGCCGCGTCCTACGCGGATTCCCCGCGTTGCTCGTCCCATAGCAGCTCCCTCGCGCCCTGTCTGCGGCGCCGCGGCCGTCTCGTTTTCGCTTCGTCGCCGCACTAGCGTCGGCTGCGGTAAGATCGGGGGTGATGGACCCATCCGTGAGACGGGATCCGGAGCTGGAGGGTTCCGCAGAGAGCTCGCTACCGCAGCCTGCGCCTGCCGGGCCTCGTCCGTGTCTCCCTGCGCACCCCTCCGCGAGCGAGCCCGTGCACCACTTCGAGCGGGTTCAAACGCTTCCCCATCGTCCTGCCGCGCGCCCCGCCTCGCCACAGTATTCGTGGGCGCCTGCTCGTGTTGCGTCGAACCGCCCGGACGGTCAGCCGCGGCAGGAGCGCGGGTGCTCGCCTCTGCGGCACCCTCAACAGCCGCCCTCTCCTCGCCGCCCTTCTCCTGAGCGTCGCGAGCACTATCAGCGCGGGGAGGGGGGTAAGCGTTCTCCTGCACGTCCTCGCTCCCCTCGCCGCCCATCCCCTCGTGGTCAGGCAGGCCAGCGCTCACCGCGAGCGCGATCCCCCGCGCAACGTTCTCCTCGGCGATCTCCGGCGACGCGGGGGAGGGGGTCGCCTGGTCGTCGCTGGGATTCGGGTCGCCACGAGCAGTCCCCCCCGCGTCCACATTCGGCTGGTTCCGGGGGACGGCGGGGCTGGCGGAAGGGCGGAGGGCGAGGTGGGAATGGCAACCAGCCTGATCCAGCCCTCGATCATGCTGCGGACACGTTCGTGGAGGTGGTGAGGCAGGCCCGGGCGAGTGGGGCGCCGACTCACGTCCATATTGAGGTGACCAACGGTCCCCCCTTCGCCGCGGACCCAGGCCAGGTCGCTCCTCTGCGTGCGCCGACGCTGCGCGAGTATCAGCCCGCGCGTGAGGGGAGGGCTCTGTTCCGCACCCCCCGTCAGGTTCCCGGCTTCTCTGCGCCGCGCTTGGCTGTTGGCCGGACTCCTGGCTGGCCGGCGGCGTTTCCGCGCGAAGCGCAGACTCCACCTCTCCCCACTCGCGCGGGGAGAGACCCCATGCTGACCATGTGCCGGGTTCTGAATCTGGCGGAGGCGTGCGAGGTGGTGGCGAACTTGCAGCTGGCGGTGTGTGGGGCCACGAGGAGCTTTCCGAGCAGTTTTGGTCCAGGGACCCGAGGATCCTGCGTGACTTTGGCAGAATCACTCGAGTCGCCGTTGGCACCCGTGTCGGACGCGCCCGCCGGGGTAGCTCCCTTGGCCCGTACTTTCCCCCGCCACGTGGGGGATCTTGTAGGGGCTGCTCAAGCCGGGACCACCTTGGACACGCTCCAGTCGTCGGCGCATCTCCTTCTTGCGTTGTCGGCGTGCATGCGCTCGATGCTTGAGGTGGAGGGGGCGGAGCCGTACACGATGTAGGCCTCCGCCGTGTGTAGAATTGCATGCCGCGCCTCTTGCTCCTGCCCAGCTCCTTGCCTTTGTGTGTGTGTGTGCCCAATATAAGCCGATCCTCCGTTTTGTGTCTTGCCACCAGAAACGCGCGGCCGAAGGCCGCCGGCGCGAGCCGCGGAAAACTGAGAACACACGAAATAATGAGGAGAAGAAGGCACCAAGGGCCCTTAAATAGGCTCAGAGGAAGAGGGCCGAGGGAAGAGGAAGAGGGCTGGGTGCTAAGTCCTCTCTCTCTCTCTCTCTCTCTCTCTCTCTCTCTCTCTCTCTCTCTCTCTCTCTCTCTCTCTCTCTCTCTCTCTCTCTCTCTCTCTCTCTCTCTCTCTCTCTCTCTCGAACGGTCTTTTGTATTAATTCAGCAGGGGTACAAACATGCGGTGCTATCCATGATAACCTCCATCCCTTAAGCCCCAAAACTCACCACTCTTCACCCCCCCCTGAGTAACCCTCTAGCCCTCCAGCGTGTGGAGGATGTCCCCCAGGTGCAGCGGCCAGGGGTCCGCTGCCATCTGGGGGTGCGCTGCCTCGATCCCAGCCCTGGCCTTGGTGTGCAGGGCATTCGCTTGGGAGCGCTGGAGGGCCACTGACCAGCGCTGGCTGAAGTGGCAGGCCATCTTCTTGGCCGATTTCGCCAGGGGGTTGGCCCTGAACCGGTTCCTAGCTGCTGCTGTGGCCAGCAGCTTCAGGAACGCAGTCGTGGTGGGCGCGTTTGCCCCGTAGGTCTCGACGGCTAGGGTGCAGAACACCACGTGTTCCGTGTGTCGGTAGTACTCCCTCTCCTTCCGCCTCTGTGCCTCTCTAGCAGCCCAGCCTGGGGTCCTTGCATTACTATGAGGGGTGGTACAAAGGAAGATGCAGAACACACAAGCACAACAAACATCCAAACCGAGATCCGAACTACCTCAAGTCTCCTACCTACTCAGCCCCCCCCCCTCTGTCCGACCCTACTGGTCGAACGGGGCCTCAATCAACTGGTGCAGCTGTCCCTCACTGAGAGGGATGATGGGTCCTCTAAAGCCGAGCTCGTCCGCCGCCAAGGCCTCGTTGGTCTTGGTGCGGAGGGCGTTGGCCTGCGCCCGCTGGAGGCACACGCTCCAGCGCTGGCGGTACTCCGTCAGCAGCTTCGCTGCTTCGTAGGAGGTAGGAGCCGCGTTAAACCGCAGCTTTGCCGCCAGCTCTGCGCACTGCCGCAGGTAAGCCATCAACCCCGGCGAGGGGTAGCCATAAGTTTCCACTGCAAGCGCGTGGAACCCCACCCACGCGTTCCGCCGTGCGTACTTATCCTCCTTTTTCTCTGCTGCCGCCCTGGCCGCCCATCCAGGAGCTCGGTTGCAGTTCTCGTCCTGCCTTGACACCGGGTCCGTCACGGTCACGTCGCACATCCAAACCTCACCAGTCAGGGGATGACGGATGGTGACATCCGCCTTTAGGTTTTCAACCAGTGAGTAGACATACGTCTCCTTGTGAACCGTAAACCCCGCCTCCGCCCCAATGTTCGCTATCTCATCCCGCAAAGCGTGGTGGGTTGCGGTCCTCCCTTTCCCCTTCTCGCAGCGCATGAGGTGGTTGGGGAGGCGGTCGTCGGGGAAGGTGGTGCGGTAGCGGCAGTCACAGCGTCTAGGCACTAGGAGGGGGAGGCCTAGGCGGAAGGCAGCTGCAGTTGAGAGCTGGGACGGGCCCATCCGGAGCGAGGGGGTGAGCGGGATCGCCAGCAGCCAATCCCCCGCGCCTGGGCCCAGCACCGACTGCATTCGTTGCGCATGGCCAGAGCGGGGGTTGGGGCGCATCCGCCTCGCCTCGCGCATGACTCTCAGGAAGCGGCGGGAGTGAACCGCCAGTGCTAGGTTCTGCTGCAGCTTCAGTCCCTTGGGGTCAGCCTTCCCGGCCTGGAGCACCTCGAGAGCCTCGGGGGCAGGGCTGCCTCAGCCGCGGCGAGGCGTGTAGGTAGCGCGTGTGGGGAGCCGTGGGTTGGATCCAAAAGGGGGAGGAGCGCGGCGACAGCGGGGTGCAACGAGTCCTCCAGGGAGTGCAAGAGGTGGGCTGTGCTGATCACTGAGGCGAGGTAGGCATAGCTGCCTTCAACGGCGGGGTCAGTGATGCCCAGGCCTCCCAGAGTCACGGGCTGGGCCGCCTGCCGCCAAATCCTCCGTCTCTCCCTGGCGCTCCTCGGCCTCATGATGTGGGCCGAGTCTAGGAAGGTGTGAAGGAGTTGTTCCCCCCAAGCGGACCATTCGGCTTCAAGGAGGGCCTCTACGGGGGTGGTTCTGGCCAGGAAGGAAGCTCGGCGGCTGACACAACGGGTGAGGAGGAGGAGGGCAAGTTGGGGGTCCATCTGGGCCAGCAGGGGGAGAGGCGCTGCTGCTGCTTCCAATCTCGCTCTCACAGCATCTGCGCAGCCTCGGGCAGTGCCCACGGGGCTGCCGAGAGTCTGCAAACCCTCCTCAGAGATAGTGACGCCTGGGGGGACTGAGGAGGCGTCGATTGCTGCGGCGGACCACGCCGCGCACTTAGCCGGATTGTGCACCAGGCTGAGGGCGGCTAAAGCAGAGGTGAGGTGGTCGAAAGCCGCAGAGCAGGCCGTGGCGTCGCCGAGCAGCGTGATATCATCGGTGTACGCCAGCAGGACCACCTGAGGGTGTGCAGCCGCCGTGTCCACGAGGCACGGGTGGATGCTAGCCGCGAACAGGAGTGGGCCGAGCGGGTCTCCTTGGCGAACACCCCTGGCGCTCTGCAGTGGGGCTGCGCCGAAGTCGTGGTCGAGGAAGAGCGAGGAGGGAGTCCCATAGGAAAGGCGGACGAGGGGAATCAGTTCCTTCAGCGCCTCGTTTTTCAGTCCTCCAAACACCGCCCTCCTTTCGACCGCGTTGAACGCATTCGCGAGGTCAATCTGCAGCGCCACTGCCCCTGGGTGCAGTTCCAGGTACGTGCGAGCGGAGTGGATAGCCGCTTCGATCCCTCCCGCTACTGCGACTCCGAACTGAAGCGGAGCAAAGTGAGTACGAGCGGCCGGCGCAGTGAGGAAGAGCGCGGCTTTTGCTATTATCCGGAGGAGGCACTCCCCCACCGCAATCGGCCGCGTCCCTCCCTGTGGTTTCATAAATGCTAACAGGCGGGATGCCGTTAGAAGATCCCCCGCGATTGTGGGGAGTTTTCTTGCTAGAGCTGTGTTAGTGAGGGCGAGGAGGTGGGTGAGTACTTCGGCGTTGCCCAGGGCTGCGTCGCGGATGTGCTCGAAGGTTGTTCCAGATGGGCCGGCCCCTACTCCGTTGGGGAGTTTGGCGAGGAAGCGTCTGAAGTCGCGAGCTTCGATAGTGGGTGGGTCTTCCGCTGTGGCGGTGCGGAGCCAGTCAGGAAGTGGTTGGCAGGCGGATGGGTGTCTCGTCGTGAGGGCTTCCAACACTTCAGGTGAGGCGGGAGACACAGGAGTGGCCTGGAGGGATTGGAGTGATTTTGATAGGTTACCCCGTTTTGCGAGTCCTTCTGCCCGTGCCAGTATCCCCGTTGTGTCGGGTGAGTGGCGAGGTTGCGGTGGCAGTGAGATCGCCTGGACAGCTTCTTCGTACAGGTCCCCCCAAAGGCCTTGGCGAAATCGCTGGAGCCGATTCATCATCGCGCTCCAGTCAGGTTTGCGGGCTGACGAGGTGCGGAGGAGTAAGCGCGGGAGAAAAGTCAGTAAGCTCCATCATGGTGGAGACTCAGGATTGGCCGCCAGGTGGAGTAACGGAGTCAACATGCAGATCGCGAAGGAGTCGCGAAGGTCTTTGGTGGGGTGGCGAGCGAGGGGAGGTTGGCGACTGTCGCGCAGCGGGTCAAGGTTCCAGTCTGCAACCTGAGCGAAAAGGTCAGTATTTTTCGCCAGGTCGTCAGGTTTGAGCGTTGGTGGGGTTGGGGAGGGGCCTGCAGAATTATCATTGGCTTCTTCAGAGTCAATTCCGTCTTCTGTCGCGGCTCGATTTCCCCCCCTTGCACGATTTCCCCCCGCTGTTCGATTTCGACCTGTGGTTCGAATTGCAGGTTCGTCCCGGGCCTGATGGTTTGGAAACTCTGCTTCCCGAAGTAGCATCTCCAATTCTTCCTCGTCCTCGGCTTCTGCTTCCAACATCCCCTCTCTTTCTGGGTTAAAAACAGGGTTACCCCCTTCGCTTTCTTCATTCTCAGCTTCGTCCTCTGCCTCCTCGCTGTGCTCCTCCTCGCCGCCTTCCACGCCTTCGCGTATTAGCCTTTCAGCAGTTCTCGCATAATCGCTTGCGCCGGTGCGGCGCCGATTTGTGCCGCGCGCTCCTCCACCTCTTCGTCCCCTCCCATTCCCTCGTCGTCCGCGGCGGCTTCTGCCGCGTCCCACGCGGATACCCCGCGTTCCTCTCCCTTCCGCGGCTCCCACGCGCCCTGCCTGCGGCGCCACGTCCACCTCGTCCTCGTTCTGTCGGCGCGCTGGCGTCGGCTGCGGTGCGGTCGGGGGTGATGGATCCATCCGCGAGACAGGATCCGGAGCTCGAGGGATCCGCAGAGAGCGCGTTGCCGGAACCTGCGCCTGGCGGTCTTCGCCCGCGTGTCCCTGCGCACCCCTCCGCAAGCGAGCCCGTCCGCCGCTTCGACCGGGTGCTGACTCTTCCCCAACGGCCTGCCCCGCGCCCCACCTCGCCGGAGTATTCGTGAGCCCCTGCGCGTGTTGCGTCGAACCGCTCGGACGGTCAGCCGCGGCAGGAGCGCGGGCGCTCGCCTCTGCGTCAGCCTCCGCGGCAGCCCTCCCCTCGGCGCCCATCTCCTGAGCATCGCAAGGCTCATCCGCGGGGTGGGGGCGATCGGCGATCCCCTGGGCGTCCTCGTTCTCCTCGCCACCCGTCTCCTCGTGGTCGGGCAGGCCAGCGCTCACCCCGAGCGCGATCCCCCGCGCAACGGTCTCCGCGGTGATCTCCAGCGACGAGGGGGAGGGGGTCGCCTGGACGTCGCTGGGATTCGGGGCGTCGCGAGCAGTCCCCCCCGCGTCCTCACTCGGCAGGTTCTGGCGGCCGGCAAGGCCGGCGGAATGGCGGAGGTCGTGGCGGTAATGGTCGCCAGCAGGATCCTGCCCTCGATCACGCCGCAGACACGTTTGTGGAGGTGGTGCGGCAGGCCCGGGTGAGTGGGGGGCCGACTCACGTCCATATAGAGGTGACCAACGGTCCCCCCTTCGTCGCGGACCCAGGCCAGGTTGCTCCTCTGCGCGCGCCGACGCTGAGCGAATATCGGCACGCGCGAGAGGGGAGGGCTCAGTTCCGCACCCCCCGTCAGGTCCCCGGCTTCTCTGCGTCGCGCTTATCTGCTGGCCGAACTCCAGGCTGGCCGACGGCGTATCCGCGCGAAGCGCCGACTGCACCTCCCCCCACTCGCGCGGGGAGAGACCCCATGCTGACCATGTGCCGGATTCTGAATCTAGCAGAGGCGTGCGAGGTGGTGGCGAACTTGCAGCTGGCGGTGTGTGGGGCCACGCGGAGCCTTCCGAGCAGTTTCTGTCCAGGATCTCGAGGATCCTGCGTGACTTTGGCAGAATCGCTCGAGTCGCCGTTGGCACCCGTGTCGGACGGCCCGCCGGGGTAGCTCCCTTAGCCCGTACTTTCCCCCGCCACGTGGGGGATCTTGTAGGGGCTGCTCAGGCCGGGACCCCCTTGGACACGCTCCAGTCGTCGGCGCATCTCCTTCTTGCGTTGTCGGCGTGCATGCGCTCGATGCTTGAGGTGGAGGGGGCGGAGCCGTACACGATGTAGGCCTCCGCCGCGTGTAGAATTGCATGCCGCGCCTCTTGCTCTTGCCTGCCCCCTTGCCTTGTGTGTTTGTATGCCCTTTATATGCCGAACTCGCGTCTTGTGTCTTGCCACCCCTAATGCGCGGCCGAAGGCCGCGCTTGCGAGCGGCGGCGGCCTTCGGCCGCCGGCGCGAGCCGCCGAATGTGAAACACCAACGAAATAATGAGGTAGGGAAGGCACGGAGGGCCCTTTAAATAGGACCAGAGGGAGAGGGCAGAGGGAAGAGGGACGCCGAATGTGAAACACCAACGAAATAATGAGGTAGGGAAGGCACGGAGGGCCCTTTAAATAGGACCAGAGGGAGAGGGCAGAGGGAGGAGGGAGAGGGCTGGATGCTAAGGCCTTCTCTCTCTCTCTCTCTCTCTCTCTCTCTCTCTCTCTCTCTCTCTCTCTCTCTCTCTCTCTCTCTCTCTCTCTCTCTCTCTCTCGAATGGTCCTAGTATTGATTGATGGGAGATACATGGGAAGATGCAAACACATGCAAACCCAGACATAACACTCGGTCTACCTAACTACCTCATTCCCTTACTCCCTCCCGCCCCTTCCGTCCGACCCTAAAGGTCGAACGAGGGCTCTATTAGCTGGTAGAGCTGGCCTTCGCTAAGGGGGGCAAAGGGGCCCCGCATGCCGAGCTCGTCCGCTGCTATCGCCTCGTTGGTCTTGCAGCGGAGGGCGTTGGCTTGTGCTTTTTGGAGGCACATGCTCCAGCGCTGGCGGTATTCCGTCAGCAGCTTGGCGGCCTCGTAGGAGTTGGGGGCTGCGTTGAATCGCAACTTGGCCGCCAGCTCCGCGCACTGCCGCAAGAATGCCAACACCCCGGGCGAGGGGTACCCATATGTCTCTACCGCTAGGGCATGAAAGCCCACTCACGCATTCCGGCGCGCGTATTTCTGCTCCTTCTTGTCCGCAGCTGCCCTAGCCGCCCACCCCGGTGCTCTATTGCAGTTCTCATCTTGGTGAGAAACGGGGTCCGTCACTGTCACGTCGCACATCCAAACCTCTCCCGTCCGGGGATGGCGGATTGCGACGTCCGCCTTCAGGTTTTCAACGAGAGAGAATACATAGGTTTCTTTGTGCACCGTGAATCCCGCCTCTGCCGCAATCAAAGCAATCTCGTCCCTGAGCGCATGGTGAGTCGCAATCCTTCCCCCCCCTTTCTCGCAGCGCATGAGATGGTTTGGGAGGCGGTCATCAGGGAATTTGGTGCGGTAGCGGCAGTCGCAGCGCCTGGGGACAGGTAGGGGGAGGCCCAGGCGGAACGCAGCAGCGGAGGAGAGCTGGGAGGGTCCCATCCTAAGCGAGGGTATGATGGGTAGTGTCAGCAGCCAATCTCCCGCACCAGGGCCGAGCACCGACTGCATTCTCTGGGCATGGCCAGAGAGGGGGTTGGGGCGCATCCGCCTTGCCTCGTTCATGACCCTCAGGAAGCGGCGTGTCTGAACCGCCAGCGCTAGAGACTGCTGCAGCTTGAGGCCCTGTGGGTCTGCTTTCCCGGCCTGGAGAGCTTCTAGAGCCTCGGGGGGGAGGGCTGCTTCCGCTGCTGCAAGGCGTGCAGGCAGGGCGTGCGCGGAGCCGGAGGTGGGGTCCATTAGGGGGAGGAGGGCTGCTACATCTGGGTAGAGTGCCTCGGCCAGGGAGTGCAGTAAGTGGGAGGTGCCCACCACGGACGCAAGGTACGCAGAGCTCCCTTCAACTGCAGGATTTGTAATGCCAAGCCCCCCCAATATTACGGCCAGCGCCGCTTGCCTCCAGATTCTCCTCTGTTCCGCGTCACTCCTTGGCAGCATGATATGGGCCGCGTCCAGGAAGGTATGCAGCAGTTGCTCCCCCCATGCCGCCCATTCATCCTCAGGTAGTGCCTCTAGCGGAGTGGTTCTGGCCAGGAAGGATGCTCGCCGGCCCACGCAGCGGGTGAGTAGCAGCAGGCACAATTGGGGGTCCATTTGGGCCAGGAGCGGCAAGGGTTCTGCTGCTGCTGCAAGCCTTTCCCTTACTCTGGCGGCACAGCCATCTGAGGTCCCGATTGGGCTTCCTAATATCCGCAGTCCGTCTGCTGCAATGGGGAAGCTCGGAGGGAGAGAGGCGGGGTCTATGGCGGTTGCAGACCAAGCCTCACACTTCCCAAGGTTGTGCTCGAGGCCTATGTGGATCAGTGTGGCAGTGAGGTGTGTAAATGCCGCCGTGCACGCTTCTGCTTCGCCTAGCAGCGTTATGTCGTCTGCGTAGGCGAGAATGACGACCCTTGGGTGAGCTAGTGCCGTTGCGGTAAGGTGTGGGTGGATGCTTGCCGCAAAGAGCAAGGGGCCAAGAGGGTCCCCCTGGCGGACGCCTCTAGCACTTAGCAGTGGAGCCACGCCGAAGTCATGGTCGAGGTGGAGTGCTGAGGGAGTTCCGTAGGAGAGGCGGACAAGGGGCAGAAGGCTTTCAAGGGACTCGTTCTTGAGCCCCTCGAATACCGCCGCCCTTTCCACCGCGTTAAACGCGTTGGCGAGGTCAATCTGCAGCGCCACCGAGCCCGGGTTCTCCTCCAGGTATGTGCGCGCAGTGTGAATGGCCGCCTCAATCCCTCCAGCCACTGCTACCTCGAACTGTAGAGGCGCGAAGTGTGATCATGCCGCCGCCCCAGTCAGGAACAGTGCTGCCTTGGCCACCATGCGAAGAAGGCATTCGCCCACGGCTATCGGTCGGGTCCCCCCCTGCGGTTTTGTGAAGGCCAAGAGCCGTGAGGCTGTGAGGAGCTCGGTGGCCTCGCTGCTGAGTTTCCCGGCTATAGCTGTATTGGTAAGTGCGAGGAGATGGGCGAAGATGTCTGGATTTCCGAGTGCAGCATCGCGTATGTGCTCGAAGGTTGTGCCTGAGGGCCCTGCTCCCACCCCGTTTGGGAGTTTGGCTACGATGCGCCTGAAGTCGCGCGGCTCTATCGAAGGGGTTTTCTCGGGGGAGAAGGTGCGTATCCATTCTGGTAAGGGCTGGAGTGCTTGCAGGTGTCGTGCTGCTAATGCCGCGTACACTTCGGAGGAGGCAGGTGAGACCGGAGTGGCTTGGAGGGACTGTAGTGACTTGGCCAGGTTACCACGCTTGGCCAGTCCCTCCGCTCCAGCAAGGATGCCCTGAGTGTCAGGTATGTGACGTGGCTGGGCTGGGAGGGAAGTTGCTTCAACTGCCTCGTCGTACAGGCCAGACCAGAGTCCCTGGCGGAAACGGAGGAGGCGATTCATCATCGCGTTCCAGTCTGGTTTGCGAGCTGACGAGGTGCGTAGGAGGATTCGCGGGAGGAAAGTCAGTAACCTCCACCCCGCGGTCGAGTTGGGATTGGCTGCCAGGTGGAGGAGTGGGGTGAGTAGGCAGACTGCGAATGATTCGCGAAGGTCTTTTGGCGGGTGACGGGCGAGGGGGGGCTGGCGACTGTCGCGCAGTGGGTCCAGGTCCCAGCCTGCGACTTGCGCGAGAAGGTCCAGTCGTTTCGCCAAGTCGCCTGGGTGGATCATTGGTGGGGTTGGAGTTGGGGTTGGGGTGTTCCTATTGGTTGCGGCAGAGTCAAATGTGATTTCTGCCGCGGTCCGATTTCCCCTCCAGGCCTGATTTCCCCCCACATTCCGATTTCTGGCTGGGGTTCGTGTTGCAGACGCGGCTCCAATTTGTTGGTCCGGGAACTCAGCCCCACGAACCAAGAGCTCCTCATCATCTTCATCAGCTTCAGCATCCAAACCTCCCTCCGTTTCGGGGTTAAAACCTTGGTCACCCTCGTCGCTCTCGTCATTCTCCGATTCACCACTCTCCCCCCTGCTAGCGGCTTCCTCGCCGCCTTCCGCGCCTTCCCGGAGTAGTCGTTCTGCTGTCCTCGCATAGCCGCTCGCGCCTGTACGTCGGCCTCCTCTCCTCCCAGCTCCTCTTCCTCGGCGTCCTCTCCCGCCTACGCGTCGTCCGCCAGGTGTGCCACTCCTCGCGATTGGGCTGTGCATTACAGGCGTGCGGTTTTCGCCGATCTCCTCCCCTGCCAAGCGGGGCTCTGGCGTCCTCGGCTCACGCCTCGGTCGTGATGGCGGGGTCCGTGGGTCGCGACCGCGCCTTGGAAGCAACCGCGGAGAGCGCTCAGCTTGTTGCGCAGCCAAACCCCGAGTATGCGCCTCCGCGTTCCCAAGTGCAGGCTCGTCGTGCTGCGTCGGCGCCCGTGCGCCGTCTTGAGCGCGGGTTGTCTCGTCCGCTGCGCGGGGCGGATCGTCACGCGTCTCCTGAGCAATCCCGTGCTCCCCTAGTCGTCGCGTCGAATGCCTTGCCGGCGCGTCAGGAGCGGGGCCGGTCCCCGCCGCCTCGTGGATATCGACCCGCGTCCCCTGCGCGTCGCGCCCCCGAGCCGCATGACTCTCGGCGGCGATGGGACGAATATCAGCGGGAAATTCAGCATCGCGACCGCCGCTACCGCTCTTCTGAGAGGTCGCCGGAGAAGCGCTCCCCGCGGGAGCGGTCCCCTCCGCAGCGGACGCCGCGGCCGTCGCCTCCGCGTTGGGGCCGCGGGGCTCATGCGGGCCGTTGGGATTCTCGCCGCCGTGAGCAGTCCCCGCCCCGTCCTCAGTCGGCTGGGTTTGGAGGGCGTCGTGGGCGGCGGAATGGTTATGCGCGCGGCGGGGGTAGTCGTGGCCAGGGCTCCACTGCTGACCGCGCGGGGAATATGGTGGCGGATGCAGTGCGGGAGGTGGAAGCGTCGGGGGCAGCGGCTCACGTTCACGTGTCTGTGACCACTGAGCCCCCCACCGCACCTGTTGCGGTTGAAGCCGCTCCGCTGCGCGCTCCGACCTTGCGGGAGTATCTGCCAGCTGCAGCGGCGAGGGGGCCGTTCCGCGGACGCCGCCAAGCCCCAGGTTACCCTGCTCGTCAGAATACGGTTGGCCAGACTCCGGGCCAGGTGGCGATGTTTCTGCCGCGCGGAGTTCTGACTGCGCCCCTCCCCAGCCGCGCGGGGAGAGATCCCACGCTGAGCATGTGCCGGATGTGGAATTTGGCGGGGGCGGCTGAGGGGCTGGCGAGCCTGCAGCTGGCGGCGTGTGAGGCCATGCGTCACACACCGAGCAGTTTTGCGCAAGGGCCCCAAGGACAGTGCGTCGCTTGGGCAGGAGAGATTGTCCCCCTTTTATCGCCCGTGTCGGATGCGCCCGCCGGGGTAGCACCCTTAGCCCGTACCTTCCCCCGCCTCGCTCTTGATCTTCACGCTGCGGCTCAGCACGGGACCCCTGTTGACACTCTTCGCTTCTCGGCGGAGCTTCTCCACTCAATGGCGGGGTGTCTTCTCGCGATGCTTGAGGCGGAGGGGGCTGGCCTGTACACGCAGTAGAGCGGCGTCTCGTGTAGTATTGCATCTTGATCGTAAGGTGATGCTCTCCAGTTGCTTGATTTCTTCCTTCTTGGAATGCCTTGCTTGATCAACTCCTTGTGTGAGTGTCTTGCCTCTGAAACGCGCGGCCGAAGGCCGCGCTGGCGAGCGGCGGCGGCCGAAGGCCGCCGGCGCGAGCCGCGGAAAACTGAGAACACACGAAATAATGAGGAGAAGAAGGCACCAAGGGCCCTTAAATAGGCTCAGAGGAAGAGGGCCGAGGGAAGAGGAAGAGGGCTGGGTGCTAAGTCCTCTCTCTCTCTCGCTCTCTCCGCCCGCGGAAAACTGAGAACACACGAAATAATGAGGAGAAGAAGGCACCAAGGGCCCTTAAATAGGCTCAGAGGAAGAGGGCCGAGGGAAGAGGAAGAGGGCTGGGTGCTAAGTCCTCTCTCTCTCTCGCTCTCTCCGCCCGCGGAAAACTGAGAACACACGAAATAATGAGGAGAAGAAGGCACCAAGGGCCCTTAAATAGGCTCAGAGGAAGAGGGCCGAGGGAAGAGGAAGAGGGCTGGGTGCTAAGTCCTCTCTCTCTCTCTCTCTCTCTCTCTCTCTCTCTCTCTCTCTCTCTCTCTCTCTCTCTCTCTCTCTCTCTCTCTCTCTCCCTCTCTCTCGTTTTCACTCTCTTTCCCCCCTCTCCTTCCCCCACCAGACCCCACGTACATGATCCGGGCCATCCCCGCGAACGCGAGTGACAACATATACTGCACGCTGCTGGCGCACGGGGCAGTGCACGGGGTGATGGCCGGCTACACCGGCTTCATTGTGGGCCCCGTCAACAACCGCCACTGCTACATCCCCATCAATGTCAGTGCACTCCCTCCCTCTCTCCTGCTCCTTCACTCCCCTCCCATGTCACCTCACTCACTCCCATCCTCACTCACTTCATTGTCGGCTCCGTCAACAACCGCCACTGCTACATCCCCGTCAATGTCAGTGCACTCCTTCACTCCCTCTCCGCCTCCACACATACCCACCCACCTCTTGACGAGCACTTGTCGTTTCTCCTCATCTTCACTGACTAGTGTTGGGTGTTTGCATGTTCTCCTCAGCTCTGCCTTTTCTCGTATTCCTTTCTCACTAATCACTTTCAAGGTTTTTTCCTGGCCTTGCTGCCCCTCTCATGTGTTATCTGATCCCCTGCTTCGTTTCTTCCTAACAACATGTCTCTCCCTTCCCTTTCTCTGTTTCATTCCTCCCTCCCTCCACTCTCGCCCCACAACAGAAGATGACACAGAAGCCCAACAGCATCTCTCTTACCTTTCTCATTCTCTCCTCTCTCCCTCCTCCCCCCCGTTTCCCCACACCAGAAGATGACACAGAAGCCCAACAGCATCTCTCTTACCTTTCTCATTCTCTCCTCTCTCCCTCCTCCCCCCCGTTGCCCCACACCAGAAGATGACACAGAAGCCCAACAGCATCTCTCTTACCTTTCTCATTCTCTCCTCTCTCCCTCCTCCCCCCCGTTGCCCCACACCAGAAGATGACACAGAAGCCCAACAGCATCTCTCTCACCTTTCTCATTTTCTCCTCTCTCCCTCCTCCCCCCCGTTGCCCCACACCAGAAGATAACACAGAAGCCCAACAGCATCTCTCTTACCTTTCTCATTCTCTCCTCTCTCCCTCCTCCCCCCCGTTGCCCCACACCAGAAGATAACACAGAAGCCCAACAGCATCTCTCTTACCTTTCTCATTCTCTCCTCTCTCCCTCCTCCCCCCCGTTGCCCCACACCAGAAGATAACACAGAAGCCCAACAGCATCTCTCTCACTGACCGCATGTGGGCGCGCCTCCTAGCCGCCACCTCACAGCCCTCCTTCCTTCGGATCGACCCCACCGCCACCACTGCCACCGCTGCCACCACTGCCGTTTCTTCTGGTGCTGATGGTGCTGCGGCTGGGTCGTCTCAGGCGCCAGGAGGGGGTGTGATTGAGGGGGAGTATGGGGAGGTGGTCTTGGGGGATGTGGGGTTGGCGGCGAGTTATGCTCGGGACGAGGAGGAGGATGGTGCAGGGGTGGTGCGGAGTGTGTTGGAAGAGCTTGGGGAGGACATGGGGATGGATGAGTTGGATGTGGTGGTTGGGGTTGGAAGGAGCGGGTATGCTGCTTCACATGCAGCTGCTTTTGAAACAGATGATGATGAGGCAGCAAAAAACGCTGGGGATGGAGTGGAGGGAGGTTTGCAGAAATGACGAACTGGTTAGAGAAAATCACGCAGAACATTTGTTTTTAGTAGAGAGCATCTATGCTATTAAGGAATCTATTTACTTGATATAGGTCTAAGGATTGTTCTAACTGTAAGATAAGTTAACTGCTCTTACTGTACAGAGGTGTCGATAGCAGCACTCAACACTCCCACTTGCTTCGCTGGCATTCCGCGATGGGGTGTTCTTCCAGTCGGCATTGTTGAACAGCGAACCCGGCTTCGAAGAGCCAGCGTTGAAGGGCCAGCGAGTCAGAGGGGCCCAGCTGGCTCTCCACTTGTAGTCTCATTTTCCGCCAGTTGCTTCCCCCAGCCTCCCCGCAACGCCACTCGGCTCCATGAGTCTCCTTGCTGTCATTTGTGACCTCGTAACCTGATACGATCTCATGATCTCATGACCTCGCGGTTGCTCATTACCCAACGAACCGCACTATATCGTTTATTTAACGCGTTAAAACTTGAGTTAACGTATTGCACCGCAAAAAACGAGTGTCCCGTATCATGCCATCTGTCTCTCTAGCTTCCTCCGCTCCCTATGTTCCGCTCCCTAGATTCCACTACTCCCGTTATTGTGGTGGTGGTGACTTCTCCCTCGGTTCTGCTGGGTGACTAACACTGACTGGTCACGGGTCCCAGGTTCATCCGAGGGCTTCTCCCTCCAGCCTCCGTTTTACCAGAAGCGACCATCCCTTAGCCTCACCACTTTACAACTCTCTTCAGCCGACTAAACCACGGGTAACCACGACTTGCGACTCGAGACGCTCTGCTCTGACAGTTTTTGTCAACTAAAGCCATGTACGGTTTTCGGTAAGACTAGTTTCGGGCTCGCCTACCTTGATTGCTGGACTAAACAGCCACCTATAGTCGACCTGCTCTGCTCACGTGTACCTACCTCTCGTTACCACGGTTCAGGCTGTAGCGACTCGTGTATGGCGACACAAGTTTTGGAAAATTAGGGTTAGTACGTAGCGATTGCTTCCGCGGTCAGTTCAACGGCCATATATCCAGTCCCTTACCTCTCAACTCGTCAACCTGGCCATGCCTTCAGGATGGAAAATTATTGATATATACGGATGACAATGCATTAGGCCTTTCATAGAATTCGCAAACGCGCGACGTATGGATAATGCGGCGCCAATGGGGTAGTCATAAAAATGTGATAAGCAGCTTCTTTAATTGATAATGCTGTGTCAATTGGATAACTCGAGACAGTCACTACCGCGGATGAAATCGCAATAGCAGGCGAAGGCGGGAAGGAGGGAGGGGGAAGGAGCGGTGAGGCATGAGCGCGAGCGGGACAAGCACGCCGGGATGGGTAGGGTCGGGGTGCGAGCGCGTGGTGGTGGGAGTGGGGAAGGACCCGTGCAGCAAAGACGCGATCCGATGGGCCATCGCCAACAGGCTGCGACACCCCGACGACATGCTCATTCTGTTGCATGTGGTTACCAAAGTTCCCACCCATCAGAGTAAGCGCCTCGCTGGTCGGCCACAGGGATTTTCCGGCGCGGAAACCTCCGGTGTTCTGGCCGTGATGGTACCTTGCCGGTGTTGTGATGAGGCTTCTGGAACCTGCCATTCTTGCTTGAACTTGCTGACTTATACAGCTGACTCGATAGTGAGCAGGTTACGACTCAGCTCGCGTCTCTCCTCTCACACGGATCCGCCGTCGCCTTTTTTCTCGCTCGCATGGTGTGCATGGCTCGCATCTGTGATATGCGTGCATCCATGGGTGCGTGCATGCATGGGTGCGTGCATGCATGGGTGCGTGCATGCATGGGTGCGTGCATGCATGGGTGCGTACATGCATGGGTGCGTGCATGCATGCATGCGCGCGTGTATGCGTGCGTGCATGGCCTGAGCAGAGGTGGAGATGTATCAGAGCGACGTGAACAACACAACATTCGTGCACTACGTGCGCACAGTGGTACAGCCCATGATGATCGAACTCAAGAGCATGGTCGACTCCAAGGTGAGCAATTGCAGCAGCCCGCACTGCATTGACTTCATCCGTAGCAAAGGATCAAGGTAGCCGAGCCGTTTCTTATTGTTCAGTGATACGGCCCATGATGATCGAGCTCAAGGGCATGGTCGACTCAAAGGTGAGCCCACAGCACCCCGTGATGATCCCAAGGTGAGCTCAAGGTAGCCTTTATTCATTGCGTATGAACCAGTAAAGGCCCAAGACAGACCTTCACGTACGTTGGTGTTAGTTTTGGTAGACTTTTGAGTCGACTCAAAGGTCACCTCGTAGCAACCAGGGCTACAGGTCCAGGGCGGACGTTCACGTTGGTGTTGGTTTTGGGGGATTTGGGATGCTTCTTATTGCTGTTGCTGTGTAGGGCGGATGGTTTCCTAGAGGATTTGATTGTTGAGGACGAGACGACACAGCATGAAGGGGGGTTGCTAAAACGGTGCTGATGATGGTCGTTCCTGTTGCTTGTGTGCGTGTGTGCGTGCGCGTGTGCGTGCGTGTGTGTGTGTTTATGCATGCGCGTGTGGGGGTACGCGTGTGTGTTTGTGTGCGTGTGAGCGTGGAAAGGGGGGAGGGGGAGTGTGCTATGCTAGGGTGTGCGTGTGCATGTCTGGGTGTGTATGCGTGTATGTGTGTCTGTGCGCACACATGCGTGTGCGAATGTGCGTGCATGCATGTGTGCATGGCAGATAAGGCTGGAGTTGAAGGTGGGGAGGAACAACAGCAAGGAGAGGGGCATAGTGGACGAGTCCAGGAAGCTCAAGGCCACCACACTCGTCGTCGGCACCAGCTCAAGAGGCATCTTTGGCATGTGAGTGCGCGGCATGCGGGTTGTGTGTGGGCGGGGCGCTTGCATGCGTAGTAGCATGATTATAGCACATATGGAATGTTCGTGTGTGCAGCCTTATTTCCTTGCCACCTCGAACGCGCCATGTGCGTGTGTGTCACCTTCACCCACCATCTCTCCCAACCGACCCCACTCCCCCTCTCTTGCTCCGCCAGTCGCGGCCGTACGGGAGTGGGGGCGTATTGCATGAAGAACCGCCCCCCAACAGTGTCCGTCTACGTGGTGCTAAAGGACAAAGTCACCGCGTGCAGAGAGGCCGACTCCCTGCCCGGCTCCTCCTCCTCCTCCGCGCCCACCAGCCCCGGTCACTTGCTTGTGGCGTCATCAGCACCGTTCCGCCACAGCCCGTCCATGTCCGCGCACCACCAGTCCGACCGCTCCTCCACACGCAGCTCGTCGGGGGTGCTGGAGCCCACCAACGGGCTCGGGTCTGACGATGCAGGTGGGTGGGTGGGTGGGGTGGGGGGGCTTTGAGAATTGGGTCAGTCAGCGTCCGCGCACCACCAATGTGATCGCTCCTCCCCACACTCAGCTCGTCAGGGAGAGCCCACCGATGAGCCCACCTCCGCGCAAAGCTCGTTGGGGGTGTTGGAGCCGAATGGTGCGTTTGATGATGCAGGTAGGTGGGAACTTGGAAGGGAACCACACCTTTGAGAATCGGGTCAGTCAGTGTTAGTCAGCATTGGCACACACATAACCAATCCAATCCGATTGCTCCTCCTCGCACAGCTCGTCTGGGGTGCTGGAGCCGAGCAATGCGTTTAATGATGCAGGTGGGTGGGGGGACCTTGACTTGAGAACTGGTTCAGTGAGCGTTGGTAACTAACCACCCACCTGCAATCGGGGTGGGGGGAGGAGCATTGGTACATAACCACCCCGATCGCTCCTCCACGCACAGCGCGTGTGGGGCATTGGAGCCGAGCTATGGGCTTGCATTTGATGATGCCGGTGAAAGGGAGGGAGGCTTATCTCAACAACTCACTCTATTTCTCTACTTGATGACAAAGGTGGCAATTGTTTATTATTTCTCACTCTCTTCTTCGGAATATAGGTTCTAGTGTAGCTCTGGTTACGGGTGCACAGACACGCATCGCTCTCGCCCTTCACTCCCTCTCCCTCAACCCAATCATGCAGAAGATGATGAAGCCGCAAGAACCAATGGCGCGCAGCCACCTGGCGCCGACTACCCCAGCAGCCCCAACGTCCACACCGCCCCACAGCCCTCCCGAGCCGGTACCTGGCCTCACGACCATGCTGGTGCTACCCTTACCACACCCGACGGTATAGCCGGCTTCCAAACCTACTCCCCAGGCTTGTCCGTTCCTCACGGCATGCCAGGGGCCTCCCCGATTCGGAATCCTGGGGACGGGGGCGATTTGGACTCCATGATGCAGATGAGAATGCAGCAGCTGCAGCTGCAGAACCAGCAGCAGATGCTGCTACTGCAACAGCAGCAGCAGCTGCAGCAGCTGCAGCAGCAGCAGCAGATGCAGCTGCAGCAGGTGCTGCAGCGGCTACAGAGAGACTATCTAGCAGAGGTGGACGCGTGGAGGAGGGCGAACCCCCAGGCGACCCCAGAGCAGCAGCAGGCATTCATGGCTGACCTAGAGGCGCGTATGGCTCAGGCCACTGCAGCCCTAGCAGGCATGCCGCTCTATGACGCCGCTGCCAGACTCGGTGGTAACCAGCAGGCTCGGCCCGAGCCTGGGGGCTCGCCTCAGGTTGCTGTGGCACAGGGAGTGGCTCGGGAGGCGGATGCAGCTGCGAGGATTGGGCAGATGGCTGTAGACGCGGAGAGGGCGCGGGCAGCCGCGGAAGAGGGGAGGAGAGCAGCGGAAGAGGAGGTGGGGAGGCGAGAGGGGAGGGGGGAGGAGGTGGAGAAGGGGGCGGGTGGTGGAGGAGGAGCGGCGGGGGGAGGGGAACCGGTTGCGCCAGTGGTGCGGCGGGTGCATCACTACAGGGAATACTCGTATGAAGAAATCCTGGTGCGTTGCTGAGTTGGGTAGAAGAAGAATTGGGAAGAAAATTCGGAGGCGTTTGGCGCTGGGGGGTGTAGAAGCAATGCCATGAGGGGGAGGATATGTGTGTGAGGTTGCTTTCAGAGTAGGACAGTGCATGAGTACAGCCCTGCACTCTACACCCTGCCTTCCTTGCTAACCCCTTTTCCGCCCACCCCCTCTGTGCCTTCCCCACTAATGTCTCACTCTTTCCCTCCCCCTCGCACGAAGCAGAGGGGGAGAGTGCATGAGTACAGCCCTGCACTCTACACCCTGCCTGCACTGCTTCCTGCTCACTAAACCCCCTCTCCACCCACCCCTCTTGGGCCTCCTCACTGGCGTGGCGTCTCACTCTCCCTCACCAACGCTCCAAGCAGGCAGTGACTGACAACTTCAGTGTGGGGAGAACGCTAGGGCTTTGGCACCGTGTGTGTGTGTACTCTGACACACTGCACCACACGCCCTGCTCCCTCTTCTGCCCCGCTGACCATTCCTGAGCCTCCCCCTCTCCCCCGGGCTTACCCCCCTCTTCGGAGCTCCTGTGCACCCCCCTCCCACCCCTCCTGTGCTGTCAATGGTAAACGGGTGGGCTGCGGAGGTCTTATGTCCATCAACTTAAACTGTGTCTTCGGACGACGAAGCAAACTCCATGAAATGAAAAAATGAGAGAGCCTGGAAAGCTTGTGAGCTAGAGCGTCTTAGAGAGCCAGATTGAACAGAATCGTCAACGCACCAAGCTCCTGTACACCCCCCTCCCACCCCTCATGTACACCCCCCTCCCACCCCTCCTGTACACCCCCCTCCCACCCCTCCTGTACACCCCCCTCCCACCCCTCCTGTACACCCCCCTCCCACCCCTCCTGTACACCCCCCTCCCACCCCTCCTGTACACCCCCCTCCCACCCCTCCTGTACACCCCCCTCCCACCCCTCCTGTACACCCCCCTCCCACCCCTCCTGTACACCCCCCTCCCACCCCTCCTGTGCCTCCCCCATCTTCCTTCCCCACTGGCGTCTCTCTCTCTCTCTCTCTCTCTCTCTCTCTCTCTCTCTCTCACACACACACACACACACACACACACCAACACACCAAGCAGGCTGCGACGGAGAACTTCAGTGCGGAGAGAAAGCTGGGCGAGGGGGGCTTTGGCACCGTGTACTGTACTCTGGAACGCTGCACCGCACACGCTGCTCCCTGCCTGCGCCCCTCGTTCCGCCTTTCTGACCACCTCCTCCCCCCGTGCTCCCCTCCTCCCCCCTGCACCACCCCATCTGTTCTTCCCCTCTCCCTTCCCTTCCCGCTGCACCTCACCCCCTGCATTTCAATCTTCGCCCCGCCCTCCCTCGCACCAAGCAGGCAGCAACGGACAACTTCAGTGCGGAGAGAAAGCTGGGCGAGGGGGGGTTCGGCACCGTGCACTCCGGCACGCTGCACCACACGCCCTGCTCCCCGCCTGCCCACCCAACCCTGCTTGAACTCCCATTCTCTGCCTCTCCCCCCCGTGCTTCCCCTCCTCTGCTCCTCCCCTCCTGCACCTCCCCCCGCGCCTCTCACTCTGTGCCTCCCCCCCCCTGTGTCTCTTTCTCCCCACCCAACGCACCAAGCAGGCAGCAACGGACAACTTCAGTGCGGCGCGCAAGCTGGGCGAGGGAGGGTTCGGCACTGTGTACTCGGGCACGCTGCACCACACGCCCGTGGCCGTGAAGCTGCTCAAGAGCCAGGACTCCATTCAGGCCATGGCGGAGTTCCAACAAGAGGTGGGTGAGCGATTGCCGACTTGGTTGCAGCAGGTGGTGAGTGAGTGAGTGAGTTCCAGCAGGTGGTGAGTGAGTGAGTGAGTTCCAGCAGGTGGTGAGTGAGTGAGTGAGTGAGTTCCAGCAGGTGGTGAGTGAGTGAGTGAGTTCCAGCAGGAGTTGAGTGAGTGGTGCGTTTGTGCGCGTTGACTCGGTTCCATCAGGAGTGAGTGCGTTGGTGTGGACACCAGTGAAGCTGCTCAAGAGCCAGGACTCCAATCAGGCCATGGCGGAGTTTCAACAGGAGGTGGGTGGGTTGGTGCATGCGTGCTGTTTAAGATCCCCTTGCGTGCATGAGCATACTCTTACCCCCCTCCTGCTCCCCCTCTCCTCCTCTCCCCCGCCCTTCCCCCTCCCTTCCTCGTCTTCGCTTCCCCTCCCCCTGCTCCCCTCCCCTCCCCCGCCCTTCCCCCCTCCTTCCTCCTCGTCCCTTCTGCTCCTCCTTCCCTCCTCCCCCCCCCCCCCCTCCTCAAAATCAGGTGGAGATTCTGAGTCAGATACAGCATCCGCATGTGCTCATGCTGCTGGGGTGCGTTGGTTGGTGCATGCGTTTTGTTTTGTGTCCCCTTACGTGCATGCCCCTCGTCCTCTTATCCTCCTCCTCCTCCTCCCTTCCCCTCTTCCCCCCTCCCCTCCCCTCCCCTCCCCTCCCCTCCCCTCCCCCACAATCAGGTGGAGATTCTGAGTCAGATACAGCATCCGCACGTGCTGATGCTGCTGGGGTGCTGTCCCGATCGCTACGTGCTCGTCTACGAGTACCTCGCCAACGGCTCTCTGGAGGACCGCCTCCTGCGCCTCCACTCCACGCCCCCCCTCCCCTGGTTCGTCCGCATACGCATTGCCGCCGAAATCGCCTCCTCCCTCCTCATCCTGCACACCCGCCCCGTGCCCATCGTGCACCGCGACTTAAAGCCCGGGAACATTCTGCTGGATAAGAATTTCGTCGCGAAGTTAGGGGATGTGGGGTTGGCTAAGCTTATGCCGGGGCTGTCTATGGAGAAGACGTGCGACCGCGAGTCGACCCCGGTGGGGACGTTCGCATACGTGGACCCGGAGTTCCAGAGAACGGGGGAATTCGGCCCGAAATCCGACGTGTACGCGTTCGGCATCGTCCTACTCGACCTCCTCACAGGCCGCACACCCGCTCTGTACGAAGCCTTGGAAATCGCAGTGGAGAGTAACCGCAACGACGAGCTGATGCGGTTCCTGGATGCGGGAGCCGGCACGTGGCCGCAGGGCATGGCAATGGAGATAGCCAAGCTGGCGATTCAGTGCAGCGAGATGAAGAGGCGCAAGCGGCCGGACCTTGAGACGGAGGTGATGCCGATTCTGGACAGGATGCGGAGCGTGGCGATCAAGGCGGAGGAGGATGCGAAGAAGGCGTCGCTGGTCCGGCCCGTGGCTGCTGCTCCTCCCTGCCTCTTCTGCCCCATCACTCAGGTGCAGTGCCCCCCGCTGCAATCACACAGGTGCAGTGCCCCTCGCTGCAATCACACAGGTGCAGTGCCCCTCGCTGCAATCACACAGGTGCAGTGCCCCTCGCTGCAATCACACAGGTGCAGTGCCCCTCGCTGCAATCACACAGGTGCAGTGCCCCTCGCTGCAATCACTCAGGTGCAGTGCCCCTCGCTGCAATCACTCAGGTGCAGTGCCCCTCGCTGCAATCACTCAGGTGCAGTGCCCCTCGCTGCAATCACTCTTCTGCCCTGCACTCACCTCTCCCGCACTCACCTGCCCTGCACTCACCTGCCCTGCACTCACCTGCCCGGCACTCACCTGCCCGGCACTCACCTGCCCGGCACTCACCTGCCCTGCACTCACCTGCCTGGCACTCACCTGCCGTGGCAAGGGTGTGCAACTTGTCGCTTGTGCTTCCCACTTTGCCTTCAACCCCTCCCCAGCAGGAGCTGATGCAGAACCCAGTGATAGCAGCGGATGGGCCCACATACAACATGGTGTTGTTCTGCATTCACCTGCTCCCGTTTTTTTCCTCTCTCTCCACCCATTACAGGAGCTGATGGTGAATCCGGTGATAGCAGCGGACGGGCACATGTACGAGCTGGTGATGCTCTGCATCCGTCTGCTCCCTTTTGATTACCCTGCTTTTCCTTAACCCCCAAACCCCCCCTCCCCCAATTACAGGAGCTGATGGTGAATCCAGTGATAGCAGCAGACGGCCACACTTACGAGCTGGTGGCGATACAGCAGTGGCTGGAGAAGAGCGATCGCTCGCCCATGACCAACGTGCGCCTGCCCTCCAAGGCCCTCGTGCCCAACCGCGCTCTCAAATCCATGATCCTCGACTGGCGCGAGACGGGAGGGTCGGGGTAACGACTTCTGGTTCATGGTTGAAGAATTTCCGAGTCCATAATGACTCCTGAGAGGAGCTGTCAAATCCATGATCCTCAACTGGCGTCAGCACGGCGGGTCGGGGTAACCACTCTTCGTCTCTGTCCATGTTTGAACCGTTCTTGAGCCTTCTCAGAGATGACCTTTATCTGGGGGGCACAGGGCCTGATCAGTGATGGCTTTCTTTGGCGCCTCCAGTGCCTGTCTGGGCCCTCCAATCCATTCATCCATATCCTTCGATCATCCCATTCATGGTTGGGTCTCAGTCTCATGCTCAACCGGGCAGCTGGATTCACTGTCATTGCAAGACCGCATGGCTGTTGGAAAGTTGAGCACAGCATTTCTTAGCTGCAGGTGTGGGGGTTTGTTGCCATTGGAGTGAGCAACATTGTGCCATGACAGGCTGCTTGTTTTTAGCTGTGTAGAGAAGGGGATGTCCTTTTGATTGCAATAGCTTACTGTTGCTTTGTCTTGCAATCGTGTGCTTGGTCAAAGCTCTCCCATGCTAGGTAGGTGTCTACTGCCACCACGTGGTGCCCTAGGCCCAAAGCTTCATGTTGGATCTTGATACTACAGCGTTTTTCCTGTTGTGATGTGCTCTGCATCAGGAGCACACTCACCGCGTCAGGTGCAATTTAATTGTTGGGGAGAAGCCTATACAGGATATGTATTTTGGAGGGTCGATGCGTGAGCCTCGACGTCGTCTACGTCAGGTGAATTGTGTACAGTTTGCTGACTGTATAAAAACAGTCTGCTCGGTGTGTTTTGTCCTTTCTGACCTCACTGGCTCGATTACATTTTGACAGGCAGAATTCTTTTGCGGTTCTGTACGGTTATCAAGCAGATGTCGCGTTCTTTCTGCGAGTTAGCGAGGTGACAAGGCCGAATCAAAAGTAATCTCCAGAAAATCACACACAGAAGATTACGGAATGAAATACCTCAGCGGACAAGCGAGTCCGCCCGTGCCGTGCTGCTTTCAACATTTGCTCTTGATGTAAATCGATCGAACGGCGATCGATCCACCTTGCCAACGCAAATTCCCCACGAGGGATGGATGCAACGACACGTTGGCGAAACTGTTGAGCCACATCTCTCTCAAGGTCCAAAACCCAGGGCACGCCCAAACACCGAGGTTAGGTTGGGCTGCCTCTGCGCTGGCGGGCAACAGCAACCCCGCTGCTTCAATCCAACAACATCAAGGTGGATGTTCGAATTTCCAAATCAGCGCTTGTTCCAACTTGGCGCAACGAATCTTCAGGTGGACTGATTTGCTTATGAAGCAAATACACCCTGTTTCGCGCTAGCAGAGCATCTGGTTGCAGAACATGCACTAGTTGTAGAACGTCACCACGTTTGAAATGGTCTTATCACCGACGGTACAAGCACATTCACAAGAAAGCGGTTAGCTAGGATGCTGCATGGTAAAGAACACTAACCAAGCGTTTCAAAGATGTTGAAAAGGGTATACAGCGATAAATAAAAATTTTGCCCCCAGTACCACTCCGTCAGCTGGTGCGGCTTTGCCCGCAGGTTTCAGCCATACGGTTTATGGCACCTGACCGCACTGTAGCAGCGAATCGCGCAAGGTGAGAGGGTCGAGAAACAGGGTGTAACTCGTATCTCGATTCTGCCTCACACTCACATCACCTCCCCACCACCACCGCCTTTGCACCTCGAATTCTCCGTGTTGGTTTTGTTCTCTCCTCCACACACACCCCCCTCACGCACGCCGCTGGCCGCGGCGATTCTCGGCTTCTTCCTCCCTTCCTGTCCTTTCGAGCGGCTACTTAGCCATGGCATTGCGGCGGTTGATTTATTACCAAGAAAGCAGGAGTTTCAGCATAGTGCGGTGCGAACGAACGTCTTATCAAGAAGCTTGGCGTGATTCACTATTTGAAAGGTTCTTTCGTATTTCAGGGCATTATGCGGACGAGAACCGGCGGGTATCAAAGTGCTGCAGACGGTATTACTTTCCACATACGTCACATACCTTCCAAGCGAGCGTACTCGACGCGAATGTCGCTAAAGGCTTCAGGCGCTTCAGCTCACAAACGGCTCGCGGCTTCGGCCGTGGATAACCTTCCCGTACGTGCATTCTCTGAGGCCGTGAACTTGCGTGGTTTTTTTTCTTAGAACCTTTAACACTTCCCGTGGGATTCTGTGGAAGATTATGACCGAAGTGTTTTTATCGAATTGCAGGATGAGATTCTCACATGCATACTGGAGAAGGTGGTAGCTTGCGCCAACTCTTCCGCTGACGTCGTCAACGTCCTCCTCACGTAAGGAACCATTCCAAAACTTAACGTCCCGAGCTGTAAAGCTTCTTCCTTTCAACCGCTTACCTTTCAAAACAGCCAGGCAAGCAACTCACGTTGTTATTTCTGCTCTGTTGGCCCTTCAGGTCCCGTCGCATGTGCGAGCTCGGCACTCAGGCTCAAGTGCTCCGCAAAGTGTCGCCTCTTGCGCTCGCAATGCAGGCACGGTCCCTGACCGAAGGGTCGCACAGGTTCTTGCACAAGTGTGCGACTTCTGGCAACACAGACGCCTGCTACATTCTCGGCATGGTAAGCCTCCTAGATCCCACGACCTCGCGCAAGATTATCACGGTTCCGCCTCTTCCCACCCCTCCCCCTGTTTCTCCCCTCAATCGCTCCACAATTTTGTTAATTTGACGGTATAGTTCTTGCGCGTAACACTCACACCGGTCATCCTCTCCCTTGCCTTGCCACAGATCAAGTTCTACTGCCTCGGGGATCACCAGCACGGAGCCACGCTATTGGCCAAGGCGGCTCTCGCGGCGCACCCGCACGCGCTGCACTCGCTCGCCGTCATCCACTTCAACGGCAGCGGCGGCACGCGCCACGACCGCGACCTCGTGGCGGGGGTTCTGCTCTGCGCGCGCGCCGCGGCCGCGGGACACGTGGAGGCGCTTCGGGAACTGGGGCACTGCCTACAGGACGGGTACGGCGTGCAGCGGGACGTTCCCGAGGGCCGCCGGATGCTGCAGGAGGCGAACGTTCGCGAGGCGGCGCGCGCGCTTGCCTGCTCCGTGGCGGTGCCTCGGTGTGTTGCTCCGCTAGTATTAGCCCCGCGGGGCGCTGCGTCGCAATGCGGGACGAGCGGGACGTCTAATTGCAGTGACGTGCAAGCTTCTCCCGCCGCTCTTCCAGTAGCTTCAGCTGGCACTGGCTCTTTCGGTTCAAATGAAAACTGTGCACTGGGTGCGCAAGAGGGTAGCACGAAGGGCGAGGTGCACGCGTCAAGACCTCGTGTGCTGATGCGTGCTGCTGCGATTCCAAGCACGTTTGCACGCGAGCACGCGTGTAGCACGGGTTCCTGGAGCCAAGGTTGGACCAATGACGCACCTGGCGTGTCTGGCGCATCGCTCCAAGGGGAGGTTGTACCCCACCGTGCCTCCTCGGGTTCGAGAGTCGACTTGAGCGTGCTGCAGAACCTTCAAAGCGGCGAGAACGTGGCGAGAGGAAGTGAAACGCACGCAGAACCACCAGTTATATCCGAGGGTGATGGGCAGTTTCCTCTGCAGCAATCTGGGTTGCAGCAGCCGCAGAACCACCAGTTAGATCGCCAGTCCCAGCACGCGCATCAGTCTAGAATCCAGCACTCAGAAGCACAAGTACTTGGACGCGGTACCCAAGCCCCTGTTGGTGCAGATGCAAGTGAAACTTTGCCCCACGCAGAGAGGCCTCCCGTGGCCATGTGCACGGGGTCTAGCGGTCCCCACCGCTGCTGCTGCCTGCCACATATCACCCTGCCACCCTCCTGGTGGCATGTTGCTGTGCATAAGTTCCTGGTGGACTGGCATACGCTCGTGCCGCTCCCTGAGGGATTCAGAGTGTGCTGCAATGAGCTGTGCGGGCGATCGGAGACAAGGAAGCAGGAGTTCCGGTGCTGCTCTGCGTGCGGGAAGGCTAAGTATTGCAGCCGCGTGTGCCAGGCGGTTGACTGGAAGGCCCGGCATAAGGTGGTGTGCCCGCTTATTGCTGCTAGGGTGCAGCAGGAGCAGGAAGTAGCGGCACGTGTAAATTTGCTAAGACAGCAGGCACAGGGCCAGCAGGAAGAGGATCGGCATCGGTCTCTGCAGCAACTTTACCAGGTGCAATCGGATCAGCAGCAGCGACAGGATTTCCATCAGCAGCAGCAGCAGCACCAGGTGTTGCAGCAAGTGGATAATGGTCAGGGTGACCAGCAGGGAGTACATTAGTGGAAGACGACGGTTCAGAAGTCAGCCCTGTTGTTGAAGCTGCTCATGTGACCGACTGCCTTGCATTGCGCCTGTACGACTGCCTTGCATCGCTCCTGTATGACTGCCTTGCATCGCTCCTGTATGACTGCAACCTGTATTCAATTTTAGTATTATTCAACTTATCAACACCAAGAACTGAATCAACATCAGCTGTAAGTGGTGCAGAGTAGTGTCCAAAATGATCATTCGGAGGTACCGGCACATCAGTGTAGGAGTAAAGATTTCAGCCCTGTTCTTGAAACTGTTCATGTGCTGGACTGCCTTACATCTGTACGGCTCCAACTCGTGTCCAGTA
Organism: Closterium sp. NIES-65; assembly: GCA_948144175.1. Lineage (NCBI taxonomy): Eukaryota > Viridiplantae > Streptophyta > Zygnematophyceae > Desmidiales > Closteriaceae > Closterium > Closterium sp. NIES-65. The sequence continues at coordinate 445,014 of CANXME010000615.1, read as the reverse complement.
TTGTATTATTTATTAATTTTGATGTGAAAAGACCCGGGGAGAGCAGCAGCAGAGTGGCCAAGGAGACAAAATCGTCAAACCTTTCAGAGGTTTCCTACGGTAAGAGAACGATCACGGTGGGACTCGAACCCACAATCTCCCGCTCCGGAGGCGAGCGCCTTATCCATTAGGCCACGCGACCTGCATCTACGGTTTTTTAGTATGATTTTGTATTTGTTTTTGTTGTCATCCTGCAAACTAGTTCATCTTCATTTCTAACGTCTCATGTGGACATGGTGTCTGATAATTCATACCACCTTTTCCCTAATTATCAGCAAACACAACAAAATTCAGGAGTGAAAGGTACTAGAAAAAAGAACACAAGAGTGTTAGTAGGCTAGCATGGCTAGTGAAACAGAAGCTAGTGAGTGTGCCATCACTCGCCACCCACGAGTGGTTGGAGGCTGGTGTCAGGATGTAGGTGGAGGAACGGATGATTCTGATTGGTCATGGGGAGGAGGTTGGAGGGGAGGGACAGACAGCAGCAGGGAGAAGGGGAGAGGAAATTCGAAGGCCAGGCTAAGTACAGTAAACCAGGAGATGTTTAAGACAAAAAAAACACTTGAATCGGGTATAGGAAAGTCAGACGTATATGCAGGCGCCATGCTATGTAACCAGCCACCCATGTCACATGCCACTACCTAAAACACACAGCCCATGCCACAGCATGGCATGGCATGGCAGATGGCACGTTGGACTCACAAGAAGCTGCTCCGCTGATGGCCGCTGGCTGGGGTCCTTCTGAAGACTGCAGGGGGGACGTGTCAAGGGCGGGAATTGGGAAAGCAGAGGGGGATCCAGATGGGCCAAGGGTGGGAAGGGAATGCTGGAGTCACAAGAAGCTGCTCCGCTGATGGCCGCTGGCTGGGGTCCTTCTGAAGACTGCAGGGGGAGGAGGAGTGGAGGATGGGATAGAGGGGGTGGAGTGAGAGTAAGATAAAGGGGGTGAGTTGAGAATCGGACGAAGGGGGGTGAAGCGAGAGGGCTGAAGTGAGAATAAACTGTTACGGTGGACTGAGAATGGCGGGGTGATTTCAACATGGCCCAGCATAAGGGAGCACAACAAGTTGCAAAAGTGCGGCGAGAAGGGAAACAGGTAGGTTGGAGGGAGCGCACACGAGTGCACATGACCGCACACGAGTGCACATGGCTGCACACGAGTGCACGTGGCCGCACACGAGTGCACATGGCCGCACACGAGTGCACGTGGCCGCACACGAGTGCACATGGCCGCACACGAGTGCACATGGCCGCACACGAGTGCACGTGGCCGCACTGACACAGAACACACGAACTGCACGGCACACCCACTAGAGCGCGCACGAATTCGCAGAACTGCGGCACAGCAATGGGAGCCGGCAAGTTGGAAAATTTCCGAGAGCAGATCGAAATAGCTGAAGGCGCCTCCTCAGAATGGCAGAACACCCACCCACCCGCCCACCCACCCACACACCCATTTCCCCACCCATCCCCCCACCCATTTCCCCACCCATCCCCCCACCCATTTCCCCACCCATCCCCCCACCACAGCACCAGCAGCAGAACCCCCACCAGATTGCACTACACCGCACTGCATCCACCGCCCACCCACCTGCCGGAAAGCACACCACCCAACCCACCAGAGCGCCACGAATTCGCAGAACTGCGGCGAGAAGTAGTCCGGCGGAGCAATGGGAGCCGGCGAGTTGGAAATCTCCGAGAGCAGATCGAAATAGTTGAAGGAGCCTCCAGAGGCGGGGCGGTAGGGGTACTGGCCTATGGCACACTCCAGCAGGCTCAGCCCGAACGCCCACACGTCGCTGTTGTGCGAATAGGTCCTGCCCATTATGCGCTCCGGCTGGTTAAGGTGAGGGAAAGGGGGGGAAACGGAGGGGATGGGAATGAGAAGAGGAGGGTGTGACTGGCACCACGCACCCACACGTCGCTGTTGTGCGAATAGGTCCTGCCCATTATGCGCTCCGGCTGATGGGGCAGGGGGGAGGGAACGGGGGGAGCTGAGAGGGAAATGATGGCACACTTGATGGAACACTCGATGGCACACTCGATGGCACACTCGATGACACACTCGATGACACACTCGATGGCACACTCGATGACACACTCGATGACACACTCGATGGAACACTCGATGGCACACTCGATGACACACTCGATGGCACACTCGATGACACACTCGATGGCACACTCGATGACACACTCGATGACACACTCGATGGCACACTCGATGGCACACTCGATGGCACACTCGATCAGGCTCAGCCAAAAAAGCAGCACACGTCGCTGTTGTGCGAGGGATTATGGGGAGGGAGGGGTGGGAATCATGTCCGTTGGTGGTCAGGAGCAGGCCTCTGGATTGCAGGGCGTTTTACCCTGTGTAGCCTGCTTACCCTGTTTACCCTGTTTAGCCTGCTTACCCTATTTACCCTGTTTAGCCTGCTTACCCTGTTTACCCTGTTTAGCCTGCTTACCCTGTTTACCCTGTTTAGCCTGCTTACCCTGTTTACCCTGTTTAGCCTGCTTACCCTGTTTACCCTGTTAAGCCTGCTTACCCTGTTTACCCTGTTTTTTCAGAGTGAGATCGGACACCACAGTGCTAAAACAGCATTCGCCACATGAACCACCCTGCCCACCCTGCCCCTGCCCCTGCCCCTGCCCCTGCCTCACAACAACGCACCGACATGTAAGTGTAAGTCCCAGCAAACGTGTTCCCGACATCGTAGCTGTTCTCGAGCACGCGGCTGACGCCAAAGTCGCTGATCTTCAAGCACCCCGACTGGTTGAGAAGCATGTTGCTGGGCTTGATGTCGCGGTGGATGATGCGGTGGCCCTGGTACAGGTCGCGCAGGCCCTGCAAGGCCTGGCGGGAGATGGCTGCCAGGTACGGCTCCGTGATCCGGCCCACCGCCTGCAGCACGTCTGCGAGAGATCCGGCGTCCATGTATTCGAGCACTATAAACAGATGCCCGTCGTCCACGAATGCCTGCCAGAAGGGGTTCAGAGTGGTGGAGAGTGGTTGAGGGAGTGAGAGGGTGCTGAGAGGTTGCTGAGAAGGGCATCGGCCAGCAACCCCGCGTCCATGTGTTGGAGCACTATGAAGAGATGCCCTTCGTCCACAAAGGCCTGGATAGGAGGGGTTCAGAGTGGTGGAGCGGGGTTGAGGGGATGGGAGGGTGGGCTTGGTGATTCCACCCACTAGCTGCAGCACGTTTGGCTAGCGACCCCGCGTCCATGCACTCCAGCACGATAAAGAGGTGCCTGTCGCCCACCAAGGCCTGGAGAGGGGCCAGAGGGGGTGCAGAGTGGTGGGGAAGTTAAGAGGGTGCTGGGGAGGTGCTGCTAGCGACCCCGCGTCCATGCACTCCAGCACGATAAAGAGGTGCCTGTCGCCCACCAAGGCCTGGAGAGGGGCCAGAGGGGGTGCAGAGTGGTGGGGAAGTTAAGAGGGTGCTGGGTGGGTGCTGGGGAGGTGCTGCTAGCGACCCCGCGTCCATGCACTCCAGCACAATAAAGAGGTGCCTGTCGCCCACCAAGGCCTGGATAGAGGAGGTGCGCAGAGGTGCAGAGAGGTGGAGAGATTTCTGAGATGGCTCAAACGACTAGTTGGCCACACAGCATCGCATAGCACCGCACAGCACAGCACACCCCAGCATACCTGGTAGCAGCGGACGACATGGGGCGAGCGGCACTGGTGGTTGATCCTGAGTTCGTTCCCCACGTGCTTCTGCACGTCAGCATCCATGTTCAGCTGCATGTCCTTGAGTGCGTACTGCTGCCCCGTGCGCGCATGCTGCACCAGATACACTGCTGCACTCGCCCCCCGCCCCAGAAGCTCCACCTTTTTCAGATCCGCCAGCCGCAATGAGTTGTCCTGCTGTGACGGGACGGAGGGGGGTGAGGGGGGTGAGGGGAGGGTTGGGTTGGAGTGGGGGGGGTTGTCTTGGGGCTAAGGGAAAGGGGACAGGGAAGGCACATGCTGCACCAGGTACAGTGCCGCGTGAAAGAAGAGTGTTTTTGGGACGTCTCAAAAACATGCTGCAGCAGGTACAGTGCCGCGCTCGCCCCCCGACCCAGCAGCTCCATGTTTCTCAGATTCGCCGGGCCAGGCGCATGAAATTGGCCTCCTGTGAGGGGATGGAGGGGTGCGTGGAGGGGAAAATGGGATATGGGAGGGTGCGTCGTGGTGCTGTGAGGGGTGGGTTGAGAAGTAGGTGGAAAAGGGGAGCAAAGGTGAAGGTGAAGGGGAAGGGGAAGGGGAACGGGAAGGGGAAGGGGAAGGGGAAGGGGACGGGGAACGGGTAGGGGAAGGGGAAGGGGAAGGGGTCGTGGTGAAATCGGTGCATGTGGCAAGTGGAGGGAGGATTGGGGGGTAAGGAACCTACCTGGAAGGATCCAATGTCTAGCAGTGCTTCCACGCATCTGTGCGTTGGTAATCCGAACCTGTGCGTTGGTAATCCGAACCTGTGCGTTGGTAATCCGAACCTGTGGTCCTGTGGCAATCCAGTGCTCACCTGCTGCTGCTGATCCGGCACTCTGAGCCCTCCTCTCCCCACGGCCACGTGCCCGAAGTTGGCCGTGCCACTGTCCGTGCTGGTGGGCGCAACGTGGAAGGGCAGGCGGAGGGGGAGGCGGAGCAAGGGGAAACGTGGAGAGGGAAAGAGACGAATTTTGAGACGCCTCAAGAGAGCAGTGTGATCCCGCCTCTCCCGACGAGACGAGGGCAGACAAGCGGGGAAGGCAGATAAAGGGGGAAGGTACATGAGGGAGGGAGAGGGGATGGGGAGGAAGAGAAAGGGGGAAGGCAGATGGGGAGACAAGCAGAGGAGTGGGGGAGTGGGAGGGAGGGAAGATGGGAAGGCATTGCAGGAGGCTGCGTGCATGAGAGAAAAACGGCAGCGTCAAAGGCGGGAAAGACAGCGAAGGGTGGGGAGAGGGGGGGGGGGGGGGGGGGGGGGGGGGGAGAAGGAGTGGCGCGGGGAGAGAGGGGCGCGGGGGAGCTTACAGGAAGTTGAGGTTGCTGTCTTCCGCGGTCTGCGGGAAACGCGCGCGCGAGGCGGGGGAGCGGATGCGGGGAGGACGGGGAGAACAATGGCGCGGGTAAGACACGGAGACACGGGCCGGGGGCAACGGATACGGCAGCAACACGTAGCAACAGGCAGGCAGAAGGCAGCAACAGGCAGACAACAGGTAGCAGCGGCTGAGGACAGCAAGCACGGCGCGCAGCGGTGGCGAGCTAGCATTGGCGCGCTACGCGGTGCGGAACTCACTCTGCCTGGTAGCTGAATGCCGAAGCCCGGCACGTCCAGCATCGGCGGGAAGTCTTCGTCCATATCTGCTTATTATTAATGAAACGAGGCCTAGTCTGTGCTTCTGAAATGTCACTTGATTATTAGGTCGCTTTTCGCTTCTGGAAAACGTCTTTTTTAACATGCAGGAAACAATGTATTTGACTAATATTTATTTTGGTTTCAATTACCGTGGGTCGCGTGGCCTAATGGATAAGGCGCTCGCCTCCGGAGCGGGAGATTGTGGGTTCGAGTCCCACCGTGATCGTAAGCTTTGATTGTTGGCTTGTATCTCATTCACCAAGCTCAGCTGCTTGCGTTAATGCAATCACAGCATCTATCACCCCCCCCCCAACTCCTCCCCTCCACTGCCTGTCCTGCTGGCAGCCTGGCACCACACTCCCCCCTCCTTTCTCCTCCACAACTGCACTCCCTTCCCTTCTGCAACAATCCTCCCTTCATGTTCCCTTTTAGGGCGCTTCACCTCTCAGTTCGAACAGGACGGTTGTTCGAACAGGCGAAATGTTACATTTTTCGCCACTCCTCGTATGGGTGTTCGTGACGTCGCTAGTCGGAAATTTCGCGAATTTGAGCAGAGTTGTCACACGGGGCACGAAGCTCTCCATTCCGCACGTTCGAACAGAGTTGTTCGAACAAAGTTGGGTTTGGTGACAGGAATTCCGCATGGACGACTGATTTTATTGGTTAGCAGGCTTCGGGTCGCACTCGAATGTTTGCGACCATTGCAAATGTCGCCATGCAGGAGAAAGTTCATCAAAAAGGACATTGTTGTTGGGAAACAACAAGGTGAGCAGTAGTAGAAGAGCACGAAGAGACTGTTTGACTGGATGGGCGAAAAATGAGTCAAACTTGAATGGCAGACGACAGAATTATTTTTTTGCGACGTTTCGCGAAGTCGTCCAGCACTTGGCGACGTCGCATGTTCGAACAGGCTGTCACCTCTAGTCACGAGCTGTCACATTCACCAAGGTGTTCAAATTTGTGTTCGGATCTCGTCGGGAAACTGTTCGTACAGTGAATTCGTTACGTATGTTCGGATTTGGGCCTTCCAGCCCCGAGGTGATGCGCCCTTAGCAGCAATCCCCCATCTCTTCTCCATTTGCGTGCACGGAACATACATCACCACCACATGCCCACGCGTATGTTCAGACATTCCAGCGAGCAGCAGTTTCTAAGGAGAAGTCTTAGCAAAGGAGAAAACAGTTGTAGTACAATCCTAGCTGATTCGTGTAGGGTTCTGTAAAGTCGGAGCTCTTCACTAAGCAATGGCTAAAACACGGACAAACATGTTTCGGCTGTAGGGAAGCCCCCAGCAAGCCTTCATCGGTGCCAAATGAAAGAATGTGAGCGAGCGAGGCCTAGCCTTCTAAAGCAAAGCAAGAAAGGCTAACCACCGAAATGTACAAATCCCTAGGCTACCGGTATCTTCACCCTGGTCAACCCAAAAAGATGGGGACCAATCCAGGCTGCCCTGGTACTTCCAAGGAGCCACGTCTTCATTCCTCGACAGTGTCTTCGTGAGTAACATGGCCTGCATCTTCGCCACTTCGCAAACTCGAGAGTCGCGCGCGCACCAGTAGCCTTGATAAGCTACACCCCATTTTCCAAGCAACAAAAATCCTATCTACATACAATCCGCGTGAGAGAAGTCTAGTTTTGAGGCGCCTCAAAACGTGCACGGAACATAGATCACCACCACATGCCCACGCCCATGTGCACTCGCACTCTCAAGGGAGAGTTTCAGCACCTGTCTATCCTCCCGTTCGTCCCCCACTATGCCGTCACCTTTTCCCCCTCTGCTTCCACTACACCCCCGCTGCTCTCCTCCCCACAACTTGTCTCTCCGTTCCCCCTTCAGAAGCCCTCCCCCCTCCCCCCTCTCGCTGCGTGTACGGCACACACATCACCACCACGTGCATGCACCCGTGTGTGCTCGCACTCTCACTGGAGGGTTAGGCCACCTCTCTAACCTCCTGCTCTTCCCCCATCCCCTATGCTGTCCGGCCTTTTCTGTTCTGCTTCCACCTCACTCCTTCTCTCCTCCCCAACTGCACTAACTTCTCCCTCCTTCCCCCTCTGCAGCACTCTCCCCTCCCCCCTCTCGCTGCGTGTACGGCACAAACATCACCACCACATGCACCCGCCCGTGAGTGCTCGCACTCTCATGAGTCTCGGGCTTATCGTACAGGTCGAGCCACAGGTCTTGTGCCTTGTTGGGGTGCAGCTGTGATGGAACGGGAGAGTAGGGGAAAGAAAGGGGAGCTGTGGGACTCGAAGGGCGAAACGAGAGAGGAATGAAGGAAAGGGACACGAGTCCCATCTTGTTTTACAGGTGTAGACATGAGGGACGTGAAGAATGGGAAGAGAGGAATTGCAACTGATATGAAGAGGGAAGTGGGAGAGTAGGGGGAAAAAAGGGGGGCTGATTTCGTTACGAGGACGTGAGCGGCATTCTAGACGGAACGGCAGTGTGCATGTGAGCAGAGAATTCTCATGAGTGAATTTAACAACAGGTGGGCATACCGTGTGGAGCAGCAGCATGTGGGCTCCAATGAACTCCGACTTCTCAAACCGCTCGCTGTCCATTAGTCGGATCGTCAGCTGCTGTGAGTCCGGGTCCTCCACCTGTGCCAGGGGGGGGAGGGGCGAAGCATGGTAGAGGGAGTGGGGCGCGGAGCAAGAAGGATGGAAAGAGGGAGTGAAGGGGATCAGCAAGCTGTCAAATGGTCAGCACCTGCTCGCATGGTGGTGGGGGAGAGGGAGAAAGCGTGAGAAGTCAGTTGTAAGGGGCAGCAGGATAGAGCAGAGCAACAGGGGCATGCAGTGGGCATGTGGGGAACATCTGCAGTGCAGGGTGATGCACGGAGCATGCATGATGCATGCCAGCAGAGGCATGCAGCGCAGGGGCTAGTCGTTCAACCATTACTGCGAGCTCTGAGAAGTCTCAGAACTCGCAAGAACTGCACCGCGCGATAATGTTTCATTCTGAAAGAATAGTGCAGTAATGGAGGCTACTGCACCGCGCGGTGCTTTCAGTTTCCAATATTGATACTACACCACCGCACGCACCCCTCTTCATTTGAACGATGAACGCCCACTTCAAATCACTGCCTTGTTGCTCCTTCCTCTTCTTACATCAGGAACGAATCCCCCTCACCTCAAGAATAAACCCTTCGTTCCACGTGGGGTGGCGGGAGTGGTGCACGGTGCTGCTGCGCTTGATAATGCCCTCCCGCTGCCGCACGCACAGCAGCACAGTGAGGTGCTTCAATTCACCGCCTTGTCACTCCCACCCCACCCCCCCCCCTCACCTCAAGTATAAACCCCTCATTCCACGTGGGGTGGCGGGAGTGGTGAACGGTGCTGCTGCGCTTGATGGCCCCCTCCCGCTGCCGCACATACAGCAGCACGAACGGGTCAGCAGCGCCTGTCAGCACGTCTGTCTTGGGCAACCCCTCCGCCTCTATCAGCGACACGTCTAGGTACCCCACTGGGGTGAGCTCGAGGAAACTGGAGGAAGGGGGACAGGCGGGCATGAAGGAGGCGGCACCCAGGCAAATGAGACTGCAGCACTGGTCAGCACGCCCGTCTTCGAAAGCCCCTCCGCCTCTATCAGCGACACGTCTAGCTACCCCACTGGTGTGAGCTCCAGGAAACTGCGGGTGTGCGGGGAAGTGGGGAATGGGGGGGAACGAGTGGAGAGGGGGCATCCAAAGGGATGTGTGTGTGACGCAAACGGATCAGCACGTCCGTCTTGGGCAGATCCTCCGCCTGTTGCAGGTTGTGTTTGAGAGTTCTCAAAAACAACCTGCAACATCTTGGGCAGATCCTCCGCCTCGATCAGTGACACGTCTAGGTACCCCACTGGGGTGAGGTTGAGGAAACGACAGAAGCAAGGGGGGAGAAGACAAGAGAGGAGAGCTGGGGGAACCAAGGGGATGTGTGTGTGATGCAGGGAGGGCATGCAGCCCTGTCAGCACGTCCGTCTTGGGCAGATCCTCCGCCTCGATCAGTGATACGTCTAGGTACCCATTGGGGTGAGCTCCAGGAAACTGGAGGTGTTGGTGCAGAGAACATAAGGCGGGGGATGCGGGTGAGAAGGAGGGGGAGGTTTGGAGTAATATCGGGTCAGCAGCTCTTGTCAGCACGTTTGTCTTGGGGAGCCCCTCCGCCTCTATCTGTGAAACGTCTAGGTACCCCACTGGGATGAGCTCCAGGAAACTGGAAGAGTTGTAGGTTAAGGTGGAGATGAAGGGGCGGCGCAAGGAGATTTACTCTGAACTTAGCCTCTGTAACAGGGCATTAACTAAAGCTCCCCTCCACGACAGGGCATTACTTGAAGCCGATTTCCATGAGGCATAAACTGAAATCAACCTCCATTACAGGGTACTACCTAAAGTCACCCTTCATGACAGGGTACTACCTGAAGTCACCCTCCATAACAGGGCAGTACCTGAAGTCACCCTCCATGACAGGGTACTACCTGAAGTCACCCTCCACGACAGGGTACTACCTGAAGTCACCCTCCACGACAGGGTACACCCATCGCGAGGGCCACACAAGGGAATCGTCGATTGACAGGCGCAGCACCGTCTGTGCCCAGAGGGGTGGTGGTGAGGAAGGTGGGGGGCAGAACGGGGCGGGGAAGTTAGGGATGCAGGGAGATGTATGGGCGGGGGAGGAAAGGGAAGGGAGGGATGGGAATTTGGAAGGGATAGAGTGGGGTGGGGTGAGAGGGAGTGAGGTATGGTCAGGGTTGTGTGGCAAAGCATGGGACCATGGCCCTGGTGAAGCAGCACGCATTCAGGCTTTAAGAAATAATGGGCATCTGCGAATGAAGAGAGGATTACAATGTAGCATGTGAGAGGCATATGGGAGGCGGTGAATGCACTTGAGAAGCGGTGAAAGGCATGTGAGAGGTGGTGAAGGCTTGTGGGAGCAAGAGCGCGCATGTCACCTCAATCATCTTTTCAAATCCCGGCATGGCCTTGAGATTACCTCCCATCACTGACACCTTGAAGTCAAAGAATGGCTGCCTCGGTAAGAGTGGGGGAAGGGCGAGCGGGCGGAGGGTGGAACAGAAAAGGGGATAGAGAATGGGAGAGTGGCTAAAAGAAGGGCTGCCAGCATGCAGCGAATGCAGTGAGAAGGCCCCACTTGGTTGGGCAGTGACAGCAGCACACTGAAATCGGCCTTTCAACTTCTGCTGCAAAACAGCTCCAACACAAAATGGTTGAGCAGCAACATCAGCATGTGTGAACAGGTTCTGGGAATTCCAGTATATATATAACATATATAAAATTACTAAAATTATAATTAAAAAAAAAAACAAAAACAGGTCACCTGGTTGAGCAGAGAGAGCAGCACGGCGCCGAACCCGGGTAAGCGGGGCAGCAGCGGTTTGAGGGTGAGTTTGAGGGTGGCAGCAGCAGCGATGCTGCTCACTTGCACGTCCACATCTGGGCTCATGGCGGTCTGCACTCTCAGCCGCATGCTGCGCTGCTGCACTCGCCCCTCCACCCACTCCACTACCACCTCTGCTATCACCTCGTCTGCTACTCCTTCCTCTGCTACTCCTTCCTCTGCTACTCCTTCCTCTGCTATTCCTTCCTCTGCTACTCCTCCTTCTGCTCCTCCTCCCCCCTCCCCCCTCGCCTTCTCCCTCGCCCCCCTGCCCTTGCTCCTTCGCCTCTGCCCCCCCCCTCTTCTCCTCCCAGACTCCTTCCCCCTCTCCTTCTCCCTTCCCCTGCCCCTCCCCTTCCCCCTGCCCTTGCTCCTCCCTCTGCCCCATCCCCTCCCCCTGCCCCTTCCCCAACACCTGTGCCTCTGCACCACCACGAATCCGCCTTTCCGCCTGTTCCTTCGCCTCTGCCACTGTTACCACTCCTGCCTCCCCCTTTCCTCCGCCTCCCTCTCCACCCCCCTGTGCGGAGCCCTCTTCCTGTGCTGCTCTGCTGCGCTGCTTGTCTCTCTGCGCCTGCCCATTGTCTGGCCCTCCCCTGTGCACCCGCACAGCTGAGGGCATTGGGAGGGGCGTTGGGAGGTAAGGACAATGGGCAAATCCTGCAAACGAACCATGTCATATGTTTACACACTGACACATACTACTCACCCACGCACCAGTAACGGTGAAGGGTTAGGTTCCCACACACTACACAGCTCAGCACGCACCAGTGATGGTGGGTGTTGGGGAAGGGGAGGGGGGTAATAGTGTCACACACACCACACAGCACAGCGTGCAACCGTGATGGTGGGGGGATCGGGTCCCAGGTCCACGGATCGCACGTCAATGCCGGTGATGATGCCCAATTGGTACCCTGCAAACAGCCCTCAAAGGCTGCTCTGCAGTATCTCCGTGCTTGCCCTGCGATGCAACATGAGCTTTGAGCTTACTAACCGGTGATGGTGGGGGGATCGGGTCCCAGGTCCACGGATCGCACGTCAATGCCGGTGATGATGCCCAATTGGTACCCTGCAAACAGCCCTCAAAGGCTGCTCTGCAGTATCTCCGTGCTTGCCCTGCGATGCAACATGAGCTTTGAGCTTACTCACCGGTGATGGTGGGGGGATCGGGTCCCAGGTCCACGGATCGCACGTCAATGCCGGTGATGATGCCCAATTGGTACCCTGCAAACAGCCCTCAAAGGCTGCTCTGCAGTATCTCCGTGCTTGCCCTGCGATGCAACATGAGCTTTGAGCTTACTCACCGGTGATGGTGGGGGGATCGGGTCCCAGGTCCACGGATCGCACGTCAATGCCGGTGATGATGCCCAATTGGTACCCTGCAAACAGCCCTCAAAGGCTGCTCTGCAGTATCTCCGTGCTTGCCCTGCGATGCAACATGAGCTTTGAGCTTACTCACCGGTGATGGTGGGGGGATCGGGTCCCAGGTCCACGGATCGCACGTCAATGCCGGTGATGATGCCCAATTGGTACCCTGCAAACAGCCCTCAAAGGCTGCTCTGCAGTATCTCCGTGCTTGCCCTGCGATGCAACATGAGCTTTGAGCTTACTCACCGGTGATGGTGGGGGGATCGGGTCCCAGGTCCACGGATCGCACGTCAATGCCGGTGATGATGCCCAATTGGTACCCTGCAAACAGCCCTCAAAGGCTGCTCTGCAGTATCTCCGTGCTTGCCCTGCGATGCAACATGAGCTTTGAGCTTACTCACCGGTGATGGTGGGGGGATCGGGTCCCAGGTCCACGGATCGCACGTCAATGCCGGTGATGATGCCCAATTGGTACCCTGCAAACAGCCCTCAAAGGCTGCTCTGCAGTATCTCCGTGCTTGCCCTGCGATGCAACATGAGCTTTGAGCTTACTCACCGGTGATGGTGGGGGGATCGGGTCCCAGGTCCACGGATCGCACGTCAATGCCGGTGATGATGCCCAATTGGTACCCTGCAAACAGCCCTCAAAGGCTGCTCTGCAGTATCTCCGTGCTTGCCCTGCGATGCAACATGAGCTTTGAGCTTACTCACCGGTGATGGTGGGGGGATCGGGTCCCAGGTCCACGGATCGCACGTCAATGCCGGTGATGATGCCCAATTGGTACCCTGCAAACAGCCCTCAAAGGCTGCTCTGCAGTATCTCCGTGCTTGCCCTGCGATGCAACATGAGCTTTGAGCTTACTCACCGGTGATGGTGGGGGGATCGGGTCCCAGGTCCACGGATCGCACGTCAATGCCGGTGATGATGCCGAAGTGGTACCCCTCCAACAGCCCCCTCAGACTGCTCTTCAGCATGTCCGTGCTTGCTTTGCGCAGCTCTGGCCACATCTGCCGCACTGCCGCGTTCACCCATGCCAACTGCCCAAGAGTTACTCCACATACACCCAAGAATGCACAAATAATGAGCGTCCATGAACAAAATGGCCAGGATGTTTTAGGCACTTGAACGAATGAATATGCACCGAAATATGCATAGGTGATGAGTGCCATCAAGTGGAATTTCTCTTAACTCCAGACATTACCTGAAAGGTATGCAGCTTTTGGCATGAGGATGTGCAATTGCCCTCACTGAATCCAGCCAATCGAAGAATCTCGTCCACTGACATTTCCCAGTCCATCCGTCGCAAAACAAGGGCCTGCTCGTTGGAATTCGAAATGAAATTGCAAAAGTACAATCATGCACACCTGTGATGAAAGCCTGAAAGTGCAGTTTAGACATTCTTTATACTGTTACTGTACACGTTATTTGGACGAAGAGCTTGATGTGCAACTTTACTGTACTTTTCCCCTCCCAATTGGAACGTCATCACTCGCATTGTACCTTCCTTTCTCTCCGTCGCGCATTCCGCATTGCAAGCGAAGAGTACAGTAGCGAGCACGCAATCCCCAACACAAAGCCGTAGATCATCTTGACGCCCATTCCCAGCCGTCCGATCCACAGCCCCAGCGGCAACAGCACAAGCACCAGCACGGCAGCAAAACACACAGAAGCGACCTGCGCGCTCGCCAGGGCCGCGGGGAGCCGTCGGCGCGCCTCGCCGTGAAGCGCGGAGAGGTGGGCGCGGAGAGAATCGCTCATGGACTGGTGTGACTCCATACTTAGGATGCTGTCGCCCGCTGGCTATAGACCCTTAAAGGGGTAGAGAAGATAACGAGCTGAGCTGAGTGCTTTCTTTCGCGCAGATTCAGTTGTTCCGCACGACTTGAAATTACTCCTCCATGCTGATACTAGCAGACCGAGGTGAAGAGTAGAGGGAGCTGCGGTGGTAGAATGCGAAGGGAAAACTAGTTGAGCTAACGGTGAAGCGGAGAACGAACTGATGTGACTACCACGCCATAGACGAACAGACAGCGGTGAAGAGCGTAGCTGCTGGCTTGAAGGAGCGGTTCCATCCAATGATGAACGAGTGTGAGAGAGATGAGACGACATGCTTGCTGGCTATGTGTATCGATCGGCTCTGCGCATGCGGCGCGGAGACACACACCGCGCTTCACTCCTTCAAGCCGCAGCTGGCATTCAGGGGAACTAATGGCGGAGTCGGAGAGGAGAGGAAATGCCAATGGCGGTGGTGATCGCGACATTTTGAGGGGCTAATGCGCGGCTCACGCTGCATGCCACTGAATGCGCTGACAACAACACGCGTCACATGCCACACTATTGAGTGGCTGGAACGACAACATTTTGAGAGGAGGAACTACACCTATTAACACAATATATTATCACTACCTAGGCTTTGTACTTCTGCAGAAGCCTGCAATTTGCAGGCCGAAGGTACACCTTTTCAGGCAAGAACCACATCAAACGAGTATCCCTAACAGTAACTAGGTCAAATCTCTCGAGAATATTTACACCGTGAAGTGTAGTCGGGGTGCTAAGGGCTGTCACCTTCGATGCAGTGAGTTTGAAATAAAGAAATGGATGGTGGGCTTGGAATGTAAGGAAGAATGCATGGTGTGGTGTGGTGTGGTTCAGTGCCTTGCACCAGACTGCTGGGACAGGGAAGGTGATCCTGCAGCATGGAGGGACAGATGGCACGAGTGAGACAGAGGCGAGGAAGGAGAAAGCAGGTTACGAAGTTGAGTGAAGAGAAAAAGCCGGTTTCCAAGAGGCGTTCAGGAGATGATTATCATGTGGTGAGACGTGTTTTCGTGCGGTTTAGCTGATGCACCTGATACAGACAGCAGCATGGCACGGCATACCTGACGCGGGTTGGTTATTGGCCGAGTGGCTGTTGCCTGAAGCTGACTGGGCCTGCTGGGAAGGCGGCATGGCTGCTGCTGCTGCCACTATGCTCTCAAGCCCACCATCCCACTGCCAGCGGGTGGGAGAGAGGAGCATGGGGGGCACGGGGGGGCATTTGAGTCGACTGAAAAGTCACATGGCAGCTGCTGCTGCCACTACACTCTCAAGCCCACCATCCCACTGCACGAGGGTGGGTGGGAGAGAGGAGCATGGGGGGCACGAGAGGGGGGGGGGGGTTGAGAAGACTGAACAGTCAAATCGCTGCTTTTGCCACTATGCTCTCAAGCCCACCATCCCACTGCACAGTATGAGGAGCATGGGGGCCACGGGGGGGAGCTTTTGCGTCGACTCTTCAGTTGTGTTGTCTTTTTTGGTCGTCTTTTGAATGGACTCAAGAAATGGATGAGGGGAGTGGGGACATTTGAATCGAGTCATAAGTCACCTTGCTGCTGCTGCTGCTGCTGCTGCTAGTATTCTCTCAAGACAACCAGCCCACAGGCAGAGAGTGGGTGCAAGGAGCAGGGAGGCACGGGGGGAAGAGCAGGAGAGAATAAGGACCCGACTGAAAGCAGCGCCTACTGCATCGACTTCTAGCTTTCCATTTGGCTCTTCAAGGCCGGTGTGAGGGGGAGGGGGGTCGAGAAACGGAACAAGCTGGGCGATTCTGGGGAGGCGACTGAAAGCAGAGGTGCAAAGAGGGAAAAGACAAGGAAATGATGAGCAGAGAGCAGCGCAAGAGAACTCTGTGCTGCAGGACTCCAGTCACATGCAGGTAAACCTGTGCCATGGAGCCATTACAGGTGGAGCCATTCCAGGTCGAGCCATTCCAGGTGGAGCCATTCCAGGTGGAGCCATTCCAGGTGGAGCCATTCCAGGTGGAGCCATTCCAGGTGGAGCCATTCCAGGTGGAGCCATTCCAGGTGGAGCCATTCCAGGTGGAGCCATTCCAGGTGGAGCCATTCCAGGTGGAGCCTTTCCAGGTGGAGCCTTTCCAGGTGGAGCCATTCCAGGTGGAGCCATTCCAGGTGGAGCCATTCCCCACCCACCGCACACCCCAACCTGCTCCATGCCCCACCTCTCACCTCACACTGCACGCCCCACCTCACCTCACAGTGCTTTTTTCAGTCAGCTCAAACACCCACCTCACACTGGATGCCCAACCTCACTTCACAGTGATTTTTCAGTCGACCTAAACACCCACTTCACACTGCACACCCATGTGTGGCAGGCCCCCCTCCCCCCCCTCCCCCTCCCCCCCCCCTCCCCCTCCCCCCGCACCTACCCCATTCATAACATCCAGCTGCGCCTGCAGCTGCTCCATTGTCAGCTCCCCCAGCCCCTCCCCCGCGCCTCCCCCCATTCCCCCTCCGCCTCCCCCCATTCCTCCTCCGCCTCCCCCCATTCCTCCCCCGCCTCCCCCCATTCCTCCCCCGCCATCTCCCCTCATCTCCTCCCCGCCAGCCGCTCCCCCTCCTGTTCCCCCCGCACCCCCGGCGGCTCCCGCAAAGGGGAGGTTGGGCAGGTGGCGGGAGAGGAGGAGGCGGGCGAGGTCAGTGGGGAGGGAGGCCATGTCCGGGTGCAGGGCGGCCGCTGCTCCCAGTGACGCTGATGCTGATGCTGATGGTGTGGCCATGGGCGATGCTGTGCTGTGATGGGCCGACTGGGAGACAGGAGTAAAAGAAAAGAGGGCGGAGAGTGGGGAGAGGGGTGAGAGGGTGGAGAGGGGTGAGAGGGTGGAGAGGGGTGAGAGGGTGGAGACGGGTGAGAGGGTGGAGAGTGGTGAGAGGGTGGAGAGTGGTGAGAGGGTGGAGAGTGGTGAGAGGGTGGAGAGTGGTGAGAGGGTGGAGAGGGTTGGGGCGGCGGGATGGAAGAAGAGGGTGAGAGGATTGAAAGGGGAAAGGTGCCATATAGATAGAGAATAACATGGGACCAGAAGGGAGTATTTGGCATGGTTTAGATCCGACATCAGCAATCGTGAGAGCTGACATCAGCAATTGTGAGAGCTGACATCAGCAATCGTGAGAGCCGACGTGAGCGGGCCGTAGCTTGACATCCGAAGGCGTTACTGTTGACACGAGCAGGCTAAGAGCTCACATCAGTGGTCGAACAATTGAAGGTGGTTTTTGAGTCGACTGAAAAGGCGGAAGAGAGCTCACATCAGTGGTGGACCAATCGTGAGACTGGGAGCAGGACGGAGATGCCTGCCGGAACGATCCACCTGCAAGCGCAGCAGCAGCCACAGCAGCCGCACCAGCACTACCACCAGAACCACCAGAAGCACCAGCACCAGCCGAAGCACCAGCAGCAGTGGCACCGCCACCCATAGCAGTGGCATTTCCACCTCCACCTGTCCCCGTGCCAGCAGCAGCGGCAGAAGCGGGGGCGGACGGGAGTAGCAGCCCTCCCAGTGCTGCCATCTGGGCCGCACAAAAGTCGGCGGGTGAATCTGAGCCGTCCATCTCTGCAGTGTCCTGCTCTATTGCTGCTAGCTTGGCCGACAGCAGCTGGGGGGGTGACAGGGAGGGGGGTAGGTTGGGAGAATGGAAAAGGGGGGAAAGGAGGCAGAAAGGAAAAGGGAGAAAAGGAAAGGAAGGAGGGTTGGCAGAAAGGAAGCGGGGTGAGGTTGGCATGAGGAAGTAAGGGGTGGGGCTAGGGGGGCGAGGAGTGGAGAGGAGGCGAGGAGAGAACGAAGATTGCATAGGGTGGGGGAGTTGAGTGAAGGTTCGAGTGGGCAAGAAGGATTGAACGCAAAATTCTTTGTGTGGGGCAGAAGGGAGAAGTGGATAAAGAGGGAGGAGAAAGGATGAATGAGTTTTTTGACAATTCCAAAAAAAAAGAGAGAAAGGAATTGAAGAGGAGGGTTTTGAGGCGCCTCAAAAATAGGATGGGAGAATGAGAATGGGGACCTCGACCTCCAAGTGCAGCGACTGCATGCAGTTGCTTCAACACTCACGCTCTCATGATTGCTACGTATTCCCTCAGACTCACCTCGACTTGCAGCTGCAGAGATCGCACATAGTTGATGATCTCATCCAGCATCACTGCTTTGCCTGTTGCCTGTTACCATGCATGCCATACATGCATGCCCACCATGCACACCACCATGCATACATCCGTAGAAGGGGGATGGGCAAGAAACGAGAGGAAGCATTTAGATGCTACCCCTCCCACCCAGTACGAGGACCTTGCTGAGGCGCTTAAAGAAAGGCAGCCCTGCATGGCATGTTTAACTACGTATTGCGAGGGACGGAGGTAGAACAGTGAGCGCAGGTAGGAGAAAGAGGAATAGGGGAAGTGCGCACACCTTGGTGCAGATGGGAACAAGGCTCTGCAGCACTTTCATTCGATCGCTGATCCTCTCCCGCCGCACCTGCACAGCACAGAACGGCAAGAGTTGAGGGTGGCAAAGCACGTCAAGGCCCTTAGTGCTTAGCTCTGCCCCTTCATCCCAACCCACCGTCTCAACCTACCCTCCCCCCTCACCCCAACCGCCCCTCACCCCAACCTCCCCTCTCACCCCAACCTCCCCTCTCACCCCAACCCCCTCTCACCCCAACCTCCCCCCTCACCCCAACCCCCCTTCACTGCAACCTCCCCTCTCACCCCTGTGGCAGTCAGTGGCGCGCCCTTGCCCCACGCACGGGTGAAATGAATCCTGGTGCCCCACTTCCTCCTCCCCTCTTCCCTCACCAACCCTATCCTCCAAGGCCATCGCGCACCCTCTCTGTGAAGCTGCCTTACTTTCACCCACACGTGTTGACTTTTGAGTCGACTCAAAAGTCCTCCTCCCCTCTTCCCTCACCAACGCTATCCTCCAAGGCCATCGTGCACCCTCTCTGTGAAGCTGCCTTACTCTCGCCCACACGTCAATATAGTGACCTGAATTCACAAACCCACACTCCCCGAAACTCCCCAACGCTCTCACTCACCCTGCTGTTACGTCGCTCATCTGCTCCGCTCCACCAGGCTATGCCAGGCAGAGACCCTCCCTTTCCTCGTGCACACATGAATGTAGTCCTGGGGATCGACGCCCCCCCTCATTTTTGAGGCGCCTCAAAAGTCGTCTCATGTTTTGAGGCGCCTCAAAAGTCGTCTCATGTTTTGAGGCGCCTCAAAAGGTGCCAGGCAGTGACCCTCCCTTTCCTCGTGCGCACATGAATGTAGTCCTGGGGATCAACGCCCCCCCCCCCGCCTCCCACTTCCCCCCAACCTATCCCCCATGGACCCATCCCCCATGAAAACCGGCACGTCGCTCATCCGCTCCGCTCCACCAGGCTGTGCCAGTCAGTGGCTCGCCCCTGCCTCGCCCGCACATGGATGTAAGTCCTGGGAATTGTACCCCAGATCGCCCCTACCTGCTGTCCATCATCCTCCCCTTCCCCAACCCCGCAAATGCCGCCACTCACCCGCTCGGCAAGGCTGTGGCTTTCAGTGGCTTGGCCTCTTCTTGCCCGCACGTGAATGTAGTCCTGGCTTGATCTCTCCATCGCCCCCACCCTGGATGCCCCCCCCCCCCAATCCCCTCGCCCTTCCCTTCCCCCAAGCCTCCTCCCAACCCACTTATGGAAGTCACTCACCCGCTCGGCAAGGCTATGGCTGTCAGTGGCCTGCCCTCGCCTTGCCCGCACGTGAATGTAGTCCTGGCTCGATGTTTCCATCGCCCCCGCCTGCATGCTCCCCCCCATCCCCCCGCCCTGCATGCTGTACCCGCCCCCCGGGCTCACCCCCCATGCCCCTGCACTTCCCCTTCCCCCGCTTCCCGCGCCCCCGCCCCCTACCCCGCCCCCTCCGCGTCCCCCCAGGCGCGCCCCACCGTCCAGCGCGTCGTCTGGCTCCCTCTGGACTTGGGGGGAGAAGGGTGGCGCGGAGGGGACATGGGGGGAATGGGGGAGGCGGTGAGTGGGGGGGCAAGGGGTGCCTTGTGAGTCGACTCAAGTGTCTCCGCACCCCCTCAGGCGCGCTCCACCGTCCAGCGCGTCGTCTGATTCCCTCTGCACTTGGGGGGATAGGGTGGCGGAGAAGACATCAGGGGGAAGGGGCAGGGCAGAAGCGCATGTGGGGGATGGGGGGGGCGCATGAGGGGGAGGGGGGAGGTGGTGAGTGGGGGGGGGGGGGGGGGGGGGGGGGGGGAACACGTGGTGCCTTGTGAGCCGTCTCCATGCCCCCCACGATGCGCCCCAGCCCGCCCTCCGGCTCCCTCTGCACTTGGAGGGCAGGGTGGCGCGCGGAGGCGTGAGGGGGAAGGGTCAGGCGGTGAGTGGGGGGAACAAGTGGGGGGAACACGAGGGGGGAAAGGGGGACGGATTGGAGCCGGGGGAGAAGGAACTGGAGTGGGGGGGGTGACAGAGCTGGTGAGTGGTGTGCTGGAAGGACAGGCAATAAGACGCAGCAGGCACGAGCGCAGGCAGGCACGAGTGCACGAGAGACAGTGCGCAGGCAGACACGAGCACTGTTAGGCACATGGTATTGATGAAGTGAATCTTCAAACGCGCCAGTACCTTGCCGCCTACGCCGCTCCTTCCAGCCACGTCAGCTCCCGCTCCCACTCCTCCCGGAGCTCTGCGTTTCTTCCTCTTGTGCCCAGCGCCCGCCCCACGCTGCCCGCTCTCCCCCTCAGACTCAGACGACTCCCCCTCGCCCGCGCGCTCCTCCATTCCGCTTCCCCCCGCGCCCCCGCTCATGTCCTCCGCCACAGGGGGGGGGCAACTGCTAGTGCGGGAGAGCTTCGTCCGCTCCCTTATAAGAGCCGCCATTGATGGTACAGTTGACGATAAATACCCTGCCATACTGCCACTGCCCATGCTCCCATTGCCCATGCTACCCATACTACCACTCCCCATGCTCCCTAGCAGCCGATGCATGTGCAATTCCCGGTCCGGGCTCGTTGCCACCGAGCCTACTGCCGAGCTTGTTGCCGAGCCTGACGCCGCACCTATGCTCTGGTACGGCAAAGTCAGCCCCACGTGCAGGGAGACGTCTGGTGACATGGCATCGGGGAGCAATCGGTACAGCCTCTCCAGCTCTGCCACGTCACCGATGCTGGCGAGAAGCGCGCCAAGTGGCGGCGCGCTGCTGGTCCGCGAGAGGGGGTTGTTGTCGTCTAATCGGCCGTCTAGCTGAGCGGCTAGCAGGCTTAACTGCGTCTGCAGACTCATACCGGGTATTCCGTTCCCACTGCCTCCGCCACTGCCGCTGCCATCACTGCTGCTATTCAAAGCAGCAAGCCCAGCCATTCCCCCCATTCCTGCCATTCCCGCCATTCCCGCTCCCCCTACATTCCCCAACGCCCCCATGCCGCCTCCACCGCCAGCATAACCGCCCGGCATTCCCCCCAGCCCTGCGAGTCCCGCTGCGCCTCCCCCTGCTGCTGATCCCCCGCCCGCCCCTCCGCCCATCGCCCCCAGCATCAGCTGCTGCTGAATGCTCGCGGGCAAACCGGCTCTCGGCCAATGCCCCAGCGCGCCTGCCCGCGACCCGGACAATTTTCCTCTCGGGCTGCCCAGCTTGCCCGCGGCAGCGTTGGCGGCGGCAGCAGCGGCGGCGTTCCCTTTAGGAGACGGCAGCGGCAAGGGCGGCACGCCATGCCCCCCTGCTCCGCGAGAAGATATCCCCGCTTTAGACGGATCAACTGTAAGAGATTGTAGATGACCAGGGCCACCAGCACCAGCTACCCCTCCTGACCACCCTGCCAGTCCCGACCCGCCCCGAACGAGACCTCCCCCAGGTACACCCCCCCCTAGACCTCCCCCTCCTCCAGCATCCCCGCCTGCTGCCAGCGCAGCTGCAGCAGCCGCAGCAGCCGCGGGGGAAAAGCCGGGGAACGCTCCAGCTTGCGCCGCGGGTGGTGCATTGGCGGAAGCGGTGACGTGGAATCCGAGATCCGCCGCAGCTTGGCTGAGTCGCGCTGCGCTGAGACTGAGCGTGCGCTGCTGGCTGAGGTTGCTCTTGGTCCGATTAGGGTTCGCCTCCTCGTCGCGACTGAAGCGGGACGGTGAGTGCACCGCTGCAAGTCGCAGCAGAAGGGGGGTTTGGAATAGGGGGAGGGGGGAAGGGGGGGGGAGGGGGGATTGAGTGGACTTTTGAGACGTCTCAAGAGTCGAATGCTGGCTGAGGTTGCTCTTCGTCCGGATAGGGTTCGCCTCCTCGTCACGGCTGAAGCGGGACGGTGAGTGCACGGCTGCATGTCGCGGCGTGCGGGGCGGGCAGAGGAGGGGGGGTTGGGGAGGAGGTGTGTGGGGGGGAGGGGGGAGGGGAGAACGGAGCAGAAGGACCGAGACTATAAGTTGAGAAGCCAAGACAAAAAAAGCGTGACAGCAAGAGCAAGGCTGGAGATCGGGGGGGGAAGGGGGGAATGGAATGAAATCAGCTAAGAACGAACTGAGGAAAGGAGAGAGGAGGGATCTCTCTCAAGAGGAGCTGAACACTAGAGAATGAGGTGAGGAGAATGAAGCCTACGCGTCATTGGCAAAAGAACAGCAGCAAATCTAGGCGTCTCTTGAAATTTCTGCAAAAGAGAAAAACAGGTCCCAGGATCACGAAGGTCGGACGCCTACAAAGTCCCTGGCGCTGTCTCGAGGTGAGACACGCCGGGAAAGACGGAGGCGTAGCTCGGGGCGAGTAGCCCCATTCGAAGTGACCTCTGAGTCGACTCAGAAGTCACCTCGAGGAGCGAAACGCAGGGAAAGACGGCGGCGTACCTCGAGGCGAGTAGCCCCATTCGAACGCCATGTCGGGGTGCATCTGCGCGCCGTCCCTGCTGGTTCCTCCCCCGCCCATGCCGCCGGCTGGACCGCCTGACATTCTTTCAGCTAGTCGTGGTAACGCTGTCGGTCGTGTAGGTTTCAACGCTCGGAACGAACCCTCGGAGAAACTTCGCGGGACTGACGGAGTTATCTGTTGAGCGGCTAGTGCGTTCAAGTGCCGCAGTAGTGAGTAGTTCTACTGGTGCGAATTGCGAAGTTTCTACTATCACACCGTCAAAGGAAACTCCAGGAGCTTGGCGACTGCCAAGTTAGCTGCTAAGACGACCACCTTTTGAAGACTGCCTCTAGGCGTGAGATACGGAAGTTCCTGTATCTATATGCTAGCGAGACCAGATGTGTGCGTGTGGAGCGAAATGGTCAACTACTGCCCATGTCACGAGCTGCGACTGCGGCGACGGGAATGACACGTGTCAACCTGATAAAGACACGTGCTTTCTGACAGGTGTCACTTGAATGCTACTTTAACATAGATTAACTTGACATACTGTTGACTGAAGAAAAGGAATAGGGAGGCAAACCATACCAGGCTAATGGGTTACGGATGCAAGAACTACAGTAACAGATTGCGAGATCGACATTGGACCCGAGGGTCTGATAAATAAGCCACGGAGCAGAGAGAAAGGGATCAATGAGATCCATCTAGGACCTAGTGACGAGTGTCAAAAGAAACGCTAGAAAGAGATGTACAGTGCAGGTGTAGGTTGCGCTTGGAACAAGAAAGGCTGCTGCGGAGGATGAGATGAGTGGGAGGAAAGCAAGGTTGGCTTGGCTAGCACAGCACCTGGGGATGGGAACTGGGATTGTGCTGTGGGCTCTGGGGGGTTCTTTTTCGTTAGTGAGGGCTGTCCGAGGGATTGCCGGAATCGAATGGTGATGAGTGAATCGTTGATGCGATGATGGGAGCAGCTGTGGTGGTGATGGCAATGGTGGCATTCATAAACGCGTTCTCCTCCAGTCAACCTGGCAATCGAGCAACTGGGAATCCAAAGACGTAGATTTTCGGGTTTTCAGCTTAGCGGGGACAGGTATCCCGACCCCTCCGCTTTCAGGGGATAGGTTTCGCAACCTGCGCACAGTTTCCGCAAAAGGCTGGGCTAGGGGGGGACAGCTATCGTTCAGGTAAGGGACTCGAGCTCTCAATGAGCCACGTGTCTTACTTTTCACAGAGAGCTTACTGTAGGTGTTCAATCACAGATTCCCTACTGCTCTGGCTTGTTGTTTCAGCCCAAAATATTTCACGCGGAAGAGTCGTTTAGCTAGCCCATTTGGGCGGCGGCGCTAAATGACGCTACCGGGAACAATAAGGGCAAGGCATTAAAAAAATACCCCTAGGGAACCTGACGCATTTTTGGGAGGGATCAACCCTAAACACGGGAAAGGGCATTGATTTTAGGGTTGATGCCTCCCTGAGTCGCATCCTTTTCCGATTGGGTTTAAAAAAAAAATTCTGGTCAGGGGATGCAATATATATTCCCACATTTTCTCAGGGTGTCGGGTGCAATATACAGCTTTGGGAACAGCGGTTTGACTAGCCACCCCAAACGTGGGCTTGATTCGGTAGAAAAGACAAGCATGCGCAGAGCAGAATTTCTGATTGCATGTGTACAGTGATCGAGCTGTGAAGGATGAAAAACGTGGCTCATTGAGAGCTCGAGTCCCTTACCTGAACGATAACTGTCCCCCCCTAGCCCAGCCTTTTGCGGAAACTGTGCGCAGGTTGCGAAACCCGTCCTCTGAAAGCGGAGGGTTCGGGATACCTGTCCCCGCTAAGCTGAAAACCCTAGATTTTCGCTCTGTGTGATTATCTTGACGCGGAAACAAGCAATAGAATCATGCCACAACAGATTCTGCCTTATATATTTTCACACAACGGGCAGTACCCCATGCATGGTTAATGTAGAGCCGAGAGCCGTTTAGGACGGGTTCCAATTTAGAGAGGGTGTTGTTATAGATTCCAGTCGTCGTGTTCAGTAACTGGGAGTCTTCGAGATCGCCACATTATAGCACCATTTATAGCCTCCAGCCTCTACGTATCGCATAAAGCAAAGCTTGAGGTAGTCACTTTTCTGGGTGTTGTGATAGGTGTGGTTTTTCCTCGACTCAACTCTCCTTTGCGGGGTTAACCTCCGTGCCTCACTTTTCTGATGACGTACGAATGCTCCTTCCGTCAACTAGGTGTTGAAGTGTCCAGATTATTCGAACTCACAGTAATTATCTTACAGAATCGAATCTACACAGCTTCCTAGATGTGGAGATTTCTTACAGGAATTGAGTTCGCCTTCGTCTCTCGGTTGGAACACAATATCTTGGAACCTCAAGTTCTACAGTGCAAGCTCGCTCAAAGCTTAATTACAAGAAGCGAGTTTTGTGTAGCATGCTAAACGTAGATATCAGAGACAACGAGAAGCAAGTCACATTGCTTATTGGCCAAGCTCACGGAAAAAAGAGCTGAGTTGCTGCAACCCAATAAGAGCAAGGTCCGCAGCCAAAAACACAACAAGCTGAACAAGGCACACGAAAGGATACCATTAGATCGTTCATAATCAACACTGTCAAAAGAAGCTTGCGTACTGTAGAGCTACTACATACCAGTCGGCCAAAGAAGGTGGCACGGTACTGCCATCCCTCAGTTTTGGCAAGACGGCGTTGAGGATCAGTCCAGCTGCACAAAGCGAACCAAGAAGAGGTAGGTCAGGGCTGCCATCGCCAAAAGGCTGACACAACATTTCCCACAACATATGCATACCCAATGAATTCAGACATGCCTCCAATGCCCGCCAGCTGAAGCGGAACAGGACCCTCCCGCTCGAAGTCCTGTAATCACAACCCGACACAGTGCAACTCAGCAATACAGTTATCATAAATAACTTAGGGTTGAAATTCATTGCATCATCTTACATGTCTGTACTGACGTCAAGAATGTGAGAAGGTAAAGGAATATGGAAAGGCAACACAGGGCAAATTGCAGAGATGGCAGTAACAGGGATGTCAACGGGAAACTTTTTCAGGTACCTCATCGCTGGCAGTGTCGAAGCCACCAGTTAGCCAATAGATATTTCTATAGCCAGCCTTGTAAAGGTGCTCACATGCTGCAAGAGACCTGTAAGTAATAAATTGCAGAACGAAAAGTTTAGTGTCAGTTAAGGGCAGGTGCATCAAAAGACCCCCAAATACACCCTGACTCTGGAACAAGGAACGCAAATGCCTACCTCAAACCCTTCTGGCACGCAACTATGATGTTGGCACTCTTGGGAATCTTAGCCACAACGTCAGCCATAAATCGCCTGGAAAATAAACGAACAAAAGGCTGTCGTATCAAGACTACAGGAAGAACCCTCTCTACCAGGGAAAGGTGACAAGAAGCGAAGAGGGTTGGGAAGGAACAGGCGATCAGAGCTTCCTAGGCAAGGCTACGGATGTCAATTGCTCTTTACCAACTAGAGTTAAGGATATCACTTGTAAGGAGCAACTTACTCGTTTCTCTTGTTTACTGACGCTCCAGACCACCATCCTCCTGAAATGGCACAAAGAATGACAAAAGTTGGCGAAGTGTACCATAAAAATTGAGGGCATGTGACATGTCAGCCACAGCAGCGATTCGTCTGATTCTTCTGATACAACGTGAGACTAGTCCAACTTAGATTGTGCGTTCAGTGTTGCGCAAGTGTGTTCACGATAACTAGATTTCATTGTAACTGGAGAAAATCAACAATCACAAAAGGCCTAAAATCATGCATTCCCCCTAACAAAAACTGAATCCCCCAAGGCACTCACCCATCATGAAGGTCATCACTTTCTGGGACAAGACCCCTGGGCTGGCACTGTTGTCGACGTCGAAGGCAGGAATCCACAGGGAGCCCTTTACCCAAGCCTGGCCCCAATGAAACCCAAAAGCGGGTTGGCAAAGCAGAGGAACGACTTGGAATTGCAAAAGTAAATCTTTAATTTACTACGCCACGGTACGCGAAGGTTGTCAGAGCAAAGAGAACCGACGGATTGCAACCCGACTAACCTTGTTGTGCTGATACGATGGTCGCACGTCAAGGAGTACGTAGTCGGACAGCTGGTAAGTATACCCCGCTTCCTTCGCAGACAGTGACTTCACCTTGCCCTCGGCAATCTGCAGAAACAGCAATTTGAGCAATTATTCCCTAGATATGCAGGAAAAGGACATCCGGAGGACAGTCAATAGACACGTACCTGAGTCCTCCACCGTTTCTCAGCATTGGCAAACTCCACCATTTCCTCTTTCAAATCGGTCGCTGCCATAATCTGCAGATTCTGTGTAGAAAATCAGAGCCGTAAAACCGCAAATTCAGGAGGGGAGGCGATTGAAACAGCATCGCAAACTTGGCCGACACGATCTAGCCACTATATAAAAAAAAAAAACCCTTCAAGGCCAAGCTCTGCCAACAACGACGTACTTTTCTCTGAAAGCTGCGGCTCGATGCGTTAGCCGAGGCACGTCTAGAAAGAATCTGGAGGGCAGGAAGGCCATAAACGCTTGACGATGAGCAAGCGAGGGAGGATTTTCCTGCGGCTGTGCACGCAGTAGGAACGACCAAAGACGCGCCGCTAGCTAGCGCCGCCATTCTAACAGTCCTAACAAACAGCCGAGAGAGCAAAGTTCGACGGAAAAATCGTACGTCCAAGGCGAGCAAAGAACAGTGAGGATTGTAGACAACTGCCAGTTAAAATCTACGGAATCTGAAGCTAAGTTACGTCGTTCATAGAGAGGCAAATCCGAGACTGGGATCAACAATGGCAATTTGTGAGAAAAAGGCGCAGGGTGGATGGAGAGTCAAGCCAGATTACTGCAGCAGGCGAAAAGGAAACCTGCTGGGTTCTGGTTGGGCAGGGTTGGATTCAACAAGGGCAGTGAAATCCAAGTTGTCCGACGTGGCGGAGAATCATACCTGGAGATGTTTCCAGGGCGATTCGCTTCGGAACACTTCCGCTCCACGTCGGCACAGAATCACAGAGCTTGCCAAAGCAAGAATCTCCAAAAGTGCACTTTCCTTCCGTATAAGCAAATGCACATTAGTGTACAGTCCGTCGCAACTTATCACGCAAAAAGTGCGTGCTTCAGGAACGCGCAATTTCGATATTCCCAAGCTGACCAGCTTCTCTCAACCTGCATTCAAGCTTCGAAACAAATTTATCTGTATCCAGCATTGTGCATTCAAGCATCCCTCCTGCATAGCAGCAGCTTGTTAGGCATTTGCTGCTTGCCCTCGCGTCTTCGCAATTCCGATTGCTGTCCGTAGCTTCGTCCCTCATGGCATCGGCCCTGGCCCCTGCTGCACTTCTCCAGAGCGCTTTCCTCGGCAAGGATCTCAGGTGAGGTAACGGTAACAATGACGGTAAAGGTAACGGTAACGGAGCTGAGACTCCAATGTCGGCGGACTTCGGAGCGCCGTCGAGCTTCGTTACTCCCTTGCTTACATCCGCACGCGTGAACTGAAACTGCCATCGTCTACAGGACATCTTAATCTCGTTAAACCTGCGTTGATTCGCTGGCATGCGATATGTCACCCGCGGTGCTCTGTGCCTGCCTGCTTGCCTGCCTGTGCCAGGCGAGGTTTCGCTGGAATCTCTGTCCGTCCAGCATCGCTGGGCCTGCGTGCGTGGAGTTGTGGATCTCAGCGTGTCGTCGGTGCCTCGTCACGAGTGAGTGTATGGCGGAAATTTCGGGCCATGAGAACAGACGGAACACGGATCTCTAGCCAGCGTCAGCGCGCGTTGCATGATCAACATTCCTTTCGGCTCCTGAAAGATGTCCCGTCGATTTAGGATCAATGCCCCTTCGCTGTGCGATAGACCCCTCGTCCGTGCATGAACGATATCACTTTCCCATTCACCCGTTCGCTGGATGGATGCCAATTGCATCGAGTCTCTGCCCACCCATTCACCCGTCCACCCGTCCACTTGCTCTCGTGTGGCATGCTCGCAGCAAAGGTCCACGTCAGCCGCTCCGCCATCCAAGAAATCGGGTACGACCGTCTCGTCATCTCTCCAACCTCTCCTGTCGTCAACACTACCCCCCGACTCCCCGCCCCCCTCCCCCCTTCGGCGGAAGTTGCTGCTTGCGTCCACGCTGCTGCCGCTGGCGTCGCTGCAAGGAAGCGGTTGCGCGCAGGCTGGCGCGGGAGGTGGGGTGGGGGAAAAGCGGGGCTCTATTAGGAGAAGATGAGGAGGAGGGGGAGGTATGGTGAAGCGTGGGAAGATGAGAAGGAGGCGAGGTGGGGGGGACGGAGGGGGGGGTAGGAGGGGAGGGGGAGGGCCTGAAGGAGAGAAGGCTGGTTATGCATTCTCGACGTTCCTTTTCTGTGCGCATGGCACATGCATGAAATGTCTGTCTCTAGATTCCATTTGCTTTCATTCCATCCGTGCTCTCAACCGCAGGCATGGCTGCAGCAGCATCGGCGTCAGCAGTGACAGCAGCAGCGGAGGGGGCTTCGGTGGACGCGATTGAGAAGACGCTGCTGATTGTGGGCGCTGGCACGCTGGGATCACTGGTGGCGCAGCAATGGCAGCAGGTGTGAGAGAGACAGAGAGAGGGAGACAGAGAGAGGGAGGCTCCTCTCTTACCTCAACCGCTATCCAGGCTGTTGGAGACATTCCACGAGCTGCTCCTCCTTCCTCCTCTCTCCCTCTTCCTTCTCTATCCCCACTCTCTTCTCTAGAGATGCCACCTTTCTCTCTCCCCACCAGCGCTACCCAGAAGCCAACGTGTAGGGGAAGACGTGGTCGAACACACGCAACGAGCTGCTCTGATCTCTCCGTCCTCTTCTCTGCACCCTTTTCCCCATTTGTCCTTCTCTCAATTTTCTGCACCCCTCTGCACCTCTCTGCACCTATCTCCACCGCTCGCCCATGTTTATCTTTCTCCCTCCCATGTTGACCACCTTTCTCCCTCCCAGCGCTTCCCAGGGGCGAAGGTGTACGGGCAGACGAGGTCAGACACGCGCCACGAGCAACTCAGGTCAATGGGGGTCTTTCCCATCCTGCGTGACGTCAGCGATGACGCCATCACGGGCGGCGTGCCGTTTGTCATCTTCTGCGCGCCACCGGGCGGCAGTCAGGACTACGAGGGTGACGTGAGGTGAGATGCAGGTGCTGGTTAGACTCCTCTTCCATCACCCCTTCTTTCCCTCCCCTCCCCTTGCCTCTCCTCCCCTCTCCATTTCCCTCGTCGCCTCCCTGGTCTTTCCTCTCTGTTCTCTTCTCTCTTGTTTCTACACGCCTCATCTCATGACCACCCCCCCTCATGACCAACCCCCCCTTCTCCTTCCCCCTTTCCCCATACCTTAGGCAATTATTATTTGCCTTAGAAGTCACCTCATGCCACCGCTCCTCCAATACCTTTCCCATAACAACCCTGCGCTCCCTCCCGCCTCTTGTTGCTGGGCAGCAGCAGCCCTGTGGAACGGCACGGGTGCATTCCTCTTCACGTCCAGCAGTGCTGTCTACGCCGTCTCTGACAACTCCTTCTGCCCCAAGGGCTCACCCACTGTCCCTCCAACCCCTTTCTACCCGTCCCCTTGACCAACCCCCTCCCTTTTCCCTCCTCTTCTTGTTTTCCAGGGCAGCAGCAGCACTATCGAATGGCACGGGTGCATTCCTCTTCACCTCCAGCAGTGCGGTCTATGCCGTCTCTGACAACTCCCTTCTGTCCGTCCCCCTCCTACCCTTTCTTGCAGGGCAGCAGCAGCCCTATGGAACGGCACAGGCGCCTTCTTGTTCACGTCCAGCAGCGCCATCTACGCCGTCTCCGACAACTCTTTCTGCCCCGAGGGGGCGCCTACCGTGCCTCTCGGCGCCAGCCCGCGCATCGACGTGCTGCTAAAAGCCGAAGGTGCCGCCCTGGAGGCGGGCGGCAACGTGGTGCGGCTGGCGGGGCTGTACACGCTAGAGAGGGGCGCGCACACGTACTGGCTGCGACAGGGCACGGTGGATCAGCGACCGGATCACATCCTGAACCTCATTAGCTATGAGGTATGTGGCAGCCACATCATTCGCCTTTCAGATACGGCTCAATTCTGTACCTCTGCCTCTTGCGCCTTGCCCCCTACTCTCTGCCCCCTGCCGGTATCCCCACCCTGCGCCTGCCCCCTGCTTGACTCCCTTCCTTCCACTCCCCTGTGCACGTGCAGGACGCGGCATCCCTCAGTGCAACCATTCTAGCAGCGCGGCCGCGAGGGCAGATCTTCATGGGCTGTGACAACCACCCTCTCTCCAGGTCAGTGCCTTTTCAGGCGCCTCAGAATTGCCTGCGTTGATGGACTGTGATGCTGTCACGCGTGCTCTCCATGTCAGTGCTCCTCGCACCACCCTCTTTCCATCTCAGATCAACCATCCATCATAAACACCATGCACCCCATGCACCCCATGCACACCATGCACCCCATGCACCCCATGCACCCCATGCACCCCATGCACCCTATGCACCTCATGCACCCCATGCACCCCACGCACCCCATGCACCCCATGCACCCCACGCACCCCATGCACACCATGCTCCCCATGCACCCCATGCACCCTATGCACCCCATGCACCCCATGCACCTCATGCACCCCATGCACCCCACGCACCCCATGCACCCCATGCACCCCACGTACCCCATGCACACCATGCACCCCATGCACCCCATGCACCCTATGCACCCCATGCACCCCATGCACCTCATGCACCCCATGCACCTCGTGCACCCCATGCACCCCACGCACCCCATGCACACCATACACCCCATGCACCCCATGCACCCCATGCACACCATGCACACCGTGCACCCCATGCACACCATGCACCCCAAGCACCCCATGCACCCCATGAGAGCAGGCAAGAGCTAATGGATCTGACGGTGAGGAGCGGCCGGTTCGAGGGCGAGTTCAAGGGCTTCACGGGCACGGAGGGGCCACTGGGCAAGCGCATGTGCAACGATGCCACACGGGCTGCCCTGGGGTGGGAGCCCACTCACAAGAGCTTTGCTCACTTCCTTGGCCTCGAGTCGTAGAGTCGAGTTGAGACACTGCATAAAGCGCATTGTGACATTGTGTAGGGTTGACTCAACGAGCGCATGTGCAGCGATGCCGTGCGGCCTGCCCTGGGGTGGGAGCCCACTCACAAGAGCTTTGCTCACTATCTCGGACTAGAGTCGTAGAGTCAAGAACACATGTTTGTACACTCTAAGTAGGAGTGTCCTTGGGGGTTGAGACGCTCAGTTATGGGTTGTCTGAAAGTGCGAAGGTGTAATTGCACGTCATGGGCTGCCCTGGGATGGGAGCCCTCTCAACCAAGCATTGCTCACTTCCTTGCCGGCATCCAGTTTACTTTCAATTTCACTACGTGCGAGTAGCAGCAGTGCAAATTTGAGCACCCGTCAATGCTGCTACTGTGTGCAGTGCCTTTGCATAAGTACATGTCAGTGCCCGCAGCTGAGCACACTGGTGATTGTACAACAGCTGCAACATACACAAGTCTAATGCACAGAAGCATGGCAGCACCACAGCCCAGCCAAGCCAACACTACATACACGCAGCTGCAGGTGATACAACACTGGTGCGATGTAATGCTCCTACTGCTATTGTATGTTTGGAATGCCTGTGGTGTGGATTTACAAACCCCGTGGTTACGGTAGTACAGTGTGCTTGATTCTGCAAGCCCTGTGGTTAGGGTGCTCACTCTAAAAAGCCCTGTGGTTAGTGTGCTCATTCTACGGTACATGCCATGGAGTGTTTGTGCTTGAACTGCAAGCTGTAGTTAGTGTGCTCGCTCAATTGTACAAGCCCCGCAATGTTGTTATACTCGATTCTTCTGACTCTGTCAATACCGTAGTGTGCTCGGTTCAGCAAGCCCTGTAGTTAGTGTGCTCGGTTCAGCAAGCCCTGTAGTTAGTGTGCTCGGTTCAGTAGGCCCTGTAGTTATTGTGCTGGACTCAGCAAGCTGCTCGATTCAGCAAGCCCTGTTGTTAGTGTGCTCAATGTACAAGCCGTGCAGTTAGTGTGCTCAATTCTATAAACCCTGCAGTAAATGGGCTCGACTGTACGAGCTCTGTAGTCAGTGGGCCCAATTCTACAGTCCCTGTGATTTGTGTGCTCATTTCTACAAGCCCTGCTGTTATTGTGCTCCTGTAGTTAGTGTGCTAGATTATACAAGCCCTGTTGGTAGTGCATCATGATGCCCGAGACCTGTAACTTGTGCTCCCTACGCACACCCCCGCAGTTTGCATGCCCCAAGGCACAACCCTATGGTTAGTGTGCACGAGCCCTGTGGTTAGTGTGCACGAGCCCTGTGGTTAGTGTGCACGAGCCCTGTGGTTAGTGTGCACGAGCCCTGTGGTTAGTGTGCACGAGCCCTGTGGTTAGTGTGCACGAGCCCTGTGGTTAGTGTGCACGAGCCCTGTGGTTAGTGTGCACGAGCCCTGTGGTTAGTGTGCACGAGCCCTATCAAGTCCTGTGGTTAGCCTACGCAGGGGGTCGCTGAGGTGGGTTGGCCGCACGGGGAGGAAGAGGGAGGGGCAGCGCGGGCTAAGGGACAGGGGGAGGGGGGTGTGGGGGGAGTCCCACGCAGGGGAGGGGGGGATGGGATGGGGAGGAGGGAGGGGATACCGTACCTGAGAGCGTTATTACTCTAGACATTCTACCACTATAACCCACTTAAACTAGTTCAGCTCTAACCCATGTGGTCTTCACCCTCCTGCTGTGGCTGTCACATGGAACTGCTTCGGTTGTCCTGCAAGCAGACGAAAGGGGGCAATGCAAACGAGATTTCAGATTCACGACATGATAAAATCAGATATGATTCAATGTGATGTGATGTGATGTGATGTGATGTGATGTGATGTGATGTGATATAATATGATACGGTATGCTGTGTGTTTGGGTTGGATCGGACAATATTAAGTGGAGCAGAGGGTTTGTGCCAGGCGAGTGTGGTGCAGAAGGAAAGAGGGCAGGATGCAGAAGCCTATCAAGAAGAAGGCTCAACTCACGGGCTATTCTCGTGCACCCTCGCACTCCGATACTGCTGCCAATCAAAAGAGAGGAACAGGTGAAAAGTAAGACATGTAAAGAGGACAATGGAGGAAGATAAAGGAACTTAAGGAACTTAAAGGCTGACATCAGGACCTTGGGCCAGAGAAGAAAAGAATTGGGTTAGTAGCCTTACAATGAGAAGAGGATCATGCCACTTGGCCTTGTCTCACTTGGCCGTGCCTCAAGTCCGTCCTATGCCACCAATGCCGTCCTTGCCTGAAAGATTGAATGCAGGGAGGGAGGAGGATATGAGTGCATTTACGAGAAAGGGGAATGAAGGAAAGCAAGGAATGCGAAGGCAGAGAGATGGAGGTCAGAGGAGAGAAGGCGGTACAAGGAGAGGCAAGAGGGAGAAGAATGGCAATGAAAGGCCGTCATCAAGAGCTCGGGGCAGAGGAGAAGAGGGTTGATTTAGCAGCCTTACAATGAGAAGAGCATCACGTTGGCCTTGTCTGACTTGACCTCACCTGGATTCCGTCCCATGCCATGCCATGCCACCACTGTGGTCGTTTCCTGAAGGAGGATAGGAGAGCTGTGCAGGTGGCACTCCATTATTCCTGACAAGCCATTTCTCCGCCCATTAATTTTCATCACATCCGAAGGACAAAACATGAGAGGTAAAGCCATATGAAAGCAAAGGAGAGTAAGGGTTTAGGGTGTAAAGTAAGGAAAGTAAAGGGGACATCGGGAAAAGTAAAAGTGAGAGTTGAGGAA
The DNA here is from genome assembly GCA_948144175.1 of Closterium sp. NIES-65. Classification (NCBI taxonomy): domain Eukaryota; kingdom Viridiplantae; phylum Streptophyta; class Zygnematophyceae; order Desmidiales; family Closteriaceae; genus Closterium; species Closterium sp. NIES-65. The sequence continues at coordinate 410,464 of CANXME010000615.1, read as the reverse complement.
AACTCTAACTTACCATAAAGTGAGAGTGAGTTGGGGACGAGGAGAAGAGAGTTGTGTGAGCAGCCTTACCATTAAAATATGATGATCTGGCTTGTCTGACTTGCCTGAAGTCCGTCCCATGCCACCACTGCCATACCTAGCTGAAGTGAGAGACACAAGGAGGGAGAAGGATATGAGAGGAGAGCAGGTGGCATGAGGGAAAGGAAGGCGGGATTGGAAGAAGCAGAGTGCATTTATGCGAATGGGGCAGGGAAGGGATGCAGAACGTACCGCAGAAAGAGGGCTCTGTTGATTCGCCTTTGCTCGTTGCAATTGATAGCGTTGCTGCTTCCTTGTCTCTGCTCCCTCTGCGTCATCCTCAGCTTCCGAGCATCTGGGACAGTGGCAGATCAACGACATAACGAGATGAAGAAGTGGCAAGAGAGATGAAGGCAAGTCCAGGAGGCTAGGTAAGAGGGCAAGTACAGGGGGCTAGGGAAGAAGTGAGTGGGAGGCCAGGAAAAGATTGTGTAGAGGGAAATGTGGAGATGGACGGACAGTTGAGAGTGAAGCGGAGTAGTAATTGGCATTCAGTTCAGAGCATTGACGGAACGAGTTTAAGGGAATAAGAAGGGTGACGCAATGTCCAAGGGACTTACCACATTACAATTCTTCTCCCCCATCTCTGCTCCCTTATTGCTGCTCCCTCTTGTCTGCTCCCTCTGCGTGTCATCCTTGGCTTCGGAACATCTGGGACAGTGGCAGATCAACAACGTATGATGAGATGAAGGATTGGCAAGAGAGACGAAGGCAAGTACAGGCGGCTAGTGAAGAAGGCAAGTAAAGGAGGGAGGCTTTGGAAACCAAGCGAAGATGAAAGGAAGAGGATAGAATACAACAAGGGCAAGAGAGAGATCTTACCACGACTGCTGAAGCAACGTCTTGTCCTCCTGCGCTTCCTCTCCTTCTTCTTTGCTTCCTGTGCTTCCTCCTCTCCTCTGCATCATGGCCGTCCTCTGCTCATTTCCTCCTCTGCTTTTGCCACAACACTTCTACAACCTGCATACAAGGTGAAACAGCCTACTGCCCTCTGCCTACAGCCCACAGCCTTTAGCCTACAGCCTTTAGCCTACAGCATGTACTATGCCTAGAGATACAGCCAACAGCATACACCCTACCAGCTGTACTAGACATCGAGATAGCCTCAGCCTATAATAACAGAGCAAGAGTCACAGCAAATTAATCTTATAATGTTAATCCCATCACTTCCTTCACACAGACCACAAAGCAAACATCCCAGAATTGTTTGTTCTTTCCATTCCGCATAGTTTCAGTGCTTGTTCGTTTTCCCTTGATGCTTGCCCTGTAGTTAGGCGCTGCCCTGTAGTCAGAGTGGGGTTAGCGTACCTGTAGTTAGGCGCTGCCCTGTAGTCAGAGTGGGGTTAGCGTACCTGTAGTTAGGCGCTGCCCTGTAGTCAGAGTGAGGTTAGCGTACCTGTAGTTAGGCGCTGCCCTGTAGTCAGAGTGGGGTTAGCGTACCTGTAGTTAGGCGCTGCCCTGTATTCAGGGTGGAATTGCCCTGTGGTTAGTGAGCTTGGATCGTGGGCTAGAGAGATGGATGGGTGGGTCGATGGGTGGGTGGTCGGTTGGATGGGTTAGTGGGTGGAAGGGTGGGGAGTGGGGGGGGGGACGGGGAGCGAAGGCAGGAAGGGTGGGGGGGGGGCGGGGTTGTGATCCTAGCGAGCAAGGTTCAACCTATGCAGAGCATCCTAGAGCCTTTCCTTAGTCTTCATTCTTCAGTATTCAGTCTTCTCTCCTGACCATAGCCATCTCAGTTGCCCTGCAAGCGAGGGAAGCGGGCACGGGGCAGGGCAGGCAGCAAGGAGCGAGTCAAAAGGGCAGAGACTGCCTTGCTTGCAGCATCTGAGGAGTGCAACGCAGAACAACAGCACCAGCACCATCAACAGCAGCACCAGCAGCACCAGAACCGGCAGCAGCATCTGAGGAGAGCATCGCAGGACAAGCAGAGGCTGCCTTGGCTGTCCTGCGAGAAAGCTGCACACAGCTGCAATTGCTGTACTGTTCTATGATAAGGATTGTTCGAGGAGTGGAGTGGATGGTAGTGCGTGGCTCACCAGAGTGGAGTGTCCGAGGTGGTGAGACTGTGGCAGGGCGGCCCCAATCTTGAAGTGTCAGTTAAAGTGCTGCTCTGCATGTCAGTAGGCCGTGCGGCCCCAATCGTACCAGTGGGACCTGCAGCAACAGCAGCGAGACAGGAAGCACCATCACCATCGGCAGCAGCACTCGCTCCACCACCCTAAGTAGCTGCCATCACCATCACCATCAGCAGCAGCACCAGAGCCGTCAGCTGTAGCACCAGCTTTATCAACAACAGCACCCGCCTGCACCATCGCACCCTTCCACCCCAATGGAATTCACGCTGCAGGAAAAAGATGGGTAGAGGGGGGGGAAATGGGTGGAGGGAGGGGGGGTGGTGAGCAGGTAGGGAAGGTGAATGAGGCGGGGAGAGGAAGCGAGCAAACACAAGGAGCAACGGGACAACAGGAGTCTTGAAGCAATAACGAATGCATGCATGAATTTCAAACGAGTGTGTATACGAGAGGCTGGATGGACCACAGCTGTGTTGAGCTTCGTTTCGCTTTTCAAGTGTCAGTTGGGGTGCTGCTCTGCATGCAACCGTTCCAACAGTAGTAGCACCAGCACCATCAACAGCAGTAGCACCAGCACCATCAACAGCAGCAGCCAATCGCTCCATCGCTCCCTTCCACACCCACTGAGTTCGCGCTGCTGGGATGGGATGGGTATGGGGAGGAGAGGAGTAGGTACGGAGGTGAAAGCGGCAGGGAGAGAAAGTGAGTGAGCAAACGCAGGGCACAACGGGACAGCAGGAGTATTGAAGCAATCACAGTAAACGTGAGAATGCGAAACGAGTGTGCAAACCAAAACAGTGGTTGGATGGGTTTTGCAAACCAAACCAAACGAGTGTGCCACAGCTGTACCGAGTTTTGATTTTCAAGTGATGCTCTTTGAGTGTTGCTCCTCGCGTGATGCTCTTGAGTACTCCTCTTGTCTTGGAACAAGGGCATGGGCTGTTGAGATTGAGAGTAAAGGATACGGGATGAAGGAAACTGGTCGAGGATGGAATAAAGCCCTGGAAAAGGATCAAAAGCGACAAATGAAGCAAAGGCAGGGAAAACAGGAAGAATTGAAAATTGAAAACAAGGTGGAAGGATGCAGTGAAAACAGAGAGGCGATGGTAGCCCATGGCACTAGGTTGGCGAGCTAGCGGGCAAGGGGGACGAGGTAAGAAGGAGACGCAGGCGTGAGTGTGAGTGCATTCTAGTCCGTGTGAGCTCAAGACGCCCCGGTGCCATGCACTACCATCGCCACGCGCCAGAAACCCCAAGTCAACTTTTTGCCCCTCCCATGCGGAAATGAAGTTTTGGTTACGAGCATGCGGTGAGAGAACAACGCGTTACGAGGATGAACCAAAGACAGAAAGCGGTCAGGATGGCAAGGGGGTGAGTGAGGGGATTAAGAGGTGACTTAGCAGCGGTACGACGGGTTGAGCGACAGAAGCAGCAGCAGTGGCTCCCAGCAGCAGCCCTCCCAGCAGCAGCAGCGCCAGTGGAGCTCGTTTGGCGCGTGAAGGGGTGGCGTGGACAGCAGGGCATGCAGGACGCAGGCCGTGCGTCATCCCACTGCCCTCCCTCCTGGAACAAGGGCATGGGCTGGTGAGAGGGAGAATAAAGGATACGGGATGCAGGAGGAAACTGGTCGAGGGTGGAATAAAGCCATGGAAAAGGATCACAAGCGACAAATGAAGCAAAGGCAGGGAAAACAGGAAGAATTGAAAAGTGAAAACAAGGTGGAAGGATGCAGTGAAAACAGAGAGGCGATGGTAGCCCATGGCACTAGGATGGCGAGCTAGCGGGCAAGGGGGACGAGGTAAGAAGGAGACGCGGGCGTGAGTGTGAGTGCATTCTAGTCCCCTAGGACTCTAGTGTGAGCTCAAGCCGCCCCGGTGCCATGCACTACCATCGCCACGCGCCAGAAACCCCAAGTCAACTTTTTGCCCCTCCCATGCGGAAATGAAGTTTTGGTTACGAGCATGCGGTGAGAGAACAACGCGTTACGAGAATGAACCAAAGACAGAAAGCGGTCAGGATGGCAAGGGGGTGAGTGAGGGGATTAAGAGGTGACTTAGCAGCGGTACGACGGGTTGAGCGACAGAAGCAGCAGCAGTGGCTCCCAGCAGCAGCCCTCCCAGCAGCAGCAGCGCCAGTGGAGCTCGTTTGGCGCGTGAAGGAGTGGCGTGGTCAGCAGGGCATGCAGGACGCAGGCCGTGCGTCATCCCACTGCCCTCCCTCGTGGAATAAGGGCATGGGCTGGTGAGAGGGAGAATAAAGGATACGGGATGCAGGAGGAAACTGGTCGAGGATGGAATAAAGCCATGGAAAAGGATCACAAGCGACAAACGAAGCAAAGGCAGGGAAACCTGGATGAATTGAAAATTGAAAACAAGGTGGAAGGATGCAGTGAAAACAGAGAGGCGATGGTAGCCCATGGCACTAGGTTGGCGAGCTAGCGGGCAAGGGGGACGAGGTAAGAAGGAGACGCGAGCATTCTACCCCCCTAGGACTCTAGGACGAGCTCAAGCCGCCCAAGTGCCATGTGCTACCATCGCCTTGCGGAATTGACGGTTCGGAGCTGCGTTCGCTCCCAGTGGGAGGCGCAAGGGCGGCAGGGGCAAAGGGGGCTGGGGTGGAGGAGGCGGCGGCGGGGGAGGTGGTGGTGGAGGGGGTGGAGGGGGCGGCGGCGGTGGCAGCAGTGGTGGGAGTGGTGCTGGTGGTGGGGGAGGCAGTGGCGGAGCCGGGGGTGGTGGAGGCGGCGGTGGTGGAGGTGGAGGTGGTGGTGGTGGCAGTGATGGCGGCGGTGGAGCTGGTGGAGGGCGCGGTGGAGCGGTGCAGCGTGGGGGGTTTGGCGGAGGCCACAGGCAGCAGCAGCAGCGTCCCAGCGAGTCCCAGTCGCCCTAGCAGCTACGTGAGTGGTACTCTCAGCGTGGGGGGTCTGGGGGTGGAGGTACCTGCCCGTACGTCATCCGCATAGGTGACCGCACTGGCCAGACTTGTGGGAGGTTTCACACGGCGCAGCGCTGTTTCTTTCGCCTCGACGACGCCTGGCGCGAGCAGTTTCCTGACGCCTCTGAGCTGCCCCGCTGGGCTGATCTGCTTAAGAAGGGGATTGATATCTTTGCTCTTGATTATGATGCTATCCTTGCTACTATGTATGCATTGACTATTAGTGTTGAGGGTGACTGTTACCTAAGTGTACCGCCCGACCCGGGTATAAGGACCAGTGAGGCTGCAGCTCTGGGTGCTAGTGAGTCTGCTGCTCTAGGTCCTGGTGAGGCTGCTGCCCTAGGTGCTAGTGCGTCTGCGTCTGCTGGTACCGCACCTACTGAGGCACTGCACACCTTCACACTGGACTCAAATGCTTCCCGCTGTTTCTTTCGCGACCGCACTGCCCTATAGCAGCTTCCTAGACCGGTTGCTGTCTCCCTGGCTGACCCCTCAAGGGGTCCGGTCCTTGCGACCTCCACCACTGCCCTCCCTTAACCTGCTGTCCCGTCTGGCACACTGTCGGGCCTCTACCTCCCCTCGTTCTCTACGAACTTGGTGGCGGGTTCCGCGCTCCAGGACGCGGGTGTTCACCAGTTCACCCCTGCCTATGAGCGTGTGACACACTGCATGTGTGCCCAGACGGGTCTTCACTTGGCTACCTTCACTCGGCAGCCAGGGTCGGACTTGTACACACTGACCACTGAGTCCCCTCAGGTAGCTGCGTCTGCGTCTGTGTCAGGTCAGCTATCGGCCCCCTGCTCGTGTCGCTCCTTGTCGCACAGGACTGTCCTCTGGCACCACCGCCTTGGTCACCCGTCAGTGCAGCGCCTTCGCGGCATGCACTCCAGGTACCTTGTCTCTGGTCTTCCCAGGGTTCTCCCTCCCCTCCCACCCTTGCCTGCTCCTCCCCTTCTTCCCTGTGTCGAGGGGCGGCAGCGCGCCGCTCCTCACTCTTCCTCGTTCCCTCCCACAGAGGCTCCCCTGCAGACTTTCCACTTGGACGTGTGGGGCCCCGCCCGCGTCTGGGGACAGGGCCACGAGCGGTACTTTCTGCTGGTCGTCGACGACTACACGCGCTACACCACGGTCTTCCCCTTGCGTACCAAGGGTGAGGTCTCTGATGTCTTGATCCCCTGGATCCGCGCTGCTCGTCTCCATCTCCGCGAGCGGTTCTAGTCGGACTTTCCTGTCCTACGTCTGCACTCTGACAGAGGTGGCGAGTTTTCCTCTAACCTCTTGACAGCCTACAGTGCGGAGCACGGCATCCGCCAGACGTTCACTCTCCCGGCCTCTCCGCAGCAGAATGGGGTTGCTGAGCGCCGCATTGGTCTCGTCATGGAGGTCGCTCGTACCTCCATGATCTTTGCGGCTGCCCCCCATTTCCTGTGGCCGTTTGTAGTGCAGTACGCCGCGCATCAGCTCAACCTCTGGCCCCGTGTCTCTGTTCCGGAGACCTCGCCTACCCTGCGTTGGACGGGGGAGGTTGGCCATGCGTCGGTGTTCCGAGTCTGGGGATGTCGAGCCTTTGTCCGCGATACGTCCGCGGACAAGCTCTCCTCCCGTGCCGTTCCCTGTGTCTTCCTTGGCTTTGTTCCTGACGCGCCTGGCTGGCAGTTTTACCACCCCACCTTGCGTCGTGTCTTCGCCTCTCAGGACGTCACCTTTGACGAGCCGGTACCCTTTTACCGTCTCTTCCCCTACCGCACTGCCCCGCTCCCCCCCCCCCCCCGCCGCTCTTCCTCACCCCAGGTGTCCCGTCGGTAGACCCCCTCCCTCCCCAGGGTGGTGCTCCCTCATGTGTTTCCCAGGTAGACCCGGTCGAGCCTGTCGAGGTAGCTGTTGACTCTAGTCTTGCGCGAGGTAATGCGCATGCTGAGCCTGGTGGTGCGGAGACTGGGGGTGCTGAGTCTGGGGGTGCAGAGACTGCGGGTGCTGAGCTTGGGGGTGCTGCGACTGGGGGTGCTGGGCCTAGAGGAGCAAAGGGTGGGGGTTCTGAGACTGACCGTACTGCGCCTGTTGGCGCTCCCTCTTCACAGCAGCTGCATGAGTGGTACTCCTAGAGGTACAGCCTCCGTCGTGGGGCTACTGGAGCTGGGGGGTCTACTGGAGTCGGGGCTGGTGGCCCTGCGGGTGCAGTGTCGCAGCCGGAGCCTCCCTCCCCTCAGCGACTACGTGAGTGGTACGCTCGGCGCTGCACCCTCCGGAGTGGAGCTCCTAGTGTTGAGGTACCGCCAGCTGGAGGTCCTGGTGCTACTAGAGGTCCTGGAGCTGCTGTAGGTGCTGCTGGTGCTGGTGCTGCTGGAGGTGCTGCTGGTGCTGCTGGAGGTACTGGAGCTGCTGGAGGTGCTACTGGTGCTACTGGAGGTTCTGGAGCTGCTAGAGGTGCTGCTGGTGCTGGTTCAGCTGGAGGTTCTGGTGCTGTCTTTGCTGCTTCTAGGGGCACTTCATGGCCGCGGCCGTACTTCGTTCCGCTCCTTCAGCAGGTTCTTGGTCAGCCGCCTCCTTCCAGTTCTCCTCCCTCCTTAGAGTGTCCTCTGCCTGTCCAATCGCAGTCACAGCTACCGCGTGCCTCGCCACTTCCTGGTCCTTCTCCTTACAGCGGTCTGACAGGGGGTCTTACAGAGCGCCGTGAGCCTGAGTCTCGTCCTGTGTCGCCTATGTCTCGTCATGTGTCGCCTGTGTCTTGTCCTGTGTCAACTGTTCGTGCTGCTCGCACTGGTCGTCGTGTTCCGCGTGAGCGTCCTCCGCCTGTCCCTGGCACACACTATATGACTCTGCGTCCTTCCACTGCTCCACAGCGTGTCCCTCTGCCGTCTCCTCCTGCGTCCTCTCTTCCTGTTCTTGCTGACCCGGAGTCTGACTCTCTTCGTGCTGCCAGTCCTACTGTCACGCGTTGACTGGCCACTGCTGTCAGTGACCTTTCCTTTGAGTCTGCTGCTACGTCTGCCCTAGTTGTTGAGCTTGTCGACTTTGCTGCTCGCTGTCGTCTAGACTACGCCGCGAGTCTTGTTGCTGAGTCTGAGTCTGTCTGTCCTCCGTCCGTCGGGGGTGAGTGTGCTCTAGGCACGGACGTCCTTGAGAATAGATAGGAGAACCTTGAGTGTCTTGCAACCGCTGCGCCTCATCTCGTGTCCATGCTGATTGCCCCTAAGCGAGACCCGGATGCTCCAGACATCCCGACCCCGCGCTCTTACGCTGAGGCGATCGCGGGTGAGTACTCCTCTCAGTGGCAGCCAGCCATGGACGTAGAGATGGCATCGTGGAAGTCCACAAGCACTTACGTCGACGAGGTTCCCCCTCCTGGGGCGAACATCGTTAGTGGCATGTGGATTTTCAGGGTGAAGCGGCCACCGGGTTCTCCTCCTGTCTTCAAAGCTTGTTACGTTGCTCGAGGCTTTAGTCACCGAGAGGGAGTAGACTTCTTTCAGACCTTCTCCCCCACCCCGAAGATGATCACTCTTCGGGTGCTACTATAGGTTGCTGCTCAGCGTGACTACAAGCTTCACTCTCTTGACTTCAGCACAGCTTTCTTGCAGGGCAGCCTACTCAAGGAGATCTGGCTGCGCCGCCCTCCTGGCTTTACTGGTTCGTTTCCTCCTGGTACCCAGTGGAGCCTCCGACGGTCGGTCTACGGTCTTCGCCAAGCGCCACGTGAGTGGCACGACACACTGAGGACTACTCTTGCGGCACTTGGGTTCGCGCCTTCTACTCTGACCCGTCGCTGTTTCTGCGCACCGACACTTCGCTGCCCCCGTTCTACATCCTCGTGTACGTCGACAACTTGGTCTTTGCCACTGCTGACACTGAGGCTCTCACCCACGTGAAGTCGGAGTGGCAGAAGAGACGCACGTGCACAGACCTGGGTGAAGTGTGCAGCTACCTTGGCTTGCAGATCACCTAGGACAGAGCACGCCACACCATCACACTGACTCAGTCACACATGGTGCAGCAGGTCCTTCAGCGTTTCGGCTTCACCTGGTCCTCAGCACAGGCCACTCCTCTGGCTACAGGCCACTCGCTCTCAGCTCTGCCTTCGGATGAGTCCGTAGAGCCGAGTGGTCCTTACCCACAGCTAGTTGGTTGCCTCATGTACCTGATGACTTGCACTCGTCCCCACCTAGTGTACCCTCTTGGCCTTCTGGCCCGCTACGTGGCTCCTGGTAGGCACCGAAAGGTGCACTCGGATGCTGCAAAGAGGGTATTGCGGTACTTGTGCAGTACATCGGGCATGGGGCTCGTGCTTGGAGGAGGGAGCTCAGTTGTTCTCACTGGGCACTCAGACGCTTCTTGGGTTGACGACCAGGCTACTCAGCGGTCGTCACACCTTCAGTCTTGGCTCTGGCTCAGTTTCGTGGCATTCTACGCGTTTGTCTTCAGTTCTCAGCTCCAGTTGTGAGGCTGAGATCTACACCACAGCCATGGCTGCACAGGAGTTACGCTGGCTCACCTACCTGCTGACTGATCTGGGAGAGCTGCCTCGTTCTCCTCCAGTGCTGTACGTCGACAACAAGGCTGCCATTGCATTGTGTGAGGAGCACAGACTGGAGCACAGAACGAAGCACATCGCTCTGTGTCACTTCCTGGCTCGAGAGTTGCATCAGCGTGGTCAGCTTCGTCTGCGTTACGTGGCCACTCAGGCCAACACTGCTGATATATATCAGAATCTCAACCACTAGACCATTGGGATAAAAGGGCTTGTTAAGTAGCAGGTTAGTGCGCCCATAACCCCCCAGGCCAACATGCCTGTAACCCTTCCCTAGGATCAATCGTGGATCACCAGTGGACCTCTGACACCCCCCCGCACTAGGATGCCCGAAGTGCACACACTGGGATTCGAACGCGAAACCTTCGCTCTGAGACCATGTCAGAATCCCAACCACTAGACCATTGGGATAAAAGGGCTTGTTAAGTAGCGGGTCAGTGCGCCCATAACCTCCAGGCCAGCATGCCTGTAACCCTTCCCTAGGATCAATCGGGGATCACTAGTGGACCTCTGACAATATATTGACCAAGGCACTTCAGTCTGGTGATCATCAGCGTTTCTGCACTTTGCTAGGGCTTGTGCCCGCTTTTCCTCACGTATTGTAGACTTTGCCTGTACTGTGGTCTATATATATATATACCTGCATGCTTGCTAGATATAGATCATTGTGATGCTTGTGCTACATATATGCCTCTACATGTGAACTGGCCTTGTGGTCCTTTGCTTGTGCTCAGAGTGTGTGGTGACGTTGTGATCCACCCTGAGCTTGCTTTGTCTTTCTTGACTGGTTCTGTGACCCCTTGCTCTCCCTCACTTGGCCTATGGGGGTGTGTCAAACATTATATATGTTTCTGTTGTGTAGGCTACAGTGGGTTAGCCTTTAAGGGGTACACTTCTCTAGGGTCTCCTACTTGTACTCCAACATCTTTCTAGTTCAACACTTCTTGATTCTGACATACACGATCGCGAAATGCTTGCGATCGTGCACGCGTTCAAAGTATGGCGCTGTTACTTGACTGGCGCGGATGTGACCGTATGGACGGATCACAAATCAGTACAGTACCTTCGCGCACAGCCACACCTCAACCCACGACAGATTCGCTGGCTCGATTTCCTTTAGTCCAACATTCACTACACGGTCACTTACAAAAAGGGAGTCTCGAACATCGCCGATGCACTGACCCGCCCCACTGCCCATATCCACGCAATACTACTCGCCCAGACAAGCCCACTACTGACAGGCCTATTTACCCATGGGTACCAAGCAGATCCATTCTTCACTGGAGGAAATTCGCAGCAGTTCGCAGCAGCAAGGGGAGTCTATTACGTAAAAGCCAGGACTGACCGCATTTGGGTACCTGGGTAAACACTGCTACAGGAATTACTATTACAGGAGGCACACGACGGAGTCACCTCGGGGCATTTCGGAGTAGAAAAAACACGGCAGCAGCTCCAGCGGTACTATTACTGGCCCAAAATGTTGACCGACGTACAACGACACGTGGCATCGTGTCCCACTTGTCAGCTCATGAAATCATCACGACAGCGGCCGGCGGGATAGTTGCAGCCGATACCACCCCAAGAGCGTGCTTGATAGCAGGTGACGATGGACTTCGTCACGGGGTTACCGGCCAGGGCGAGTGGGAACGACGCGATCCTGGTCGTCGTCGATCGACTGACGAAAATGACACACTTCGCAGCCTGCAAAAAATCAATTACAGCCGAAGAAACAGCACGCCTCTTCATCTCTACCGTCGTTCGACTGCACGGGATATCAGTTGCGATCATCAGCGACCGCGACACGAAATTCACCAGCAACTTCTGGCGGAACCTGTGGCGGCAGTTCGGCGCGCGTCTGCAGTTCAGTTCATCATACCACCCCGAAACCGACGGACAGACAGAACGGACAAATCAGACCATGGAACAGCTCATCAGGGCCACGTGTGACGACCCGACCACGTGGGAATAGGAACTGCCACTAATCGAATTCGTATACAACAACTCGCCATCCGCCACGACCCAACAGTCACAATTTTACCTAAATTACGGGCAAGACCCGACAGTACCCATGACCCCGAATCCCGACAACCCAGTACCACGAGCACAACAGTTCACCGAAATATTACAAGTAGCACGGACCCGGGCAGCAGACGCAATAAAAAAATCGAACATCATCGCTAAATGCAACGCCGACCGCCACCGCAGACCTGTCACGTACCAGCCCGACGACCTAGTTTTACTTGACACTCAGAACCTCCGACTGCCCATCACCCCGAAACTCCGCCCCCGATACTGCGGGCCATTTCGCATAAGCCACATGATTACACTTGTCACCGCCCACCACCTCCTCCCTGCTGACTGGTACGTCAGCCCCTCATTCCACGTCAGCCTGCTTCGCCCTTACGTCCCGTCCACGAGCCAACTGCCACGCAACCGCCCAGCCAGCATGACAAGACCACCAACTGAACCAATCATCACCCCCGAGAAAATCCTGAGTCACAGAGTTCGCGACCCTCGAGGAGCCCGAAGGATCGAGTTCTTGCTCCGCTGGAAGGACCGTACACCCACCGAATACAATTGGGTTCCCCTGGACAGAATCGAAAACCACCCCGTCCTCACCGAGTATTTGCGCAGCCGAAATTTCAGGGATGTACACGCACTTTCGTAAGGAGGACCTCCTTAGGGGGGGGGGGGGGGGGTAGTGTAAGGAAAATTCTTTTTCCTTACTTCGCGTCCCCGCTCAGCGCGTACACCATTGTAGTACCACAGTGAGCACCGTTACCACTCGCAACCCTCACATCGACAATCCTCCCGCCACCTTCGCACGTCGCACCCCGACCTCACGGCTCGGCAGGTACGGTAACCCGCGCTCCGGGCCTCCGCTTCGACACTTTTCCCAACCTCGGTCCCAGGCCTGTCACGCGACAACCACAGTCCATTACCGTTACCACTGTAGTTTTGCTATATAGCCTTCGCTCATGCCGTCGCTCATTGTACTCTTGCTTCGATAGTGCAATTCTCGTTCGTTCACTCAATTGCACTCGTAACAAATATCATGAAAACAACACTGCTTGTAATGGCAATGAAGTGGTAAACACTCTTCTCCAGGGGCAGAAGCCATTTGGCCTCCACCCACGATTTCGTTTGAAATTCAAAAGGTTTTACTTCCCGCCCACCTATCCACCCTATTCTAGTTGGATGAGTGCACTCATCCATCTGAGCGTCTCTACACTTCACTACGCAAGCAACTGGCTCTCCCTCATACGAAGATCACTTCTAGCCGAGCACAGGGGTGTGCAGTCACATGCGCCACTACCTGAGACAAGTTCCGGAACCACGCCTCACCCCACAACGCCTCTCTCTGCGTCGAACCCGCCGGGTATATCCTGTAGATCTTTAAAGCCCATGCCTTCTCATCCCCTCCGAGCGACGCCGGCCGCTTCCCCACCCAAACCGGCCGGTGCGTCTTTTTCTGAAAACTCCGTCTTATCGCTAATGTGAGTCCTCTTAGGGTGAGGTGGTCACTGCGCAGGAACACTGATGTGAAGTGGAACGTTCCCCGTTCTCTCACATACAGGTGGTATACCACCAGCTTCTCCCCTTCCCGCTTCCCTGGCGCCTCGCACCGGCACGGGCGGCGGGTTTTGGCAGCATCCAGGTCCTTTCTCCGGATTCGGTCGGCGAGGAAGATACAGAGGCGGCAAGAGGAGTGCACAGCTGATAGATCCATATTAGCGATAAATGCCTGGGAAGGCCCGTCTTTCTTCCACGCTAGCATCTCATCATATGCCGTCTGGTTACCAGCGAGCGTAACCATCTGCTGCGCGACCCGTGGCACATCCTCCAAAGATTTGATTTCGAGATAGGAGTTCGGGGAAGGGGCGAAATTGGCGATGTTGGGGGCGCCGATGACGACGGGGATGGAGCCGGCAACGAGGCACTGCCAGTACTTCTCAGTGACGTAGTCGCCTTCGCAGGTGTTTTCGAACGCGAAGGAGAACAAGTGCTGTGCCAGCACGGGGAGTTTGTCGGTTTCGTATGGCATGTTGTTGAGACAGCGACCGTACGAATGCACCTCCATGTGCCGACTCAACTCCTTTACTGCCTGGTGATGAAGGGAAAAGGGAGAGGAGGAGGGGAGAGAGGGGAGGGGAGAGGGGGAGGGGAGAAGAGGGGGGGGGGGGGGTGTGAGAAGTGGGAGGGAGGAATGCAAAGCACTGCCAGTACTTCTCAGTTAAGTAGTCGCCTTCACAGGTGTTTTCGAAAGCGAGGGAGAAGAAGTGCTGTGCCAGCACGGGGAGTTTGTCAGATTCGTATGGCATGTTGTTGAGGCAGCAGCCATATGAGTGGACTTCCATGTGTTGACTCAGCTCTTTTACAGCCTGGGATAAGGGGAGGAAAGAGGGAGGAGAGGAGAGGAGAGGTGGGGGCTGTGAGACACTGCCAGTATTTTCCAGTGACATACTCGGCTCGGCTCCGCACCACAGGTGTTCTCAAAGGCGAGGGAGAAGCGATAGCATGCGAGCACGGGCAGCTTGTCAGGTTCATGCGGCATGTTGTTGAGACAGCGGTCGTGCCAAGTGTAGAGAGGGTGCTTTTGGGACGTCTCAAAAACTCCCTCTCTACAAAGAAGTGATAGCATGCGAGCACGGGCAGCTTGTCGGGTTCATGCGGCATGTTGTTGAGACAGCGGTCGTACGAAGGCACCTCCATGTGCCAACTGAGCTCCTTCACTGCCTGGATATGAGGATGGGTGGGGGGGCACTGGCAGGACGGTAGGGGAGAATGGCTGTGAGGCACTGCCAGAGCATTCTAGTGGCAGCTTGTCAGGTTCATGCGGCATGTTGTTGAGATGAGACAGTGGTCGTGCGAATGCATCTCCATGTGCCGACTCAACTGCTTCACAGCCTGGTGATGGGATTGGCACGGGAAGAGAAGGCAGCGATTGTGAGATGTGGATGACGATGCGCAACACTCGGCAGAGATTTGGGATTTCTGCAGAGTGACACATTGAGCCTGAAGTTGATCAAGGCAGAAACGGGAGCAGGAGGAGCGACGTGGAGAGGAGTGGCGAGGTGTAGAGAGGGGTGGAGGTTGTGGAGAGAAGTGGAGAGGAGTGGAGTGGGTTGGGAATGGCATCTGACCTCGAGCCTGAAGTTGTTGGCATGGCAGTTGCTGATGAAGGCAGCAGCGAGAGCGGAGGCGGTTTTGTTGACGGGGGGGCGCATGACATGATACTCCTCCCATGACCCGTACTGCACTGGCACATCTGAGTCATAATGCACTGTCATCACCACCTGTTGGGGTTGTGGTAGGTGTGGAGGGGGAATGGGGGAATAAGGAGGGATGTAAGGAGGGCGCATGACATCATACTCCTCCCACGAGCCATAGTGCACTGTCATGCACGTCAGAGTCACAGTGCACTGTCATCACCACCTGGAGAGGGAGTGAGTGAATGAGGGAGAGAGGGCATGAGGAAGGACTAAGCGGGGCGCATGACATGACATCATACTCCTCCCACGACCTGTACTGCACGAGGACGTCTGAGTCGTAGTGCACTGTCATCGCCACCCGGAGAGATGGGAAGAGAGGCAAGAGAGCAGGAGGGGAAAGGCTGGGCGAGTGTGGGCGCATGACATCATACTCCTCCCATGATCGGTACTGCACTGCACTGGCACATGTGAATCGTAATGCACTGTCATCACCACCACCTGGAGAGGAGTGCCGATTGTTTGACCCAAGGAAGCGAGGTAGAGAGGTAGTGAGGTAGTGAGGTAGTGAGGAGTGTGTGGGTGAGGGAGTGAGAGTGGATATGAAACGGGCATGTCACATCTCCCACGACCTATACTGCACTGCTGCTTGCTTGCTCCCCACGTTACCCCACCACAACCCTCCTCACTACACCCCACTCCTCACACTCACAGCATGATTTCTGTGCGCCCAGGCCGGGTCGTTGCTCCGGTAGTACCGCCCCCTTCTCCATGGATTGCAGCACCACTGCTCGCTTGCGTATGAAATCCCCACTGCACCCCACAGCACCCCACTGCACCCCACTGCACCCCACTGCAACCTACTCAACCCTCTCACTCACAGCATGATCCCTGTGCGCCCATGCGGGGTCGTTGCTCTTGTAGTACCCTCGGGGCTCCATGGATCGCAGCACCGCCTTGTGCCGAGGCACGCCGCCCGCCAGGCTTGCGTCCAGCTGGGATGGGCGGCGCTTGCCGACCAGCTCGCACGGCACGTCGCATGGGTACTTGCGGATCTGATTTTGGGTGGGGGGAGAGGGGAAGGGGGAATAGAAGGGGATGGGAAGAAGATGAGAAGGGGCAATGGAAGGGGATAAGTTTGGGGGGAGAGGAGAAAGGGGAATGGAGGGGAGGGGGGGGGAGGAGGAGAAGGGGCACAAAGGGGATGAGGGGGGGAGTGAGGGGGGAACCAGGGGAAAGAGGGCAGGAAAGTAGTTTCTGACCAGCTTGCACGGCACGTCGCATGGGTGCCTGCGGTATGATTATAGGGGGAGGAAGAGGGGAAGTTGGGGGAAATGGGGGTGGGGGAGTGAATGGGGGACCAGGGGAAAAGTGCACCGAGCAGATTGGTTTCCTTCTGGCCAGCTCGCACGGCACGTCATTCTGAACCTCGCAACACCCAAATTACTCAACAGTAGTTAACGTGGGAAAATAGGTTTGGGAAAGCAGAGATTTGAGGTTTGGAAACCTGCCCTAAACCTTTCTTTCCCGAAACCAGTAGAAGCGAGACACAAACTGGCCCCAGTTTCTGAAGGCCCCTTTGTAATTCAGGGGCTGAGCTTTAAAGATCACTTGAACGTCCCTCTGAACGTCCCTCGGAACGTCACTTCAAGCCGGACTGTATAGAAATTTCCCCCCATCCCAAGAAGAATAGCATGCAACGCACTCACCTCGTACGCCATCACAGTAATCAGCTGCTTCCCATGGGTGGTTGGACTTGGACGTACCTCGTACGCCATCACAGTAATTGGCTGCTTCTCAAAGTCCCGCCCAAACGCCACGTCATCAGCCTCTTGCAGCCACGAGCGACACGTCAGCCCGTCAGGAGCGCCCTGGAGTGGGGACCACTCTGACGGCTCGTCCAATGGGGACTGCCAAACCGGCTCCCCATCCCCCTCCCCCTCCTCCTCCCCTTCCCCCGCGCCCCCTTCCCCCCTTCCCCCTGTCCCCGTTCCGCCCTCCGCCATTTCCCCCTCGTCCATCCCCATATCGTCTCCACTCCCCTTTAAGGACATGCCCCCCCCTCCGCCTTCCCCCCCCTTCTCACCCCCCCCTTCCCCGTCGGCCCTCCCCGCGCCAGCCTTACCCTCTCCACTCCCCCTATCCTCGTCCGCCTCCCCTTCCCCCCTCCTCCCCCGAGCGTCGTCCGTCCCCTTACCGCGCCACGTGTCCTCGTCTACAATCACCTCCTGTCCGCTCTGCGTCCCGTCCACCATCCAATCATCATCGCCGCTTCTCAGCTCCATGCCTTTCCGCTCCGCCTCTTCCCCCCCGCCTCCCCCGGTCCCCCCCCTCTCCTCATCCACTATCAGCGGCCGAGTCGTCTGCGTCCCATCCACCATCCAATCATCGTCGCCACTCCTAAACTCCACGCCCTTCCGCTCCGCCTCCTCCCCCCCGCTTCCCCCGCGCCCTGCGCTCTCCTCATCCACTATCAGGGGTCGAGTCGTCTTAGTCCCGTCCACCATCCAATCATCATCGCCACTCCTAAACTCTACGCCTTTCCGAGTCTCTTCGCCCGGCTCCGAGTCGTCGTTTGCGTTGATGCCGCCGCCAGCGAATTTCCGCACCCACTTGCGCTCGTGGCTCCCGTACCCGGCGGCGCCACGCGAAGCTTCGTAGGTCCGCGGGCCGCCGAGGTGAATCGAATCCGCGTCGACATCCCGCTGCGCGTTTACCGCGCCGCTCGCGCTGAACAGCTTCGTCAAATCGTGGCCGTTTGATTGGCTCTGAGCGGCCGTCGCGGCGCTCTGCCGCTGCGCGTCAGATCGCGGGGAGAATTTAAGCTTAAGAATATAAAGACCTTGTGCGACGACGAGTAGCAGCAGCAAGCGGCCGCACAGCTGGCCGCCGCCGCCGCCGCCACGCCCTGGCGCGCCTCGGTGGTGCGACAGTGCAGATGTGCCTCTGTGCGCCTGTGCGACGGCACGATGGTGCTGCGACGACGGGCGATTGGATCGCGACATGTGTGCGACCACAGCGAGCAGCAAGGTGTTACGATTGAGCGCGTCCTCTCATCTTCAGGTGAAACTGAGGTCGTGGCATCTGGAAGTTATGGAGTCGGTTGGCAGGGGGGACGCCCGACTGAATCTAGGAATTGCAGCAGCAGATTTTATCTGAAGGTGAACGAGAGAAACCGTTTTCTAGGTTGCTCGATTTAGATGTCTCAGATGAATATCGAAGACCACATGACAAACCTATAACAGAGCTATCATATAAAGTACAATCATGCAACTCAATCTAATCAAACAGATGTTTAAATTAATAGCTACTTACAGACAAGTGTTATTCCAACGAGTATGGTACGCCTAGACAATTGTGGACTTTAATGAATCACAATTTCATGAATCGAACTAATGATCACCTTTCTGGATGATCAGGATTCAGGACTGACAAAACTCATGCCACCAGCCATGAGTGATAATGCAAGCAGCGGCCATGGGTCATGATGCAGGCAGCAGCTATGAGTGATAATGCAGGCAGTTCAGACCACCCAAGCACCAGCCAGATACCCTTCAACCTAGCCACTATGCACACCTCTCCAGCGACCCAATCCAGAGCAATGCGCAGCTGCCCGCCACGAAGCAACATTCTTCTGCTCAACTGCTCCCAGCAACCCCCAGCTGCCCAACGTGGAGCCAAGCCAGCCAGCTGCTCAAGCAGCAGCCTCGACCTGAATGGACGACTAGCTCTCACCGCTCTTGGCGCATTCCCTCTCCCCCAGCGCCGCCCTCAGTCTGCTCCGCAGCTCCCCACTCAGCCTCAGCGATTCCGCCACGCTCTCCGATTGCCACCCTTCCTCGATCTTGCCTGGCGTCGCGCCGGCGGAACCAGCGGACGCCGACTGCGCCACTCTTTCCGCCAGAGTTGCGCGGATTGCGCCCGCGCTGTCCCCCACGCCTGCGCCCGCGCCTTCTTCGCTGCTGCGCGCGCGGATCGCGCCTGCATCCGCGGGCCCCGGAAGCAACCCTGCGCGCACGAGCAGCGCCTCCTTGGCGGCGTCCGAGAACAGCTTCGCCGCCACGCCGCTGCGCCGTTCTGCCAGCTCGGCGCGCAGCTGTTGCGCGGGCGTCAGCGCCCGCAGGGGAGTCTGCTGGGCGCCGATTGATGGCGTGGCGCTCGAAGAGGGGGATACCCCTTGCCCAACGCAGGAAGGAGAGTTTTCCGAAAGGCTCACGACGCGCGAAGGGGAGGGGGGACGCGCAGCTTGCGCCGATGAAGGGGTGCGGAGCGCAGAGGTGGAAGAGGCGGGGGAGGACACGGAGACTGCGCTCGCGCGATGCGTGGGTCGGCGCACACGAGACAGCCGCGGAACGGAGGGGGGGCTTCCGCCAGTGGTATCCGCGCTGGCGGCGGGCGGGGAAAGCGCGGAGGACCTTTGCGGGGAAGACACAATCTCAGAGCCGGAACCCTCGTTGCCGAGCGGAAGCAGCCCCACGCTTGAGGCCTGCGACGCGGTAGACTCCTTCTGCGGCGACTGTGCGACGGCTGGCGACTGGTTCTGCGACTGCGCGTTGGGCGACAGGAGAGTGAAGCCGTCAAGCCCCGCCTGCTTGAGAAGTGCGTCGCCCGAGTTGGCGGCGTCCGCCGGGGGGTTCGAGCGCGACCACGGCAGCACCTCGCTGAACAGCCGCTGCCCCGATAGCAGATCCTGAATCAACGAAAACGCTCCGGCAGATGACCCGGCGCCGGAAGAGGCGGAGGTGACGGAGGACGCGGGTTGCTGGTTCTCCGCGTTCGACGGCGAGGTTGGCGCTGGCGCCTTGGAGCCGTGAAGTTCAGGAGAAGAAGGGGTGGTGGAGGGCGTGGGTTGCGTGACCGAGTCGTACATCTTGCGGATGGTAGGCGGCTCGTACGCGCGGATACCGCGGCCGCTGATGAGACCCGCGTGCTCTCTGTCCTCCTGCTCGTGCATGTGGTGCAGCTGGAAAGACAGCTGCATATCCTCCTGCTTTATATTCTGGAACCGCTCCCTGATCATGGCGATGTCTGCTTTAAATTCCGCGAGTTCCGCTTTTCGCCTGCGGCGGTCCGCGTCGCTGACGGTTAAGAGGGTCATTGGTGACTGCCTGGTTTGCTGCGGTTCGATATCCACTAGGAGGCTAGATTAGGACGAGAAACTAGGACGATGTTGTAGCTACTGCACTAGGAGTGACGTGACAACGGGACTACGTAACGACAATATTGGGAAGATGGAAGTACAACTTGGGAGAGCAAGTGTCTGGTGGATCACCAAGGGCTGGGTTTGACTGGCACAGAGGAAAGCACAGAAGAGCAGCAGAGCCAGTGGACGAGGCGAGGAAAATGACAGTGACGAGCAGTGACGAGCAGAGCACAGCAGGAGGTTCTGCTGGTTTGGGATGGATTTGGCTCGGTGAAGTGGAGTGCTCTGCATAACACGAAAGTTGGGGTCGTTGATGAGATTGCATTGGTGGGGAGGGAATACTGGGGATGGTCGCGAGGGGAGCACGAAGGGCGGCGCTGGAGCAACAGCGACTCGAGAGGTTGATGTGGGCGACTCGTGATCCGACGGCGACGTGTTTTGGATGGGTTGGCATTGAATAGCATGGATGGGGGAACTGACGGTCAGCAGCGCAGTTGGCGGGAAGCGTGGGAGGAACACTTCTTCGATATGGGTGTGCTTCGGCTGAACCTAGAAAGCCTGTAATTTCATCAACTTACCAGATTGTATCTAGGTGTTTTACCCATTGTACATTTCTCAAGCGTGGTTCATATTGAACAATCAATACCGAGTACGGATCCTTTTGGGACCCTGAAAAGGCGCGCTTATTGCGCCCCTTCTCTAGCACGTTCCGTGGGGACGGCACACACGCAGATGCGACGACGAACCTAGCCGATCATCTCTATGCTGATCCTCCTAGCTTAGTGGTGGCGAGCCGTGTATGTGACACTAGCGCCTCGTCGCGGTTGTCTTCACTAATCCGTTATCGTTTGTTTGTTTTTCGCTTGTCACGCTGCTGGTGTGCCCCCATTCCCCATGGCGCAAGCATTGAAGCTCTTCCATGCAGCTCGGCGCGCTGCATCCCGCGCAGCCGATGCGGGCCCATCACCGCTTTCCGCCTTCCGCAATAACCCGTCCTCCCCGCTCCCTGCCTTCCGCAACCCACTGCCCTCTCCGCTTCTACCGCCTCGCCTTCCTGCGCCTAGCGCGGGCAGCCCCCTCACCGCCAACCCGTGCGCGCCCCTGACCGATCACGCTTTGCGCGCGCGACATCCCCCCGCACCAGTCGCAGAGCTTGCTTCCAATCGCCTCCGCGCCGCCATTACCGCCTCGTTCGCCGCTGCGCCAGTTCTCTCCTCCACCAACCCACCACCCACCGCTGCCCACACCGTTCCCGCCGTCCGCCACTTTCTCGCCGCGACTGCGCCGTCCCCCGCTCCATCCCTTCCGCCACCACCCGCCGTGCGCAGCCGCGCAGCTGCAGCCACTGGCGGAACGAGAGGAGTGTCAGGGGTCACTGGAACCGCAGGCGGGGGAGGAGCGCAGGTCAGGGGGATGAGCGGGGGAAGCGGGGGGAGCGGGGGGATCGGGGGGATGGGGGGAAGCGGGGGGAGCATCTATGTGAGATCTACGCGGGAGCCAAGCGGGCTGGCATCCGTGCCGCTGGTGCCGCTCGTTCTCGGTCTAGCTGGCGCCATCCCATTCGTCGCCCTCGCGCCGCCCATATGCTCCCTCATTCCTCTCCCTGTCAGTACTCCCCTTCTCTCTTGCATCCCCTTTCCTTCTCTCTTGCATCCCCTTTCCTTCTCTCTTGCATCCCCTTTCCTTATCTCTTGCATCTCCTTTCCTTCTCTCTTGCATCCCCTTTCCTTCTCTCTTGCATCCCCTTTCCTTCTCTCTTGCATCCCCTTTCCTTCTCTCTTGCATCCCCTTTCCTTCTCTCTCGCATCCCCTTTCCTTCTCTCTTGCATCCCCTTTCCTTCTCTCTTGCATCCCCTTTCCTTCTCTCTTGCATCCCCTTTCCTTCTCTCTTGCATCCCCTTTCCTTCTCTCTTGCATCCCCTTCCCTTCTCTCTTGCATCCCCTTTCCTTCTCTCTCGCATCCCCTTTCCTTCTCTCTTGCATCCCCTTTCCTTCTCTCTTGCATCCCCTTTCCTTCTCTCCTCCCTCGCCCCTCATGCTCCCTCGTTGTCCCTATTCCTATCCTCCCACCCATCACAATCACTCTACGGCCACACACCCGCTCGGGCCTTAGGCCCTTTCTCTCTCACCCCATTCCCACCCCTTTCCCCTCACTTTCCCCCTTTCCTCCCCTTCCCCCCCTTCTCCCCGCCCTTAACCCACCCCTTGCCCCAACGGTGCGACTAGGAGCTGGTGGCGGGGCAGCCAGCAGCAGCGCAGGCGCCAGGCGGCATACGGGGCAGCTATTCTAGCCCTTTCTAAAAACTTCCTGTTATTTTTTTTTCTCCCATTGTCCCCCACGCGAGCAGGAGCTGCTGGCAACGCAGCCAGCAGCAGCGCAGGCGGCGTACGGGGCAGCCATCCTCGCTTTCCTGGGGGGCCCGCACTGGGGGCTTGCCATGGCCCGATACGCCGCCAGTCAGTGGCCGCCCCTTGCTTCCCCTCCCCTGCTGCCTGCTCTCCTCCGACTGTCGCTGCCCTCCTCCCCCTGCTGCCTGCCCTCCTCCCCCTGCTGCCTGCCCTCCTCCCCCTGCTGCCTGCCCTCCTTCTCCTTGCTGCTCCTTTCTGCCCCTGTCTTTCGCACTGCTGCCACATGTGCCACCGCTGTCAATGTTCCCAACCTCCTCTTTGTACGTCACTTGGTCCACGCGCGCTCCTTGGTCCACGCGCGCGCCTTGGTCCATGTGCGCACCTTGGTCCACGCGCGCACCTTGGTCCACGCACGCGCCTTGGTCCACGCACACCATGGTTTACGCGCGCGCCTCGGTCCACGCGCGCGCCTTGGTCCACGCGCGCGCCTTGGTCCACGCGCCTCACCGCCTCCCTCCTCTCTTCTCCTCTCTCCTCCCGTTCTCACCCAACCCCATGCACCACACACAGCCACGTCAGAGGCGAGTCTAGGCAACTTCTCAGTCGCAGCTGCCCGGTGAGTGCTATGCGGTCTTTTGTGGTTCAGTGCGGTGCAGTGAGTTCTGTGCAATGAGCGCTGTGCGGTATCCTCCATCTCAGCCGTCCATCTCTCAAACGGTCCTTTGTATTGATCCGAGGGGGTACAAATATGCAGGTCTATTCGAAATAACAGCAATCCTCCTGTAACCCCCATCATCCCTTAGCGTTCCTCTACCCCTCTGGTGTGTGGAGGTCGGTCGTCCCCCTGGTGCAGCGGCCACGGGTCCGCTCGCATCTGGGTGTGTGCCGCCTCGATCCCAGCCCTGGCCTTGGTGTGCAGAACTCTCTAACCTTAATCTCAGCCGTCCATTGCTCTGCCCATATCTACCATCATCGCACGGCAGGTACACATGGAGTGTGGCGCCATCCCTGGCTGCATGGGTAGCGCTGCTGCTGCCAGATGGGCCCAAGTTCGCCCTCCTGCTCTCCTCTTTCCTCCTTGTACGCCCTCCAACCCCCCTTCGCCCTCTGCTCTACTCACTTCTCCCTTGGTCCACGTGTCCTACGTGCGAACTATCATGCTCCAATCCATTCTCAGCTTCCACCATTTGCAATCTAGATCTGCTCTTACAAACACAATCTTAATGATATGTGTCTGCAGGTCTGCGCATCCCAGCTGGTCCCTTTGCGTTCTCTCTGTGTGTGAGCAGGTGTTGGGTGTCGACACAGTCTTTGTCCGCATGGCATTAGTGCCTGCATGGTACGCTCCTTCCTGCCAATCTACATCCATGCAGCTTCATTTCCATCCCATGCTGCAATCTTCCATGCTGAATTCTTCCATAACAGCATATGCCCATTCCACAGCAGCATAACATGCCCGTCTCTGACATATGCTCCCGCTCTCGATCATCCCCTGCCTGCCAACCCTGCCACCCCTGCCACCCCCTGCAACCCATGCGACCCCTGTCCCCCTGCAACCCCTGTCCCCCTGCCATTCCCACCAGGTATCTGCCTCTCCGAGTGCTGCTCTCCTCCATTGCTCTTCTCAGCCTCGCCGCCACCGCATTCACCGTCGTAACTGGCACTGCCATCTCACAACCATCTCCTCAATCCACTGTCATCTCCCAATCAACCCCTCCTGCTACTCACTCAACTGCGGTGCCCTCACCCGCGGATCAACAGCCCGTTCACTCCTCTCACCCCTCATCCTCTCAACCCTCGTCCTCCCAACCCTCATCCACCCATCCTTCAACCTTCGAATCCTATCCCTCAGAAAAGCAGTAACTTGCACGTGTAGTGTGTGGGGGGGATGGGCAGGTCCCTCTCAGAGTGCTTAGCATCAGCTCGTGCTCGAGTCAAAACAGGGAGGTCTGAACAGGACGCATCATTTCTGTTCAATCAAAACATTATAATTTTTAAACACATTGATGTTTTTCAAAATTGTGTATTGTGAAAGCGAAGCTGACTGTACCGAATATTTGGCAGCGTCGAAGCGCGCTAAACGCCCTTCTCCAACTACAAAAACCGTGGGTTGGAGTTCATTCCCTCCACCCACGTTTCTCGTTTTCCAACGGCTCAATCAACATCCCCACCACCCACCCCGGACCAACTACAAGACCACAGCTGCTTGGACGGACGACTCCATAGCTAGTAATATTTGCATGTACTAGCATGTGTTTACGAACGATGCATATGTTGTAATAAGCCAGTTGCAATGAGAACGATGCCAAATTATAAGGACAAGAAAG
The DNA here is from genome assembly GCA_948144175.1 of Closterium sp. NIES-65. NCBI lineage: Eukaryota > Viridiplantae > Streptophyta > Zygnematophyceae > Desmidiales > Closteriaceae > Closterium > Closterium sp. NIES-65. Next base: position 385,829 of record CANXME010000615.1, on the reverse strand, counting down.
CAAGCTTTCTCAATAAGGAAGTTAACATCATCCTGCGGTATCCTTGTATTTAGCTGCATACTTCTCAGTCAGCACAAACAACCGTGCAATTTGTGTCATCTCAAGTGCATATAAGTGGTCCTGAGCCTAAGCCATGTTAGTGTGTGAGGAAACAACAATAACAGATGACAATATCTAAAATACCTTGTACAGTACTACAAAGCCCACCCCTCGTGCATTGGAATAAACACTCTATTAGTGCTCATTCCAAACCACACCAAGCCAGATGTCCACAGTACAGCTCGTGTTGATTCCCAAGAGGCATGTTCACCAAATGATGGCTGCCTTAGATGCACAGTCTCAGCTGACTTTAGACTTGGAAGGGGCTTTTCGCTTCCTGGATGCGAGCTTTGCTGCAGAGCTGCGCATCCCAAGGTAAACAAGTAGGGCTCCCACCAGAGAAAGATTCTGCAATGGTGCCACGAGGGAGAGGAAGAGCTGACTAGCGTAAAAATCAAACATACGCGTGATTCGATTGCTGAGGGAGCAAAACAAGAGAAGACAGCTTGGCTGCAGATGTGCGTGCCAGGTGAACAGCAGGGCTCGGAACCGATATAGGTTCTGCACGGCACAGACATCATGGATGACGAACAGGCATCATGGATGACAAACAGGCATCATGGATGCAACCTATGGAACGAGTCCTGCATACTCGCTGGAGAAAAAAGGGCGAAAGGGGAGGGGAGGAGGGGTCAGATGAATCCAGGCGGAGGTAAGGGTTTAGCATGGTAAAAAAAAAATGGAAACATGAAAAGTTTACCTTAAGGAACTGGATAAACTCGTGGATGTATTCCGCACTTTCAGGCTTGAAGTTGTAGAAGTCGTGCATGATGGGCGTCACTGCCACGAGGAAGAGCAGCTGGCGGTGATGCAGCAGGGAGGTCAAATGGGTGAATATAACATATTGATGGGAGTGGCAAGATAGACAAGTCTGATAAGCAAGGGCGTGAGAAGAATATGTAGAGCTAGAAAAGTGTGTAGAGGCAAATGGAATATGTAGTGAACGATCGTGTACTGCTACAACGAATATGTAGTGGTAAGACACCGCTAGGACGAATCCTGGCTGGCTCGACAAATTATGGCAACTGATGGTAGGCCGAACCAGGAAGTAAGTGTGTCGCATGACATTGTAACAAGGTGACATTTGAGCGGCCGAAAAGGGACGTACCAGGAAATATGCACCCAAGCTGCTTCCAATCGTAAAAAGAATGCCACCCACTCCTTCCAGCACAATCGCTGTCAAGAGAAGAATCTTGGGCTGCAACCATACGCGGTTGTGATGGATAGAGACGTGGATTAAACTTCTACGGTTGAAAAATGTAAAAGCCTGAAACCTACAATTCCAGTAAGCGACCACTTCCAGGAACACGAACGCTACGGAAAGGCGCAGCGACTAACGGACATCACGATGTCAGCTAAGAATGAAGCTTTGTGAAACTCACGTCAACATGCGGAACAGAGAGACCTAACGAATCCTTCAAGTGATTTTGAAACGTCTCCAGCTTCGGAGTCATGTTCTTCAACGCGGGTCCGCCATCGGGACCGAAGTCATTGAACCTGCGTCAACGCGGATCGGCATTCAGTATCGGTCGTATTTTTCACCATGGTTCAATAAAGCTCGCACGGGCTTGTGCAAAGAAAAATACATCAGAATCTGATGCCAAGTTCCCACTTTTGCCATGCCGCGAGGATGAAAATGGCGGAAAAGAAGACTCTCCCGATGAAGGACGCGAATCCCATGGCTGGGACTCTCGAATAAAACTCGTGAAATCTCTTCTAGAAACCAGAATCGCGATCCCGAATACGAGATAAGTGAGCTCGCTGAATAATCTGAATCCCTAAGGACGCGGTAGAAGTGCTCGATTGGGGGGAGATCGATCCGGTCACCACACTGAAACCCCGCGTTTTGCATACGAAAAGTACAAAACCGTCTACAACCGCGATAAAAAACCCTGAGGCGATCGATTCTCCACTTTCACTGCGTCCTAAATGGCAAGTGTTTCACTGCCAGGTCTGCGCTCCAACCGCTCCAGTAGTGGTATTTGGAGAAGTTGTTCCGTCCATTGGGCTGCAAGGAGCCAGCAGAATCCAAACAGAATCTGTAATGTCTAAACTCTTGAAATTGCAATTTGAAAAGCAGAAACAAACCAAATCAGTAGTTTCTCACACATTGAGATTCACACAAACTATTAACACTGGCACACTTGGGAACCGCGAAAAAGTCTGCGGCTGTAAACTGAGGCACACTGAGAGCAAGCCACTGCTGGCTTGCTATAAATCACACAACTCACTAAACACACTTGCTAATGGCCTCCCTAGAGCCACACAACCTATGCACACAAAAAGTACAGCAAACCAAAAGCGTTAGGCAAACCAAAAGATAATAAAAGAAAAGCCAGGCAACACTCGGCATCAGGCTCTTGGCCCTGATGTGAACGCGAGACGCTAACAGACACATGTGCAGCCGCACATGGCACGCCTGTGAGGGAAGGCAGCTCAGCAGCTGCGGCTCCAAGCCACCGTTTGTTGGCATGAACTCATGAAACAACGTACGAGTCATACGGTATGGCACCAGAAACAGGTCTCCATGAGAACATGATGGTGTGAGAGTCTTGCGACAAGAAAGAGGCGAAAGGAGAAGAGTGAATCTACGGCCGGGCGGCGATCTGCCCGCGACTCGCGCCTGAAGCCATGCCAGCAAGCCCTGCAGGCATGCCAGCAGCAGCTGAAAGTTGGTGGTGATACTGCTGCTGCTGCTGCTGTAGGTGCTGTTGCTGCTGCAGATGTTGTTGCTGCTGGAGGTGTTGTTGCGGGTGCTGCATTTGCTGCTGTTGATGCTGCTGATGATGATGTTGCTGGTGCTGCTGGGTTTTGTACTGTTGCTGTTGCTCCTGGTGTTGCGAGGCTGCAACTGCTTGTAACGAGGACGCCATAGATGCGGACAGAGTGATATCAGACGACGGGGACAGCGAAACCTCTCCTTCCGCCCCAAGCAAAGTGCTGCCCCCGCCCCCTCCGCCCAGCAATCCTCCGCCCATGTGTAGCTCCCCCAGGGGGCCCATTATCCCGCCCATGTTTCCCCCTGCAGCAGCGGAGCCCGCACCATGGGGCAGGGAATGGAATCCGGGGAGAAGCATCATTGCTCCGCCCATTCCGCCGCCCATTCCTCCGCCCACAACGCCAGCCATACCACCGCCCATTCCGCCCCCACTTGAGGCAGCCGCGGCTGCCGCAGCGGCAGCGGACATAGAGTCCCCCGCGCTCCCCAGCATCCCCATCATGCACGCGCTGCTTCCGCCCGTCGTTCCCGCCAGCAGCATCCCCCCCCCGTGCGGATCCATCTTCATGTCCACCCCCGCGCTCATCGCTGTGCCCGCGCCCATGCTTGCGCTCAAGCCTGCGCCCATGCCCGCGCTCATTCCGCCCGGCCCCATGCTCATCGCAAACGCGCCCATTCCGCCAGCCGCAGCGGCGGAGGAAGTGCCTGGCGGATGCGGCATCAGCGCAAGCATGCCGTGCGGAAGGTGCATCGCGGGGAACGATCCGGGCAGGCCGAATCCGTTCATTCCCGCCATCATGCTGCCGCCGTACATGCCCGCGCCACCCAGCCCCACGCCCGCCATACCTCCGCCGGTTCCCCCCACCGCGCCGCTGGCGGAAGCTGCAGCGGATGCGGGAACGGAAGGCGGGGAGGAGCGGGGGAGCAGCGAGGGGCTGCCGGTGGAGGGCGGAGAGCCGACGAGCGGAGCGGACGCGCAAGCCTCCCGCGGAGACATGGGCGAAACGGATGCGGTTGCGCCCGACGGCGTCGAGGCGAGCGGGGGAAGCGCGTGCGGGTGCGCAGCGTGCGGGTGCGCAGAGTGCGGTATGTGCGCGGCAGGATGTTGTAGATGCGCCAGCTGCGCCGGCGATTGCGGCGCCAGCTGCGGCGCCAGCTGCGTCGCCTGCTGTGTCGGGTACATGGCGAGCGAGCCGGCAGCGATGGCAGCCGCCGTGCGACTGTGCAGCGACGAGTGGCGAGTGGGCGGCTGCGACCCCTGACGACGGGAGAGAGAGCAGGGGGAAGAGTAGGGGGGAAAACAGGAGGAGGGTAAAGAGGGGAACGAGACATTAGGAAAGGAACACGAGAGAGTCAACGCGACGCGACCAGCCGAGAGCCTGAGTAACAAATGGCTTGGAACGATAGCGATGGGGAACCCGGCAAAGGCTGCACGAGCGAGGCCGAGGGGCGAGAAAAAGGGCATGAAAGCTGCCATTTAGAAACAACCCTCGGGGATGCTGCTATGTAAAGCGCCGTACATGCTGCTATGTAAAGCGCCGTAAAGTACGCGGAACGCATCGTGGAAAACGGTGTGGCAAGCGGAGGCGGGGGGAAAATGAAAGCGTGGCGCGTACGGGGGAGCGGTAGGTGGTGCCATCGGACTCGACAACCCAGCCTGCTTCCGCGGCGAGCGCGCGCAGAACGTCGTTGATGTCCGCCCTCGGCGGAAGGTTGTATCCGCCGTACTTGCGCAGGCCGGCAAAGATCTTCGTGGTTATGGCGCGCCGCTGCCGCTCGCGCAGCTTCGTCTTCTCCTTCTCGCTCTCCGTCAGCCGCGACGCGTCTCCGCCGTGCCCCCCCTCGCGCTTACACATGGCGGCCGAGGACGGCGACAGGTCCGCTGACGGCTTCATCCACTGGGAAGCGCGCTGCGGCGAGGCGGGAGTGACTGAGCTGCGAGACTCGAAAGACTCGAGCGACCGAGCGACCGAGCTGCGCGGTGCAGCGTTATGGGTTACGCTCGGTGCTCTGGTTGTGAGACTCGAGCGACCTATAGCTTCCAGCTCGTGCTGGCTACTGTGGGATTCGACTAACGATTAAGTAGCCCGCTGATAAGCGACTGAGCGCAACGCGCATAACCGTTGAGGGGGGGTTCAGGCTAAGAAGCGACTAAGGACACGACCAGACGAGAACACCAGGGACAGGTGGTTGCCAGAGAGGAATCCTGTGTTAGCTTGCAATCCTGGTTTTCCCTCGTGTGGCAAGTTAAATGTGGAAAGAGAGCAAAGATGTTTTGGTTGCAGCACCTTTTGCGAACGAGATTGAGAATCGTGCGAGGAAGAAAGGGCACGGGAGGGAGTGAGCCATGGTGGCGTGACTGACGGCAGCAATAGTGGCGGGGCATGGAGGAAGCGAGAGGGGGACGAATGCAAAAGACCAGGCAAAGCCACCCACTCAGCAAATGCCCAACGCATCCCATAATGAACAGCTCATCCCATCCAGACATTTTTCGAACCACTTTAAAAGACTTGAAACTCCACCCAACCTCCCTGCGATGAGTTCCCCCAACCCATGCTCGGTGAGAGTTCCCCCAGCCCAGACAGACCTGGGGGAGATGGTACAGTAGAGTGACTGCCATGCCACGACTTGATGAGAGCCGTTGATACACGGAGCAGCATTACGGGGAACAGTGGCGGAGATTCTTCCACAGCACCACATTCACGGATTGGACGAGCGGGGAAACGAAAGAAGGGCAGATAGTGGGTCGGGGGTGCGGGAAGGGGGTTGAAGGGCTGGTGCTGGATGCCGCGCTGTGCGTTGAAAGAAAGTGGGGGGACGGGGTCCGGGTGGGGAGGAAAGTTGTCAAAAGGGGTTTGGGGGGAGGGTGGAGCAGAGGAGGATTTGGTGTGAGGAGGAACAGTAGGGGGAACTGGGGGGATTGTGGAGAAAGTCGGAAAACATGCGCGCAGGCATGCGCGCTTCCATTTTGACGATGAGTGAAGCACGACCACACCTTATCCGAAAATCTTCCCGAGGTGGCTCGCCGAATGACAGGGAGACACAAGTTGATGATGACGTTGGGCGAGAATTTCCACAATACAGCTCACACAAATTTCCAAGATAGTTTGGTTTGGGAATTTGACTACTGTACGTTACTCAGACATAATTTTGCTCGGCTAGGCAACCGAGCAAAATTATCAGAACACGCAAGGGTGGGGAAAGCCACGAAAGCTCGATACAGTGGCTGAAGTTTGAAAGATGTTCCAATCCAAGAACCATCAGAAAGCAAAAGTTCTTTCTTCGAATCAAACTAGCAATCGCAATGATTGAATCGACAAAGGACTCGCACGTGATTGAACTTGTCGGAAAAGAATGTGATTCGCCGCAGGGCTCACATGACGCTGGATTTGACCTGGCAACGGCAGAAGGTGAGTCATTCTCTGATTCATTGGAGATCGGAAATCCTCTACATAAGTCTTCGATAGACGGACATGCGACTCCATAAAACGCGGATATTGTAACCTTGCGAGCTACGTGGATATTACAGCTCCTTTTTTTGTTAAGTTAAAATCAATCATGCCCAACATATGGGTAACTGTGGACCAGGGATGCTGGCTGATCAAGGTTAGTGTCATGATTCCTGCCTTCCTACGTATTCTTGTTTCACACCGCAGCCAGACAGGGTATTGGTTTGAGCATGTGCAGTAAAATCACCTCTTGGTAGAGAAGGGAATACAGTACACAACTACCCAAGTCTTGACAGACAAAAAAAAAGGGGCACCAGCACAGGACACATGGGTACGGTGGAGCACAACAGTTATCACTCCACTAACAACAAGTCACCATAAGCAAATGGTGCTTATATTGGGCACAATAGGCATCTTATCACCATCTCATTCGACCCACCTAGATTATGAATAAATCAAATTGGATTTGAGCCCTGATCCCCTGTACCACGCCCTAACCGCATTCCGTATCCTAGCCCCTTTGACATTCATCTTACTCCAAAGCCCGACAAACGTGAATCCATGGTCGGATGTGCTGGGCAGAAATGCCGCCGATTGTGGGTGGCTTTTAATGTACTCCTCCACGGTGTCCAGCACATTTACTGCAACAGACAGCACCGAATCCCTCTCAGCATCCGTACAGCGCTGCATCGGTTTCTGGGCAACGGGAATCACGCTTCTCATGCGGTCGCTCTGGAGCTGGCTGACTGTAATTGGCTGTGCGAGCAGCTCCGACAGGCACGTGTCAGCATAGGCGAAATCGAGCGGCATCTGGTTGCCGATGACGGCTGCGTGGCGGTCGAAGAGGGAGTTGGCGATGAAGACGGGACGGGAGACGAAGCGCAGGGAGTATTGAGGGAAGAAGCAGCGCCACTGCGTGCTGGAGTTGTACTCTGGATGAAAGGTGATGGGGGGGTGGGAGAGGATGGCTTGACAGGATTTAGCCGGATGAGTGGTGTGGGAGAAGTGCTCTGGACGGGTGGTGGGGGCAGGGGTTTTAGAAGGGGGGAAAGGGACAATGAAGGGAAGAGCGAGTTGGCGATGAAGACGGGGCGGGAGACGAAGCGGAGAGAGTACTGCCGGAAGAAGCAGCGCCACTGGGTGCTGGAGTTGTACTCTGGCTTGGGCACGGGGAGAGAGAGAGAGAGAGAGAGAGAGAGAGAGAGAGAGAGAGAGAGAGAGAGAGAGAGAGAGAGAGAGAGAGAGAGAGAGAGAGAGAGAGAGAGAGAGAGAGAGAGAGAGAGAGAGAGAGAGAGAGAGAGAGAGAGAGAGAGAGGTGTAACAGGAATTAGAAATATAGGATGGGTGCTGGCGTTGTGCCCTGGATGGAAGGGGTGGGGAGATAATGGAGGATGGTTTAACAGGATATTGTAATGCAGGATGAGTGCTTGAGTTGTGCTCTGGGTAAAAAGGGTTCGGGAGAGCGAGAGGATGGATTTACAGGATAAGTGTACACTGGATGGGGGCGGGGGGGAGGGGTGGAGAGAGGATGATGCAAAGTGAATAAGTTGGTGAGTTGGTTGAGGGTTGCTGGGTTGGGTAGGATTGGGAAGGAATGTGGGGGAGGGGAGGGGAATGTGGGGGATGGGAGGGGAATGTGGGGGAGGGGAGGGGAATGTGGGGGATGGGAGGGGAATGTGGGGGAGGGGAGGGGAATGTGGGGGATGGGAGGGGAATGTGGGGGATGGGAGGGGAATGTGGGGGACGGGAGGGGAATGTGGGGGATGGGAGGGGAATGTGTGTGTGGGAGGGGGAGGGGGAGAAATTGGAGAGGCTTGAGGGCAAACATTCCACGCAGTGAGCGGTGCATCAAGAGCAGCTGCTTCTGCGCCAGCAAGGTGGGTAACAGCAAAAGTGTTTTGCAAGCCATGATGCGGGGGAAGTGGCCAGAGGGGAAGGAACAGAGGAAAGAAAAAGCATGTGGAAAAGACCAAGCAGAAAGGAAAATGGAGAAACAGGAAGGAAGCTTGAGCGGGCAAGCGCTCACCAGCGCTGCAGCGGTCGCTCCCCTGGAATTGGTGTATCGCCACCAGCTTCTGCGCCACTGACCGGAACCTCCGCCCGCCCTTGCGGTCGCGCGCGTCTGTTTGCGCCCACGGGAACAGCCAGGTCGGGGGGGAGCGGGAGGAGGGGGAGGGGGGGTGAGACGAGGGATGGTAGATGGTGGTGTGGGGGGTTGCCGGAGGGGTGTGTGGGGGGGGGGGGGGGGGGGGGGGGGAGAAACGGGGAGGGAATGCGGGTGAAGCTGAAGGAGAATGCAATGACGGGGTGTGGGGCAGGGAGAGGACGAGTGAGAATGCGTGATACATTCAGAAAGGGAGCTTTCAATGTGTGCAGAACCTTGTGCTTACCCATGAGGCCGGCACCTGGTGGTGGCGCCCGTTTTGCGACGACTCAAATCTAGTCTCATTTCACGCGGATCACATGTGGAGACGTGGTTTGTTGCATGGCTTACCGACGAACACGCCCGTGGTTTGTTGGCATAGCTTACCGACAAACACGCCCGTGGTTTGTTGCATGGCTTACCGACAAACACGCCCGTGGTTTGTTGCATGGCTTACCGACAAACACGCCCGTGGTTTGTTGCATGGCTTACCGACAAACACGCCCATGGTTTGTTGCATGGCTTACCGACAAACACGCCCATGGTTTGTTGCATGGCTTACCGACGAACATGCCCGTGGTTTGTTGCATGGCTTACCGACGAAGACGCCCGTGGTTTGATGCATGGCTTACCGACGAACACGCCCGAGTCCATGAGGCACTTGGTGGTGGCGCCCGGCAGCTGCGCCGCGATAAAGTCACAAAAGGTCGTCACTGCCTGCGCGCCCGCTGATGCTCCCGATATAAGCACCTCAGAAGCTGACGACATGCCACGTGTCGCCAGGACATCTATCAGTTCGACGGACGCCAGGAACCGAAGAGGGGCAAATGGAAGGGCGTGGAAACGGAAAGGAGGCGCGTGGGGGAAGTAAAGGCGGAGAAGTGAGAATGAGGGATGAAGCAGCGAGACCACCATATTTTCTTCGTTATTCGATCCCTATCCCTGGCATAAAGAAAAAACTATATCCCACTCGCAGCACACCTGATGAATCCAGTACACATGCGTAGAACGCAAACAAAAACGCACAATTTTCGGATCCTCACCTCTAAGAATCGCACGGAGAACCTTTCTCCCGTCCAGGTACAGCGCCGGACCACCCTGCACCGATCTCAACCCCGCCTTCCCTTGAAACCCGCCTCCGTCGCAATACACGGGCATGACGTAGTTCCAGTTAAAGAACAGCGGATTGGTCTTGGCCAGCGGGCTCATCATTCCCTTGCTCAGAAACTTGGACCACCGCCAGTTATTGTCCGCCTGCATGCGCGTGCTCCCCAGCGGCGTCTTCGCGCGGTCCGCGCAGTCCTCCATTGTCGCGCACCACCCCCCGATGGGCAGGTGGATGTGCCATGACTTCGCCCCGCTGCCGCTGCCCGGCCGGAAGTAGTAACCTGGGGGACTGCGGGGCGGATCGCGGAATGGGGAGAGGAAGGGGCGCGGGGATTGGAGAGGAAGGAGGGGGGTAAGGAAGTTCGGAGTTGTTCCTTTACATACCATTCAACTCACTTGTACAGGACACGCACCCTTTCCGTCTTTTTAGCAGAAAGGCCACACAATGGTGTACAAACAACATACGAGCCTGGGATTTATGAAAGCGCGCCGCCCAAGCACTGCCGCGCGGAGCTCGTAGTTAAGATCTAAACCGCAGGCTTGTGTTCTGAACGCCTAGCGGGATTGATTTCCATCACATATCGACTCATCGCGCGCGGCTGGTAGAGTGAAGGCCTCTAACCATCGGACGGTTCTTGATCGCTCTCTAGACGTACCTGCCGTCGAGGCATTTCGCGCCGAGGTCATTATTGGGCAAGAGGTAGAGATTCGTGTTGGGAACTCCCGACGGGATCGGACCCGTCGACGACGCACTCGCCGACGCGGTGGCTGCTGATACCTGCGCTAGAAGCGCCACGGCTAAACACACTGCCGCTGCTGTTGCTGCTGCTGCTGCCATTTCCTAGCGTCTACGTGATTGAGTTCAATGGATTTCCTAGTCTACAAGGTCTTGAAGGAATGCAAGGGATCGAAAGCGTGTCCTAGCGGAGAGCTTGTTGTGGCCTAAGCAGCTTTGCCTAAAGGCGTAATTACCACGTTCACATAGAGCGTGACCTCAACAAGCAGCCCATGGCCTTTCGACGGCCTCGTACCGCACGACAAGAGCGTCTGTTAATGAGATCTTAACGAACGCGGATACCGAAGGATTGTGACAACATATGAAAGTGATATTGCCGAAGGATCGACCTATGTATGTCCTCCTCAATCAACTGCCAAAAGGTCGTCGGTGGGGAGGGCGAGGTGGGGGGACATGGCCAATAGGAGTAGGAAGAGCTATGTGTGGTGCCGAATAATCCTGATAAGAATGTGCCATGCGGGAGAGAGGTGAACTTCAGGCACGCGCCCAGCCTCTCTGGTTGGGGTGATTGACCAACATCGCTCCCCCCAGGCATGGATGACCACCTAGTGTGTTTCTCGGGCAGTACGCCTATTTCCCCTATAAAACGCTGTACATCAGGCCTTCTTATCAACTCACGAATTGAATTACCTTCGTTCCCACTAATCGTGTCTAATTGCATTCGAGGAATCTTTCTGAACTTCCAAAATGCGAAAGACAGGCCATCTGGACCAGAAAATATATATGAAGGTTTTCCAGGTATGCAAACGTCAAGAATGTCCGTGCCTATGAAAGCTAGGTCCCGAGCGAGTGAGCGACACGCGCAGGATGAACGCGTTTCAATGAGCCGCGTACTGTATGCAAGGGAGAATGCGGATTGGAGGGCCTCACCAGCTGTGTCGCTCACCTCAATGCGCGAAACAAACTCGCCAAACGATAAATTATCTCGCTTGCATTCGCATCGAATCGTCAATTTTCTCGCCAGTTCGCTTTGCTGGAATTGACATCTCCAAGGCTACACCGTTTCGCTGCCTTCGTTAGTCTTCCAGCTTTCAGGGACCCAGCTCATTCAGAACAGAATTGAGACTCGTACCCGCGGCTCGAGACATAAATTTGAATTGCGACTCGCGTTGAACTTCGAAAGAAGTGGCGCACTGCCCGGCACCCAACCAGGTTCAAAGAGTGCCGTGGTTCCTCGGCATTCCCGCGGTCCGCTTTGCAAGGCGGGAACTGAATTCGCGCGACGAAACACCGACTCCATTCAAGACGGAATTATCCTCGTTATCAAGCTTGGACGAGGCATTTTGAAAATGAGCTCATACAAACATGTAAGCCTACAAAGCCCTTATTATCTGTATAAAAACATGCACTCGACAACAAGCACTAGAGTTTGCAAACACAAGCTCCATTTCCAACTCAAAAGTAGAGCTTTCCCCCCCAAAGTTTTCCCTTGAACCAGCCAACAACGGCATCCTTCATGTATGTGCTATTATGTGGGGGGCTAAACCACTGAGACGTAGTGGTTACGCAATGACCCACGCAATCAGTCGCTAGGAATGCCAGAACATTCTTCTCATTTGCCACCAAGCTCTTCAGCTTTATGAACAAATCTGACACAGTAGACTGAATTGTAATGCGGGAAGTAGAATCGCACTCCCCCGGCTTCGCATTGAAGGGCTTCCATTGGTTGGAAACCACAGCCTTTTGCAGGTCCTTCTGCTCCCATATAATTTGTCGAAGGCACCTGTTGTTGACTTGGAATGTTGTATTCCTCAGCTGGTTATACAGCTGAAGGGCGGTGTAGTCAAATAGAGCATTGGTGATAAACAACGGCCTTGAGACTGTCTTTAGCGAGTATTCTGGAAGCAGGCACTTCCATGGTTCCGTACCTGTAAGTTCAAACACAGTCAAAACAGAAAAAAACGGGATTTAGTCAATATAATCGCAATTTGCTATGTAAGGTTCTGTAACAGTTGGTGCTTACCTTGGCTGCATTTGCTGTCGGCGAATTTATGCAGGGAAGCAACACTCTGTATTGTTGACCTGAAAGTGAAACCGTTTTGCCGGTCCTTTGCGTCTGTATGGAGAGAACAAGGCGGGGGAGATGAAGAAGCAGGCTGGGGCTGAACAAGACGAAGGCGGCCAAGAAGGGTCCAATGCACTCATATGAATGGAACGATAATGATAGATGCACAGCCCATCAAACAGTTGCTGCTGTCTCTCTGTCAAGGAGTGGTGGCCATGGAGAAACTGCCATCTGCATACAGCAGCAGCTTCTAGCAAATCCTGTACTGCGCTGCCCTCTTACAACGAAATGATGATATTATTTTTAGATGTCTCAAACAAATTCGTTTTCACGTGAAACGCCTTGTTGTTGGCGAACTTGACCTTGGTCCTAGGATTTGAGCTCTACTGTGCTGCTGGCATTTGAGCTCTTACCTAGAAAGAACGCTCCATCATTGAGGCACTTGATGCTGGACATGTGATTTAAGATGTCTCTTTACGGCCATGTGCTCTCCTCTCCTCTCACCAAGGAAAAAGGCTCCATCAATGAGGCACTTGACGTTGGCCTTGGGATGCGCGGCGGCCACGGAGTCGCAGATGCGCGTGACTGGGAATCCGCCCGCAGAGCAGCCTGAGATGAGGATCCGCGGCGCCCCCGCCATGCCGTTCTGCGTCCCGTTGAGATCTGCGCGTGGGAGAAGGGAGAAGGGAGAGGGGATAGGGGAGGAAATAGAGGGAAGAAGGGAGAAGGGAGAAGGGAGCAAGGGAGTAGGGAGTAGGGAGCAAGGGAGATGGTAAATGGGAGAATACAAGATAGGTGGAAAGAATAAGAGAGAGTTGGAGGAGACGGAGAGGGATCCATAGAGATGGAGAGAGGCGGAGAAGGACCTTTGTGGGGAGAAAAGGGTGCTGGATTTACGGCAGACAGGGAATCATCATCTGGAATTCACCACAGCAACGATACAGGGGGCAAGCACGTTGGCTCGTACCCGCTACTTTAGTAACAAGCACACTCAGCACCCCACACGCAGCTATGCTGGAGTTTTGAGTCGACTCAGAAGTCTACGCGGGGCAAGCATTTTGAGTCGTACCCACTATATTAGTGACTAGCACGCTGAGCACCCCACCCGCAGCTATGTTGGATCTTTCCCGCCAATTCACTGGCAAGCACGCAGCACGCTTACCACTTAGCACGGCTTTAACGATCGCGTCGCCTTGCATGAACAGCGTCGCGCCTTTCCCGTTGCCCTTCACTGTGACCTTCCCTGCGGTACCCGCGTAGCCCCCGCCGTCGCAATACGCGAGGAGCGCGAGATTCCAGTTGTAAAAGAGCTTGTTTTCCGGCTGACGGGCAGATAAAATTCCCGTCAGCTGCTCTCCCACCCATGATCCCTGGATGAACGAGGGGAGAGATTTTGTGAGACGGTGCCGCATTTCGTCTGGCTAATATGAGCCCCTCGTTTCATTCAAGGACACGTGAAATTTGAGATTTCAACAAGCGCCAAGCTAAGTTCTTAGCGCCCGTTCTAGTATGCGCGGTCTCAGTTGCTGTCGCTCTGTCGCGCATCAGTCCCGCTCACCTGCGACGATTGCGGCATGTACTTTGTCGATCCGAGAAACGTCGTCGCACGCGCTGCACACTCGTCGCGCGTCGCACACCATCCGCCGCCAGGGAAGTGGATGTGCCACGACTTGGCTCCATTGCCGTAGCCCACGCGGCGGTAGTACCCAGGCGGACTGCGGGGAGGACGTCGCGTGAGGGGAAACCACGACAATATACTCGGTCGCTCAGCAACCATAGTGCCCTGAAAAGGGAAATGATCGAGACTATCCATCTGACGGTGGCACCCAGGCGGGCTGAGGGGAGGCGCGCGACAGTTGCAAGACGAAACGCGACAGCACAACGAATCGTTGGAGAATGGTTGCATTTCTGGGTTCCTAATAGGAGATGACAGCTATGTTGAATTAACCACAGAGCGCACCAAAAAGGAAAAAGAAAAAAACTCTTTATTTTGCAGAACAAGACTCTCTGACTCAGAGAGTCGACTAATCTATCGAGGTCGAACTGGCTACAGAGACGACTAAGCAAAGAAATATCCGAACCTGCCATCGAGGCATTTCGCGCGGAACGAATTGTTGCGCAGCAGAACGAGCCGCGCGATCCCGTCATTGCCTGGTACCCCGCCGACATTCGCGCTCGCCTTGACCTTGCTTGAACTCCCCTTTGCACCGCTCGCCTTTCCACTGCTCTTTCCGCTGCCTTTCGCGCCACCCTGAGGACTAGCACCGCTTGTAAATTCCGCGAAAATTATCAGCAAGAGGGCGAGAGCCATGCACAAGCACAATCCCAACAGTGGTCGCCTTCGCGCCAATCGTTCTCCTGCCACCCTCCGTCTCTCGATCCCTTGACGCGCTCGCATCTTGCCTCTCCACGACTCTTCGAGCCGCTCCCCGCCCCTCCACGCCTCTCACAGCCTTTTCTCGCCCCTCCTACTAGCCCCTCCTCACCCCTAAGCCCTCTTTGATTTCTGTCCAATTTGAGGCTTCCTTTCGGCTTACCAACGCTCCTCGATATGTCGACGACCGAATTGCAGGGAGAGGCAAGCGCAACCTACTTTGAGGAATAACGGAAACCCAATTCCATTCCACTTCGCAACCGACAAGGAAAACTGCTAGCTGCACAGAGCCTGCGCCCGGATGCTACTAAAAACCCTGGGTTGTCAAACACTGGCTTCTCACTCATCCCTGTGAAGTCGGCGGCTTGTCATCATGCCGTTCTTGCAAGATTGCGCACGAGCCTGAGTGCAACCTAAGTGGGCACAACAGCCTCCAGCACCAGCCGACCCCAGAATGGTCTGGTTTCTTGTACCGCGGCCCGCCCAATGATGCGTTCAAGCAGCCTTCTGCCGGAGTCTTCAACAGCCTAACAACCGACATGGTGAGGACACTGGGGGGCAGAATGACAGCTCCGCCCAACCCTGGGCGTCGACTGTCTGTAGCGGTGCGTGCAATAGGCGATTTGAGAGAGGGGCTGAAGTGCTCGTCGTCGGATTACGGATTGATTTGGGACGTTCAAGCACGAATTATCGCGTCGCGGGATTTGCTCGAATGCGCTGCGGTTGATTTGTGGGTGCAATGGATGGTTTGAATTGTTTGACGCATCTACTGCTGACGTGGCTCTCTACCAATTGCGGAACGTGAGTTCCAGCCCAACCCCACCTGTGTACACAGCGAACGCCCAGGGCTGGGTCGTCGTGAATATCGACCGTTCGATGCCTGCAAAATCTGCAACCAGAGAACCCCCAGGAACATTACGCGACTTGGGGAAATTGGCGACCATCGCGGAGCGAAGAAGGTTGTGTTATGATGACGTGGCGTCGCACAATTCGCGAGACCACCAATGTTGCGCCTCCAACAAACCAGTCAATTCTCATCATGCCATCGATTGACTTCCACTTCATTAGGGAACAGGTGTTGAAAATACAAAATGCCCATGGAGCTCGAACACAACCGCAACTATTTTATTCATTTCAGCAACACCAGCAACATGTAAAAATATACATCTTGGATTGCATCATTCCCTCCCAGACACCATTACGGCGCGTTTGATCTATTTTCAAGTTCGGAAAAAAAGGTCGAACTTTGTGTGGTTACCAGCTTCGCTAATGTCGTCAGGAGGCTTTGGCGAAGGCATGAGAATTTTGGGGCACATAAGTTCGAATGTCAAATGTGAAGTCAACTCGAATCGCACGAGTGAACGTGCGGGTGCACGTGAGGCGAGTGTGTGTGTTGTTTTCAGCACGTACGAAGGCCATCCGAAAATCGCGACCGCTTTGCGAAGGTCGTTGAGCTTCGTTGCGCATTACGTTAACGTGTCGCGCTGTACCAGGTAACCTGCTCCCCTACGGGCGGCTCGCCGCCATCCCTAAAAGGTCAAATCTCTGTGTTCGACCTTGGGTGTGTGATTGTGACTCGTCTGTGTTGGAGACCCAAGATTCAAACTTCGCTGGAAAGAAAGTCGAGTTTTGTTAAAATGCTACATTCGACCTAAAAACATAAACTTTCACAAATTTGTAAGACCACACGCGCCCTTATCTCACATTTCCCAAGCAGACGTCATACCATTGTTGCATCATTGATCTCTTGGGCCACCCATCGAGCTACAGCTACCTGGATCGAAGTCTTGAAACTTCTCACAAAACCCCATCGCCAAGAAGTTAAGGTGCTGTGCGCTACAAGCCGAAGTGGCACGAAGGCACCAAACCCTTTCTTGAACCTCAATAAATGGACTATGCTATTGAACACAGCCACAGCTGTACTCTCTGCTGCACTGCACTCGCTTTGTCTGCACCAACCTTCAGGACCCTCTGACGGTGGTACAAACAAGTGTGATTGTAATGAGGCCAACATATTTGATTGTGACCTAATCAAACTCTTAAGACACTCTACGGGGTTGGTGGTGTTGGGAAGCTGCTTACCAATGAGGAGAGATGCGTCATCAAATACGGTGTTTAGTATGAAGAAGGGGGATGAGGCGAAGGGGAGGGCGTATTGGGGAAAGAAGCATCGCCACCGCTCAGACGCAGGGGTCACTGCAGGCAGGGACAAGGAAGAGGCAGAGAGATGGGTGGAAGGGAGTAGTTGGTCTTCGCACTACAAGTTCGTCGTCGTCGGTAAGACGCTCTGGGAGGCAGGACGTGGGGAGAGAGGAGGGACTTTTTTGAGGGGGCCTGAGATGGAAACAATAGGAGGGAATAAAATCGGAGGGAATAAGATCAGCAAGGAGAGGACTGTTGGTGCTGCACAGGCATGCACTGCAACATGAGAGCAAGAGGGCCCACCTCGATCGCAGCGGGACTGCGGCGAGAACTGGTGCAGCGCTGAGATCTGCTGGGCTAGGCTCTGAAAGTGCATTCTCCCCGTGCGGTCTGGGGCATCTGTGAGAGGGGGGAGGTGGGGGAATGGGGGGGAGAGAGAGGGAGAGCGGGAGAAATGAAGAGGGAGAGGGGTGTGCGTGCGATAGGGTGAAAGGGGGGGTTGTCAAAGATGGGTGTGAGGCCAGCGGAGGGTGCAGAAAACGGAAGGGTGATGGCACCTACTGGACAAGAAGGAAAGAGAAGGAGAATGTACCGGGGAAGAAGGAGCCATCGAGGAGGCATTTGACGGTGGCGCGGGGGAGCAGAGCAGCGAGGGAGTCACACAGGCGCACCACTGCCAGCCCCCCCGCTGACGTCCCCGACACCAGCACCGTTGTCGCCCTCGCTATTGCTCTGTTTGCTAGCAGGTCTGATGCGGTCGCAGAGGAGGCATGAGTAGGGACAGACAGAGAGGAGGCACAATGTGGGGAAACAGAGGAACCGAGAAGGGCAGGGACGTAACACTCAGCAGGAGATGTCACAATGGACAAGTAACTCCGCCAATGTGGGTTAAAGCTCAAGGCCCAAATTGCAGAGCGCGCGGGGCAAGATTACTAAAGTTGATGAAAGTGATGTTTAGAGTGTTGTTTGGCTGCGAATTGTGGTTACGTGAAGTGCGATGCAATTTGATTGGCCAACAGTTTTTTTGTCGAATAGGAGAGAAGGAAAAACCAAGAATATTGTGAGTGCAATTTGGGGCTCGAGATCCAAACCGAGTTTCTCCCTGGGGTTTGCTGAGTCAGCGAAAAGCCTAAGGGTGTAGCGAGAAGCTGGACGAAACTAAACAGCCCAACTCCAACAAAGTCAACCTTACTCTCCCACCACCCAAAGGGCAACCTTAGTAAGGTTGAAAAATTTGGGCCTTGAGCTTTAAGGAGGAATGATACGTGACTAGGTTGGGAATGCCACGTGATTGGAGGGCCAGCCATTGCTGAAACAAAAAAATGATTGTTACAAAAGCGCCAGCCATACACATTTCAAATCACACCATCCAGAACGGCACCAGCACCACACGCAGCGCACCTGCCACCAGCAGCGCTATCGCCTTCCCACGCAACGCACATCCCAGACAATCAAGCACATGCCAAGCAACGTACCGTCCATGATAGCGCTGGCGATCCTGCTGCCATCCATGTGCACGTAGCGCCCCTCCCCCACGGCCACGCGCCCGGCTGCTCCCGCATAGCCGCCCCCATCGCAGTAGACAGCCATGGCCAGGTGCCACCCCGCAAAGAACGGGTTCAGTGCCGCACTGCTGCTCAGAATGCCCAAGAATTGACCCTGTGCCCACGTGCCCTGGGACGAAAGGGGAGAGTGTAGAGGGGGGGGGGTGTCCGGGGGGAGCAGGCAGGGTGGCATAAGCAAGCGACTTGTGGTTCTGATTATCTGCTGGCGGAACTCTCCTAAGAAGAGAACCACTGTTGGCAAGATACGTATCTCCCACTCACGTTGCTGATTCTTAAGCCTGTGCTTTTGCTGCCAAGGTGGCTTTTTGAGACGCCTCAAAAGTCACCTCAATGTGACTCCCATCCCAATCACGTTGTCAGATCATGTGGCCACATACTGGTGCTGCCAAGCTGCATCCAGGCTCGAATGCGGCACTGCCCTCTCATGCCGCACCACTCGCCGCCCGGTTTAGTTTTGAGACGTCTCAAAAC
This sequence comes from Closterium sp. NIES-65, assembly GCA_948144175.1. Classification (NCBI taxonomy): domain Eukaryota; kingdom Viridiplantae; phylum Streptophyta; class Zygnematophyceae; order Desmidiales; family Closteriaceae; genus Closterium; species Closterium sp. NIES-65. The sequence continues at coordinate 366,959 of CANXME010000615.1, read as the reverse complement.
TCACTCACGTGATTGGTTGTCGGCCACATGCTGGTGCTGCCGCTCAGCTCCATCCTGGCTCGAATGCGGCACTGCTCTGCGCACCACCCGCCCCCTCCCGCCCCCCACCCCGTGATTTTTCAATCGGCTAGAAAATCACCTCTAGCACGGATGACTCCGCTCACGTTATTGGTTTCCGGCCACATGCTAGTGCTTCCCAGCTGCATCCCGGCTCGAATGCGGCACTGCCTCTTGTTGCCGCACCACCCGCCGCCCGGAAAGTGGATGTGCCACGTGGAGGCGCCCTTCCAAGGTGCCTCCCGCAGGTAGTACCCCGGCGGGCTGGGATAGATGCGGGGGAGGGGGGGGTGAAGCGGAGAAGGGGGAAGTGGAATAGGAGAGACGCCCACGGGGTGTGGCGCCCTTCCAAGGTGCCTCCCGCAGGTAATACCCCGGCGGGCTGGGATAGATGCGGTGGAGGGGGGGGTGAAGCGGAGAAGGGGGAAGTGGAATAGGAGTGACGCCCACGGGGTGTGGCGCCCTTCCAAGGTGCCTCCCGCAGGTAGTACCCCGGCGGGCTGGGATAGAGGCACAGGGGGGTCAAGCAGAGAAGGGGATGGGGGAAGTGGGATAGGAGAGATGGGGAGTGACACCCACGGGGTGTGGCACCCTTCCAAGGTGCCTCCCGCATAGTAGCCCAGCGGACTGGGACAGATGCGAGGGGGACAAGAGGAGGCGCGGGGGAGGGGGAAGAGGAATGAGGGAGACGCGGACTGTAACACAGGTGCCGCTCGCAGGAATACCTGGGTTTAGGTTTGATCCCCTGCGGACTGGGACAACGTGTGGGGGAGCATGGGAGTAGGGGGTGAGGAGGATGGGGAGGGAACGGGGGGGAGAGGACGGGGAAAGAGTTTGAGAGCCCTCAGGAGTCACATAATGCCCCGGGGGACTGGGACAACTTTTGAGGCGCCTCAAACGAGCTTGAGACCCATCAAGAATCAGGTAGTTCCCCCGGTGGGCTGGGATCGATGTGTTGGGGGGGGGGGAGGGGGGGGGGGGGGGGGGTAGCCACGTGATAAAATAGTATTTTTGACGTCTCAAGAGTGTAAAAATTATGGCCGAGGGAGCATATCTGAATGTGCATGAATGCTCTGTGAGGGGCATAATTCCCGTCTCTGGCGGTATACAGGACCCAGCAAACGCTTTCCACTCCATACCTCCCATCCAGGCATCGCGCTCCGTATTTATTTTCTGGAAGAAGAACCAGCGTGGCGGGACGTGGATCGCTCGTTACTCGTCGCGCCCTTCCTTGCCGCAGCGCGCTCAATCTTGGAGGGCACACCGCTAGGAGTGCCAAAAGCGCCAAGGCGTTTAGCCATGCCACGTGGACGGCTGGAGTGCGAACACGACGGATGGTTACTAAGAATCCTCGCATCGAGATCGACGGCCACGGAATCCCGATGGAATTTAAGAGGCGGCGAGATGATTATGCCTTGGGCATGCGAGATATGGCGACGGAAAAAGGAAAGAGACGACAGAGAACGAGGTCATAAGCGCTGTGACCCGTGATACGGGAGAATGAGGAAAACGATTGGCTGCGGGAAACGGGTGGCTGGTTCCAAATTACGCGGTAGGGGAATCGTGCAGCACGGCACGGGGTGATATGACAAGGCGAGGTGTGAGGAGATTGGGCCCTCGACAGGAAGCTATCGCCGAGTCTTCGGGAGAAACCATTGAAGGGGAGGCGTAGGTAAGGCCATGGTGGAAACTGGATCGTCTACTATGGCGACTAGCTCGGCGGGTAGTTAGCGACATGCTGCGGTTGGTGGCTCCTGCTGAAACAGTGTTCCTCTCTGAACTCTATTGGCTGGGTGTCTCTTCTCAGCTGTCTGTGTTGGACTGGACCGCGATTGACAGCATAGCTGCGACATATGGCTGGGTGTGTCAAGTAGGTTTGACCACGTTCCTAGCTGGCTAACGGTCCTTACTGTGCCGCGATTTTCGCTAACTTTCAGCTTGAGTTATTTTTCTGGGGTATTCTTTGGCTCGAAGTGTGTCGAGTCGCCCAGATTTCTTTTAGTAACTTACTCATCGCCAGCACTGGCGACAATCGCCTGGGTAGGCGGCGAATGAATGCAAGGGAAATGTGGAAATGCCAATTTACAGGGAACGAGATGGCGGATTTGCAGCGCCAGATCGCGTTGGCTCTCGCAAACAAAGTTGAGTGTCGCAAACGAAAATCGCAATCGTTTCGCAAACCGAACTCTAGGAGTTGTGAACGAAAAACTCCCGTCGTTCGCACTGCCCGTTGGCCGCAAAATGCAGTTCATCGTTGCATAGTTGGTCACCAACATTCTGTCGCAATGGTTCGTGAACTTCGCGGGGAACGCATGATTGAAATGGTGATGCAATGGAAGTGCACTGATATCAGATTGTAGAAGGTTGCATATGAAGAGGACTGCATTACTTGTCCTAGCAAAATGTTGAGGGCAACATAACTTATCCCAGCAGAATGTAGATGGTGATGAAGGTATGACCACATGCAATACAAGGGCTAGTCTCAATGTAATTGCAGCATAATGTAGAAGACTACAAATTTTATCATTGCAACCACAATCATACATCCATGAGCTTATTTTCTCAAATGTACAACACTGAGGAATCAGTACTCCCCAGGGCCATCCATTGAGCTACAGCAACATGCACTGGAGTCCTCGCAACCTTCACCACACTCCACCGCCATGAAGTGGCGATGCTGTGTGCAATAAGCCATACTGGCATAAATGCACCAAACCCTTTCCTGGACTGTACTACATCAACTATGCCACTGTACACTGTTGCAGCTGTGCCCTGTGATGCACTGCACTCTCTTTCTGTGCACCAACCAGCAGGATCCTCCAGAGGTGGAAGAAATGAACGTGTTTGTAATGAAGCCAATAAACTGATCTGTGACAGGACTAATCCCTGCAGGCAGCCTAACAGTTTGGCGGTGTTGGGAAGCTGGTTACCAATCAGCAGCGAGACTTTATCGAAGACGGAGTTTACGATGAAATAAGGGGAAGAGGCAAGGGGGAGGGCGTATCGGGGAAAGAAGCATTGCCACCGTTCAGACGTAGGGGTCACTGCAGAGACGAGGAGGTGTCAAGGAAAGGGTAAGAGAGAGAGTAGACACAAATCCAAGAGAAATGCTGGGATGGTAATTTGGAGAAAAAAAAAGGATTGCCATCGCTGGGCGCAGCAGCAGCGAGACATAAAGCGGCAGGAGGCAGGACACAGAGGGAGTAGGGACAGATGAATACGCCGGGAAGAAAATTACGCGTTTAAAGGTGATTCAAGCACCGAAATAGCATCAGGTACACCGGCATAGACCTGAGGTGGTTGCATGAGAGCAGGAGGGCCCACCTTGATCGCAGCAGGACTGCGGTGAGAACTGGTGCAGCGCTGAGACCTGCTGGGCCAGGTACTGGAAGTGCATTTGCCCCGTGCGGTCCGGTGCTGGAAGTGCATTTGCCCCGTGCGGTCCGGTGCGTCTGGGAGGGGGTGGGGAAGGGCGGATGAGGGAAAAGGATGGGAAACGGGGGTTGACTGTGGGACTTCAGGAGTGGGAGAAAGAAGGAGAGAGTGGGGTCTGGGGGGTGCGAATGCGGGATGGTAGGAGAAAATGCGGGAAAGGGGGAGGATGGTGATAGTGAGAGTGCAAGAGAGCAGCGGGAGGCGTACCGGGGAAGAAGGAGCCATCGAGGAGGCATTTGACGGTGGCGCGGGGCAGCAGAGCAGCGAGGGAGTCACACAGGCGCATCACTGCCAGCCCCCCCGCTGACGTCCCCGACACCAGCACCGTTGTTGCCCTGCTCAGCGCCCGGTTTTCTAGCAGGTCTGATGCGGTGAACAGCGGTGAGAGAGTCGGCACAGGGAGGGGAAGATGGAGAGGAGGTGCGATTCGGGGAAGGCAGAGGTGCGGCATGAAAAGCGCAGACGGAGAAAGAATGAAACTCACGCTCTGGCTTGTTTCTCCAACTACTTGGTGACTTTGGTTCTAAGATAGTTTTTGCTTCTAAGAAACTCTTCCCCACCACACACTTCCCTTCATCTCAAACAACGCACCATGTAGGATAGCGCTGGCGATCCTGCTGCCGTCCATGTGCACGTAGCGCCTCTTCCCCACAACCACGCGCCCGGCTGCTCCCGCATAGCGGCCCCCATCGCAGTAGACAGCCATGGCCAGGTGCCACCCCGCAAAGAACGGGTTCGCCCCCTCGTTGCTGCTCAGAATGCCTTCGAAACGGCACTGCACCCACGAGGCCTGGGGGAGGGAGAGAGTGGTGGGGAAGTTGAGGGCGCACGGGCGGTCGAGAATCTTGAGACGTCTCAAAGCTTCACTTCTTTCGCACGGCAACACTCCAACTCGCTGGAACACTTGTGATAGAAGCCAGTCGCTCCTTTTGATCGGCATCACTCTATTTCGGGCGCAATTGTTTTTTCCTCCTAGAGGCTTGCCGCTGCCCGAAATATGCCAAAGACAATGCAACCCCGCCGACGGAGAGGAGGAGAGACTGGGTGGGTGATGTGAAGAGTTGAAGGGGAGGGCGAAGGAAGAGCAGGGAATGGTTTGGTGTTCGCATGAAAATAGGGGACATCTTTTTGAGAATTACCACAAAAAATTTGAATATAGATGCTGGGAAAGAAATATGTCCAAGCACAAATGATGTGAATGATTCCACTCACGTTATTGGTCGGCGGCCAGCTGGTGGTGCCGCCCAGCAGCTGCCCGGCTCGCCTGGCGCACCGGCTCTTGGTGGCGCACCACCCGCCGCCCGGAAAGTGGATGTGCCACGAGGTGACGCCCTCCAAAGGTGCCGCCCGCAGGTAATACCCCGGGGAGGGTGGAGAGGGGTGGGAGAGGGTGGAGAAGGGGGAAGGGTGGTGGAGAGGGGAGAGTAAGAATCAGGAACAGTCTCGGATCCTTCTCTCATTATGGTGCTACCACTCTCACTGTTTGGTTCAAAGGCGCCGGAATGCTCAGTGAGCGGCATAATTCTCGTTTAGGATACACTGAGGGTCAGAGGCGGAACTTGCAATAGAGCGCCGTCCCCGGCAAGAGAGGGGACCTGGTATTACCAGCTAGTAGCTAATATTTTCCCGTGGCGCATGGTACCTTCCGTCCAGGCATCGCGCTCGGTATTTATTCTCTGGTAGAAGAACCAACGTCGCGAGACGTGGTTCGTTCGCTGCTCGTCGCGCCGTTACTCGCCGCAGCGCGATTGATCTTGAAGGACACACCGCTATGAGGGCCAAAAGCGCCACGGAGATTCGCCATGCCACGTGGACGGCTGGGATTCGAGCACGACGTCTGATTTCTCGTAGTCCTCGCATTAAGATCGACGGGCACAGACTCATGACGGAGCGAAGTTTATTTGACTTCACTATCTCGAGATAAGGCGACGGAGAGAGGAAAGAGGCGTCTCAGACTTAAAGGTGAAAGGCGCTACTGTCAGTGGTAGGTAACTGTACCTGTGATGGCCAGTGATAGCCTCGCATCGATTTGCAAGAGCTTGAACGGTACCGTACCTGTGACGGGAAGCATCATGTTTTGCATGCGCTTATGCACGCTGCAGGGTGGAAGTTGAGGTGAGGATAGAAGTTGCGGCTCGACGGGCTGCCGTGCCGCCGAATGCTCGGACAGGCCGCTGAGAGGTAATCGTACGTAAGGCCATGGCGGAAACTGGGTCGTCTATAGTGACTAGCTTGCCAGGTAGCGACACGATTTGAAGTTCAACCAAGTTGGTGGCTTCCTGCCGAGCTGTCACCGCGAAATTCCGAGTTTGCACAAAATGTACACGGTAGCTTTTCCTACGGGAAATCTTCGGAAAAGCTTCGGAAAAACATCGGCGCGCACAATTGCACCTGAGTGGCCTAAGTGACATTGCAGCAACAATTGCACCTGAGTGGCCAAAGTGACATTGCAGCAACGACACTGAAGTGTCGCCAATGCTACTTCGCAGTTACAATTGTGACTTCAATGTATCAAGTTCACCAGTGATCCCGGCCATATCCCACTTCCTTAATCAAAACAACGTTATGACTCCATGTTTGGGGCGACACTTAGGGCCATATTGTTTTTCATGTCGCAATGCGTTAAAATCCATCAGTCGATGAGTGCAAACCTATTGAGTAGCCTGACTCTAGGATTAGTAAAGGACTTGCACACATGGACAATGCGCTCGATCGATGCAACTTCAATGATCCCGTGCGTGGCCTCCTTCCGCCCCGGCACCAGTTGGGGGCAAAGTGTCTGGGGACACACCCCCTCTTCCTCGTAATACTTCACGAATACATATGCACCTTCCTCCCCGCTGTAGTTCACCGCCCTGAAAATACAAAGACACCGCGCATACCACCACTCCTCCTCCTCCTCCTCCTCCTCCTCCTCCTCCTCCTCCTCCTCCTCCCTCTCTCCCGGTATTGCAATGTCGGTGAACCAGTTCTCCTTCGGGCTTGCTTTCACGAACATCGCCTTCGGAACCAAGTAGCCCCCTTTCGTGCTAGGGATGGCTACTGCGGTGTGCACCTGCCGGGTATGGGTGGGTTAGCATGAGGACTAACACATTGTACGATGACGCCTCTTCACGTACGTGTCCAACACACAACAGCCCAACATCTTTACAACCGAAGCCATCAGCTTGATTACCGGTTTACTAACATGACACAGCATCTCACCAACACACGTGAAGTCTGAAGGCCTTCCGCGGCCATGAGTGTCGCCATGTTATCAAACTCGTTGCCCACCGTCTCTCTGTACAGCATCCGCAGTGGATCGTCAGCCGTCATGAGACACATGGCCTTGCTTGTGCGGGTCAGCGCGGGCTTCATGCTTCTCACAGCCTGAGAGGTGGGTTGTGAGCACGCATGGGATGAACCGGTGGAGTCATTACACCCTTATCACCTCGCACACCTGCGTGCCTTTAACAAATGCCACCAACACTACACGGCCACGCGTTGTGTACCTCTCGCAGGGTGGTGCAGTAAGTTTTCCCTCCTCCTGACAGCGCCGCAATCTCCCTTGTGATCTTGCGTTGCGTCTCCTCCTCGACAATCCTCCTTGGTATGTCTTTCCAGTTGCTTCCGCGCACGGGGCTCTTCACGGTGCCCTTGTGGGTATGCTCCCACAGCTCCGTGGAATACTCGTGCGGCAAACCCCTCATGGATATGCCGTTGATGAGGTGTACAACTTCGTGTAGCTTCACGAAGTTCCACTTCGACTTCTGCCTCGGGAAAGCCGCCTGCAGTGCAGCCACCAGTCTACACAAAGTTGTATGCACATTGTAGTGCGACCATTGGAAGAATCACCACACTGTACAACATAGCCTCTGGTAGCAACGAAACAAGTGGCCATCGTGTTCACTCACGAGATGCCATGTTGCCTCGCGATGGCGATTGTGAGCCGCGTGTGCTTTGTCACAGCCAGCAGGGACTTGTAGAAGACCGCATAGTAGCGGAAGGCACGAACCTCCTTATCCCTCTGCTCCCTTTCCTCCGCAGAGCGCCCCACACACAGGTCGGAAATGACAATAGGGAAAACCTGCATCATGCCACGATACTCGAACGCCGCGTAATTCGCCCCGCTGCGGAAAAAGGTGGAGCCACCCGGGATGCGCACCAAGACACTCCTTGTCTCGCCCTTCACGCCAAACTTGCGGCTGTTCCACGCACCAATCACACACAAGCAGCGAGATTGGATTGTTCCCGTGGTGAGCTCCGCCATGTACGCACTACCGCATACAAAACGGTTCACAGAATCTCTGTGTACTCACTGATCAAACCCCCAAATCTCGGCCTTCGACTTCCCCTCCATGAAACAGGTGGCCATCTGCACTAGCACCCCAGAATCCAGCACATGGAATATGTCGCCAACAACCGCCAGGAAGACGTTACCCCACTTCGTCTCAGAGAAGTTCCAGCGCTCCAGGACGCTCTGCACGTTGGATGGTGCTGTCAGACTCATCATAAAAAGCAACATCAAGCCGCTACAATCATGGCCGCGGCCATGTGACTTGCCACACACAAACATCGAGCGCGCACCGTGATCGGATGCGTAGACCACCTGGCCTGGATCGCTGCAGCGCCTTCCACCGTCGTAGCGCTCAGTATCTTCGCCGCCGCGTGCCGCTCTCCCTTCACAGTGCGCACTATTGACTTGTTTGACAGGTCATGAAGGTGCCCTTTCTTGATGTAGCAGCTCGAGCACGATCTGTGCGATGCCTGCTGCATCGTTGCTGTGGCACGGCACCCTTCCGGATAGTCGCCAACAAATGCATAGAGGCATGGATATGCCTTGACGACACCTCCCCGGCCGTCAGACACATCGAAGCTTCGAAGAGGACCACTACATGCACCACGTACACGTTTGATGGGTCTCAGAAACCGACAATGACCCCGTTCGCCTCGAACAGGCCTAGAGCATGCATTCGGACCACTTACTCGTGGTTCTCACGCATGAGCGGACCCATCACGATGCGATACGCCTCCTGATACACCCGCGTCTTCTCCGTCGCCGATGCCCACTCCGGCGGAAAAGGGAGCACACCCACTAGCGCATGCCCAGGCTCACGCCACCGTAACTCCTCCGGGACATTGACCAAACCCATCAACATTGGCCATGCCTGTAGGCGTCCGTTCCCCGACGCGTAAGTGCTGTCGCTATACGAGATGACACCCAGCACCATAGAATCCTCCTCCGGCAGTTCCGCCTGACAACGACACAAGGCGACTAACAGAGTCAGACTAACTCACATCAGAGTCCAATGTGACGCTTGGGAACATTTGCCTCTACTTGCCTGCGCCTCTTCCAGCCAAGTCCCTTTGTCGGGGGTACTGAAATGTCTTGTTTCAGCCGTATCTTCTGGATCTCGCCGCGACCGTTTGACAAATCCCCTAACATTCACGAATGTCTTCACCATCTTCTGTGCAATCTGTCCACAAGGAGGCGCGTGAAGCCTGTGTATAGCCAGTGAATAAACAGACATACAATCGCCGACTCTGTGCAGCACCAACCATCAATCCCTCACCAGCTTGGTGTCCTTGTACAGCAGTTCCAGCATCTGACACCTTCCTCCGGGGCCCCGCACCTCAATCTCTGCCTTGAGCCACGGCACCATGTCGTCCGGCGCGTGTTCCTCCCCAAACCGCCTGACGTCGGCGACGTTCTGCCAGCGCCGAACCGCTGCAGGATCGTATTCCGGGTGGTTGAATATGTGCAACACTCTATTTATTTCTCTGTCCGACAAATCAGCGTCCTTGAAGAACAGGTACAGCTCGTTCAAGGTGTTGAACAGGTCGCCAACTGTGGATACAGATCCATCGTCCGACGTCGACACGTACCCGCGCACAAAATCCGCGTGCTCGGGAAACTCTCTCAAATATCTGAACAGCGAGTCGGCGGAGTGGGGGCTGCCCGGGACTGACTCACTGTCCGAATCATGCGGGCTATTTCTCACCTCGGCCAAAGCCTCCGCCAACGCCTCCACCGCCCTACTCTCGAGCCTCTCGAGCAGCGTGTCCCTGCACGTGTCATTGCGATACAGATGGATTCTCAGTAGGTTGTCTGACTCCAGCTCCTGCCCGCACGCCCCGCACCTGTTCCCTGCCATGTGTCTTAATCTGCGCACACACCCAATGGCCGTTCCCTGACTTCCCCTCTAATTCCCATTAGCTAACCATTACCGTCATGCATGTTCTCCACTACACGCATGTAGGAGCTATGCTGTTTTCGAGCCGCGCACGCCCTGCATCCTACCACCGAAACTCCGTACACCGCGTCTCGCGCACCGCAGACCGTTCTATTACTCCAGTTACTACTACTGCATGTTCGGAACATGGGTCTTCCGCCTACGTCACCCCATTATTACAGCTGCTATAATGGCTCGTCAAATACATCGTGTACGCACAAAAGGGCGGAGAGTCCTGGCGGGCGGCCTTATCCGTAGCGAGAAACCCTAACCGTCTGAAATGCATGCGGTAAGACATCCCTTCGTGAAGTATGCAATTGCTTTGTTCAGGCGCGGTGGTTACACCACGACGTGGGAATATTCTCGATACAGCAAAACATAGATCATCAATGTTCGAACCCCGTTTGTCAATTCCGATGGACTATCTCTCATCCTTGTCAGATATAAACGGTGAAATTTTAGAACAATTGTTCACACCCCTAGGAAACCTATGCCAATGCATTTTTCCACATGTGTCACACAAAAACTCAATGGCATACTTAAAATCGAATACATAAGCGGGGTCAGGGCAACTAAAAGCACTACAAGTACGGCATGCTTTACATTTCTGCCATATTGGGGTAAACTTATCAGTAATAGCTGCCACGGTGGTCACGCCGACTACGACGTCGCCGCAAGAGACGATCAAGTACATCTAGCAGGAGCAATGCTCCATCAATATTGGTGGCCCTGGTACCATCTGCCATAAGGGCACAAAGACAAGTCGTGAGGCAATGTGAAGCATCGGTCACGCCAAATAACAGGACGGTCGTTACCTCTGGGGTCCTCGACGTGCGTACGCCTCCGCCTCTCGCGGCGCCGCCCATACTCGTCTGTACGTTCATCCGGACATCCTATGGGACATGTGCGCAACGCATAGCAGCGCGAGGTTAATAACGCGCAACATGGCTCCCACAAGTGGCAACAAGCAGTCAAGCAATTCATGTTGTTTGCTACTCACCTGTCTGTGACCGGACGTGCCTCGTAGGAGTAGCGTCGCTAGACACGAAAGTACCCGGGACCCTGTACGCCGAGCTAGACCTGGACGGGTTTGGAGGGTCTGACTCTCCCGTCTCAACGGGCACATTATTGGCGTCGCCCCTGTTGCCAGGGAAGAAGAAGTCGAAGAGATCATTCACGCGGGTAGAACCTTCGCGTGAATCGGCCGGTGGATCTTCGCGCTCCGCACCCGCGGCTATTTCCTCAATCTGCATCCTCTCCCAGCTACTAAGTACCGAGTGTGCAGCATCTACATTCCCCCCTGCTGATATCGTGGGCTGTTCGTGGTTCACAGGTCCCGTAATTGACTGCGTAACCCCCGCGACTCCATCCTCCGTTTCATCACCAGATGAGTCTACCACCGGCTGTCGGCCATTACCAGTGTGTGGCTCGGGTGTAACAGTCACAATGACGGTTTTATCTCGACTTATGTCGGCACGCGCGTTTATATCACCACACGCTGGCGTTCCCTGCATACGCATTCCATCTCGATCAAAGCTACCACCGAGTAGCTTGCTTATGTGACGCGCCGCTACCTCTGTGTCGTTGCTGCTAGGGGAAGCCATAACGGGAATAAGGTTAGGGTTCGAACGATTAGCCACACACTGCTAAATGACTCCTTGTATCGCCATTGTTCGAAGCCACTTCGGAAACCATTTCCGTCAGCGATATCGCCGCCAAAATCTCGCCGTTCGACGTTGTACACCCGATTGATTTACGGTGTGTGTTACACGACATGTACAAAGAAGCTCGATAGCGTGAACGGCCCTGAAAACTCTAAAGGTTTGATGTTTACATGATACATCAAATCTCAAACTGGCTACATCTGCAAGTATTTTAACATTTCGACGGCACAGTCTAATCCCGTTCCGTAACAAACTATGCCCTCACACCGATAAGTCAAAAGGTCCTGTCTACCGGTTGGCGTTATACTTTACTAGGCGAACGTAGGCACAATCAATAGTCTTGGATGAGGTGCCCGTCATGGACTCTTCTTGCATGGGCTTAGTAGATACCTTGGACTACCAAGGTATCATTCCCAGAGCACGACTGAGATCCCCGATGCGCACTCCTTCGTCCATGTCCTTCATCACATTGGGCCTGTGCACCTGAAACATGCTTCATCTGGGTTTAGCGTAGGATATGCAGGCACCACAACACACACCGTCCTTTGTAAGGGCATCAACGGAACAACGTATACGTCTTACAATGGATGAGGTGCCACATCCCGTGCATATGTCTCTTGAGTGAGGTGCCGAAATCCTGGACCCATCGGACCGATGTCTCTCCTCCTGCACACCAGATAAACGTCCCCCACCTTTAATGGCCATCTGAAACACACCCAGTCGGCACGCCAACGATCCTCACCTCATATCCCATCGCCCTTGCCTCGGCCATTAGAACGACTCTGTAGTCAAATGTCGGTAACTCCAGCAGTATGACATCCTCGAGGCTTGTTGCGCTGTGATTTACGAGTCTGTAATCCGCTATTGACGTCATAAACCGGCGACCTTTGGCACGTGTAATGCTCGACTCCGACTCGTCCGGATACGTGGCGTATATGAGCCTCAGGTACATGAACGGTGTGGGTGCATCGGGTGTTATTGCAAGAGACGCACGGGCTTTTGAAATCGCGCGCGCCCTGTGCTGTCTAGGACTGCGCCTTCCACTACCCAGGAATGGGTCCAAAGACCTAAGAATCGTGGCCGCGCTAAGGGTCTGACCTCGTTGTGACATTATGGCACCTTGCACCTGCATCATGGCGTAGGCTATAGTGGGCTTAGACCGTATGAAATAACCCCGGGTGTTGCGCCGACGAGGCTCCAGCACGTCGCGTGCTTTACTACGCGTTGCGCTCATCATGCCACTGCCAACTGAAATCAGTAACATTAGGCGGACGTTAGGGTTTTGTAAGTGTCCGTCCTACGGAAATCGAGGAACGGGCTGGTGGGACGATTGGAAGCGGTGTGGAATGGTTTGTGGAGTGTTGGCACGCTTTCATGGTCAACAGGGTGTGCCGAGCACAAAGTGCAAAATTACTTCGCGCGTTCTTCAGTATGTGCCATATCGGGGAGGTGAACATTTTACTCGCTCTCGGTTTGAGCGTGGAATGTGCTATATCCCCAACGTGAACAATATTGTTACGTATACAATGATTGACAATGTGCGTATTATTCGACAAATACACCGGTTACTGAGATCAATAGGGTTCATCAGTTACTACATCCCATACTCAATATCCCCATGCACGCTAGACAGGGATGCCGTTGGGGAGTTGAAGCATATCTCCTCGCTGGCCGTGGAAGACATGGACGAGGAAGGTGCGTATGAATGCCTCCTAACCTTCTTCTCTGGTGTGCGCAGCAGACGGTCAACGAGGTCCGGGTTCCCCAAGCGCTTAAGCGTGACGACGACATTCGGAGCTACTCCCGTCGCGCTAGCAAGCCTTGTGTACGCATCAGATGCCATACGCATGAACCGGCGGCGAGTCCTGTCGTCCCATTTGACGTGGCCGACACAGCTTGAATCATCAATCCGACGGATGACCGGCTCTGGAAAACGTTCGGCCGTATCCTCGTCCATGGTGTCATCCCAAGTTGCGTAGTCCAATGCATCCATCACGCAGTCAGGGATGTCCAACTGGTCCAGCCTCCTCTGCAGGCCTGTAAGGCTAACGACGAGCTGCTCCACAACCTCGACATGCAGGTCGCGGTTGATCGATCGCCTGAAGCCGAGGCAACCACTCGTCCGGGACGCACCCAGTGCGCCAAAACGCGAGCTGAATGTGAGATGTCGCCACCCCCCACAGTGCCTGGAATGTCCACTGCAACGTGTTCGCGGCCGATGGAGAGTTGCTGGTCCACACCCAAGCTGGAGGCACGCGCCTCATGAAGCGAGTCTGGTGGTCCACCCACATTGTGCGGAATTCAGACCTGAAGAATGTGACAATGCCCTGCACGACGGGGTTCCCCACGTCTCGTACAACATCATGAAGCTCCACAATCATCTCGAAATTCCGAGTTTGCACAAAATGTACACGGTAGCTTTTCCTGCGGGAAATCTTCGGAAAAGCTTCGGAAAAACATCGGCGCGCACAATTGCACCTGAGTGGCCGAAGTGACATTGCAGCAACGACACTGAAGTGTCGCCAATGCTACTTTGCAGTTACAATTGTGACTTCTATGTATCAAGTTCACCATTGATCCCGGCCATATCCCACTTCCTTAATCAAAACAACGTTATGACTCCATGTTTGGGGCGACACTTAGGGCCATATTGTTATTCATGTCCCAATGCAAAAAAATCCATCAGTCGATGAGTGCAAACCTATTGAGCAGCCTGACTCTAGGATTAGTAAAGGACTTGCACACATGGATAATGCGCTCGATCGATGCAACTTCAATGATCCCGTGCGTGGCCTCCTTCCGCCCCGGCACCAGTTGGGGGCAAAGTGTCTGGGGACACACCCCCTCTTCCTCGTAATACTTCACGAATACATATGCACCTTCCTCCCCGCTGTAGTTCACCGCCCTGAAAATACAAAGACACCGCGCATACCACCACTCCTCCTCCTCCTCCTCCTCCTCCTCCTCCTCCTCCTCCCTCTCTCCCGGTATTGCAATGTCGGTGAACCAGTTCTCCTTCGGGCTTGCTTTCACGAACATCGCCTTCGGAACCAAGTAGCCCCTTTTTGTGCTAGGGATGGCCACTGCGGTGTGCACCTGCCGGGTATGGGTGGGTTAGCATGAGGAGTTACACATTGTAAGATGACGACTCTTCACGTACGTGTCCAACACACAACAGCCCAACCTCTTTACAACCAAAGCCATCAGCTTGATTACCGGTTTACTAACATGACACAGCGTCTCACCAACACACGTGAAGTCTGAAGGCCTTCCGTGGCCATGAGTGTCGCCATGTTGTCAAACTCGTTGCCCACCGTCTCCCTGTACAGCATCCGCAGTGGATCGTCAGCCGTCATGAGACACATGGCCTTGCTTGTGCGGGTCAGCGCGGGCTTCATGCTTCTCACAGCCTGAGAGGTGGGTTGTGAGCACGCATGGGATGAACCGGTGGAGTCATTACACCCTTATCACCTCGCACACCTGCGTGCCTTTAACAAATGCCACCAACACTACACGGCCACGCATTGTGTACCTCTCGCAGGGCGGTGTAGTAACTTTTCCCTCCTCCTGACAGCGCCGCAATCTCCCTTGTGATCTCGCGTTGCGTCTCCTCCTCGACAATCCTCCTTGGTATGTCTTTCCAGTTACTTCCGCGCACGGGGCACTTCACGGTGCCCTTGTGGGTATGCTCCCACAGCTCCGTGGAATACTCGTGCGGCAAACCCCTCATGGATATGCCGTTGATGAGGTGTACAACTTCGTGTAGCTTCACGAAGTTCCACTTCGACTTCTGCCTCGGGAAAGCCGCCTGCAGTGCAGCCACCAGTCTACACAAAGTTGTATGCACATTGTAGTGCGACCATTGGAAGAATCACCACACTGTACAACATAGCCTATGGTAGCAACGAAACAAGTGGCCATCGTGTTCACTCACGAGATGCCATGCTGCCTCGCGATGGCGATTGTGAGCCGCGTGTGCTTTGTCACAGCCAGCAGGGACTTGTAGAAGACCGCATAGTAGCGGAAGGCACGAACCTCCTTATCCCTCTGCTCCCTTTCCTCCGCAGAGCGCCCCACACACAGGTCGGAAATGACAATAGGGAAAACCTGCATCATGCCACGATACTCGAACGCCGCGTAATTCGCCCCGCTGCGGAAAAAGGTGGAGCCACCCGGGATGCGCACCAAGACACTCCTTGTCTCGCCCTTCACGCCAAACTTGCGGCTGTTCCACGCACCAATCACACACAAGCAACGAGATTGGATTGTTCCCGTGGTGAGCTCCGCCACGGACGCACTACCGCATACAAAACAGTTCACAGAATCTCTGTGTACTCACTGATCAAACCCCCGAATCTCGGCCTTCGACTTCCCCTCCATGAAACAGGTGGCCATCTGCACCAGCACCCCAGAATCCAGCACATGCAATATGTCGCCAACAACCGCCAGGAAGACGTTACCCCTTTTCGTCTCAGAGAAGTTCCAGCGCTCCAGGACGCTCTGCACGTTGGATGGTGCTGTCAGACTCATCATAAAAAGCAACATCAAGCCGCTACAATCATGGCCGCGGCCATGTGACTTGCAACACACAAACATCGAGCGCGCACCGTGATCGGATGCGTAGACCACTTGGCTTGGATCGCTGCAGCGCCTTCCACCGTCGTAGCGCTCAGTATCTTCGCCGCCGCGTGCCGCTCTCCCTTCACAGTGCGCACTATTGACTTGTTTGACAGGTCATGAAGGTGCCCTTTCTTGATGTAGCAGCTCGAGCACGGTCTGTGCGATGCCTGCTGCATCGTTGCTGTGGCACGGCACCCTTCCGGATAGTCGCCAACAAATGCATAGAGGCATGGATATGCCTTGACGACACCTCCCCGGCCGTCAGACACATCGAAGCTTCGAAGAGGACCTTTGCATGCACCACGTATACGTTTGATGGGTCTTAGAAACCGACAATGACCCCGTTCGCCTCGAACAGGCCTAGAGCATGCATTCGGCCCACTTACTCGCGGTTCTCACGCATGAGCGGACCCATCACGATGCGATACGCCTCCTGATACACCCGCGTCTTCTCCGTCGCCGATGCCCACTCCGGCGGAAAAGGGAGCACACCCACTAGCGCATGCCCAGGCTCACGCCACCGTAACTCCTCCGGGACATTGACCAAACCCATCAACATTGGCCATGCCTGTAGGCGTCCGTTCCCCGACGCGTAAGTGCTGTCGCTGTACGAGATGACACCCAGCACCATAGAATCCTCCTCCGGCAGTTCCGCCTGACAACGACACAAGGCGACTAACAGAGTCAGACTAACTCACATCAGAGTCCAATGTGACGCTTGGGAACATTTGCCTCTACTTGCCTGCGCCTCTTCCAGCCAAGTCCCTTTGTCGGGGGTACTGAAATGTCTTGTTTCAGCCGTATCTTCTGGATCTCGCCGCGACCGTTTGACAAATCCCCTAACATTCACGAATGTCTTCACCATCTTCTGTGCAATCTGTCCACAAGGAGGCGCGTGAAGCCTGTGTATAGCCAGTAAATAAACAGACATACACTCGCCGACTCTGCCTCGTGTACCCCATTATGGGGGCGTTGACTGCATATTCTTCCCTACAGGCACTTATGGGGGCGTGTCAAGAATAATATATATTTCTATATATTGTTTTTGTAACTGCCTGTAGTGTAGACTACTGTAGTTATACAATGTTCTGTTTGGTGGTGCACCTTTCTTCTTGCCTATTTGTACTCCTCACTCTATAGTGAAACCGCTCCTTTTTGTTGAAACTTCTCGACTCTCTCAACTGCTCGATACCCAATTCTTGTTCTAACTAGCTATGGCTCCTTAGCCTAGCTCAAGCTTTTGTCACGCCCATCATGAAGGAGAGCTCCATCTCACCTTCCTAATCCATGTTGCCACTTTTGTATTCTAGCATTCCATCTAGGATAAAGGGGCATCAGTTACGTCAGTGTGAAAGTGGTCGTGGCAGAATGAACAATTGGTAGTGAGCGGAGTGGACGGGTGGACTTGGTGGGCCGTTGGGTTTGTGGGCTGAAGTTACGGAGTTGGGGGAATAGGATGGATGACCTACAGCCACAGAAAACGCAGTCGAGGAGGTGGGGAAGTGGGCCAGTTGTGTTGTGCGCACGTGTGATCAACGTTTCTTCTTTCCGAGGCGAAAGGTAGGGGCTGACCTGACAAGAGATCGGGAATGTTTCTTCTTTTTGCGCATGAACGACCTTACAAAGGTGATTTCGGAAGGTCCCACCCCCCCAGAATTGCTGGATAAAAATGGCGAATTGCACTTGAAAAAAGAAATGGCGATTGTGCATACCAAGAAACACAGAATAGATTCCTAAGAAAGGGTGGAAGAGTTGGGTCCCAACTGTACACACGCACTCAGCTCCTTTCAGTTTGAGTACAGTACGAAATTGTCCTAGTTGAGAAGCAGCAGCTCAATCACCCGCAAGTACACATGATGCCCGGTTGAGCCCCCCGACTTCGGCCTTCCCTATGGGTCTATAAGTGATTCATGCATTTCGTGGAGGTTTCGTCAATTCGCATCGGGCAAAAAGGGCTTATAAAAAACAATTGTAACTCACCGTTGACTCTTTGACTGCAGTCTTATGAGTCAGACTTTCGTTCCTGGCTTTCCTATTGGTCGACGTGCTTGTACCGTAGGTGCAACTTCGCGGCAGGAAACCCACGGGTGCAAGGTTTCTGGAATGTACAAGGCGATTTCGCGTGCAGGGGTTGGGCATCATCTGTACGTTCGGTGAGGGCAAGTGGGGAAATCCTAAAAAATAGAATCCACAAGTAATTAACTCGCGTAGTTGAGAAGCGATGGGGGGCAAAAAGATTCTTCTACCTCCATCGAAGGAAAACTTTCATTGCTGTACACACGATGCCCGATTGAGCCCCTCCCGGTTGCCTTGTGAAGGGGGCGTATAAGCTGTATCGTTCTTTTCGCATAAGTTTCGTCAATTCGCAGCTAGCTAAAAAGGATTCGCAGATGCTTATATAAAGGATCTGTAACCTTGTCCGTTGACATTTTGACTTTACTCTCTTCAGTTTGACTTCGGCCTGTTCGTTACAATTGGTTCATAACCACGCGACGCGCTTGTACCGTGGGTGCAATAGGCTGGGGAAAAAACATCGTGTGCAGCGTTTCCATCCGGTGCAGAGCGAATTCGCGTGCATGGGGTAGGCATCATCTGTACAACTGCTAAGTCAGAAGATGCAACTGCAACATTGACCTTGTTTCCCTGAAAAGGGATGCGTACACCGATAAGAGAAGCATGCGTTCAGGTCAGAATGGCATCTCTACATTGGTTAGCCGTTCGTAATAAACAGGTTGAAGTAGTCGTCTGATCACCCACAAGATAGTAAATGAAGTAATTTGGGGTGCTTATGATTGTTGAGGATTTTTCATGGGAATGATCAGTAATAACATGATGAATTCAATAATATATGCTGGTAATGGGAGTTTTAGGCTTAAATGTTATTCTGTATTAAATAATATGCTGTTAATGTTGACTTAATACAACATGTCCCTGCTATTAGCAGATATCTGTGGGTTCTACCGAACCGAATCTATTTATCCAGGTTCGGCGGCACGTAGAACAAAGAGGCTCGGCGTGCATTTCGGGCCAACCTCTAGGTCAAAGGCTTAGTTTAGACTAAGAACCGTACATCGCAAGTGAGAACCTCCTAATCTCTCCAGTTCATCAGTACATTCCCCAGGCCTCTGAAACACCGTAGTCAGCATGTCTAAGCGGGCCGGCGACTACCACCACGAGAACGGCCGGGAGAAGCGGCGCGAGCGGGACGAGCGGAGCGACGCGGATGTCGTCTTCCGCATCCTCTGCCCCCAGGCACGACAGTAGACGCATTGGTCAGAGTCCTGGCGTCGAAGTCGCGTCGCATCGTTTTCGCCTAAAATTTATGAGCATTTTCGCCCTAGAACCGTTTCTCAACGGATCCATTCTCACCGCGCGATCATTCATATCGTTCGCGACTCGATGGGGCTCACCTCAAGCTCTCAAGAGTCATTCACACGCGTAGTCCTGTTGTTTCCGCATCCACATCCTTTCCGCAAACACTTCCGAACCGCAAATCCATTTTTTTCGCCACATCACATTCTTTCCATTCTTTCCCCATCCATCCCCGTTGATCCTTCAAACCCTTTGGTTCCCCACCGCGCCAGGCGCGGATCGGATCGCTCCTTGGGAAGCACGGCGTGATCATTCAGAGCATTCGCGAATCCACCGGGGCGCGCCTGAAGCTCGCGGATCCGATCCCCGGCACGGACGAACGCGTTATAATCATCTCCGCTCGTAGCGACAAACACTTTCGCAGCGGCGACCCTGCGACTGACGGCGACGCGGCTGTGGATCGCCCGGACGACTGGTCCGTCGCACAGGAAGCCCTGATTCGCGTGCATGCGAGAATCGCCGACGCGGATGGCGACAATCGCGAGTTTCGCGATAAGGATGGGGCAGAAGGTGGTGCTAGTAATGGAGCTGCCAATAGCGGAGGGACCCCCGCGAGGCTGCTCGTGCCGAGCAGTCAGATCGGGTGTCTTCTGGGGAAGGGCGGTTCTATCATTGCGGGCATGCGGCAGGACAGCGGCGCGCACATCAGGATCTTCAATAAGGACAAACTGCCGCCCTGCGCACTCCCGACGGACGAGTTAGTTCAGGTGCGCGGCCTTTGAGGCTCCTAGAAAATCGAGTCAGCGCAGGCCCGCAGTCGTTTCGCGGCTACGTGCATGCACAGAGACTTTTGAGACGTCTCAAAACACGCGGCTACGCGCACAACAGGACGTTCTTGTCATGCGTGTACCGTGCATGCACAGAGACTTTTTCTTAGAAATGGGTCGACTCAGTAATGCAGGTAGGGTACGCGGTTGTCGATTGTAACCGCCAGCGGTCTAAATATTGGCCGGCCGTTTTGTGGGGTCTCAATCCATGTTACAACTCCGTCGTAATGCACGTCTCGTCCAATCTTCGTCCAATCCCGTGTTGCCACGTGGCAGGTGACTGGCGAGTATCCTGTGGTCCAGAAGGCCCTAGAGCTCATCTCCATCCGCCTCCGCCGCTCGCCTCCTCGCGATCCCCCCAACTTCCTCGCCATGCACCCCACGTCTGGTCACCATCAGCCTGCTGGTTACCAGCCGGCGCCTGGTTACCAGGCGTCGGGTTACCACCGTGGAGCTGATTCGTACCCCCCTCGGTCCGCCCCAGCTGCGGCCTTCCCCCCGCAAGGCTATTCCCCTTACGCTCTCCCCCAAAGCTACGCAGCCGCGCCGTCCCTCTTCGGGGGAGCGTGGGGCGCGGGCGCATCAGCAGGGGGGGCGCACTGTTATGGGGGGATGGGGGGCGGGGGCAGGGGCGGGGGAGGCGCGGAGGGGGCGGCGGTGGAGATGGAATTGAGGGTGCTGTGCCCCGCGGATAAAGTGGGGATCGTGATTGGCAAGGGCGGGTCGCGGATCAAGCAGGTGGGTGTGACTGTAACGAAGCAGGTGGGTGAGGTCGAGTGGCGAGTGGGGAGGGTGCATCATGCATGGGAGTGCAAGAGGTGAAGAAATGAGAGGGAGCCTGGCAGTATACGATGGTCGTGTGATCAGACATTCCAGCGAGCTGCAGTTTATAAGGAGAAGGTTTAGCAAAGGAGAAAACAGCAGAAGAAATGAGAGGGTGCCTGGCAGTATACGATGGTCTGGGTCTGTGTTCGTGTGCCTTGCGTTGCTCCGTTGCAATGGTATGGATTTTATTGCTTGCAATGCGTTCCTCTGCTTGCATTGGCTGCTTGCGTTGGCTGCTTGCATTGGCTGCTTGCATTGGCTGCTTGCGTTGGCTGCTTGCATTGGCTGCTTGCATTGGCTGGTTGCATTGGCTGCTTGCATTGGCTGCTTGCATTGGCTGCTTGCATTGGCTGCTTGCACTGGTTGCTTGCATTGCTGCTTGCATTGGCTGCTTGCATTGGCTGCTTGCATTGGCTGCTTGCATTGGCTGCTTGCATTGGCTGCTTGCATTGGCTGCTTGCATTGGCTGCTTGCATTGGCTGCTTGCATTGGCTGCTTGCACTGGCTGCTTGCATTGGCTGCTTGCATTGGCTGCTTGCATTGGCTGCTTGCATTGGCTGTTCGCATTGGCTGCTTGCTTGCTCGCATGGGTTGCGTGCGTGCACGGGTGGTGTGGTGTGGGCGTCAGATCAAGGAGGAGACGGGCGCGCGAGTGAAGGTGACAGAGGCCGTGGCGGATTGTGATGAGCGCATCGTGATCATTGATGCCATGGAGGTGAGTGCGTTGACTGGTTGACTCACTTGTTGACTCGTTGGCTGGTTGTTCTCTTAGCATTCTCTCAGAAGGAATGAGCGCATCGTGATCATTGATGCCATGGAGGTGAATGAAAGGACAGTTGACTCGTTGACTACTTGGTTTGTAGGCACTGTTCCGCGTGCATGCAGCCATCTCGCTCCTTCGCACTTACCCTCTCGATCTCTCATGCTCGCTTGCTCCCCTCTGCCCTCGCCTTGTGCCTCTCTCCCAGGCGCCCTTCTCGCCCACTCGCCCTCGGAGAAGGCGCTGTTCCGCGTGCATGCAGCCATCTCATGCTCTCACCCTCCCACCCTCCCCCCCCCCCCCTCCCTCTCTCTCTCCTTCCCCCCCTCTTCTCTCCTCCCAGGCGCCCTTCTCCGGCCACTCGCCCACGGAGGTGGCGCTGTTCCGCGTGCATGCAGCCATCTCACGCTCTCCCCCTCTCCAATCCTCCCCTCTCCCTCCTTCTCCCCCTCTACTCCCCCCCCAGGCGCCCTTCTCCGGCCACTCACCCACAGAGGAGGCGCTGTTCCGCGTGCATGCAGCCATCTCGCAACACCATGCGGGCGACAGGGCGGCAGGGGCAGCAGAGGAGGGCGGGAGAGACACCCACGGGGTCACTGCTCGACTGCTCGTTAGAAAGGGGCAGGTGAGTTTGTTGAGAAGGGGGAAGGAAGGAATTTGTTTTACCAGTTAGCAGGGAAAAGGGGCAGGTGCACGAGAGGAGAAGATTGTTTTAACTTTAGCAGTAGTCTGTGAGCGGGTCAAGCAGCAGTCACTGTCTGGCAGCTTCAAGTCAGCCTCTTCTCCATGTGCCTCTTCTCCATGTGCCTCGTCACGCACTCCTCACCCCTCTCCCCTTGTGGCCTCGCCAGGTGGGGTGTGTGATGGGCAAGGGCGGCAGCATAATCAGCGAGCTGAGGAGCACCAGCAGGGCGCGCATCAACATCCCACCCAGGGATCAGCTGCCCAAATGCGCCGATGAGAGCGACGAAGTGCTCGTGGTGAGTGGTGGTGGGTGGGTCTTGAGTGTTGATTGGTGGGTGATGCGTGGTGGATGGTGGATACTGCTGCTACTGCTGCTGCTGCATTAGCTGCTGTCGTTGTCTCCATCCCTCTGGCCTGCATTCCTTCCCTCACCTTCTCACTCCTCCTGCTCCCCTCTCCCGATCCCCTTTCACCAGGTATCAGGCGCCTCCTCCGGTGTCACGCGCCCCACTGTGTGTTTCCATGTCTTCTTCTCCCTCCCCCCCCCCGTCTTCTTCTCCCTCCCCCCCCCCGTCTTCTTCTCCCTCCCCCCCCCCGTCTTCTTCTCCCTCCCCCCCCCCCCCGTCTTCTTCTCCCTCCCCCCCCCCGTCTTCTTCTCCCTCCCCCCCCCCCGTCTTCTTCTCCCTCCCCCCCCCGGTCTTCTTCTCCCTCCCCCCCCCCGTCTTCTTCTCCCTCTCCCCCCCCCGTCTTCTTCCACCAGGTATCAGGCGAGCCCCACTGTGTGTCACACGCCCTGCGCCTCATCTGTGCACGCATCAGAGGCAGGGAAACCCATTAAGGCGCCACTGTTGGTGATGCCCGCGCTACTGCTAGTGCTGGTGGTGCTGCTCGTGTTGTCTCCACACCCGTTCCCCTCCCCCTCCCTCCCCTCCCACCCCTCGCCCCCACCAGGTATCAGACGAGCCCCACTGTGTGTCACACGCCCTGCGCCTCATCTGTGCGCGCATCCGAGGCAGGGAAACCGTTAAAAGCGCAGTTGCGCTCCCCTCATCCCCCTCAGCCTCCCTCCCCACCCCCCGCGCCCCCACCAGGTATCAGGCGAGCCCCACTGTGTGTCCCACGCGCTGCGCCTCATCTGTGCACGCATCCGAGGCAGGGAAACCGCCGTTGCCTCTAAAGGCGCTGCTGCCGGTGATGCTCGTGCTGCTGCTGGTGGTGCTCGTGCTGGTGCTGGTGGTGGGGGTGGTTATGCGGAGACAGGGAGGGGAGGGGGAGGGGGAGGGGGTTACGGCTATCCTGGGTCGAGCAGTCGAGGGGATGGGGCGTATGGGTATTCAACACAACCAGCAGCAGCAGCGGCGCCAGCCGTGGTGGCCACTCTGTCTGCTGCAGGGCCTGATGGCACTGTTGGGTGGTCATACGAGGTGAGGTGCATTGCGGTGCGAAGCGGTGCATTATTGTTGTGGTGGTGAGGTGATGCATGCATGTGTGGGGCGAGGGTCACAGAATGAGAGGCGGAGAAAATGAGTGGAATCAAAGTCCCTGTTTCCGTCACACTTCTACTTATTCTTCACTCCCTCCGCTGGTTCTTCAACTGTCAATTTTTACCCTCCTCTCCCTCCCTTCATTCTCTCCCACTCCCTCCTCCCCCACCCTCCTCTCTCTCCCTCCTCTCCCCCCTTCCTCCCCCCCCCCCTTCCGTACCTCCTCTCCCTCCCTCCTCTCCCTCCCTCCTCTCCTCCCGCCCTCTCCCCCCTTCCTCTCCCTCCCTCCCTTCCTTCCCTCCTCTCGCTCCCTGCTTCCCTCCTCTCGCTCCCTGCTTCCCTCCTCTCGCTCCCTCCTCTCCCTTTCTTGTCTCGCTCCCAACTTCCCTTTTTTCCCTCCCTCTTTTGCCTTCCTCGCCCTCTCCCTCTTTTGCCTTCCTCGCCCTCTCCCTCTTTGTCCCTCTCTCCTCCCTCCCACACCCCCCCTCCTCACCCCTGCGTGCCCCTCCTTTCTGAGCAGCCAAAGGTGGAACCTTCCTACCATGGTTCTGGCATCTCTTCTTTTCGAGTTGACTCAGAATCAACCTCCCTCTCTCACCCCCCTCTCCTCTCCTCCGCACACCCCTCCTTTCTGAGCAGCCAAAGGTGGAGCCTTCCTACCATGACTCGGGCTACTCTGCTCCCAGGTAACACCTGCCCCCAGGTAACACCTGCCACCTGCCCCCAGGTAACACCTGCCCCCAGGTAACACCTGCCCCCAGGTAACACCAGCCCCCAGGTAACACCTGCCCCCAGGTAACACCTGCTCCCAGGTAACGCCTCTCCTCATTGCAGACTTCTCTGCTTCCGAGTTATGCCGTACCCGTTTCTAGCCTCTCTTTTCCCCCCCGCGCTTCTGGTGTCCTTGTACCACTCTCGTCACACAGGGGCTCTGGCTGGGATGTGGCACCGGCAGCAGCGCAAGAGTATGGCAGGTGCGTCTTACGATCGAGTCGAGAATTGCATTCTGCATCCCCCACTGCAATCCATGCCGCGTGCATCCTTTTTTTTCTTTACCTCCCATCTTCCTCCCAAGCTTCTCATCATCCCCGTTTTTGTTACCCTCCCATCCCCCCTCCATCTGCCTTTCAAACCCCTGCTTTATCCTTCTTTTGTTACCCTCCCATCCCCCCTCCATCTGCCTTTCAAACCCCTGCTTTATCCTTCTTTTGTTTCCCTCCCATCCCCCCTCCATCTGCCTTTCAAACCCCTGCTTTATCCTTCTTTTGTTTCCCTCCCATCCCCCCTCCATCTGCCTTTCAAACCCCTGCTTTATCCTTCTTTTGTTTCCCTCCCATCCCCCTGCCATCATCCTCATCATCCCCTACTGAATTACCTTACATTTCCCCTTCCACCCCCCTCCCCATCCCCTGTCTGATTCTCTTTCCCTTTTCCCACTCCTCGTCACCCTTGCTTGTTCTTTGTATGCGGCTACTCTCATGCCTCTGCACCCTCCTGATTCCTCTTCCGTCCCACCCCTCCTCCCCTCCCCCTCCCCCTCCACACCCCCCTCCCCTGTTCTCTGCATGCAGCTACTCACATGCCTCTGCACCCGCGTCTGCCCACTTCTCCTCGCCTCCTCCCACTCACACTGCTGCTGCTGCCAGTGCTGGTGGTACTACTGGTGGCGGCAGTGCCAGTGCTGGTGCTGCTGGTGGGTCAGGGGGAGCGGCAGGAGGAGGAGTGATGACAGCGCTGGTGACAGTACCTGCTGTGGCAGCAGGAGCGGTTATCGGCAAAGGGGGAGCCAACATCCAGCAGATCAAAAGCGTACGTACAGGGGGGGTGGGGGAGGAGGGGCAAGGGGGGGAGTGATGACAGCGCTGGTGTCAGTGCCGGCTGTGGCGGCAGGGGCGGTTATCAGTAAAGGGGGAGCCAACATCCAGCAGATTAAAAGCGTATGACAGGGAGGGGGTAGAAGGGGGAGGAAGATGGGGGTTGGATTCAGGGGTGTACGATGGGGGAAAGGGGGGTGTGGTGTGGGGGTATGCAGTTGGAGGCATGTACTGAGGAGGGAGAGTGGATGGAAACACAGGCTCGATTGATAGTATTCGGAGGTATTTGGGCAGAAGTTACATCAGGTTACTAGATAGATATCGAGAGAGCGTATTCGTTCTTCCCCCCCATCCCTCCCTCTCCCTCTCACCTGTGCGGATCTCAGGGGCGCGAGTGCGCATGTACAAGGGGCAGGAAGGGAATAGCGAGCATGACACCCAACCAACACCATAGCTGACCACTCCCCTCCCTTCTGGCCCCACCTTCACTTCTTTCCCCACATGCTTCACCCCATCAGATCTCAGGGGCGCGCGTGCGCATGTATGAGGGGAGGGAGGGCGAGAGCGAGCGGGTGGTGGAGGTGGTGGGGTCGGCGGACCAGGTGCAGGC
Source organism: Closterium sp. NIES-65 (assembly GCA_948144175.1). Lineage (NCBI taxonomy): Eukaryota > Viridiplantae > Streptophyta > Zygnematophyceae > Desmidiales > Closteriaceae > Closterium > Closterium sp. NIES-65. Next base: position 340,655 of record CANXME010000615.1, on the reverse strand, counting down.
GGCTCAGGCCATCATCCATGCTTTTGTCATCAAAGGCACCGCCGCTGCTGAGAGGCACGCGGAGAGGCGTGATGCTTATTGATGCAAGCGAGGTGGCGGCACTCGTGGTAAGTGCGGATGCGATGGGTTCATGTGCTGTATGGGGCCATGGCATTCACGTGAGCTCATGGCATGCATGTGGGCTCATGGCATGCATGTGGGCTCCATGACTTTCATGTGGGCTCATGGCATGCATGTGGGCTCCATGACATCCCACCACCTGGTGTAATCTTCCATCTCCCATGCCCCATACCCCATACCCTACGCCCCATTCCCCCTTGCCCCATACCCACTGCCCCATGCCCCATGCCCCATTCCCCATACCCTATGCCCGATGCCTCGTGCCCCACACCCCATATCCCATATTTCACACCACATGTCTTACGCCTTGCCTCTTGCCTCTAGCTGTGTTCCCCACCACACCAAGCCTGCGTTGAACTCGCACCGTGCCACCCATCTTCCATCCGCCTTGTCACCCTGCAGACAGCTTCTGTTTGTCGATGGCCCATTCACTAAACCCAGTGTCTCTCATCAAACATCCCATCCCACTCCCGTGCCAGTACCCGTACGTGCTTTGCCCTTATCTCTCCACCATACCTGTTTTTTCCTCATCAATCCCCCATGCCCATGCCATGCCCATGCCCATGCCTGATTTACCCTGATCAATCCGCTATGCCCCACTATGCAGCAGCAACAGAGCCTTGTCGCTGACACAGCCTCTCACACCCATGACTTTCCCGCTCAAGCCCGACCCAGGATTTAGGGGCATAGCAGGGCCAGGGACTTGGGTCCCAACACCCATGCCCTAGAAACTAGCACATTACGATGAGACTCAGCCGAAGATCTGACCCCTAGATAGAATCTCCTGTGCCAGCACAGGTGAACCTTTGTGGTGGCTCGGGCGGTTACTCCCTCCGAGCTTTACGCTTTCTGAACGAGCCTTGTGCTGTTTTCCCTCTTTGCTGCTTTGATCGAACCTAAGCCCTTCATGAGTTGAACCCCCGACTGAAAGCTCACCAAGCATATCTGGCATCAGTCATTCGCTTTTGGCCATTTCAGCGACTTTTTAGTCGACTTTTGAATTTACTTCACATCCCTTTTTTTACCAAACCCACTGGATAACTACAAGCCTTTTTTAGCCAGAAATGTCCCAGTTCTCCAACAACTAGTTCAAATAAGTGCTGCATTGGGATTAGTCACTTCTTCATGCACAAATCAAGCCATCTGCAGTTCCTATCCTCGAAACCAAAACTTTTGCCCCCAGCCAGATCCAAACAGTGCTGTTTCAGTCTTTTTCTCTATGCCTGAACCGAACCAACCGGCCTTCCTTCCAAGCATGTGGGCACACGACACGAGCCCCCTTCCTTCCATTTATGTCAGCACACGACACAAGCCCCCTTCCATCCATGCTTGTGGGCACACGACGAGCCCCCTTCCATTCATGGGAGCACACGAGCCTTGCATTGCATCTGAATGACCACAATAATTGGCTTGAGCCTTGAGGGGAGGTTTGCGTCAACAATGAAGAGGCAAACATTGAAGCGCCGTGCCTTGTTCAATTCACGTTGCCATTGGTTCCTCGCAAGCAGTGGGTAAGAGGCTAGGTGGACGGGGACTGGATTTGGATTGGATGTACATCCCTGGAAGTTCTACCTATATTGGGGTTTTATTATTGTGGTTCTACTTGCAAATTGATGTGGTGTGGTACTGATAAGGGGGTGCTAAAGAATTTCCATTAGCACACGCTTGTCAAATCGGATGTTGGAGTGTGTTTTGGTGCATTATTAACCAAAGTTCGTCCCGCTAATAATGTCATATTATCAATTTGTTGAGTGTCAAACGATTTACATCTGACAATCAGACCGCCAGTACTGTTCGCTAGCATAAACGGTTCAAGCAGAACCGCTTTTACAGGGGACGCAAATCCCAAAGCACACCTTTCAACTTCCGCTAATCCCAAGAGAAATTATTTGGAATTGCAGGTAGAGCCATGGTGTCGAATCACGAGATTCCGCTCCTCCCGTCCCCATCATCCCGCCTCTCCCCGTCCTCTCGCGCGCATCTTACGAACGTCGCGGGAGACTTGAGCCGCGATTCCCGCTTCCGCCGGCACACCGCGTGGGTGTCGTTCACCCTAGCAGCCGCGCTGCTCCTTCTCTTGCTCGAGCTCGAAATCCTTCCCTTGCCTTCGAACCACTCGCGTTCGTACACGTCAGAGTCCGACGTGGCTCACTCTCAGCCACGTGGACTCGCGGAACCGCGCGAATTTGAGTTACCTTCGTACGCGAATTCGTATGAAAGTGATTTCGTTCGTTTCAGTCGTTTTCGTGATGAAGAGAGTGCTTCTAGTGAAAGCCTGAAGAGCTCGGAAAAATGGCACAAGCGGGTAGTGCAGCTCCCCCGCCTGCGCGCGGAGCAGAGGCGCGCAAGGAAGGCGCAAAGGCATGGGGGAAAACCGCCTGGTGATGGCGCAGGGGGAAGCGGAAGGGGAGGCGTGGGGTTGCGCCTGTGGCCCATGCCGGTGGAAATAGCGGCGGAAGGGAGCGGAGAGGTTGTAGTCAGCCCGAACCTGAGGCTCGACATTAGCTTCGGTGGAGGGCCGAGCCTGCTAAACGGGAGAAGGCGGGAGGTGAATGCGGAGGTGCTGCGACGCGCGTTTGAACGGTACCTTGGGATCATCTTCGCCCATGACTATTCGCGGCGACGCGGCGGGCAGAACCATGGCGGTTCGGAGAGGCGCCGTCTGGGGGGGAAAAACGCGGCGGAAGGGGGACTGGATGCGGAAACGGAGGGGGAAGAGACAGAGTGGAAGGGTGGGGGAGTCGCGGGAAAGGAAGAGGAGAGGAGGAGAGGAGAGGAGGGAGAGGAGGGAGTGACGGTGATGGAGAGGGTGAGAGTGCATGTGGAGGACGCCGAGGCGGAGGTAAGAGAGAGGAGTGGTGCACTGCTTGTGTCCCAGTGCTCATTCATGGGCTTATCTTCTCGGCTGTAGTTTGCTTCGTTCTGTTCTGTGTGGCATGATGGAATGAGCGCTGCCTCACATCGCATGGCAAGGCATGGCATGGCATGGCATGGCATTGTATGTTGTGACTATCAATGCATGGCATGACCTGTATGACATGACCATCCTTGCATGGCATGGCATGGCACGGAATGGTGATGCGTGCAGCTGCACATGGGAGTGGACGAGAGCTACGAGCTATCCATCCCACATGCACCACCACAACTTTCTACACGCCACGGGCATGCCATTGCCAACATGTCTGCCACCATTCGGGTCAGTGCTCTGCCCCTCACGCGCTCTGCCACCATTCGGGTCAGTGCTCTGCCCCTCACGCGCTCTGCCACCATTCGGGTCAGCGCTCTGCCCCTCACGCGCGCTGCCAACCCTTCTCCTCCTTCACTCCTTCCGTTAATGAATACTCGTGCATCTGTCTCTCTCCGTCTGCCTGTCTGCGTATCTGTCTGTCTCACTCCTCTCTCCGTCTGCCGGTCTGCAGGCCAGCACCACCATTGGAGCATTGCGAGCACTAGAGGTGAACCCTCTGCGCCCTCTAGCACAAGTCATCAACGGCCATGCCTGCACACCTGATTCGTATCGCTCCTCATCTGCTCACCACGCTTCATCATCTAGGCATCACACCTCCGCTCGTAATCATGTGTGCATTTTGATATGCGCCTATAGAGCTCTTGTCCTTCCCCCTGCCCCTTTGTTTGCGGTAGAAGCTCCCCTCCTCTTCCCTCACTCCCATCCCCTCTCTCTCCTCTTTCCCCCAGTTCTAAATTGCACCCCTTGATCCCCTTCCCGTTTTCACCTATCGCCCTATTCTATCACCCACCCCCCCGTCCCAACTGCCTCTTGTGCTGCACAGACCCTCGCCCAGCTCTGTGCCTTTGACCTTGTCGTTGCAGGTGGCATTTGAGAATTCGCTCTTGAGAATTCTCAAAAGCGACTCAGATGGAGAATGCTCAGAAATCGCCTGCGCGTCCCGCCATTCCCTCTTGCGTTGTGCCCACAGACCCTCTCCCAGCTCTGTGTGTTTGACTTCGTGGCTCGCGTGGTCACCATCCGGGGCTCACCCCTCCTCATCCGCGATGCCCCCCGCTTCCAGCACCGCGGGCTGCTCATAGGCAAGTCGTGCTCGTGCACAGCAACAGACTGAGTATTGAGTCGACACAAAAGTCGCTCGCCCCTCCTCATCCGCGATGCCCCCCGCTTCCAGCACCGCGGGCTGCTCATAGGCAAGTCATATCATGGTCACCAACTCACCACCATCCTGTGGCGGGGTGCTGCATTCGTGCTCGTCCATTGGGTAAAATCAAAAGTAACCTCGCTCTTTGTTCCAACCTATGGAGGATTGCTGGTTGGTATGCAACCCCCCCTGCCGCTTCCTGTAATCCTGCAGGGTGTTTTTTGAGAATTCTAGTTTTGAGGCGCCTCAAAACTAGACCCCCCTGCCGCTCCCTGTAATCCTGCAGGGTGTTTTTTGAGAATTCTCAAAGACTTCCTGAAATCCGCATCTGCCATCCCCTTATTCCACCATTACACCCACCATCAACCCCACCAGACACGGCGAGGCACTTCCTGCCAGTGCCAGTGATGGAGAGGGTAATTGACTCCATGGCGTATGCCAAGCTCAACGTGCTGTGAGTGCAACCCCCCCTCAACGTGCTGTGAGTGCAACCCCCCCTCAACGTGCTGTGAGTGCAACCCCCCCTCAACGTGCTGTGAGTGCAACCCCCCCTCAACGTGCTGTGAGTGCAACCCCCCCTCAACGTGCTGTGAGTGCAACCCCCCCTCAACGTGCTGTGAGTGCAACCCCCCCTCAACGTGCTTGGCATGGGTGCATGCCATGGGTGCATGCCATGGGTGCATGCCATGGGTGCATGCCATGGGTGCATGCCATGGGCGCATGCCATGGGTGCATGCCATGGGTGCATGCCATGGGTGCATGCCATGGGTGCATGGCATGAGTGCATGCCATGGGTGCATGCCATGGGTGCATGCCATGGGTGCATGCCATGGGTGCATGCCATGGGCGCATGCCATGGGTGCATGCCATGGGTGCATGCCATGGGTGCATGCCATGGGTGCATGGCATGAGTGCATGCCATGGGTGCATGCCATGGGTGCATGCCATGGGTGCATGCCATGGGTGCATGGCATGAGTGCATGCCATGGGTGCATGCCATGGGTGCATGCCATGGGTGCATGCCATGGGTGCATGCCATGGGTGCATGCCATGGGTGCATGCCATGGGTGCATGCCATGGGTGCATGCCATGGGTGCATGCCATGGGTGCATGCCATGGGTGCATGCCATGGGTGCATGCCATGGGTGCATGCCATGGGTGCATGCCATGGGTGCATGCCATGGGTGCATGCCATGGGTGCACGCCATGGGTGCATGCCATGTGTGCATGCCATGGGTGCACGCCATGGGTGCATGCAATGGGTGCACGCCATGGGTGCATGCCATGGGTGCATGCCATGGGTGCATGCCATGGGTGCATGCCATGGGTGCATGCCATGGGTGCATGCCATGGTGCATGCCATGGGTGCATGCCGTGGGTGCACGCCATGGGTGCATGCCATGGGTGCATGCCATGGGTGCATGCCATGGGTGCATGCCATGGGTGCATGCCATGGGTGCATGCCATGGGTGCATGCCATGGGTGCATGCCAAGGGTGCATGCCGTGGGTGCATGCCATGGGTGCATGCCGTGGGTGCATGCCATGGGTGCATGCCATGGGTGCACGCCATGGGTGCATGCCATGGGTGCATGCCATGGGTGCATGCCATGGGTGCATGCCATGGGTGCATGGCATGAGTGCACGCCGTGGGTGCATGCCCCCCCCTCTTACATTTGGTTCCGCCATTTCTCCCGCCCCCAGTCTCTGCCACACCAAGCAATGGCTCATGGTGGACTCGCATTCTTTCCCCATCGAGACCCCATCTCTCACTCCCTCATTTCCCTCCCCATGCTCGCTCACTTCCCCCCAACCTCTCCTCCTCCCGCCCTCCCCGCACCCCATACCAGGCACTGGCACATGGTGGACACACAGTCCTTCCCCATCGAGACGCCCTATCACACTCCCTCAATTCCCTCCTCGCCCTGCCTGTGCTTCCTCACTCACCCGCGCAACCCCCACCAGGCACTGGCACATGGTGGACACACAGTCCTTCCCCATCGAGACACCTTCCCTGCAATTAATGCACTCCCCCGTTCATTCCCCTGTCTTCCTCCCCCCTATTCCCCAACCTCCCCCAATCCCTCTCACCCCCCACCAGCCACTGGCACATGGTGGACTCACAGTCCTTCCCCATCGAGACGCCCTCCTTCCCTCGCCTCTGGCTCGGAGCTTTCTCTCCGTCTGAGCGCTACACCACAGATGACATGCGCCACATCGTGCAGTCAGTACCTGCTCTCTTGCCCCTCCCCTCCCTCTTTCCTTTACCTCCTCTTCCATGCACCTTCTTCTCTTCCCTTTCTCTCCGTCTGAGCGCTACACCACTAATGACATGCGCCTCATCATGCAGTCAGTACCTGCTGTACCCCGCTCCCTCCCTCTCTCCCGTTCCTCTCTCTTCCCTGCACACCTTTGATGTGCTATTTCGATTCAGTCCTCTCCCTCTGAGCGCTACACCACTGATGACATGCGCCACATCGTGCAGTCAGTACCTGCTAGCTTTCTCCCTCTACACATCCTTTTCTTGCCTTTTTCTTTTGCCCTCTCCTTCGTTGCTGCTCTCGTGGTTTGCCACCTCGTGCCACCTGTGCTGCAATTTCCTGCCTGCCTTTTGAGTCGACTCAAAAGTCAAAAGTCACCTTTTGAGTCGACTCATAAGTCATTTTGAGTCGACTCAAAAGTCACCTCTCCTTCGTCGCTGCTCTCGTGGTTTGCTACCTCGTGCCACCTGTGCTGCAATTTCCTGCCTGCCAGTCACCTCGGGCCACCTGTGCTGCAATTTCCTGCCTGCCAGTCACCTCGGGCCACCTGTGCTGCAATTTCCTCCTGCCAGTCACCTCGGGTCACCTGTGCTGCAATTTCCTGCCTGCCAGTCACCTCGGGCCACTTCTGCTGCTGACTGGTCGTGCCACCTCTCACCTTCCTCCCTTCACCTCTTGCCACCTCCCTCTCTCCCTTCCCCACCTCCTCCTCTTTTTCCCATTCCATATCATCTGTATTAATCTGTCTCTATGCATTGTTTCTGCGTGGCGCTAACCTTGTTGAGCCAGATACGCGGAGGAGAGGGGGGTTATAGTGGTACCTGAACTCGATTCACCTGCACACGCTGCCTCATGGTCAGTTCTCCTCCTTATATTCCTGCTGTGTTTAGATTTGAATCAAAACACGCCAATTAGGGGGTGATGGTGGTACCTGAACTCGACTCACCAGCGCATGCTACCTCATGGTCAGCTCTCCTCCTTTTCTCCCTTAACATTCAACCTTTCACTCCACTCAAAAGTCACCTCTCTGGCTCTCCTCCTTTGTTCCCTTACAGATCTCTGACGGAGAATGATTTTAGAGGCGCCTCAAAAGTAGCCCTTACAGATCTCTGACAGAGAATGATTTTAGAGGCGCCTCAAAAGTAGCCCTTACAGATCTCTGACAGAGAATGATTTTAGAGGCGCCTCAAAAGTAGCCCTTACAGATCTCTGACGGAGAACGTGTGCTGAGTCCATCCCATTCTGATTCCTAATCATTTATGATTCTCCCACTATATTCCTTTCCCACCTGGCCTTTGATTCTCACTCACGGTCCCATTCATTCCTCTCCATTTCCCTTTCCCATATCCCCCTCTCTCCCTCCCTTCCCCCTTCCCCAGGGGAGTGGGCTACCCAACGCTCCTGCCAGCTGCTGCCTGCCCCGAGCCTCTTGATGTGTCCAACCCCTTCACCTTCCAACTCATAAAAGGGGTGCTGCAAGGTGCGTGTGTGCGCCAACGGGTGGGGCAAGGTCTGTTCGTGTGTGCAAGGGGGTTGTTTCGAACCCTTTCACCTTCCAACTCATAAAACGGGTGTTGCAACGTGTGTAAGGTGGTGTGGCAAGGTGTGTTAGGTGGTGTGGCAAGGTGTGTAAGGTGGTGTGGCAAGGTGTGTAAGGTGGTGTGGCAAGGTGTGTAAGGTGGTGTGGCAAGGTGTGTAAGGTGGTGTGGCAAGGTGTGTAAGGTGGTGTGGCAAGGTGCATGCGTGTGTATAAGGTATGGCTGCAAGGTGTAACCCCATCGATTCCAACCCCATCGATTCCAACCCAATCGATTCCAACCCCATCGATTCCAACCCCATCGATTCCAACCCCATCGATTCCTACCCCATCGATTCCAACCCCATCGATTCCAACCCCATCGATTCGTACCTGACATGAGGGGTTGCAAGGTGTATGCGTGTGTGTGCGTGCAAAGCAGTTATCAACCCTTGTCTCCAACTCTCATCTCCCATGTTCCCCTGTCCCCCTGTTCCACCAGACCTCCGTGCAGTGTTCAAGAGCTCCCACATTCACCTGGGGGGAGACGAAGTCAGCTTTGGTGCGCATACACACGCTCGCACGCACGCACGCACGCTCGCACGCATGCTCGCACACACGCATGCACGCTCGCACGCACGCTCGCACGCACGAACCAACTTTTCCAACTGTCTCATCGCCACCGCACATTGCTGCCACTGTTCTTGCTGTTCCTTATTGTCCCTTATGCTGCAACTTTCCCCTTGCCCCTTCTTTGCTCTCATGGTTCAGCCACGACTCATTGCTCCCCCTCTCCCCATCGTCCCCCTCTCCCTAATCATCTCTCCCTTCTCCTCCGCCCGCCCTCCGTCCTCACATCAGAGTGTTGGAATTCATCTCCCGCCATAAGTGCATGGTGAGATGCTGACCTGTGAGCTGGTGCGCTGACCTGTGAGCTGGTGCGCTGACCTGTGAGCTGGTGCGCTGACCTGTGAGCTGGTGCGCTGACCTGTGAGCTGGTGCGCTGACCTGTGAGCTGGTGCGCTGACCTGTGAGCTGGTGCGCTGACCTGTGAGCTGGTGCGCTGACCTGTGAGCTGGTGCGCTGACCTGTGAGCTGGTGCGCTGACCATGGACGGACGCTCATTGCAGAGTGTTCTTAGAGTTCTCTCAGCGCCTTTCGGCCGCGCATCAGAGTGTTGGAATTCATCTCCCGCCATAAGGGCATGGTGAATTGCTGAAAAGCTGAGCTCTCACTTGTGAGTTGTGGGTTGCTGAGCTGGTGCGCTGACCATGGATAAACGCGGGTTGGTCCTTCGTTTGTCGAGTGTGCGCTTGGACTCAAATCTCGGGACACCTCGCACTCCCACATGGGCGCACTCCCACATGGGCGCACTCCCACATGGGCGCACTCCCACATGGCCGCACTCCCACATGGCCGCACTCCCACATGGGCGCACTCCCACATGGCCGCACTCCCACATGGCCGCACTCCCACATGGCCGCACTCCCACATGGTCGCTGCACACTCAACAATATGCTCGTATAAAAACACCTTCACAAGTCAACCCTACCTGTTCCCCCCTCTCTGCCTGGCATTCAATACCCCCCTCCTCCCCTTCCTCCTCTCCACCAGGCTGCAGCAGCGCAACCTGACAGCATATGAGTCGACTCAAAAGCAAATCCCCCTCCTCCCCTTCCTCCTCTCCACCAGGCTGCAGCAGCGCAACCTGACAGCATATGAGTCGACTCAAAAGCAAATCCCCCGCCTCCCCTTCCTCCTCTCCACCAGGCTGCAGCAGCGCAAGCTGACAGCAGAGGGAGGCTATGGTTACTTTGTGAGGCGCGTGCAGGCACTGGCCGTGGAGGCTGGATGGCAGACCACTGTCGTGTGGTGCGTGCCACGCCACCTCTCTCTCTTCCCCCACCCTTGTCCTCTCTTCCCCCACCCTTGTCCTCTCTTCCCCCACACTTGTCCTCTCTTCCCCCACACTTGTCCTCTCTTCCCCCACCCTTGTCCTCTCTTCCCCCACACTTGTCCTCTCTTCCCCCACACTTGTCCTCTCGTCCCCCACACTTGGCCTCTCTTCCCCCACACTTGTCCTCTCTTCCCCCACACTTGTCCTCTCTTCCCCCACACTTGTCCTCTCTTCCCCCACCCTTGTCCTCTCTTCCCCCACACTTGTCCTCTCTTCCCCCACACTTGTCCTCTCTTCCCCCACCCTTGTCCTCTCTTCCCCCACACTTGTCCTCTCTTCCCCCACACTTGTCCTCTCTTCCCCCACACTTGTCCTCTCTTCCCCCACACTTGTCCCATATCCTTCTACCCTCCGTCTGCATTGAGGATTGTTTTGAGGCGCCTCAAAACACACCTTTTTCTCTCTTTCCCCACACTTGTCCCATATCCTTCTACCCTCCGTCTTTCCGCATCATGCGAGTCGGTTCCTCTCACCTCGTCTCCGCCATTCTCCTCGCACTAGCACCTCTTCCCACCGCCATAAGATTACGTCCGTTGCCAATATAAATCATCGCCCCAAACAATACAGACTCCATAGCGATTGCTTTCAATCTTAGGACAGAATGTGCAAGAATAACTCTTGACACATGCTTGTACATCAGCTGGATTCAGTATGTCTGCTCCTTGTGGTGCCATTCTAGCTGCCAGGAAATTTTGGATAAGTTGCTCTCACTACGTGCTCTCACCATGTGCTCTCACCACACATTCTCTCAACGCACTCTCCCCACACACTCTCCCCACGCACTCTCCCCACACACTCTCCCCACAAAATCTCCCTGCATGGAGGCAGGGAGGAGCCGTTCAAGGTGTTTGGAGCAGACCTGGACCCAGCCACCACATCGTGCATCCTTCTTCTCCTCTCTCTCTCCCCACATGCTCTTCCCACACACTCTCGCCTCGTGTGGGCAGGGAGGAGCCATTCAAGGTGTTTGGAGCAGACCTGGATCCAGCCACCACCATCGTGCAGAACTGGTGGGTGAGGGATGGAAGCGAGCTTGGATGGGTGTTTGCCGTTTTTTGCAAAAAAAACTGGATCTCGCCTCTCTTATCATGCACAACTGTCGTGTGCCATTGTAACGAAGTGACTTTTGAGTCGACTCAAAAACTGGATCTCGCCTCTCTTAACATGCACAACTGTCGTGTGCCATTGTAACGAGGTGACTTTTGAGTCGACTCAAAAACTGGATCTCGCCTCTCTTAACATGCACAACTGTCGTGTGCCATTGTAACGAGGTGACTTTTGAGTCGACCCATGCACAACTGGTGGGTGGGTGCTGGGCCCGAGGGACGGATGGGGGGTGTGAGTCTGCATGTCTGGTGTTGCCACCACCATCATGCACAACTGGTGGGTGGGTGCTGGGCCCGAGGGACGGATGGGGGGTGTGAGTCTGCATGTCTGGTGTTGCCACCACCATCATGCACAACTGGTGGGTGGGTGCTGGGCCCGAGGGACGGATGGGGGGTGTGAGTCTGCATGTCTGGTGTTGCCACCACCATCATGCACAACTGGTGGGTGGGTGCTGGGCCCGAGGGACGGATGGGGGGTGTGAGTCTGCATGTCTGGTGTTGCCACCACCATCATGCACAACTGGTGGGTGGGTGCTGGACCCGAGGGACGGATGGGGGGTGTGAGTCTGCATGTCTGGTGTTGCCACCACCGTCGTGCACAACTGGTGGGTGGGCGGTGCAAGGAGGGGCGGATGGGGGGCGTGACTTCTTCCCCATCCTCTCCCCAACTTCTCCCCATCCTCTCCCCAACTTCTCCCCATCCCTCCCCTTTTCCCTTCCCCTCCTGGCAGGTTTGACACGGCTCTGCCGCCCGCAATTGTGCAGTCTGGATTCCGCATGATCTTCAGCAATCTCAATCTCGGCTGGTACCTTGACTTTGTTGACCGCACGTGGAGCGAGGTGAGTCAATGCAAGTCAACGTGAGGGTATGGGAGTGAATGGGAGTGAATGGGAGTGAATGGGAGTCAGTGGGAGTGAATGGGAGTGAATGGGAGTGAATGGGAGTGAATGGGAGTCGATTGGAGACAAGAACGACCGCAGCTTGTACCTTGACCTTATTGACCGCAGCTGGAGCGAGGCGAGTCAATGCAAGTCAACATGAGTCAATGGGGGTCAGCAGGAGTGCATGGGAGAACATGTAGACAGGAGCAGTATCAGTTGTGGCTGGTACCTTGACTTCATTGACCATACGTGGAGCGAGGTGAGTCAACGCAAGTCAATGGGAGTCAGCGTGATTCAACAGGCGAGCATGAGGAGAGAAGCCAATGTGACTGGTACTTTAACTTCAACCACCGGACGTGACCATCCTGTCTTTCTCCCCGCCCATGTTCTGCTCTGTTGCACTCAGGTGTATTCTCAGGAGCCAACAGCAGGGGTGCCAGAGGCGCTGCAGCACCTGGTGGTGGGCGGCGAGACGTGCATGTGGGGGGAGCGGGTCGACCCGTCTGATCTGCTCAACACTGTGTGGCCGCGCGCTGCTGCTGCTGCAGGTGAGATGATTGTGGTGCTGCAGCTGCCGCTGCTGCCGGAGGGGTGATGATTCTGGTTGTGGGTCAACCCAACCCTTGAGACGTGCATGTGGGAGGAGAGGGTGGACCCGTCTGATCTGCTCAACACTGTGTGGCCGCGCGCTGCCGCTGCTGCTGATGCTGCTGCTGGTGAGATGGCATGCTGCTGGTGAGATGGCATGCTGCTGGTGAGATGGGCATGCTGCTGGTGAGATGGGCATGCTGTTGTGGCTTCAAGCGCAAAGTTTGGTGGTGCTGGTGAGATGATGTTTTCCTGCCTGCTCGTACTTTCTCCCAACTCCTTCTCCCCGTCCTACACAGAGCGGCTCTGGTCCCCAAGGGCATACGTGGACTCGCATCTCTCTCAAGCGCACACGCGTCTGCACATGTTCCGCTGCCAGCTCTCATCCCTCCGTTCCTCCCTCTCTGCCTCTCTCTTCCTTCCCCTCCACACACAGAGCGGCTCTGGTCCCCAAAGGCATACATGGACTCACATCTCTCACAAGCGCACACACGCCTGCATATGTTCCGCTGCCTGCTCACATCCCGTGGCATAGAGGCTGCTCCAGTTGACAATGCCCACGCGCGCTCCCAGCCCCCCTTTCCTGGCAGCTGCTATCGCCAATAAGTGCACTCGCATGTGAAGTGAGGTGCCTCGTGTTTGAGAATGCTCAAAAACCTGCAGCCGTTATGGTGCTGTGATAAACAAACGTCAAAAAAGCACTAATGTGTATATTCAAAGCTGTCAGTGAATAGAATGCAGGAAAGTGGATGATAAAATACCGAATGTGTCCAAGCGGGCATGTGAGAGACCAATTTCGGCTTGAAAGGAAATACAGTCTTAATGAAGGGCTACTGTACTTCAATAGTGTTCGCAGGCATAGGTTGCCCGTGCTTGTACACTATAAACGAGCAGTTACTGTATGTGGAAAACGTTCTCCGCTGTGCACATGGTCTTTATCGTTCTGTACAGTAAATGGGCTGGCTGGTTCTGTAAAATACATGGGCTGGCTGGTTCTGTACAATACATGGGCTGGCTGGTTCTGTACATGGGCTGGCATGGGCTGGTTGGGTAGGACCACATCCTGAAAACCACGTGGATGGATCAGACCCTAAGATGGTTGGGGATTCCCCTTGGAATTTCCAAGACGTTCTACCTGATGTCAGCATGTGTTTCAGCTGTTGCCACCATTTCATTGTATGACAGCATTTCCCGAGTGTGCTCCCCCCAGACGCGTGAAATACTGCTGCCTAGCCACTTCTTTGTTGCGTCAAGCTCCCGACAGCGCTCAAAATCAGTTACAAGGGAAAACAAGTGAAAAAAAAGGGTGACAATATGATGTCACTTCCGAATGGTCCAATCGTAGATCTTCCGACTTCAGTGGCGCTGAGGCGGTTCACAAAACGAAGTGCTTAGCAGTCCTACTCTACTGTCAGATTCACACCCAGCCCCGAAAATACTTGTTCCAGTCTTATTTTCACGACTCAGTGGCAGGATGAACTCAAATCAATGCACCCCAAAAACGTACAAATTGTTTTTTCAAGCACCCCATCCAACAAAATCACGCCACTGCAAACATCGTGTGGAGCAGTAAGTGCCAAGGAGCGAGGGTTCTTGGGTAGTGATGAAAAATGTGTAACAGACCGCCAAGTTTTGTTTCAATCTGGTGCTGATGCGATCCCGACTTCGCATGTATGTTTTTCCAGAAAAGGAGAAAAGAATCACATGTTTGGCAAGAGACACTCTTAGGACGTGGGCCCAACCTACTTTGATCGGCACGATCAGAGGTGATAAAAAACTTCGAGGAAGGCGGGTAGCAGATTTCAGGCAAACGGGGGCAATCAGCTGATCGTGATCAGCTGATCGCGCCAACTCAATCAACTGCCTCAACCAGCCCAATCAGACCCGATCAGACACAATCAGCACCAATCACTTGATTGCATGCGATCGGCAACCTGGGCGATGTACGCAAAAGTAACACGCATCGCCATGAGGTCTCGAAAATCCTTGCGAATACACCCAGTTCGGCGAGAACTGTATGCCATAGCCCTCTAACTGGAGCGGACCTTGTGCGGTGCGGGCGATGTTGGCGACATTACCACAACAATGTGCAATATACTAGAGTTGGGGCCTAAGGACGTGGGCCTAATCGACTTTGATCGGCTCATATCGGATCGGGTTGGGTCGGATCGGATTGCTTATGATCGTTTTTCTCGCACCGCCCGATCAGAGATGATTTTCCTCGACTCGCGCTCTTGCATGAAAGCTGTCGGCCCATTACCTGGTAGCTGCATCCCAACTTTGGCGAGACTGGCGAATCACAGTATCGTGGTTATGTCGCCAACATAGTACCTCGAACTGGAGTACAGATTCCGCGGGTTGAGGAATAGAAGCACCTCGAACTGAATTTTGATCGGGTGGCAAAACGATGGCTATGGCATATAGTTCTCGCCGATCTGTATGTATTTGCAAAGATGTTCGAGAATTCATGGCGAGATGTGTTACATTTCGCGTACATCGCCCCGGTCCCTGATCACATGCAATCAAGTGATCGGGGCTGATTGTGTCTGATCGGGTCCGATCGGGCTGTTTGAGGCGGTTGATCGAGCTAGCGCGATCAGCTGATTGCCCCCGATTGCCTGAAATTGGCTTCCCGCCCTCCTCGAAGTTTTATACAGTCTCTGATCGCGCTGATCAAAGAAGATTGGGCCCACGTCCTTATCTCTCATTCTAGAGTAGATTTTGGCGAGATTGCGCACGCGTCAGCGCGCGAACGTTTTTTACTCCTATTAACCAAAATCGCACCGCAGGTAGGGCGACCGAACCTCGTCCAAATGGATCGATTTACATGCGTTTGCACGTTATTTTCGTGCTGCGAATGAGTCCATTTCGACGTTACAGGTCCCGTTTGGTTTTACGGCCAGAATTGCGGGATTGCAGCTTGGGTTTCGATCCTTTGAGAAAAGACAAATTTTGCGACGTGTTACGTCACTTCAGTCTGGTCGCGCAGACAAGGCTTGTCTTATGCTGTTTTTGTTTGGTCCGGTTTTTTTTACGGTGTAAAACGAACTAAATTCCGTAGGGAGCCAGGCACACTTTCAATGCATCAGCCCTAAACACCTTGAAAGTTCCCGTG